>OZ023138.1:0-1207245 GCA_963675895.2 Styela plicata
CAATTGCCCTAACGTGAGGCTTGAGAAGTTATTTGAATTCAAGGATCTCATTTCCATAGAATTTCCATTTATTACGAAAGAGTCATTTAATATCATTATTTGTTCGCTATGCTGTCCCGGTTAGAAAAATTCGATCTGTTGGATCGTCGTTGATGTGAGGCAAATGGTATTAAACCATGCATAGGCAACATAGATGAGTACAGAACAATACAGTACCGGTGCCGGCGGGCGGATCGGCGGGTAATAACACGCTTTAAGTCAATGCTTCTGGTTTGCTAAAAACCATATCAAAAAACTGGAACATGCCGAACAGATGAAACATTATTAAAGAGTATGGAAGTGTTTATACGGCTATCAAAGAGCGTGTTTTCTTCTAGCGCATAAAGAAATTTTATATTCATAAGGCCCCAGTCGCACTAGTGTATATGCCTTTTTATTGAAATTCACTCTGAGCAAGGCCAAAAGCTGTGTCTAAAAGGAACCATCTAACTGTTGCGAATCATTTTCAATTAAATTTGCTTCGAGCAACGCGGGGTACAGCATCTTCCAAAAAACTAATTAGCGAACTACCAACCACAACCCAACCACAACCCTGATCCTGATATTCAGCCGGCAAATGTAGGAGGAAGAATTTCACAGATCTAGAAAAGATTTTAGCACAAATTTCTTGTTAAATATTGAGATTTTACATATGTTTTGGAGTTGTAAAGATAATTTTGGTCATCATCATATCGAAAAAATTGGCTATTCATTAGAATTTTTTCAGTAAATTTTGTGAATCACCTCAACTTCATGAAGATTTGGTACAAAATGATATAATTTAAGATTTTTTTTTAAATTAAATGTTCGTAAAAGCACACCCATAAAATTTATAACAAAGCCTACATAACGATAAAGTTGATAAAATTACCTATTTGTTCGAAAGGCAACAGACAATTCTGTAAAATAATTTTTTTGGTCTTTTAGCAAGAAATATACGAATGCGCTGCAATATAGAGAAAAAAAAACAGAAAACTGTTTTTGGTAAATCTTTGTTGTCTGATATCGAAAATATTGGTGGATATAAATGAATGAATTATTTGCTACAAAGCACATAGTTGGCTGACTACATGTCGATCATTAGCTAATTGTGTATATAAAGTGTGAAAAACCCCATACAACATCCTTCGATAAAAATTGAAAACACTGTATCTCACAAACTAACAAAAAAGGGGAAGGGGTCATAATTTCACTGGAATTAAAGTTGTCTTGCTTTTCAGAATGCAGATTTTTGCTTTAAACTGAGGGAATCATAATGAAAAACCCCTATAATCGACTGCCACTTATAGAAGATCAGAAGTAGTGGTATTGAATGAAGATGGGCTCAGCGCGAGGCAAATTGAATGTGGATTAGTGCTACATTAGTGTTTTACCAAACCGACATAAACTTACCCTGACTGCCCGGTCAACCGCAGCCAATACAGAAAACCCGCTGTACGTGCAGTATTCCAACCTACCCAGCTACCTGGCCTAATTACAACCTACCTAACTACCCCAAAGCTGCCTTAACTAGATGACGCTCAGCCTAACTCCACCCCAAAAAAACCTTCGTTCCCAAACGCTCCTTCTGAGATGTTGTTATGTTATTCATAATGTACCTGTCGCACTAGTGTATATGCCTTTTTATTGAAATTCACTCGGAGCAAGGCCGAAAGCTGTGTCTAAAAGGAACCATCTAACAGCCACTTAATAGTAAAGAGAACGATTCGGTAATTTGCCAATATTCAAATTACGGATTTTTTTTATAGAAATTTTGATGGTGCGACTTTCCAATATTTATTTTTTTCCTATGATAGGCATCAAATGTTATAACATACACATTGTTGCGTAAAACCTTGTTCTACAAATTTCATGTTGATAAACAAAATCTGAACATCCAACACAATTCTCTTTTTTCTCTTTCATTTGAACGAAAACGATCATCATTGGACCAAAAAACCGTCCGTGTTCTATTTCTCAACGAAATTAGCTTAATAAAACATTGCCCAACTTGCGCTATCGTTCCCAGATCGATGGTTTAGTGGTTATCGTGTTGACATCGTAGGTTAAAGATCTATATATATATACACACATATATATATGAAAAATTGAATCAATTTATAATATTAGTGAAGCAAAAGTAACTATATTTAGGATTCGAGAATATTCAGATGTTCGAATCACATACGTATGCGTGAACAATTAATGATCGTCACCAGATGATAACATATTTGAGATATGTCTTGCAGCATACAGGAAGGCAAAATAACTTAATTTGCCGATAAAGCATTCAAAAAACAAAATAATGCACTGATACATTGATCTCGCTGGCTGTCTATCTTTTAACTTAACGAGTAAATAATTCATTTTAAGCATATCTTATCATATTGTCATTGCGTTTTCACATTTTTAACATTGTTACAATGAAATCTTGAAACTATCAAATCCACTTCAACTCTGTACTGCAAATGTCCATATTTCATTTTTGTTTTTATCTCTAGTTGCTAAAACAACATAATTCAATCCTATATTTGCAGCTCTGATTCAGGAAGAAGAGAAAGGGAAGCGAAGATATCTTCAGAAGTTCAGAAAGGACTATGCAGTCGTGTTGAGAGTATTTCAGAATCGCTCAAAAAACTTGTCAACATTTTGGAAACTAAATAATGTCCAAAATATTGTATTCAGGAATTCATAAATTATTGGGTTTGACAACTTCCTGGAAAGATGTTTTTTGTTAAAGCTAATTTTCTGGAAAATTGTTTTTTTTGTCACAGAGCTTTGATTCAATTCTAATTTTTTTAAGAGATCCGAAATAAACATTGAAAAAGAAAATTTTTTTAGTACTTGTCCAATGTTTTTTTTTTGTTTAGGTAAGTATCGACCACAAAATGACATATATCACTGATACTTTAAAAAAAATTTTAAAAGTTATAGGAAAATCGCTCTGCTCCTAAAACACCCAAAAACAAATGACAAAGAGCTGCTACAAAATATAAGCAACTGCACTCTTACGATGGAAACATTCAAAACTATACTGTCATACTAAATTTCACTATTCGGATTGTTTTGATTAGTTACAGGTAAACAGACAAAATTGAAGTTTTAAAGTAAACTAATAGAATGTTTAATCTGTTTTTGCTTGGAAGCCTCATCTCTCCTAGTAAAAACAAACTCATTTTTTAGTATCAGTACATCACTAGTTATTGATCCAAATATTCTCTTCAATTCTGTGACCTTTTTAACAGAAATTTGCTCTCAGCAAGGCCAGAAGCAGCGCAACAAACGGGGCCAACTTTATAGCCAGAGCACTTCATTTAAACTTATTAGAGTCACTGAAGCGTTTGTATTTTTTGTAAGCTAATCTCATTATTAGTTTTTCATTGCTTGAATAATATGGTTTCTTTTTTTCATAATATTCCCACTATAGTTGAAGATACAACATTGAAATGAGACTTGTTGTTTCCCTCGGTTAGCTCAAGGCTAAAGTTACGCAGTGAACTACTATTATTTGCTGAGGATGGCTCGGCTACATAACTGCTTACGGGATGGGCACACAAAATACTAGAATCATATAAATTCATTGCTAAACTGCTCGTTCCAAATCAATTCTATTTTGCCAAACATAATTACTACAGGAAGAAGCTTAATAAGAAGGCGATTCTTGGCGAAAATTTTCAAATTGTAATATGGTTGCCACAATGTTTCTTCGAACATCCATAGCACTGGAGCATGGACCGTTCGTTATTCAGAACGTCTGAATCCTCGTCATGGTAGAGCGGATCGTAACATATAGTACCACCAGTATGATCCAAAATTCGCCACCGCTGCTTCAAAACACCAAATGCCCTATGATGCAAGAGGTGAAATCAACAACTTTTACAAACTATATTTGACAAAACTATTCTGATAAGCAAAATCCCATAATTTTTTATAATTTTATTTATAGTACGATTACTAGGATTTTAGGCTTTTCAAGGTTTAATGTACAGAAATAGCCTGTTAGGTGAATTTTTTTTTCATGAAAATTGTTTGCTGTCCTCGGAAACAAGTATGGAAACTGTTGTAAAAGAACGAAAATTCAGTGATAACAATCAGCTTTACGAAATGTCTACAGAATTGGTGAAACAAACGTCAGATACTTTGTCTAACCCATAAATGTGTGAAATAACTTTAGTTTGCTCAAATATCACCAAGGGAATTCCAGAGTAATCTTATTAGAAATAACATGATCTCCACAAAATTACAAAACTAAATTTCATTCCACCGATGTAATTTTACCTAATGCGTCCCATATTTATTTTTCTTCTAATTAGGTGGACATATCTTGTTTTGTCTGAATAAGTTACGCTACGACCTAGCGAAAGATTACAAATATACTTGTAATTTTGTGGAAAGGGATCATGGTATTTCTGTTCTCGACTTTGATACTATCTCATTCAAGTATTCTTGTGGTAACAGTCACAAACAGATCCGAAATTGCGAGTAAACGAGGGAGAAGATTTTACAGTTCACTAAACGATACCCCTGAATCTAATCGAATTAGGCCATTAAATCAGTTTCAATTTGCAGTGAAATCTATCTATTTGCAGTTGTTGAAAACAGGTTCTGAAGGCGATGATGGAGTAGGCATACACTGACTGTTCAATGAAATAAATACAATCACTCTTTGCTTACCTTTCAATAACAACTCTAGTCTCTTTATGGGCTTTATTATACAAATCTTCATCTGCACTACTCGATTGCAGTATTGGTGTCAGAAAATTCCCAAATTCGCCATTATCAAAAATCTCACTGTGCCCCAGGATAAAAGAATCATGAGTCGATCCCGGCCATTTCGCGACAACATCCCAAAATACCAAATTTGCATCACCAGTAGCCTGTAAATGAAATGATCAATAAATACTTCAACTAAAGAATGTATGCATTTTATATTTTATTATTGATATTTGATTCATGCAAGACCAAAGGAGTACCTGCAACTGCACTTTGAAGTGGAGAACATTGTAGAAATGACCTGTGCTAAACGGAAGTGCGGTGATACAGAATGACATAATAATATAATTTTTCGAAAAAAAACAAAATATAAAAAACTTACTTCTGGGAAACTTATTGTACCTTTTCCTAGCTTGCTTCAATACAGCTACAAGTTGCCACAATCAAAGAATTTTGGATTTTAGAATCTAATAATTTCTCAGAAAAAAATTGAATATACAAATCAAAGGTTTTATTTTAAACAAACAAAGACATATTTCCTCATAATTGCATGAAAAATACTTTTTTACTCTTTAAAAATATATACTTTTAATATCTAACTGTTGAAGCAGAAAAAGATGAATCATTTTATCTGCGATAATCGTGAATTGCAAATCGAATAAAGTGGAAAGATCTTATACTTATGAATTTTTTCAATACATGGTTTTGTATTTCAACCAACTTTGGTCACGTTTTTTATTCCCGACCAAGTACAACTTGTATATTCTGGAAGTTTTATACGGACTATGGTGGCCTACTCTGCAGTCCCGTTCGAACTTACTTGAACGTTAATCGAATGGAGTCCTTTCCGACACATATAAAGATGTTCATTATAGTCAGGAGCTATTAATGGAATATGCGTGCCATCAATGGCACCGACATCACCAGGAAATCCTTTTATGAGATGGAATTTTGCTGCTGTAGTATGCAAATCCTCAGGAACAGTTATAAAATCTTTCCTGCTAAAGCATCTAGGAATTGCATGAAAACTGCACTCACAGTTGACTATGCCACATTCATGTTCTCCCTCCCACTATTTTGAAAGCTACCAGAAGCAAGAATTTTCAAACAAAGCAGTACTTGTTCCTCAACTGAGAGAGCATTTGATCGTTCGGTTTTTCTTTTTAACCTTGGTTCAAGCAATTTGCAAATTTTGATGATAACATTGCGGGAAGCCTATATTCCGCCAAAAGTAGGTATGTTGTCTGGCAAGTGTAAAGGATCCCTTCTCACGCGTGGTACAGTTTTATCATGAGTACCGTCAACACGTGCAAAATAAACAGCCATTGCTGAGCACTGGAAAATAAAAAACTGGAAAAGGCAAAAAATGTGTTAACGAAATCATCAGATCGGAAGCTCTCCACTACAGCCTATAGATGCTAGAAAACATTTACCGTTGGCCTAAATTTGGATTCAGGCTATTAGTCAAAAGGTCAAGACTACCTGCCAGTCCCCTTTACATTTCACTCTGCCCTGTAAACTGATAACGACCCGCATGTTAGCCTGTACCTATTCTATACTGTATACCCACCGTACATTTCCTCGTTCCGTTTTACCAGTCAACGCTACAAAATTCCAATACCGGTCGATTTCGCGGGTCTCATGAAGTTTAGTACCATATATCCGATTATCAACAAAATTTCCATGTTGCAAGCGACTCATCCTAACAGGGGAGACAATGCCAGATGCTTGCAGCATTGGCGCCCCCTTGTTAGGATGAGAATATTCTGCCAGTTTTTATTTTAATGGCATCCGAAAATATGGTACTAAACTTCACTAGACCCGATTTCGCAAGGCGTTGAGACACCTTCGCGCTTATCACGAGCTTCACGAGGAACGAAATCACCGAATTCGGCTTCTATGACACCTCCAGTTCGTGTGTTTACGCAAATGACGCGATTCTCTCTGATATGAAATGGCGGGAACCGTTTCGTAGGAATCCAGCAAAGCGAGTTTTGTGAAATGTTTCCACGATATCATTGTTCGTAATGGTTTTTCTTGACCTTAGTTACGATTCGTAGGATTTTCTATGATCCGGTCCCAGGTGGTTTTAATTGGTCTGATTCGCTCTGGGCTGGAGCCAACTAAATGCCACTGATGATGATCCTATTCCACAAAGGCCTTATGAAGTACCTTCTGAGTGCATAAAAACTAGGGATGTACCGTATCGGCTATACTGGAAGTATCAGTATCGCGGCCGCAAAATAGTCGGTACCTTTTAAATGTTTGAAATTTTGGGTAGTTCGCTCTAACTGAGGCCTAAAAAAGTTCCTAAAAGATCCAACTAACGGCCACTTGAATGGCGATAGCCCACTACAAAAACTGAAGCATCAGGCGGCTCAGCACAGTTCTAGATCGACACGATGAGGAAAACAGTGAGAAGGCAAGGAGTTTAGAGATTCTTGGAAAAAAGCTTCTTGCATAAAACTGTTTGTGACCTTGCGGTTCCTTTGAATATGTGCGAATTGGTAGCCCATCGTGTGGACGATTAAAAAATTTGTTCGGAGGGACGAAAGCAGAAAGCTCCCTAAAAGAAACACCATTATAATATCTGTGAATTAAACAAAGTGAGGCAACCTTACCACGATATAACAAACTTTGTGCAGACCGGAAGGAAGTTTAGGGCCAATCATATTGATCACACGCCGTTGAACACGGTCAGCGGCGCTGTACCAAATGTGGCAGCAATGCTCCAGCAGGGTTGAATCAGTGAGTTGTACAAATGAAGAATGATTCCGGGAGTGCGATAATGGCTAGCTCGATATAGAGAACCGACTTTCATTTAGACTTGTTTAGCAATATGAATACTAGTGACACATTCATTCCAACTCATGTCCTTAGAAAGTGTGAGTCCAATGAGACTGATATTGACCAGGAATGACAGTGTCGGATGATACGTCAAAAAATAGTTAGTATATTATAGTAACTATTGTTAAAATTATATTTTCACTGTTATATCTGCCCCCCCCCCCCCCCCCCCCCCCCCCCCCCCCCCCCCCCCCCCTGCCCCCCCATGCGATGTTTTAATTTACCTGCATTCCATATTTGGAAGTATCGAAAAGTATTGGGTCATGTCGTAGCGTCTGACTAAGCTTTGTTTTTGGCTGTAGTAGCTAGTATGCAGATTTCCCCTGTGTTGAATTGTATTGTTCATCTATTAATATTGTATTATTGTTTAATTAGGATAGCGAGTATCTCTCGAATGAGTTGATTAGTAATTGGTTTCGATAGCTTGAATCTACACATTTCAAATGCAACAAAGGTGTCCTGCCACTTTACTCTTTGTCATCCGTGTAAATTGATTAAGCTCTATTCGGGATATCGTGATTGCCGAAATACGGGATACTAGAATACGTCAGTCATTAAAGCAAGACGGGGAACATCGCGCACATAAAAGATTCAAGAGATACGTATTACGTTTTTATAACTTGAAATGGACTTATTTCGGAATTTCACAACTTGTCAGACTTAGCCACTACAATCGACAACTCGATTTCACACTTCAATGACCACCTCGAGACTGCCGAACTAGAAATAAACCCGCAAGTTGAAAGAGGCAATGAATTTGCTGGTGACAGTCGCTGCCAAGGACCTTTTTGATTGTACATTTCAAGAATATACCACTGGAATATTTAGACTTTGTGCTATGCTGCAGTCATTCTATGACAATGAAGAGTTTATGGATTTACAGTCAAGGATAGACAAGGCCCTAGAACGTGGCAGAGACTAAAGATAATTGTTGACGCTGAATATGAGAAGTACAGCGAAGAAAACCTGAAATCCGCTGCTACTTCGCAGCCTACATCATCTGAAAGAGGTAGTAGGATCACATCGAAGTTCCCTACTCATAGTAATGCTGCACAAAAAGAATAAGCCAAAGTTGAGGTGAATTCGTAGAGACCGAGGCAATGCTTAAAAGCTACAATAATAGCCACCTCCCTAAGTTTCTGGCAGTTTCCACCACCTCCTGGCAGTTTCTCCTCTATTTCTCGACATATGAAGTCTGCAAGAATATAACCTGATTTAAAACGAGAATATCCTACCACAGTTGCCCATCCTACCACCTGCCTCTGTGATTCTGGCAGTCTTGATATTTTTATGGTTTGAAGATAACAAACCATATGGGAAAATTATCGATTACTTTATGACTAGTCAAATTTTTGGCAGTGCATCAGCGCCTGCATGTGCCCAATTTTGTTTGCATGAGATTGCCACTCGTAATGAAACAAATGCAGACGAATCCACCATAATGTGTATTTTGAGAAATATGTATATGGATGACTGTTTTAGAGATGATGATTCTATTAAAAATGATTTTTTATATTTTCTGTTGCTAAACAACTATGCCCTTTGCTTGAATCCGGGGGTTTTTCACCTAACCAACCAAATTTGTTAATAATAACATTGAAACGGTAAACAACATTGAAATTTGAAGCCAGATCCCTGAATCTGACAGGGCACTAAATTTACTAGAATTAGATCTTGGTGTTTCTCAGACTGAACGTTATTTAGGGGTAATTTGAAATATTTCATCAGATTGTATTGAAATCCTCAACCAGATCCTGCCTGAGGATCACCTGTAAATGATCACAAACTCTGCTCTCGATGGTGTAAATGGACAAGTTCACTTGCTGAGCTTGGTCAGTTATTCCTTCCGAGATGCTGCAAGCCTTTTGGATTTAAACCTACTAGTACTAGTATTGCTGATGCCAGTAGTTATAGTGGCTATAGTGCTTGCTTATGTTTCAGTTTTGAAAATGCTGAAGGCTATACACATGTGTATTTATCGTGAAAGGCATTTCTAGAGTTATACATAAAAATGCTCAGACTATTCCAAGACTAGAACCAACAGCTGCAGTAGTAGCAACCATGCTTGTCCGTGACATACTCAAAGATAGTAAAGAGTATACTACTGATTCAGTTTATTATTGGACATACAGTAGTTCTGTTTCGCAATTTATTAATTCCACTTCTATTCGTTTTCACACCTTAGTGCACCAAAGGTTGCTGAAAATTCATGTGCTTTCACAGCCAAGTCAATGGCATTATGTAAAGTCTGCCATAAACTCTGACATTGGATCAGGAGGCTTAATGCCCAATAGGTTGCACAAGGCCAACATATGGTTTTATGGAGCAGATTTTTTGTTGAAAAGTACTCAATCACAGCCATTCTAGACCTTTACCTAAATCTGATTTCAACAACCCGCAAGAAATTATTTCATATACTGCTTATTTTTTTTTCTCTGTTACATGATTTTTTGCATCAATTTTCCTCCAGGCTAGTGCGCGCAACTGCCTGGCTCCTGAGAGCTCGTTCATTTCTTTATTGGAAAATTAAAGGTTCTTTTAATGATAACCATATTCTGAGATGATTAGATATTTATCTGAGAACCCCATCATAATAACTCGGAAGTAAAAGAAAACATCCATGTCCTTTGACAAAAGCTCTTGCCAAGTTGACTCTTTGTTTCTGATGGTGTACTCTAGAGTAGGAGGACGTATAAATCTTTCTATATTGCCCGAAGATTCCAAGAATCCCCCATTTCACCAGCAATCATGTTACGCGTTTAATTGTACTACATTATCATTTGTCTGAAGGACACTGTGGTACTTCACGTGTATTGTCATTATCCGAGAACACTTTTGGATTTTGGAGGGGCCAATCCACTATCCGTAAAAGTCATAAGCAAATGTGTTTATTGCCAAAGCAGGTCTGCTGCTGTAGGTTTTTTTCATAGATGGCTGACATGCCCAAATGTCGTGAATGGGTGAAATGTTTTTGATCATACCAGGCTAGACTATTTTGGTCCCTTAAAAGTAAACTGCAACCGGACTGACTCAAACGCTGGGGTTGTATATTCGTGTTTTTGAAAACACGATTCTTGCATTTGCAAATGGTAGATTCACTCGAGTCTTCTGCATTTATGATGGCCTTTCACAAATTTGCAGATTCGCGAGGTTGCTCCACACACATATATATTCAGACAACACTTCTACGTTTGTTGGAACTGCAAAAGAACTTCGACTAACTGTTAAGAGCCTGAATTTTGAATCTATATGGTCTTCCTTTGCTGTTAGGGGTATTCAGTGGCGTTTTTCATCCACCCTTACTCCTCGCTCCAATGGTGCTATGGAAATACTGGTCAAATAAGTCAAACGTATTTTGTATGCTCTAAATGACCGTTCCGTTTATGTTTCGGGACAAAAACAGGCGGTTTGTTGTTCAGAGAAAATTGGATTTATTCTGGGACTGTTAGCTCAAAGAATATTTGCCTATTTTTTCAAAAACCCTTAAGCCAAATCTACCTGTTGGTGACATGGTATTATGTGTATTCCAACTCCCCTACGGGAAAGTGGCCAAAAGCGATTGTTAGCAAAGTTTATCCTGATCGCCATGGTCTTTGTCGTTCAGAGCATGCCTGAGTGTTTTACTGTGCTATGTTCTATTTCTATGTTTCGTTCTCAATTTCTTGGCGACTCCTCATCCTTGTTATTTACATGTGGCTCTACGAATATTGACTTTGTGATTGTACGTATCGCGCAGGCCGGCTATGTGTCGGATGCTATGTCGAAATTATATTTTCATTGTTATATCTGGCAAGTCTTGATTTGCTTTGACATCCATTACGTGATACCAAAATATTCCCAATTAGTGGTGTGTGCTTACTGTTTTGGTCAAAGTACACGACGATTACAGATATGTAATAATATGTTGTGAAAAAAAATTGAGCAAAAATATGTTACACAAATATTTGTTAGTGCCACATCAGTAAGAAGTCGCATGAGTAAGCAACTGTATGTATGAATGACTGGATATGTATGTACGACGAAAAGCAAGTAAAAACCTGGGAATTTTTAGATATGCGACAGACAGGGAAGAGGATGTAATATTAGATGCAAATGATAGAATTAATCATTTAGGTAGAAAATCAGGTTAAAAAATACTTAACATAGGCCAGGGTAAAATTTGCGCTTGGTCTTTGTTATATAAATAAATTGGGCCACAAAAGTAACAATATCAAATTTAGTTTTAGTGTTGTATGCTTCCATAGCCAATTTGATGAATAACAAACAAGATCCCAGAACAATTTCTGAGTAATTTTCCAACCCAATGGCATATGTGCAATCCGGCACAGTCGTGTGATACCTCCGCTCTCTATAACTTGTAAGTCATTGTGTTTTGTTAATTTGCGGTGTTTCAGCCGGCATTACAAAACGAAAAGACGGAGAGTGAACAAAACCTAAAATTAGGTTAAAAAGGTTTTTACCACGTCCAAGCACCAAAGAAGGAAGTACAAGCAAAAATAATCATAAACAAAATCATAAAAAACCCGAGTAGTGAAAACACCAGAGTATTTACTCGGGCGTCTCGTTGAGTGTAAGAATTGGTCTCGTTGAGCGTCTCGCCTTTCTGTGGATAGAAGTATGTGTTTTATTCAGAAACAAATAGGCAACAAGGTGCTTTGCGTACAATCAAACATGGATGGATTAAAATCCAACATTTAGACATGCGAATAATATCACGGTCAGAGACATACTGCACTTAGCTGCACGAATGTTTGTGTCGTTTTATTCATCTTGGCATTTCATGGCTTTATAGGGAATATCTTAACCCCGAAGGGTCAAGATGGAGGACGAGATTGAGACCAAAGTTGATATTCTTTATTATACTTCAGCAAAAAGAATAATTTCACGATACACTCTAGCCTTAGCTTTTTTTCCCTTTCTTAATAGATAAAATGCCCTCGCATTTATACACTTCATGTGACCATTCAAGTTAGCCTTAGGCGGGATATTTTAATTTCTTTTCGTCGGACGTGATCACAACATAATCATTAAAACTTGTTTTGGAACTATCACGGCCGGTTTTGATCACTTATAAGAATTTTGTTGATCATGCGTTGGACGCATGATGCTCGAACTCAATTAACCTGAAACATTGAATGCCAAATTCTCCTAGTGGTCCTGATTTTTAACCATATTTGCTACAGCTTGCATAAATTTGCATCTGACTTTATTTCCGTCGATATCATCGTGTTAAAAATGTCTACATCTTGTGGACTAATCTGCTGATGGATCTGTATTCACCTTCTGTACAATATTGTCATACCTACCCGATTCGCCAGAAAATGATACGGGCGCGCTATAGCCCCACTGAATTGAATGCCAAAATCCTGGACTCCATATATCTGCAACCTATATGAGTAAATGTTAAATTTCTGCCACACATGCTTCAGTTCACTTTTTGCCAACTTCCGAAGTATTTACAGCTTTGTTTTACGTGGCACGACACGTTCGCATACAAATAAAGCTCGACACGTAAATAGAACGTGCTTTTCCAAACCAAACTTCAACAGAGAGGCGTAGCCAGAGACACGCGCGGACAACCGACTGCCACGTACGTTCCCCCATATGGGAGATGTATCTACATGGAATCAAGTATGTACACTCCAATTTTCAAATTCCGTTATTCATCCTCAAAAAGAGATCTGGAAACAAACCTATTCTTCCACCATTATGAACTTTTACTTCCTACTAAATTTCCTCTTCCTAATCTTGTAAATTCCTACCTGGAAGGCAATATCTATAATCGCGTATCAATATGTTATGGGTTTATTTTGTTTATTGTATTTCTATTGACCCAACTAACCAGCGACGGAGCAAAATTTAAGTTTTTGGTGCACTTGTTTTACGTTTGGAGCCTACACCCGTCGACGTACCTTTGATGTTTACGAATATGGGGCAATGTACCTATCACTGAAGATCCAGGTGGTTTCAATATGTATGATTTGCTCTAGGAAAAAGCCAGCTAATTGCCACTGGTGATCACCCTATCCGACAAGTGCCTTATGAAGCAACTCCTGCGTGCATTAAAACCAGGGATGCACCGAAGTATGGGCATCGGCTATTTTAGCAATATCGTTATCGGCCGCGAAATAGCCGATACCTGTTAAATGTGTTTCGAAAAGACCCAACTAAAGGTCACTTGAATGACAATAACCTGCTACAAAAACAGAAGCATCAGTCGGTTCAGCACTGTCTTAGACATATCAAACATTATGTAATGAAGTGGATCAGTAGCTTACTCGGGGATGGAATGTAAATTTTTTTCAATAGAAATTCGCTCAGAGCAAGGCTACAGGAGATAAATAAAACTTGAAAATTCTCCTCAAGCGACTAAAGTACAAAGAGCTACATGAAATGCAGTAATAGGAATTAAGGAACCCCCATCCCTGATAAATGTCTATCAACATGAATTTTAAAGCCATGCAGGTCAACACGATGAGGAAAACAGTGAGAAGGCAAGGAGTTCATAAGTTCAGAGATCCTTGGAAAAAAGCTTCTTGCATAAAACTGTTTGTGATATTGTGGTGCCTCCACAGTTATGTACGACTTGGTAGCCAATCGTGTGGACCAGTTATAAATTTTGTTCAGAGGGACGAGAGCAGAAAGCTCCCTTGAACAAAGACCATCGCAATATCTTTAAATTACACAAAATTATGTGACAAACTTTGGCGACCGGAATAAAGTTTAGGGCCAATCATATTGATTACACGGCGTTGAATACGATCGAGCGTGCTGAGAACAGTGACAGCGGCACTGTCCCCAATGTGACTGCAATACTCCATGTTGGGTCGAATCAGTGATTAGTACAAATGAAGAATGATTCCGGGAGTGCGATAATGGCGTGCTTGATATAGAGAACCGACTTTCATTGAGGCTTAGAAATACTAATGACACATTCATTCCAACTAATATCCTTAGACAGTGTGATTCCAACGAGACGAAATTTGAGGATTCCTCCAGAACATTACAAGATAATGAAATTTGAGTGGCATGACAATACATCACCTGGATCTGAGACAAAACAAAGATCCAATCGGGGAGGAACGTGAGTCGGGATGGTCGGGATCTTATTCATAAATGTTACCATCTGCGTCAGTGACACGTAATGGCCAAATTATGAGTTTTAATTCCGGCCAAGTCAGTTGCAACTGGATTTAAACGGGTATCGTGATTGGCATTGAATTTTCCCAGCACGAAAAATTTGACAGATGGAAGACATCAGAATCTTGTCCATCTGCAAAGAGATGTCGTCCATGACAGAACAATCTTGGGTTGAGGAGGATCGGTATACGAAGAAAGGAATAACCTCGATGTCTAAGCGACATCCGCAACCACAGATACGCAGGAGATGGAAAATTTTTCCCAATCAAGCATTTTTATTTTGTCTGGATTTAATATATTTAAATGTTGTTCCCCATTGGGTGTCTCAATGCTGACGTTGATATTGGATGTTGTTTTTGAATATTTCTATTTGTATGAAGTTCTCTAATATTCCTTGTTCTACAATTCGTTTTTGAATCCCGTGTTGTTGCTTCAAGTACATTTCATCCACTATGGTTGTGTTTCTTTGCTATTAGTTCTTTTAAAGAAAATTTTACTGAAATTTTCGAAAAAAAAACTTAAAGGATGTACTTCGAGCGTATTCGAAGGCATTTGTGATGAACGTCGGTATCGGCAAAAATGGTATTTTTATATCTCTGATTAAAACATGAAATCACGGTGGCTGAGACCAAAGATCTCGTTGAATATTAGCCTAATCGTGTGAGAGAACTTTTGCGAAATTTCAAAATGTTTTTTGTGATCCTGGGGATAAACTTGGTCGCACTACTCCGTTTAAACATAGAATCTGAACTATTTTCGTTCAGTTTGGCTACAAGTATGTATTATTCTCCTGTATGCCTTGCGTCTAAAAGGGAGGAACTTGTCATTTCTGTGTTGACTACAGAAAGTTGAATGCAATTACTGTTACATGCTGATGCGCTTCCACCAATTGAAACAATTCTTGCATTTTTACACGGAGTGAAGTGGATTTTTGATCTATCTCCTAAAGTGGCTACTGGCAGCTCCAAATTGATTCTTGTCATCGTGAAAAAACTGCATTTTTTATTCCCTCAAAGAGCATGTATATGTTCAAAGTCACTAGTTTTGGTCTCCATAATAGGTTGTCACTATTTAATAGGGCAATTGGGATGACCCTGAGTGATATTTTTTGAAGAAGGTGTGTTGCGTTCACGGATAATTTCATGAGGCAAAAAATTCGTTCGCCTATAGTGGCTAGAGCAAAACCCTTATCCTCGCACTTTCAAGACTTCGGACAAATTTCTGAACAGTATCAAATTTAGGCTTGTTCTCTTTAAAAATTCAGAGAGACTTGCGATTTAGAATATTTTTTCTTGAGGAGATTTAGAATTAAACTCAATATTTCAAGTGTTTAAAAACATCCAACTTTTCCGCAGCAGGATATAATTTAAAATGTGCAATTAGTGCTGTGCAGTTTTTTATCTTGTGTTTAAAACAATTGCATTCATTAAAATAACTATTTATTTAAAACCGTTTGCTATACTATCCAAAGATAAGCAATGCCGCTTTCGGTATTTTCTGATCAATGGCAGTCACAGCCGCAGGACAAACTGCAGTAACTACGTCATACCGTGCGATCAGCGAAAAATGGGTTATAATAATTTTCCTCACGGTAGATAGCTGACTAGTCAAAAAAAGTCGCAGAAATGTCGGGCATGAAATCCAAATGGAGTCATAATAAAACAAATTATCAAACAATTCTATACTTCTTTTCGTCGACTGTAACGTTTTGAATCCAATGATTCGAGAGAGAACAGCTTTGTTATGAACAATGTTTATATTTTTCCAGAAATATTTGCGCAAATTTGCAATTTGAGTATTTGTGTTTCAAAAACCTCCTTTATCTCAATTTAGCCAACTCGGTTTTGATATTTTTGCAGTCATTTCGACCTTCTTTGAACAGTTTTTTATATGTTACGCTTACGTAACTGTAGTAGCTTTGAAAATGGCAATCTCTAATAACAATGACAGATGCATCTTCCGCACAAAATCCACGGAGCTGAGCGGAGTTTCATTCGATAGGATTGAAAAATATTCGATATCTTGTTTTTGATTTTACTGGTTTACTGGATTTGTTTGTTTCCGTGCGTTTGCTATAGTATATTTCTTTCCGTATCCGGTAAAAAACAGCGATATCCGACAAAGCGGGCAGGATTAGCATAGCTTTGGATTAAGGTGCTGATTTGCCATTATGCATTCGTAAAAATTGACATAACGGTTGCCAATCTATCTTAGGTGTTTATGATATCAGACAGAGAGAGAGAATATCATTAAAATTTTGTCTACCAATAAACGAGGTATTAGCAATTTGAAAAAAAAATAATATATCATCACAGAAAATTTGTTTGTTTGGTATGAACTGGGGGAAAACGATACAACCAAGAGTGGGCATAGAAGTCAATCGTCCCCCAATTCGCTGATATGCTACTCGGTTGTATAGGCTGAGTACAGTGGTAAATAAAAGATTGGATTGACATAGATAGCGTAAAGTAAAATACTTAAATACATAAATAGGATACTAGAAGCAAACTATCATTTAAACAACCGATATAAAAATACAAAATACAGTGTAGACTATGGGAAACTTCAATCTTGAATATAAGGACATATTCGTGTAACGTGAGGTTGTTGTAAACAAACTACCATACCAGGACATGAGCTGTTAGGTTGGCATGAAACAAACATTGTATTTTAACTGGTGCCAAATATGCCAAACCTTAAAACGCCTCACAAACTACTTATATAAATATGCCAGTTTGGTTGCCGGCACAATTAGAAAATAATATATTCACCATATAAGGCAGGATACAGAATATAATGGGAATTGGTTTTGAAGGCCTTGTCGTTATGTGGCATGTCGATATTCTCTTTCTGATGCGTTTTGCTGTCTCATTAATACTTTCTTCGGGTGTCTTGGGAAGAATTTTGACTTCAGTAGTGTAGTTCACCAATTATTAATTCGATTCATTGTTTATTCAATAAGATAGCATCTGCAATAATTTGTTTCTCTTCTTGTAAATAATATCAATCATCAACACTGCTGTGAGGGGCGGTGCCGATGATATTAGGGGTTTTCGTCTATCAAAAATGACTTGAATATTTTTCGACACCCAAAGAAAATCAAGAGTTTGACATACTGTCTTGGTGAAGCCACTCTTCTCTTTGGTTCAAGAAATGGGTACTGTTTGCTACCGGTACTTGTTTGTGACACACCCGCATCAGTTAAGATACAATGTTTGTTTCATGCCGACCTAACAACTCATGTCCTGGTATGGTAGTTTGTTTACAACAACCTCACGTTACACGAATATGTCCTAATATTCAAGATTGAAATTTCCCATAGTCTATACTGTATTTTGTATTTTTATTCCGGTTGTTAAAATGATAGTTTGCTTCTAGTATCCTATTTATGTCCAAGTATTTTACTTTACGCTATCTATGTCAATCCAATCTTTTATTCGCCACTGTACTCAGCCTATACAACCCAGTAGTAACATATCAGCGAATTGGGGGACGATTGACTTCTATGTCCACTCTTGGTTGTATCGTTTTGGCCCAGTCCATAGCAAACAAACAAATTTTCTGTGATGATATTATTTTTTTTTCAAATTGCTAATACCTCGTTTATTGGTAGACAAAGTTTTAATAAATCTCTTTCTTTCTCTGTCTGATATCATAAACACCTGAGATAGATTGGCAACCGTTATGTCAATTTTTACGAATGCATAATGGCAAATCAGCACATTAATCCAAAGCTAATCCTGTCCGCTTTGTCGGATATCGCTGTTTTTTACCGGATCCGGAAAGAAATACACTATAACAAACGCACGGAAACAAACAAACATGGGAAATCCAGTAAACCAGTAAAATCAAAAACAAGATATCGAATATTTTTCAATCCTATCGCATGAAACTACGCTCAGCTCCGTGGATTTTGTGCGGAAGATGCATCTGCCATTGTTATTAGAGATCGTTTCAAATCAGTTTCAAAGCTACCACAGTTACGTAAGAGTAACATATAAAAAACTGTTCAAAGAAGCTTAAAATGACTGCAAAAATATCAAAACCGAGTTGGCAAAATTGAGATAAAGGAGGTATTTGAAACACAAATACTCAAATTGCAAATCTGCGCAAATATTTCTGGAAAAATATAAACATTGTTCATAACAAACCTGTTCTCTCTCGAATCATTGGATCCAAAACGTTACACCCGTCGAAAAGAAGTATAGAATTGTTTGATTAATTTGTTTTCATATAACTCCATTTGGATTTCATGCCCGACATTCCTGTGACTTTTTCTGACTAGTTAGCTATCTTCGGTGAGAAAAATTATTATAACCAATTTTTTGCTGATTGCACAGTATGACGTTGTAGGAACCATGGTCCAAAATCATGACCACTTGGAGAATTTGGCATTCAATATATCAGGTTAATTAAGTTCGAGCAATTAAAACCTGCTATGATAGCTCCAAAACAAGTTTGAATCTTTTTACACCCAGAATTATAACTCTAATTCGGGACCTTTGTCCCTTTTAGGCAAATCGGCCAGTATCGCAGTGAGAGTCATAAACAATTATGATTAGCACTCCGAGAACCCTTTAAAGAAAATTGAAAGAAATTATAGTTTAGATTGTCCGGTTAATTGCCTCGTCGACATGTACGGCGATTATGTTGTGATCACGTCCGACGTGCCTTAAGGCTAACTTGGATGGTCACAGAAAATGTATAAAAGCTAGTGCATTTTCATCAATTGATCAGATTGTATCGAGATTCTGAATTTATTCCTTTTGTTGAAGTATAATAAAGAATATCAACTTTGGTCTCTAGCTCGCCCTCTATCTTCATCCTTCAGGGTTAAGAGGTACCCTATAACGTATTTACTGCAGTTTGTCCCGCGGCTGTGCCTGCCATTGATTAGAAAATACCGAAAGCGGCATTGCTTATCTTTGGATAGAATAGCAAACGGTTTTAAATAAATAGGTATTTCAATGAATACACTTCTTGTTAAACACAAGATAAAAACTGCACAGCACTAATTGCACATTTTAAATTATATCCGGCTGCGGAAAAGTTGGATTTCTTTAAACGTATGGAATTATGAGTTTAATTCTAAATATCCTCAAGAAAAAATATTCTAAATCGCAGGTCTCTCAGAATTTTTAAAGAGAACAAGTCTAAATTTAATACTGTTTCAGAAATTTGTCCGAAGTCTTGGAAGTGCGGGGATAAGGGTTTTGCTCTAGCCACTAAAGGCGAACGAATTTTTGCCTCATGAAATTATCCGTGAGCGCAACACACCTTCTCCAGAAAATATCCCTCAGGGTCATCCCAGCTGCCCTATTAAATAGTGACAAACTATTAATAGTGATAGTGCTAGTGACTTTGAACATATAAATGCTCTTTGAGGGAATAAAGAATGCAGTCTTTTCACGATTACAAGAATCAATTTGGAGCTGCCAGTAGCCACTTTAGGAGATAGACCAAAATACCACTTCGCTCCGTGTAAAAAAGCCAGAATTGTTTCAATTTTTGGAAGCGCATCAGCATGTAACTGTAATTGCATTCAGCTTTCCGTAGTCAACACAGAAATGACAAGTTCCTCTCTTTTAGAAGAAAGCCATACAGGAGAATAATACATACTTGTAGCCAACATTTCATCAATGGGTTTTTCAACAATCTGCATTAACGCGCATGACATACGATAGGGCAATTGATTCCCTGACTGAACGAAGGTAGTTCAGATTCTATGTATAAACGGAGTATTGCGACTAAGTTTATCTCCATGATCACAGAAAACATTTCGAAACTTTGCAAAAGTTCTCTCACACAATTATGCTAATGCTCAACGAGATATTTGGTCTCAGCCACCATGATTTCATGTTTTAATCAGAGATATACCAATACCATTTTTGGCGATACCGATGTTCATCACAAATGCCTTCGAATATGCTCGAAGTAATCCTTAAAATTTATTTTTTTCGAAAATTTTAGTAAAATTCTCTGTAAAAAGAACTAATAGAAAATAAACACAACCATAATTGATGAAATGTACTTGAAGCAACAACACAGGATTCAAAAAATACTTGTAGTATAAGGAATATTGGCGAACTTCATACAAATAGAAATACCCAAAAACAACACCCAATATTAACGTCAGCATTGAGACACCCAATGAGGAACAACATTTAATCATATTAGTTCCAGACAAAGTAAAAAATGCTTGATTGGGAAAAATTTGCCATCCCCTTTGTATCTGTGCTTGCGGAGGTCGCTCGATCCCCTTCGTCTTCCGTATACCGATCCCCCTCAACCCAAGATTGTTCTGATGGACGACATCTCTTTGCTGGACAAGATTCTGATGTCTCTTCCATCTGTCAAAATCGCGATGGGAAAATTCAATGCCAATCCTGATATCCTGATACCCGGTTAAATCCAGTTGCAACTGACTTTGCCGGAACTAAAACGCATAATTTTGCCATTACTTGTCACTGACGCAGATGGTAGCATTTATGACTAGGATCCCGACCAGCCCGACTCACGTTCCTCCCCGATTGAATCTTTTTGTTTTGTCTCAGATCCAGGTGATGTATTGTCATGCCACTCAAATTTCATTATATCTGGTACTGTTCTGGAGGAATCCTCGAATATTCGTCTCGTTGGAGTCACACTGGCTAAAGGATATTAGTTCGAAATGAATGTGTTATTAGTATTGCTAAACAAGCCTCAATGAAAGTCGGTTCTCTATATCATCAAGCACGCCC
The DNA here is from genome assembly GCA_963675895.2 of Styela plicata. Classification (NCBI taxonomy): domain Eukaryota; kingdom Metazoa; phylum Chordata; class Ascidiacea; order Stolidobranchia; family Styelidae; genus Styela; species Styela plicata. Next base: position 21,459 of record OZ023138.1, read on the forward strand.
TTATCGCACTCCCGTAATCATTCTTCATTTGTACTAATCACTGATTCGACCCAACATGGAGTATTGCAGTCACTTTGGGGGACAGTGCCGCTGTCACTGTTCTCAGCACGCTCGATCGTATTCAACGCCGTGTGATCAATATGATTGGCCCTAAACTTTCTTCCGGTCGGCAAAGTTTGTCACGTCATTTTGTGTAATTTAAAGATATTATAATGGTCTTTGTTCAAGGGAGCTTTCTGCTCTCGTCCCTCTGAACAAAATTTATAACTGGTCCACACGATTGGCTACCAAGTCGTACGTAACTGTGGAGGCACCACAATATCACAAACAGTTTTATGCAAGAAGCTTTTTTTTCAAGGATCTCTAAACTTAGGAACTCTTTGTCTTCTCACTGTTTTCCTCGTCGTGTTGACCTGCATGGCTTTAAAACTCATGTTGATAGACATCTATCAGGGACGGGGGGTTCCTTAATTTCTATTACTGCATTTCATGTAGCTTTTTGTACTTTAGTTGCTTGAGGAGAATTTTCAAGTATGATTTATCTCCTGTAGCCTTGCTCTGAGCGAATTTCAGTTGAAAAAAGTTTTACAGTCCATCCCCGAGTAAGCTACTGATCCACTTCATTACATAATGTTTGATATGTCTAAGACAGTGCTGAACCGACTGATGCTTTGTTTTTGTAGCAGGTTATTGTCATTCAAGTGACCGTTAGTTGGGTCTTTTCGAAACTGCTTTAGGCCTCGTTTAGAGCGAATTACCCAAAATTCCAAACATTTAACAGGTATCGGCTATTTCGCAGCCGATAGCGATATTGCTAAAATAGCCGATACCGATACATCGGTGCATCCCTGGTTTTAATGCACGCAGGAGTTGCTTCATAAGGCACTTGTCGAATAGGGTCATCACCAGTGGCAATTAGCTGTGTTTTTCCTAGAGCAAATCATACACAAGGTTCATTGAAATCGGTACATTCTGGATTTTCGTAAACATCAAAGTACGTTCGAACCGAGTACGAAACATAAAACGCAGATTAGTCCACAAACTGTAATTTTTTTAATACGATGACATCGACGGGAATAAAGTCCGATGCAAATTTATGAAAGCCATCAGATGCCATTTTCGCTTGTACTTCCTTCTTTGGTGCTTGAACTTGGTAAAAACCTTTTGAACTTAATTTTAGGTTTTGTTCATTCTCCGTCTTTTTGTTTTGTATTGCCGACTGAAGCACTGCAAATTAACAAAACAAAATGACTCACAAGTTATAGAGAGCGGAGGTATCACACGACTGTGCCGGACTGCACATATGCCACAGGGTTGGAAAATCACCCAAAAATAGTTCAGAGATCTTGATTGTTATTCACCAAATTGGCTATGGAAGCATCCAACACTAAATGTGATATTGCTACTCTTGTGGCCCAATTTATTTATATGACAAAGACCAAGCGCAAATTTTACCCTGGATTATGTTAAGTATTTTTCAACCTGATTTTCCACTTAAATAATTCTAGCATTTGCATTTAATATTAGATCCTTTCTCTGTAAAACAAAAAACAAGTTCTCCCTTTTTCAGTCACATTTCTAAAAAATCCCAGGTTTACTTGCTTTTCGTCGTACATACATATCCAGTCATTTATACATACAGTTCAGGCGACTTCTTACTGATGTGGCACTAACTAATATTTGTGTAACATATTTTTGCTCAATTTTTGTACAACATATTATTACATATTTGTAATCGTGTACTTTGACGAAAACAGTAAAGCACACCCCTAATTGGGAATATTTTGGTATCACGTAATGGATGTCAAAGCAAATCAAGAGTTGCCAGATATAGCAATGAAAATATAATTTCGACCTAGCATCCGCCACATAGCCGGCCTGCGCGATACGCACAATCACAAAGTCAATTTTCGTCGAGCCACATGTAAATAACAAGGATGAGGAGTCACCCAGAAATTGAGAACGAAACATAGAAATAGAACATAGCACAGTAAAACACTAAGGCATGCTCTAAACGACAAAGACCATGGCGATCAGGATAAACTTTGTTAACAATTGCTTTTGACAACTTTCCCGTAGGGGAGTTGGAATACATATTAATACCATGTCACCAACAGGTAGATTTGGCTTAAGGGTTTTTTGTAAAAAGGGCAAATATTCTTTGAGCTAACAGTCCCAGAATAAATCCAATTTTTTCTGAACATAACGCCAGTTTTTGGCATAGTCATCAGCCTTGTGAAAGGTATGATTTGGAATGGATGGATCTACCCTTCCCAACAATATCAAGTTAGGAGTTAAGACAACTGAAATCCTTAGGGTCATCACTTAGAGGGGTCAGGGTCGATCATTGAAAATGCATGATATACCACAAAATAACGCAAGAAGAGTATTGTCCCGAAACATAGAACTGTCATTTAGAGCATACAAAATACGTTTGGCTCTTTAGACCAGTATCTCCACAGTGCCATTAGAGTTCATGAGGGTACATGAAAAATGCGACTGAATCCCCCTAACAGTAAAGGAAGACCATATAGATTCAGAAATCAGGCTCTTCACAATTAGTCGAAGTTCTTTTGCAGCTCCGACAAACGTAGAAGTGTTGTCTGAATATATATGTGTGGAACAACCTCGCAAATCTGCAAATTTGTGAAAGGCTATCATAAATGCAGAAGACTATAGTGAATCTACCACTTCCAAATGCATTGCACTGTTTTCAAACACACGAATATACAACCCCAGAGTTTGAGTCAGTCCGGTTGCGCTTTACTTTTAAGGGACCAAAATAGTCTAGCCTGGTATGATCGAAAACATTCCAACCATTCACGACATTCGAGCTGTTCAGCCATGTATTGAAAACCTACAGCAGCAGACCTGCTTTGGCAATAAACACATTTGCTTATGACTTTACGGATAGCAGATTGGCCCTTCAAAATCTAAATGTGTTCTCGGATACATGACAATACACGTAAAGTACCACAGTGTCCTTCAGACAAATGATAATGTAGTACGATTAAAAGCCTAACATGATTGCTAGGTGAAATGGGTGGATTCTTGGAATCTTCGGGCAATATAGAAAGATTTATACGTCCTCCTACTCTAGCTTTTGTCAAAGGGCATGGATGTTTTCTCTTACTTCGAGTTATTATGATGGGGTTCTCAGATAAATGGCTAATCATCTCAGAATATGGTTATCATTAAAAGAACCTTTAATTTTCCAACAAAGAAATGAAAGAGCTCACAGGAGCCAGGCAGTTGCGAGTAGTAGCCTGGAGGAAAATCGATGCAAAAAATCATGTAACAGAGAAAAATAATAAGCAGTATATGAAATAATTTCTTGCGTAATAACAGGTTCATTGAAATCAGATTTAGGTAAAAGGTCCAGAATGGCCGTGATTGAGCACTTTTCAACAAAAAATCAGCTCCATAAAACCATATGTTGGCCTTGTGCCATTTATTAGGCATCAAGCCTCCTGATCCAATATCTGATTCAATGTCAGGGTTTCTGGCGGACTTTACATAATGCCATTGACTTGGCTGTGAAAGCACATGAATTTTCAGCAACCTTTGGGGCACAAAGGTGTGAAATTGAATAGAAGTGGAATTAATAAATTGCGAAACAGAACTACTTTAAGTCCAGTAATGAACTGAAGCAGTAGTATACTCTTTACTAACTTTGAGTCAGAGACAAGCATGGTTGCTGATACTGCAGCTGTTGGTTCTAGTCTTGGAATAGTCTTTTTAAGGGATAGCTCTAGAAATGCCTTTCACGAAAGATACATGTGTATCGCCTTCAGCATTTTCAAAACTGAAATATAAGCAAGCACTATAGCCAGAACTACTGGCATCAGCAATACTAGTACGAGTAGGTTTAAATCCACTGGGCTTGCAGCATCTCGGAAAGAATAAATGACCAAGCTCAGCAAGTGAACTTGTCCATTTACACCATCGAGAGCAGAGTTTGTCATCATTTACAGGTGATCCTCCGGCAGGATCTGGTTGCGGATTTCAATACAATCTGTTAAAATATTCCAAATTACCCCTAAATGACGTTCATTCTGAGAAACGCCAAGATCTAAATCTAGTATCTGGCTTCAAATTTCATTGTTATTACTAACAAATTTGGTTAGGTGAAAACACCCGGATTCAAATAAAGGGCATAATTGTTTAGCAACAGAAATATATTTTTTAATAGAATCATCATTTCCATCCACATACATATTTCTCAAAATACACATTATGATGGATTCTACATTTGTTTCATTACGAGTCGCAATTTCATGCAAAAAAAATTAGCAGAAATAGCAAAAGAAACACTGGCAGTAATGATTTACCTATCTGGCACCTTTTTCATGGTTTTGTCAGGACCAGAAATACAGCAACCAGAAACAGAAAAATGTGCACCAGGGAAAATCATCCCTAGATGGGTGAAGTTCAATTGGAGGGTAAATAAACAAAATATCTTGTGCAATAAGCACATCCACATCTGAACAATCAATTGTGGCTAAATTGAGATCACTCAGATGAGGACACTGCTTAATGGTTTCAACAATAGGCATACTTGAAGCAACATCAGGAAAATGGCCAGTTTCCCTATATTTCTTTGAGAGAAACTGTGGTATTCTTCTCAAGGCCTTTAACGTTAACAGAAATCAACTGGCAATGGCTATCATCTGTGCCTATGTCAGTTTTAATTTTACACATAATGGGATCACCCTTTACACCCAATTTGTTAATTAAACAAATTGTGCACAATGAAGTGCTAGCACCAGAATCAAGAAATGCATCAGAAACAACGATTTGTGTTTTAGGACAGGTTACAATTATAGGTATGACAGAGAGCCGCACGGGGTATTTTGTGCTAGTTGCATTTATGTCAACTGCACTGTTAATACTTTGCTCATGTTCAAATACTGCATCATGCAATAACGTGTGATGTGCCATGTCACACTTAGGCATTCGACACCGCTGTGTCGAAGGGCACGAGCGTTATCGATGACTTGATTGGAGGAAATTGAAACACAAAAACTTTTCTCGAACAAACTTCTTGTGATCATCTGCAGTTTTCTTTTCAGAAGGCTACACAGCGGCAGAAAGGATGTTGACCATCACACAGGATACAGGAGGAGACAGCAGACCGTTCTGCCATCATGCTTGTCTTTGCAACATGCTGGTTTCGAACTGTGGCATCAGTGGCAGAGGCACGGACGTCAGTCTTATGCCTTACATGGGACGTTTTAAGCTTACATAGCCCATGTATAAATTGAGTTATTGGCAGACGTGCAATGTCAGCTTGACCTTTTTAACGAAGGCAACAACTTTTGGCTCTTTGCCTTGTGACATGATTTATTTTTGTTGTGAAAGAAACCTCGGGAAGAACGGTACAGGGAATCTTCTGAGAATGTTGTAGAGAACACCAGTAGAATCAACTGGATTTATAGCATTGAGATAGAATTTGGGTAACAGATAGTAATTGATCCGAGGAATCAACCAATGTTGTTATGTCATTAGTATCAATATGTCGATCGGCAGTTAGTTCTTTGACAAATGCTCCCACGACATATGCAGGTCGACCATAAATATCGAAAGATTTTTCTAGCTTCCTGATATACATATTCAACCTGTTTACCAAAGCGCACACTTTCCAGAACGATACAAGCTTTTCCAGTACAGAATGAAATCGTTTTGTTGAACCTGGTTTTTGGTGAATGCTTCTCGCTTGGGTCTGCGTCCGATTGATCAAATGCATTATCGAATCGGTTAACAAAACGGTGATAGTCAAGAGGGTCGCAATTGAAGGGGATCTCTGTTAATGGTTTGCAAATCGAACCCTTTTTTCATTGAACACATCACATCAGACCAATGGCGGCGCTCAGGCAGCATCGTTAGCTGTGTAGGATGAGACGCAGAAAATGAATGCTTTAATATGCAGGTTAGGTTTATTGGTATGTACAAATGTATTCTCTGGGACTTCAGATCAGATATTCACAATTGGTGTTTGACTAAACACAGGCACTTCAGGATTTAGCTGTGTTTGAGCCGATGTGTTTACAGATGAAAAAATAGCCGGCCCACGGGCAGCCGTGGTAGGATATTCTTGTTTTAAATCAGGTGTTATTCTTGCAGACTTTATATGTCCAGAAATAGAGGAGAAACTGTCAGGAGGCGGTGGAAACTGCCAGAAACTTCGGGAGGTGGCTAATATTGTAGCTTTTAAGCATTGCCTCGGACTCTACGAATTCACCTCAACTTTGGCTAATTCTCTTTGTGTAGCATTACTATGAGTAGAGAACTTCGAAGTGATTCTACTACCTCTTTCAGATGATGTAGGCAGGAAAGTAGCAGTGGATTTTAGGTTTTCTTCGCTGTACTTCTCATCGGTCCTTGGCGGGGACTGTCACCAGCAAATTCACTGCCTCTTTCAACTTGCAGTTTATTTCTAGTTCGGCAGTCTTGAGATGATCATTGAAGCGTGCAATCGAGCTGTCGATTGTAGTGCCTAAGTCTGACAAGTTGTGAAATTCCGAAATATGTCCATTTCAAGTTATAAAAACTTAATACGTATCTCTTGAATCTTTTATGTGTCCGATGTTCCCCGTCCTGCTTTAATGACTGACGTATTCTGGTATCCCGTATTTCGGCAATCACGATATCCCGAATAGGCCTTAATCAAGTGGCAGGACACCTTTGTTGCATTTGAAATATGTAGATTCAAGCCATCGAAACCAATTACTAATCAACTCATTCGAGAGATACTCGCTATCCTAATTAAACAATAATACAATATTAATAGATGAACAATACAATTAAACACAGGGGAAATATGCATACTAGCTACTACAGCCTTTCTGAACAAAGCCAAAAACAAAGCTAAGTCAGACGCAATACTTTTCGATACTTCCAAATATATGGAATGCAGGTAAATCAAAACATCGAATGATAAGGGATGCCAGATATAACAATGAAAAAAATATAATTTTGACAATAGTTACTACAATATATTAACTATTTTTTGACGTAACATCCGACACTGTCATTCCTGTTCTTCGTATACCGAATCAGCTACAACTGACTAGGCCGGAATTAAAACTCATAATTGCCGACATTGCCGAGTCACTGACACAGATGGTGGAATCTATTTTCGACACCCAAAGAAAATGGGTCTCATGAAGTTTAGTACCATATATCCGATTATCATATAAATTTCCCATGTTGAAAGCGACTCATCCTAACCCTGGAGACAATGCCAGATGCTTGCAGCAATGGCGCCCCCTAGTTAGGATGAGAATATTCTGCCAGTTTTTATTTTAACGATATTCGGGAATATGGTACTAAACTTCACTAGAACCAAGAAAGTCAAGAGTTTGACATACTGTCTTGGTGAAGCCACTCTTCTCTTTGGTTCAAGAAATGGGTACTGTTTGCTACCGGTACTTGTTTGTGACACACCCGCATCAGTTAAGATACAATGTTTGTTTCATGCCAACCCAACAGCTTACCGGTATGTCCTGGTATGGTAGTTTGTTTGCAACAACCTCTCGTTACACGAATATGTCCTTATATTCAAGATCGAAGTATCCTATAGTCCTGAGTCTATACTGTATTTTGTATTTTTATAGCGGTTGTTAAAATGATAGTTTCCTTCTAGTAACCTATTTATGTCCAAGTATTTTACTTTACGCTATCTATGTCAATCCAAGGTTAGTGTCTTTTATTCGCCCACTGTACCGGTATTCAGCCTATACAACCCAGTAACATACCAACTCGAATTTTTTTTTGCTAACACCTCGTTTATTGGTAGACAAAATTTTAATAAATCTCTTCCTCACTCTGTCTGATATCATAAACACCTGAGATAGATTGGCGACCGTTATGTCAATTTTTATGAATGCATAATGGCAAATCAGCACATTAATCCAAAGCTATGCTAATCCTGTCCGCTTTGTCGGATATCGCTGTTTTTTACCTGATCCGGAAAGAAATACACTATAACAAACGCACGGAAACAAACAAATCCAGTAAACCAGTAAAATCAAAAACAAGATATCGAATATTTTTCAATCCTATCGAATAAAACTCCGCTGAGCTCCGTGGATTTTGTGCGGAAGATGCGTCTGCCATTGTTATTAGAGATCGCCATTTTCAAAGTTACCACAGTTACGTGGGCGTAACATATAAAAAACTGTTCGAAGAGGCTCAAAATGACTGAAAAAATATCAAAACCGAGTTGGCTAAATTGAGATAAAGGAGGTTTTTGAAACACAAATACTCAAATTGCAAATCTGCGCAAATATTTCTGGAAAAATATAAACATTGTTCATTACAAAGCTGTTCTCTCTCGAATCATTCCATTCAAAACGTTACAGTCGACGAAAAGAAGTATAGAATTGTTTGATTAAGTTGTTTTCATATAACTCCATTTGGATTTCATGCCCGACATTCCTGTGACTTTTTTTGACTAGTCAGCTATCTACCGTGAGAAAAATTATTATAACCCATTTTTTGCTGATTGCACAGTATGACGTATTTACTGCAGTTTGTCCTGCGGGTGTGCCTGCCATTGATAAGAAAATACCGAAAGCGGCATTGCTTATTTTTAGATAGTATAGCAAACGGTTTTAAATAAATAGTTCTTTCAATGAATGCAATTCTTGTTAAACACAAGATAAAAACTGCACAGCACTAATTGCACATTTTATATTATATCCGGCTGCGGAAAAGTTGGATGTTTTTAAACACATGGAATTATGAGTTTAATTCTAAATATCCTCGAAAAAATATTTTAAATCGCAGGTCTCTCAGAATTTTTTAAAGTGAACAAGTCTAAATTTAATACTGTTCAGAAATTTCTCCGAAGTCTTGGAAGTGCGGGGATAAGGGTTTTGCTCTAGCCACTCTAGGAGAACGAATTTTTACCTCATGAAATTATCGGTGAACGCAACACACCTGCAGAAAATATCACTTTTTGAGGGAATAAAGAATGCAGTCTTTTCACGATTACAAGAATCAATTTGGAGCTGCCAGTAGCCACTTTAAGAGATAGACCAAAAATCCACTTCGCTCCGTGTAAAAAAACAAGAATTGTTTCGATTTGTGGAAGCGCTTCAGCATGTAACTGTAATTGCATTCAACTTTCTGTAGCCAACACAGAAATGACAAGTTCCTCCCTTTTAGAAGAAAGCCATACAGGAGAATAATACATACTTGGAGCCAACGTTTCATCAATGGGTTTTTCAGCAATCTGCATTTTCGCGCATGACATACGATAAGGCAATTGATTCCCTGACTGAACGACGAAAGTAGTTCAGATTCTATGTTTAAACGGAGTAGCGCGACCAAGTTTATCCCCATGATCACAGAAAACATTTCGAAACTTCGCAAAAGTTCTCTCACACGAATATGCTAATACTCAACGAGATCTTTGGTCTCAGCCACCATGATTTCATATTTTAATTAGAGATATATCGATACCATTTTTTGCCGATACCGATGTTCATCACAAATGCTTCGACTATGCTCGAAGTACATCCTTAAGTTAAAATTTTTTTCGAAAATTTCAGTAAAATTCTCTGTAAAAGAACTAATATTAAAGAAACACAACCATAGTTGATGAAATATACTTGAAGCAACAACACAGAATTCAAAAAATAATTGTAGAACAAGGAATATTGGAGAACTTCATACAAATAGAAATATTCAAAAACAACACCCAATATTAACGTCAGCATTGAGACACCCAATGAGGAACAACATTTAATCATATTAGTTCCAGACAAAGTAAAAATGCTTGATTGGGAAAAATTTGCCATCACCTTCGTATCTGTGCTTGCGGAGGTCGCTATAACATCGAAGTCTTTCCCGTTCTTCGTATACCGATCCCCCTCAACCCAAGATTGTTCTGTCATGGACGACATATCTTTGCAGGACAAGATTCTGATGTCTCTTCCAACTGTCAAAATTTTCGCGATGGGAAAATGCAATGCCAATCCTGATACCCCGTTAAATCCAGTTGCAACTGACTTCGCCGGAATTAAAACTCATAATTTTGCCATTACTTGCCATTTATGACTAGGATCCCGACCAACCCGACTTACGTTCCTCCCCGTTTGGATCTTTGTTTTGTCTCAGATCCAGGTGATGTATTGTCATGCCACTCAAATTTCATTATCTGGTACTGTTCTGGAGGAATCCTCAAATATTCGTCTCGTTGGAATTACACTATCTAAGGATATTAGTTGGAATGAATGTCATTAGTATTGCTAAACAAGCCTCAATGAAAGTCTGTTCTCTAAGCACGCCCTTATCGCACTCCCGTAATCATTCTTCATTTGTACTAATCACTGATTCGACCCAACATGGAGTATTGCAGTCACATTGGGGGCAGTGGCGCTGTAACTGTTCTCAGCACGCTCGATCGTATTCAACGCCGTGTGATCAATATGATTGGCCCTAAACTTTCTTCCGGTCGGCAAAGTTTGTCACATCATTTTGTGTAATTTAAAGATATTATAATGGTCTTTGTTCAAGGGAGCTTTCTGCTCTCGTCCCTCTGAACAAAATTTATATCTGGTCCACACGATTGGCTACCAAGTTGTACATAACTGTGGAGGCACCACAATATCACAAACAGTTTTATGCAAGAAGCTTTATTCAAGGATCTCTAAACTTAGGAACTCTTTGCCTTCTCACTGTTTTCCTCGTCGTGTTGACCTGCATGGCTTTAAAACTCATGTTGATAGACATCTATCAGGGACGGGGGTTCCTTAATTTCTATTACTGCATTTCGTGTAGCTTTTTGTACTTTAGTCGCTTGAGGAGAATTTTCAAGTATGATTTATCTCCTGTAGCCTTGCTCTGAGCGAATTTCAGTTGAAAAAAGTTTTACAGTCCATCCCCGAGTAAGCTACTGATCCACTTCATTACATAATGTTTGATATGTCTAAGACAGTGCTGAACCGACTGATGCTTTGTTTTTGTAGCAGGTTATTGTCATTCAAGTGACCGTTAGTTGGGTCTTTTCGAAACTGATTTAGGCCTCGTTTAGAGCGAATTACCCAAAATTCCAAACATTTAACAGGTATCGGCTATTTCGCAGCCGATAGCGATATTGCTAAAATAGCCGATACCGATACATCGGTGCATCCCTGGTTTTAATGCACGCAGGTGTTGCTTCATAAGGCACTTGTCGAATAGGGTCATCACCAGTGGCAATTAGCTGTCTTTTTCCTAGAGCAAATCATACATATTGAAACTACCTGGATTTTCAGTGATAGGTACATTGCCCCATATTCGTAAACATCAAAGGTACGTCGACGGGTGTAGGCTCCAAACATAAAACAAGTGCACCAAAAACTAAAATTTTGCTTCGTCGGGGGTTAGTGGGGTCAAAAGAAATACAATAAACGAAATAAACCCATAACATATTCATATGTGATTATAGATATTACCTTCCAGGTATGGATTTACAAGATTAGGACGTGGAAATTTAGTAGGAAGTAAAAGCCGGTTGTGCGTGCGTGGTTCTGGCTACGCTTCTCTGTTGAAGTTTGGTTTGGAAAAGCACGTTCCATTTAGATGTCGAGCTTTATTTGTATGTGAACGTGTGGTGCCAAGTAAAACAATGCTGTACATACTTCGAAAGTTGGCAAAAAGTGAATTGAAGCATGTGTGGCAGAAATTTTAACTTTTATTCATATAGGTTGCAGATATATGGAGTCGAGGATTTTGGCATTCAATTCAGTGTGGCTATATAGCGCCCGTATCATTTTTTCTGCGAATCGAGAGTACGAATCGGTTACGCAGATTAGTCCACAAGATGTACCCATTTTTAATACGATGACATCGACGGGAATAAAGTCAGATGCAAATTTATGAAAGCCATGAGATGCCAAGATGAATTAAACGGCACAAACATTCGTGCAGCTAAGTGCGGTATGTCTCTGACCGTGATATTATTCGCATGTCTAAATGTTGGATTTCCATCCATGTTTGATTGTACGCACGGCTTCCTCCGCTTCCACGGTTTCCTATTTGTTTCTGCATAAAACACATACTTCTATCCACAGAAAGGCGAGACGCAAGAGTATTTTTTACAAGCTTGTTTTAGAGTTTGCCGAATTCTCACACTCAACGAGACGCCCAAGTAAATACTATGGTGTTTTCACTACTCGCGTTTTTTTATGGTTTTGTTTATCATTATTTTTGCTTGTACTTCCTTCAGTGGTGCTTGAACGTGGTAAAATCCTTTTAAACTTAATTTGAGGTTTTGTTCATTCTCCGTCTTTTTGTTTTATATTGCCGACTGAAGCACCGCAAATTAACAAAGCACAATGACTTACAAGTTATAGAGAGCGGAGGTATCACACGACTGTGCCGGATTGCAAATATGCCATAGAGTTGGAAAATCAACCCAAAAATTGTTCTGGGATCTTTTTTGATTTCATCAAATTGGCTATGGAAGCATGCAACACTAAATTTGATATTGCTACTTTTGTGACCTAATTTATTTATATGACAAAAGACCAAGCGCAAAATTTTACCCTGGCCTATGTTAAGTATTTTTTAACCTGGTTTTCCACCTAAATGAATAATTCTAGTACAGTACAGTACAGTACAGTAAAACACTCAGGCATGCTCTAAACGACAAAGACCATGGCGATCAAGATAAACTTTGTTACCAATCTCTTTTGGCCACTTTCCCGTGGATGGATCTATCCTTCCCAACAATGTCAAGTTAGGAGTTGAAATCTGAATTGAATCTGAGTTGAAATCTGAACTGAAACTGAAATCCTTAGGTTAATACTTAGAAGGGTCAGGGACGATCATTGAGAATGCATGATATACCACAAAAATAAAGCAAGAAGTGTATTGTCCCGAAACATAGAACTGTCATTTAGAGCATACAAAATACGTTTGACTCCTTTGACCAGTTTCTCCACAGCACCATTAGATGAGGGAAGATGAAAAATGCCACTGAATCCCCCTAACAGCAAAGGAAGACCGTATACATTCAGGATTCAGGCTCTCCACAATTAGTCGAAGTTCTTTTGCACCTCCGACAAACGTAGAAGTGTTGTCTGAATATATATGTGTGGAGCAACCTCGCAAATCTGCAAATTTATGAAAGGCCATCATATATGCAGAAGACCCGAGTGAATCTAACACTTCCAAATGCATTGCACGTGTTTTCAAACACATGAATACACAACCCCCCAGAGTTTGAGTCAGTCCGGTTGCGCTTTACTTTCAAGGGACCAAAATAGTCTAGCCTGGTATGAAAAAAAAACATTTCACCCATTCGGGCATGTCAGCCATGTATTGAAAACCTACAGCAGCAGACCTGCTTTGGCAATAAACACATTTGCTTATGACTTTACGGATAGTGGATTGGCCCTTCAAAATCCAAAAGTGTTCTCGGATAGGTGATAATACACGGAAAGTACCACAGTGTCTTTCAGACAAATGATAATGTAGTACAAATAAACGCGTAACATGATTGCTAGGTGAAATGGGCGGATTCTTGGAATCTTCGGGAATGTAGAAAGATTTATACGCCCCCCCTACTCTGAGTACACCATCAGAAACAAAGAGTCAACTTGGCAAGAGCTTTTTTCAAATGACATGGATGTTTTCTCTTACTTCGAGTTATTATGATGGGGTTCTCAGATGAATAGCTAATCATCTCATAATATGGTTATGATTAGAAGAACCTTTAATTTTGCAATAAAGAAATAAACGAGCTCTCAGGAGCCAGGCAGTTGCACGCACTAGCCTGGAGGAAAATTGGTGCAAAAAATCACGTAACAGAGAAAAAATAATAGGCAGTATATGAAATAATTTCTTGCGTAATAACAGGTTCATTGAAATCAGATTTAAGTAAAGGTCTGGAATGGCCGTGATTGAGTACTTTTCAACAAAAAATCAGCTCCATAAAACCATATGTTGGCCTCGTGCCATTTATTAGGCATCAATCCTCCTGATCCAATGTCAGGGTTTCTGGCAGACTTTACATAATGCCATTGACGAGAAATATTTAAAAGAATATTCTCATGGATCATCCTTGATTCTATACATTGGAATGTTGTCCACTTAGGGTGCAGTTGCCTTTGGCTACACCAACATTGCAGTCGTTCTTACGCGCTCCCAATGTTGCAGACGTGCCTGACGAAAGCACAAGTTTAAGCCCTATAAATAATTCCTTTGATGCTCATGCAGTGAATCCGCTTCAATCTTGAATATGCAGGCCAAACACAATCTAACTAACGTAAGAATGAATTCTTTAACATTTGGTGTTGGGATAAAGTGAGGTGGAGAAGAATGAGATTTATTATCATTTGACAACCTTAAAACACGCCTAAACACAAAAAAAATGTATAAAAGAGTATATGAGCTGCTGTATAAAGGGCGCGTTCGTTTCAAAAGTCTATTTTCAGTGCGGTATTATATTAGCTTTTCTGCTTCGATGTAACGGATTTGATCTCTTCGAACAGATTTTTTCCTCGCCTTTTCAGCAGTGTAAATCTTATGTTCATTAAATCATGTTATCAATGTTAAATTTTTAAGTTTTTAAGTATAATAATGTGAAATCTAGCTTACGTGCGTATGTTCGCAACGACATCAAAATCTCCATTATTACACACCCCAATTTGTCTCACCCGGACTCTGAAAACATGTGGCTAGACATACAGCCTTCCTGAGTTAATAGTTCATCATTTGTACTGGGTATAATATATAGACATCCTCGGCGTGATATCCTGGCTTTCACCGATGCAATGGCCAAATCTTTACAATCTATATCAACACGTAAATTTTTCATAGTTGGCGATTTCAATATTGATCTACTTGCCCCTGTTTGTGACACCAATGTCTGCAGATATACTGAAACCCTATTTTCATATCTTGCTATTCCTCTAATTACACAGCCAACTAGAGTGACACCGACATCCTCAACTCTAATTGACCATATTTACTCGAATGCGACAAATCTTGCCATGGCATCCTATATTATTCAAAACTGACTTAACGGACCATTTTCCTATTATGTGTGTAATGAAAAAAAAAAGTTAAACTAGCCCCAAAAAAGCACGAAATATACTATAAACGCGACTTTTCATCTTTCAATATCTCCTATTTTCGGCATAAATGTTTGCATAAAGCTTAGAAGCACCAATACAGATATAAACACAGAAAATTTTGACATTTTGTTTGAAAATACTGTTCAATCTATTTCTGCATTAATAAACAAACATGCACCACTAAGACCTCTTCTCACTCGAAGAGAATAAAAATTAAAATCGAAGCCATGGCTTACCAAAGGTTTGCTAGTCTCCATTAAAAATAAACATGAGTACTTCAAAAAGTTCTTCAAAAAAGGTAGCAATGAGCAATGACTATTTTACAGACAATATCAAAACAAACAGAGTCACCTTGAGAGTGCGGCTAGACTAACGTACTATCATAAATGCTTCCAAAATAATCATGGCGACATCAAATCTACATGGAATAAAAAAAAAAAATAGTTTGTATAAAAAATATCCCGAAAGTGGATGTCAGAGAGATATGTCTAGACAATAGAGATATGGTTTATGACAAAAACATTATTGTCAACGAGTTCAACAAATATCTCTCCACTATTGGAGCTAATCTTTCGAATGCTGTGCCACAACCTTTAACATCTTTCCGCAGCTACTTGGGTAGCCGTGTTCAGCAGTCTATATTTCTTTGCCCAGCAACCAACTCAGAAATGATTATGTGCATATCAAAACTGAAATCAGGCAAAGCCGTAGGATACGACAATACACCATCTTACTTTCTTAAGTTAATTGCAGACAGCACATCTCCTAAACTGTCATATTTCTTCAATGTCTCACTTGAGCTTGGGGTTTTTTCAGCATCGCTCAAGATCTTGAGTGTCTTTCCCATCTACAAGTCTGGAGAAACAAATATAATGTCAAATTATAGACCCATATCTGTATTGCCATGTATAGCTATATTATTCGAGCGTTTACTCCATAAAAGATGAACCAGTTTTATTGGCAAGCACAAGATAATTGACAAGTCACAATTTGGCTTTCAGCACCGGCATCCTACCAGTCATGCTATAATAAACATGATTAGCTACATCTTAGAGTCAAAGAAAAAAAAAAAAACGTCCGTGTAAACTTTTCTTGACCATGCTTGCCAAATTGAAACAATATGGAATTAGGGGTTTAGCTTACCAGTTACTGAAAAGTTATCTTGCCGGTCGACAATCACCCACATCGACAATCTGTTAGGAAAATTATCTTGAACCATCGAAATATTGTTTAAACTCAAAAAATTTGTACCATGCCAAACCTTGCGACTTGTCTACTTTGCCTTGTTCCAGTCATATTTGCAGTATGGTGTTACAGTTTGGGGCAGCGCATTGAAATCATTTACTCATCGCATTGAAGTACTCCAAAACAGAGCCATACGATCGCTAACAGATACAAAACAATACTCAAGATTATCGCCAAAATACCTTAAACAAAATATCTCTTAAACAACACAACAAACGTTGCCAGAATTAACAACACAAAACACTGGCGCATTCAGTCTTTCCCCCTTTAAAAGATATCATTGGTGTTGTTTATTGATATTAGAACAAACAACAACTAACTAAGGAAGGGTTGCATAATAACATATGAATCTGACAAATCGATATACTGCCATGTCATGACAAATAGCGAAATTGAGCTGGCTGGGTGACATTTGAGATGGGTTACTCAAGGATAGTCTATCAAGATAAGCTATTCCTCAAGATAAGAGGTGGGAAAAATTATCTCCTGGATTGAAACAGTAAAAAAAAATAATCAGACTTTGCGAAAAACTGGAACAAAAGATAATTTGATGCAAAAAAAATTTCCATTGTACATTGCTGACTGGGCGGATTAATAATCTATTATTGGGTGGAGCAATAAAAAGTAATTATCAAAAACAGTAAGATTGAATGCTATCAGGATGATAAAAATGAAACTACAGCAGTCTGTAAACAGCACAAGAACTAGGATATAATTTTTCATGCGAATCATAGTGTCAAATTTGTGTGAACTGAACTAGTCCGACTATTCCCAGTTAAAAGAAAGCAAGTGGCTTCTATCACAGAAATAATGCATTGTTTCAAGTATATGACATCGAATAGACAAAAGTTGCGACAGCAAAAATTAAACAGGAATAAAATAAGGGTGCAGACAGTAAACAACGCACGAAGAAAGCACATATGGTGACATCAAATTGATCAAAACTGTCAGATTACTAATGATATATTGCTTATGAAAATACAAAAAGTTGAAGTGGCGAGCAAAATTAAGGCAGATGCAAGGGAATACGACAGGTGGTATTATACTTATGTCTACTACAAGAGATACCATGGGATGAGTTAGTTGGTTTAAAAAAATATGTATGACACGATAGAAACATGACACGATATCTACACCTACTGTAAATGAGAAACATTCCGTACGAGTACATCACTCACGAGTAATATCACTCTGAAATCGACTTAATTAAAAGAAGTACCAAAACTTACGTACAATTTGGAATGACAAAACAGTTGCGACAAATCTGATTCAATGCTAAAATGAGTGATAAATAAAATCCATTCTTAAAACGCTAAGCGTTAGTATCCTTCAAGGTATTAACCACCATTCAGCTAAATAAAATTATGAGTCTGGAAAAAGGGTTCGTTGCTGAAAAGGTATTGGGTGTTATGGCAATTTTGATTGGATATATTTATATATGACAACTGGTAGCTATTCATTGAAATTCCCCCATGCAGCATGTAATATAAAAAAAATCTTCCCCACAAACACTGATTAGCTCAGAGTTATAGATACGATATTATTCGGCCTTACCATCATAGAGGGCCAGAAAAGTCCATGATTTGCTCAGTGGGTTACAATCTGACTGTATGTGGCATAGGAAATCGAAATCCCGTGGAATGAGGTTCATTAAAAAACATTCAGTAAAAGTCTATGTTACTGTTGATTAGTACGACAGCCACGTCATCCCATAAAAAACGTGAATTTGGCTACAGGAAGTTGAAAAAGCCGTTGATTCCGTCGCTAAACGGGTTAACAATCCAACTTTATCTGTGTCAACGGAATTACGAAATTATATAGGAACATTTAACTGGTACACAACACACTACTAATGAAGAACAGATGACAAACATATACTTGGCAGAATTAAGGTAATGCGATTCGTTCGCATTCCAATAGAGTCCATTCCTAGGCTGCTTGGCCGTCTTGGCGCTCAAAAAACACTGATTTAACATGATGTCATCCAACGCATCATCAGTTTGGTTCTCCCTTTGAAACTGTTGTCTAAGTAAATTCTTTCGTCAGGTTTCGGAAGTGGTGAATGTTTCACTCTGTTTGTGAGGCCATTGTTTGGGTGCTTTGTAGGCTGCCATCCTGGCCTCAAATTACTTTGTCTAAACCTGAAATATTTACTTGAAGAGCTCCAGTTTACCACAGTATGACGTAAAGTTCGTCTTTAGCTGCCACCACGCCAGTAAATAGCCAAGACTCCCCATTCTTAATCAGACAACAGAACCACAAACAACCTCTTCGAGGTCCAGTCCAGACTGACGTTTATTAAACAATCAACAACTAGCACATGGTGCGATGGACACGTCACAATTAACTGCGTCTTAAACTAGAGATGGGCCAATACCGATACAAGTACCGATACCACTTTCGTAATTTATATTCCGATACCGAGTACTTTGTTAAATATGTAAAAGACCTTTTTGTATCCACATACCTATGCCCTTGTTATAGTTGCACCCACGTATGTGAGCTCCTACGTACGTTTGTACCCTTGAACTCTTGTATCCATCTGAGTGCAAACTTTAATGGATGAAAATATAATGAATTGTTGCTGCGTTCAAGCATACATGGGTCCAAAGATTGAGTGCAAATGTTTGTGGCTACACAACTAACGCGACATCTCATTGAGGCCACGGCCACAATACACATGAAGTTGTCTTACCGATGCGTTGCATTACGTTCGAGCAATAAAATAAAACGGCAATACATGCCTGCATTGCTTTGCGTTAATCGTGTTCGCATGCGTACAAAGCACAAAAAAAAATCATAGCAAGCCGCTCTGTTTCAGTGGAAAACGTGCATGCAGAGCATTGCGCTTGCGTAAACCAAACCAGGAAAAAACGCAACCTACGCAAACGTGTAGTGCGACATTAACACCTTTTTCTGCATCTAAAAGAGCATATAGTGAGTGGATTGATGGGTTTTATTTTATAAAACCCAAAGTGTAAATAAAATTGTTCACGCGAGATATGCCCCGTTTTAATTATTTTTCAGAGCAGTGGAATGCGAGGTCTTTACATTTATTATCAGTAAATAAAGCGTATCAGTTGTGGTATCGGTGATGAAAATTTTCCGATACCAGTACCGAAACTACAAAAATCGCCGATACTCACCGATACCGATACATCGGCCCATCTCTATCTTAAACAACACAACAAACCTTGTCAGAATTAACAACATCCCAATTGGCATAAGTATTTATTTGATTATAGTGATATTTATTCGAGTCAACTCAACATCCCAAACTTCCATTCAATCTTGGATAACTATTTCAATTACTCATCACTAAACTGAAAATTTGGCATTCAGGATTACCTACGATTTTTTGACTTCCAGTGATCTCTTTTTCATTGCTTCGAGTTGTGATTCCAATGTACCAGACTCTTCAACCACACTTGCTCTGAAAATCATAGAATTGTGTTATAGGAAATCAATTCAGCTTGTAAGTCAGGCTTGAGAATAGTCCTAACTTATTTCCTGAGCGTCGAAAGATGCAATCAAAAGGTGGTAGATGGTTTTACCATCACCAAAGGCAGATACCACACACTACACTTTACCATAGTAGTTCAGTTCTATTTGGGATGTTTACCGCTCGAGTGCAGTTGTTGGTACTACATCTTGTAGTAGCATAACCCTCGTATACTAATGCAAATTCACAGATGAGAATATCGGAGCATTGGCCCAGTAGGGGAATAATTGTGATAGTAAAATGTCAATAAAAGAACGGAAAATGTGGGGCAGGAGATAACACAAAATAAATATACTAGATGTATAAGTAGACATGGATAGCATTAGACACCTAGGGTTGGAAAGTTTTCGGAAATTTTGGATAGTTATCCGAAAAGTTTCTGGGAATTTTCAAGGGCCCCGAAATATTGCGAATTTTTGTATAATTGCTTTTTCAGATTACAATCGCCATAAAAAATATTTAAACTATCTTCATATGCTGTTCATATAATTAAACTTCCTAATTAGACAGCAATTGTAGATTTAAACTGTGAATATGAATAGTTGGTCATCCTTGAACAAGTCCCCGATAACTTTATCACAAGTTAAACGACAAATCAATTCAAGTTGATATCAATTAAGAAGGGAATTTTCATGTGAAGTAATTTACTTCTGAAAAAATCGCTAAGGTTCAAGTTATTTGGAGGAGATTTCCATTGGGTTCGCATCCCTTCACTTGCATCAGATCCAGATGAGGTGATAACGATTTCAACGTGCACATATACACTAGTAGTTTAAGCAGAAGATGATGGAACTGTAGGATTCCACTTAGGACATGTATAATTTGGAATTCAGAATCTCTTTCTCAAAATGTGACACATAATAGATTGCAAAGTAGTAGTCATTTCTGCAACATTTCTTGCAACACTCACAAGTTTCAGCTGCAACTGAAATCATTTGGGACTCATGCCTGAAAAAATAAAATA
Source organism: Styela plicata (assembly GCA_963675895.2). Taxonomy (NCBI): domain Eukaryota; kingdom Metazoa; phylum Chordata; class Ascidiacea; order Stolidobranchia; family Styelidae; genus Styela; species Styela plicata. The sequence continues at coordinate 42,241 of OZ023138.1, forward strand.
TTTTTCTACTCGAGATAAGTTGGAGCAAGGGCCAAAATCAAATAATTTTAACAAATCTAATCAAAATCGAATAAAATAATTTGATATCAGATCAAGAACAGCCAGAAATTAAAAATTCTCTTTCAAAATAATAGATTTTAAACCTTAAATAGATTCTCCATTCCAAAGAAATCACCAACTACTACCAGAATGAATAGTACGGTATTGAAGAAAGAGAGTTCCATTATACATGAATTAGCAATTTTTAAGTTCACAGAGGTCTATTTTTAAAGATCATTTTCTCAAAAATACAAAAATTAGAAAAATAGCCATCAATTTTACTTTTTCGTTTGATAATAGGAAGATTGAAGTTTAATTTGGTGCCAGGTTTTTTCGCTCATTGCCTACATCGCGTTTCGCTCGGCTAAATATTTCGAGCACAAAAAAATAAAAAAATGGCTTGAAACAAGTCCTACACCGACAGAAATGAATTCTTCGGCTCAAAAAACTGCCTATGAAATCCGAGCCACTCGACCTTTGACCCTGAACTTTACATTTCTAGAAATGTCTCGAAACTCTACCAACATGCCAATTTTTAACAAATTCTGAGACGAGGTCTGTAAGAAGTTTTTTGGTTTAAAAATAATGGAATGCCCAAATCACACCTCAAATTGGGTCATATTCACAATACAACTAGAGTATTTATTAATTTCTATCATCATCTAAATAGTACATCTAGGAAAAATAACATACCTTAATTTCCTGTATGTAATTACATCGGACTGGATCGGTCAAGTCTTCTTCGACATTTTTAAATCATGAGTTAAATAGAGAAGCTTTCTTAGCAAATTTAAGGAAGAAATCATCAACTCCTCTAAGTCGTCGTTGAGAATCCAAGAGAAAAGTCTTGTATTTGGCAGATGTCGACATCAGAGTTCCCAACTAATAGTGAATATTAACAATTGAAATTAAAAGCTTGCTACTTGCATCAGAACAAATGAACGACAACGTCAAAAATTGAAATATTACCTTTGTAAATTAAGTCAAAAAAATTAGATATCAAAAACCATTTTTGAACAGTCAGGTATCTAACGTGATCAAATGAAAACTTAATAATGTAGTACTGCTGGAAATTTTGTGGGCGCGATGGCCTGTGGTTACACATGTTGGCATCGCAGGTTGAAGATCTCGGGTTCGAGTCCCGGCGAGTATGGATTGCTTATCCATGCCCACCACTCTATCCAGGGTGTAATAACTTGGGTAGGCTAAGTCGAACAGGAAAAGATATCTATCCAACAATTGTAACCCCGTCAGTCTATAAGTGGCCACTTTTACACGGCCTTGGACAGGGTGATCAACTATAAGATGTGGCTATACAAAAAAATAAAAAAAATTGAAAATATTCTCTTTAAAAGATTGTCAGAGCAATTTCAAACCAGCACATGTTTTATTAATCCTAGTCTTTGTTAATGAGAGAAGTGACTGTACATCTGTCTATAGGCACCGATAATTGATAACATAGTATCTGTCTGGCAAGAAAAAAATGGAAGCGAGATTGTTAAAGGAAAGAGAGTGAAAAAAATTATTGATTGCACTCATGCTCGAACAAAGATGAATTTGTATATATCTATCAAAAAACAGACCTCTACCATGCACGATCAACTGAGAGAATTCCATGATTCAGGTTAGGATTATTTTAAAAACAAGAATTTTTTTTTCTGTTCAACCTTGCCGAAAATGTTTCTGGTGGAGACAACCCGCAAATGGGACCAATTATCAATTATTTATATTATGTCACACGTGGGTTGGGTATGTTTTCAGTAAATAATATCTTTCTCAATCTCATATTTGGCACCGATGAATGTATTTTCTTCCCTGATCAACGCTGGACGGTGAGGAAAGCGTATTTTTTGAGAATCTTCCATTGACTACAGTTACTTTCAAGATCTAAAAAATCGTGGAAAGATTCCAGTGAAATAAATCACAAAATTTCCATGTGTGTTGTTCATCGATTATGTGCCCATGCTTCATCATTTTTGATAGATAACATATTATATCAGTATCATGTTCATTTCTGGGAGCGAAAACAGAAAAGCCTGAACTTATGATACCTAGATCATGTTGACCATAACATTTAGTAAACTTTGTAAAAGAAAGAAAATACAATTCGAAAAATATTATATCCATCTGTCCCTTCAAAATAACAGAGCACAGAATTTTCAAAATTTTACAATTGTGAAATGAAATATCCTCCTAAAGAATCTAAACTCAGCAAATTACCTTGATATTTCAAAAAGACCCAAAATTAATTGACGCCACCCTTTTGATTAACCGAGCATTAAAGTGTTTGAAATACCTTTCTAAAAGATCTAAACTTAACAAATTCGGCAATTTAGGATGTACCATAAATATGGAAACTCGAATTGCGCAAGGACATTACACATAGAAATGGCCCAATGTTGATTGTAATTAGGCAAACAAGCACCGTGCTTGAAACATAAAAATATACTACAGGAAATGCATTGATACTGACCATTGGTGGTATAGAAGTTGATTACAGACGATAAAATGTGCCGAACTAAAGAATACCAGATTAACGGACTTTTATTTTATTATAGGTATTTAATTTTGAATGGGTGTCATCTGCTTCTGGTCGTGCCATAGGGACTTAATATTCATGGAGAAAATAAGCAATACTATCTGTTAAAAATTTTTTTATGACAGCCCTCCAGAATAAACCTTTAGAGATCTATGGGTGAACCACACCCACGTATATGCAAAAAAGTACAAACAGCTTCAATAGAACATCATGTCAGAAGATATATTCACTATTCCTTCTTGTTCAAAGAAGACAAACCATCATCAAATGTTTCCTATATGAAAAAAAAAAAAAAAAAAAAGTTCCTGTATCTAAAAATATCAATAGAAATTTGATAGAATAGCGTATATTATGCAAATTTGCTCCAAAATTGATTTTCTTTTGAATTTTCATTGCTATGTATTATTACTCTTATCTTGTTATCAACAAATTCGGACCAATTTTTGAATGAATGGAATACCTTTATTCCAGATTCCGGCGTCCACACAAAAAATTATCAACAGGCCAAAATTAATCCCAATACCACTTATCTGAATTTGAAAGTGATAAGTTGCCGTCACAACAAAGTACAAATAAACTGCTGGATGTGGACAGTGGAGGTAATTTATTATATTCAATACACATTTTTGTCCCCGACCTTTTGTTAACACATATGGATTTCATGGTTTCACAACTATTTAGCAATAATAACAGTTTAAAATTGTTATCCCTAATATATATGCATAGCAAAATCAAGGAAGGGGGGTGATATTCGATCTTGACATAAAAAGAAACAAGAAATCAGCCGTTCTTCGATTCAAAAACTCCAAACACAAAATACAAGCGAAAAATCACCTTCCAGTTGAATTGCAAAAAAGCTCAAGTATCTTGGAAATTTGATCTGCTTTCAGATTCTGCTTCCCGTCATCTTTTTGCTTTTCTTCCAATTCGTTAAAATTTTTTATGATTTTGACATATCCTGGATCTTCTTAAAATGTTGAACAATTGAAATTTGTAATAAAAATGATTTCAGCGATCTTATTTCAGGGATCAATCAAAAAATCTATTGATAATTGACAATTTCACATAGCTTAATCCCAAATATGAATATTAATCACCTGTATTAGAGCTGGGCAGCATGATATAATATATTTTTTATTCTGATGAACAACTGACAAAATCGCAGATATCTAGTAAATGTGGGTGGGTTGCTGTTTCATGTTGTAACCAAAATTCAGATGCAACTAATAAGCCGATTCAAAATACTGAAGGCCTGTTTTTAGTCTCAACTAGGTGCAATATTGCATCCATCTGCAACCATTTTAGGCCTTATATCTATTATGCAAGCAATAATATACTGCTACACTGAGAAGATGCAGCCATAACTCTAACTCATAAATCTGAATGATTAAACATGGAATGCAAAAAATTACCCGATCGATTTACTGTTTTTTTTCCTGTTTATTGACATCAGCAATACGAACCTGGTATACTGTAAGATCAGTCTCAAAAAGTGATTCATGCTTTTTCAACAGACTTTGAGCAGCTGCTAGTGTATTATCCCTTAACTCAGGAGCATATAATAAGCCTATTTTCTCATTCATTCAACTAGTTTCTTCTTTAGAATCCATACTAAACAGGTCATAGTTTGAAACAAATTATTCATTGAACACCAACTAAAAACCATGTCGTGTTCTCTACTGTGACATAGACAATTAGATTATTTCCATTAAAACCATTGATAGTTTGCATTAACATATTTCATGGATAGTGTTTTAGTACTATTATCTTTCAGGTAAAATTTTTTAGTCTATATACTTACATTAAAAATAATATTTCTGTGAAAATATGGGTTATCTAGTCACTAACCGGAATTGCTGATAGGCACTAGCTTGTCTATGTTGGGTTCTCTTTCTCTATATCTCCTCACTTGGATCTATTTCCCTTACCAACTCTGCACCGGTTTCCTGTCAGTAAATGAAACAGATAGATGACCAAGAAATAAAATAAGTAAAAATCAATACACAGAGAACAATTCGGCTACTACATTAAGGGTATACTGTGCAAAGAGTAATTTGACCATACTTGGATAAATTTTTGTTACAGAGGAATGCAGAAAAGAAAAACTTTTGGGAGTTTAAAATTCAAATTCAAGAGAATCAAATTCAAAAGATAACATGAAAAAAATTATTTAATGAAATTAATCATGATGAAAAAATAGACCATACAGGAATTTATAAAGATATTTGATTCAGTTCTATTTTTCTTGTTTCAACACCCAAATTTTATATTATATTTATTATAACATTTCTTCGCCCTATAAAAACGTGCCTATTTGGCATTCAGACATTAGCAAAAATTTTTTTATTTATAGTGATTCTCTGATTCATTGCTTCGAATAAGATGTTCCATAGTTCAGTGTATGCGACTATATTTGCACTGAAAATCATATTGTTTATATCAATCAAATTGCCTGAAAGTCAGGCTTGATAAAACAACAACTTTTTATCCTGTTAAAGATCAGCTCGACAACATGACACCCTATGACACCTAAATGAAGCTTCCAGACATGAGTTAGGTGCATGCTAGGGGCTTTGTTATATAACAAATTTTTAGTAGCATTCGTATACTTTTTTTATTCACACATGAGAGTACGTGCATCCTGTCAGTCGAACAAAAAAAAATCAGTCTACGATTCTTACTCTTGGGTGTTGCATATACATTATTATTAAAAAAAAAATAGCTCGGAAATTTTGGATAGTTATCCGAAAAGTTTATGGGAATTTTTAAGGGCCCCGAAATGTTGCGAATTTTTGTATAATTGCTTTTTCAGATTACAATCGCCCTAAAAAATATTTAAACTATCTTCATATGTTGCTTATATGATTAAACTTCATAATTAGACAGCAATTGTAGATTTAAACTGTGAATATGAATAGTTGGTCATCCTTGAACAAGTCCCCGATAACTTTATCACAAGTTAAACGACAAATCAATTCAAGTTGATATCAATTAAGAAGGGAATTTTCATGTGAAGTAATTTACTTCTGAAAAAATCGTTAAGGTTCAAGAATATTTGGAGGAGATTTCCATTGGGTTCGCATCCATTCACTTGCATCTATACCATCAGATCCAGAAGAAATGATAACAACTTCAACGTGCACATATACACAAGTAGCTTAAGCAGAAGATGATGGAACTGTAGGATTCCACTTAGGACATGAATAATTTGGAATTCAGAATCTTTTTCTCAAAAAGTGACACATAATAGATTGCAAAGTAGTAGTCATTTCCGCAACATTTCTTGCAACACTCACAAGTTTTAGCTGCAACTGAAATCATTTGGGACTCATGCCTGAAAAAATAAAATATTTTTCTACTCGAGATAAGTTGGAGCAAGGGCCAAAATCAAATAATTTTAACAAATCTAATCAAAATCGAATCAAATAATTTGCAATCAGATCAAGAACAGCCAGAAATTAAAAATTCTCTTTTAAAAATAATAGATTTTAAACCTTAAATAGATTCTCCATTCCAAAGAAATCACCAACTACTACCAGAATGAATAGTACGGTATTGAAGAAAGAGAGTTCCATTATACATGAATTAGCAATTTTTAAGTTCACAGAGGTCTATTTTTAAAGATCATTTTCTCAAAAATACAAAAATAAGAAAAATAGCCATCAATTTTACTTTTTCGTTTGATAATAGGAAGATTGAAGTTTAATTTGGTGCCAGGTTTTTTTGCTCATTGCCTACATCGCGTTTCGCTCGGCTAAATATTGCGAGCACAAAAATTAAAAATGCTTGAAACAACTCCTTCACAACCAGAAATGAATTCTTCGGCTCAAAAAACATCTGGATGCAAATTATTCAACTGCCTATGAAATCCGAGCCACTTGACCTTTGACCCTGAACTTTACATTTCTAGAAATGTCTCGAAAATCTACCAACATGCCAATTTTTAACAAATTCTGAGACGGGGTGTGTAAGAAGTTTTTTGGTTTAAAAATAATGGAATGCCCAAATCACACCTCAAATTGGGTCATATTCACAATACAACTAGAGTATTTATTAATTTCTATCATCATCTAAATAGTACATCTAGGAAAAATAACATACCTTAATTTCCTGTACGTAATTACATTGGACTGGATCGGTCAAGTCTTCTTCGACATTTTCAAACCATGAGTTAAATAGAGAAGCTTTCTTAGCAAATTTAAGGAAGAAATCATCAACTCCTCTAAGTCGTCGTTGAGAATCCAAGAGCAAAGTCTGGCATTTGGCAGATGTCGACATCAGAGTTCCCAACTAATAGTGAATATTAACAATTGAAATTAAAAACTTGCTACTTGCATCAGAACAAATGAACGACAACATCAAAAATTGAAATATTTCCTTTGTAAATGTAAGTCAAAAAAATCAGATATCAAAAACCATTTTTGAACAGTCCAGTATCTAACGTGATCAAAGAAAAATTTAATACTGTAGTACTGCTGGAAATTTCGTGGGCGCGATGACCTAGTAGTTAAACATGTTGGCATCGCAGGTTGAAGATCTCTGGTTCGAGTCCTGTCGAGTCTGGAATGCTTATCCCTGCCAACCACTCAATCCAGGGTGTAATAACTTGGGTAGGCTAAGCCGAACATGAAAAGATCATATCTATCCAACAATTGTAAACCTGTCAGTCTATAAGTGGCCACTGTTACAGGGCCTTGGACAGAGTGATCCACTCTAAGAAGTGCCTATAAAAAAATGGGAAAAATTCTGTTTAAAAGATTGTCAGAGCAATTTCGAACCAGCACATGTTTTATTAAGCCTAGTCTTTGATAAATGGGAGAAGTGACTATTCAGTAGATCAGTCAGTCAACAGATGCGCCAAATTAGCACAAACTGCCAGATTAGTGAATATACTTTGTACAGGACTTGTTTATGTCTGTACATCTGTCTATCAGCACTGATAATTGATAACATGATATCTGTCTGGCACGAAAAACGTGTAAGCGAGATTGCTAAAGAAAGAGATGAAAAAATTATGGACTCATACTCGAACAAAGGTGAATTTGTATATATCTATCAACAAAGACCTCTACCAAGCACGATCCACTGAGAGAATTGCATGATTCCGGTTAGAATTATTTTAAAACAAAAATTTTTCTTTTAAACCTTGCCGAAAATGTTTCTGGCAGATACAACTCCCAAATGGGACCGATTGTCAATTATTTATATTATATCACGCGTGGGTTGGGTATGTTTTCAGGAAATAATATCATTCTCAAATCACATATTTGGCACCGATGTATGTATTTTCTTCCCTGATCAACGCTGGATGGTGAGGAAAGCGTAATTTTGACAATCTACTAGCAACTACTGTGCAAGTACTTCCAAGATTCCAACGAAATAAATCACAAAATTCCCATGTGTGTTGTTCATCGATTATGTGTCCATGCTTCATCATTTCTTGACAACTAACATATTATATTAGTATCATGGTCATTTCTGGGAGCTAAAACGCAAGAGTCTAAACTTATGACGCCTTGATCATGTTGACCATAACATTTAGTCAACTTAATCCGAAAGAAAGAAAATACAATTCGAAAAATTTAATTGACGCCACCCTTTTGATTAACCGATCGGTAAAGTGTTGCAAATGCCTTTCTAAATAATCTAAACTTAACAAATTTGGCATTGTAGGATGTACCTGACCAATGGAAACGCGAATTGCGCAAGGACATTACACTTAGAAATGGCCCAATGTTGGTTGTAGTTATGCAAATTCACATGAAAAAATTCTTTGCAAGTAGAAAAACAGTGCCAGGCATACAAAGCAGGCAGATGAGATTATCGCATTGGCCCACTAGTATTTTTATTGTGATACTGATTGTCAAGGCCGATCCAAGATAAGGTATTTTAAATGACTTGACAAGCATGAACATTCATGACCATGACATAAATTTAGTGCTACATCTTGCATGATGTTATGTAACAATGAAATGAACCCCTGATAATCAACTGTAAATTTTGGACAGCACAAAAATTGGCATTATGCTGAACACATGCTAAATTACGCATGATTGAAGTGTAATCAGTTATAGCATAATCACAGTTGTGGAAATTTGAATTTTTTGCGTCCTTTCAAATTTTCCAGATAATTTGAGTTAATAAATACCGAAACACATTCTTCGATTTCAGAATTATGAGAATTTCAATTTGGTGCCTTCCCGAGGTAATTTTCACCCAATTCGCTATGTTTAGATCTTTGAAAAGATATTTCAAGCATTATATAATCATTGTTGATGATTTGTTTGAAAAATTCGATTAATAAATGTTGGAATATATTCTTCATTTTGTGAAATTCCAGAACTGATCTTGGTAACCGATAGTAATCACGTCAGGCATATCTGTGGTTCACCGTTTAGAATATATTATACTCAAAAAGTGGTATATAGATTTCCCAAACGTGAAAATGGGAGAGTGTGTCACATTAAAATATCCAAATTGTCTTTCCCTAAACCTAGTCATGTTTGGTATCATAGCGAGTGTAAGAATATCAGTAAATTCAATGAAAATGACGAAAATTTCAATCGTGTCCTACAGACAATTCGGTTATGTACCGGTATTCGACATGACATAAATATTTATTATTCTTGTATGACGGATGTCAGAACTGACCATGATACTAATATTAGCAATGAGAAAATGATCAAACATGATTGATAATCAGGGGGATTTTGATATGTATTTTGCACTAATTTATTGTGCAACAAGAATATGAACATGTAAAATCTGAAATATATCCGCAGTTCAAAATGACCTGGGTTCCCATACAACCGCAAACTTTGTGGCACCCTGTATATAAGTATTTATATCATTTTATTTTTGTTCAACGCAAAACTTGGTCTAAAAAATAAGATAGTAAATTGCTCCAAAATTGATTTCCTTTGAATTTACATTGGTATGTATTCCTACTCTTATCTTGTTATCAACAAATTCGGACCAATTTTTGAATGAATGGAATACCTTCATTCCAGATGCCGGCGTCCAAACAAAAAGTTATCAACAGGCCAAAATTAATTCCAATACCACTTATCTGATTTGGAAGTGATAAGTTGACGTCGCAACAAAGTACTAAACTTAAACTGCTGGATGTGGACAGTGGAGGTAGTTTTCTATGTTCAATACATATTTTTGTACCCCTACCTTTTGTAAACACATATCTTTCATACTTTCACGACTATTTAGCAATAATAACCGTTTAAAATTGTATCCCTAACATATATGCATATCGAGGAAGGGGGGTGATATTCGATCTTGACATAAAATAAAACTAGAAATCAGGCGTTCTATAATTCAAAACACCAAACACAAAATCTAAGTGAGAAATCACCTTCCAATTGAATTGAAAGAAAGCGCAAGTATCTTGGAGATTTGATCTTCTTTCAGACTCTGCTTCTTGTAGTCTTTTTTGCTTTTCTTTCAAGTGTTATTTAAATTTTTTATGATTTCAACATATTCTGGATTTTCCTAAAATGTTGAAATATTGAAATTTGTAATAAAAATGATTTCAGCAATCATTGGCATCACATTTGATCATCACTTCATCCCTAATATATAACTTGTATTAGAGCTGGGCAGCATGATATAATATATTTTTGGGGCTGATAAACCACTGACAGAATGTCTGTATTAGCAGAATGTTACGCTCTTTCCTGTTTTAAAAAAAAGCATACTATTGTCCCAGTTCAAAGAGTTGTGCGAGGCATGACCTAATTAGGTAAAATCCCCAATTACCCCAGATATCTTTGAGGTAAGCAAACACGTGTTACTTTCTTTTCATGTTTCCTTGAAACTTATTCCGTGGCACGTTTTCAAACTTTCTTTGAGGTTTTATTTGCTTTCCTGATAACTCTGTAATGTTAAATCTTTTTTTGTATCGCCTTTTGTGTCGACAGAGGTTTCGAAGTAAACTAGGTCTATTTCTATCTAGTAAATGTGGGTGTGTTGCTCTTTCACGGTATAACCAAAATTGAAATGTGACTTATAAGCCGGTGTATGTGATCTGAAGGCCTGTTTTTAAGGTCTACTAGGTGCAATATTGCATCCATCTGCAACCAATTTAGGCCTCATACCTATTATGCAAGCAATAAATACTGCCACACCGAGAGGATGGCCATAACTAACCCGTAAATCTGGATGATTAAACATGGAATGCAAAAAATTACCTGGTCATTTAACGTTTTCCCTGTTTATTGAAATCAGCAATACCATCCTGGTATACTGCAGGATCAGTCTCAAATGCTTCATGCTTTTTCAACAGACTTTGAGCAGCTGATAGTGTATTAGGTAACTCAGGAGCCATTAATACACTTATTTTCTCATTCATCCAACTAGTTTTTTCTTCCAGAATCCATACTAAACAGGTCATAGTTTGAAACAAATTATTCATTGAACACCAACTAAAAACCATGTCGTGTTCTCTACTGTGACAAGACAAATAGATTTTTTCATTACGAATGAATATTTAACAAATTCATGGATAGTGTTTATAGTACTATCTTTCAGGTCAAATTTCTTAGTCTATATACTTCCATTAAAAATAATATTTCTGTGAAAATATGGTTATCTAGTCACTAACCGGAATTGCTGATAAGCACTAGCTTGTTCCAATCTAGTCTTTCTTTGATCAGCAAGTTCTATCAATTTCTTCCAATTTTCATTCAAGTCTTGATTTTTTTCTCTTTTTCCTCACTTGGATCTATTTCTCATACCAACACTGCAACAGTTTCCTGTCAGTAAATGAAACAGACAGATGACCAAGAGAAAAATAAGTAAATTCAATACACAAAGAAACAATTCGCCTTCTACATTAAGGATATACTGTGCAAACGTTAAGTTGGATCACACTTAGATAAATTATGTTACTGATGGATGCAGAGAAGAAAATACCACACCAGATGCTTTAGTGAGTTAAAATTCAAGGTTCAGGAGTTCAATATTAGCCAAAGATGACACAGGAAAATTGATATTCCATTTAAACATTCCATTTCCATTTAGACGATAGCAAAAAATATTTTTATGCATTCAGTGTTATTCAGAATAAGATGTATCATGTATCATAGTATGCATTGTTATGCCACAAATTCAATTGTTTTAATCACAGAATTGCCAAATCATCACCTGATAGAACAACATTTTCATCCAGTTAAAGATGGAAGACTCCCAAACAGCTCGACAACATGACGACCTATGACCTAAATGTAGCTTCCAGACATGAGATAGGTGCCTGATATTTTACTATTTTATTGCTTTTTATCACAACATTTGGACTTCAAATTATATTCACATATTTTCATATTTTTTTTAAGATTTTCTGTGCAAATTTTGAAATTAACCTATATTTTATGATTATGGAAATATGAGCTTTTAAAAACTACCTGTTTTCTAGAAGCATGAAAGGCATTATAACTGTCTTTCAGGGTTCAAGGAGTTAATTCTGAATCCCGGCCCTTCCCTAATGGCTCATTGCTAATTCATGCATACTGTTTCTTGTACATTGTTTGGTAATAATTACAAAGTAACAAAGCACACATCTGACACGCTTGAATTTGCTATTCCAAATTATGTTGTATTCTCCTTCCAAGTTGATCTCACTGTTGAGCGATTCCAAGGGTAGAATATTCAGTATGCTTATTGTCAAGAATTAATGTTTTCTCTAAATTTGCTCAGACCTGTTCAACTTCATCTAGTTCAGACTGAAATGTAAAATTAAACAATTCTATCTGAAAGAATTTGTTGTCAGAACTTTTTCGATCCTGTCTCATCAAGACAATCGATGTAGGTTCAATGTCATCATGTTAAAATATTTGAACAATAAGAAAAAACTATAATGTTGAAAAATTAAATACAGCTAAGACTGATGTGTGGAAATGTGATGTAATACACTATTAACTTTCATCGTCCATAATAAAGCTAATTGTCGATGCCAGCATCATGTTAAGTAATGAAAATCTAAAGCAAAGTGCTGATGTATGTTGATTTTCTATTTATCAGTTTTCATACCAGTTAGTCCATTTGCTGTTAAGTTTTTTAAATTCTTTAGCAGTACAGGTTATTAAGGACAGCAGTAAAATTTTACATGGTGTGGAGTAATGAAATGTTTAAATTGGTATGCTTAGTATGAGGCTACACTTAGCATGAATAGCTTAACAAGGTTTTCATTTGTGCGTTCAATTAATTCACAAGTTTTAGACTTAAATTAATGTTTTTCACTATTCTGAATATCTCGACATTTTTTGTTTTGATGTGCAGAAATTTGTAATTGAAGTTGATAAATAGGTACTTAAAAGTAATAAATACTATTTGCATTAGGGATGTAAGATTCAGAATGTTGTCAGACACTGAAACCAAATAATTTATCATTTTTTTCCCTCTTTATAGATTTTCTATGATCTCGCTGTGCCCACTTGTAATAGATTTTGGTTCATGTTCACAGCCTCACCAATTTGAACTACAAATGTACTTTTCATTTTGTACAGTAATAGAGTATCTTGAAACAGTTGAAAATTACTTTTTTTTTTTAAATAGAATAATATTCAAAAAGATTCAATTCAAAATTGTTTGCAATTTGTTTGGAAAAAATATTCAAAATTTTCATCCCAATTGGCATAAGTATTTATTTGATTATAGTGATATTTATTAGAGTCGAATCAACATTTCAAACTTCCATTCAATCTTGGATGACTATTTCAATTACTCATCACTAAACTGAAAATTGGGTATTCAAGATTATAGTAATGCCAATCGATAAAATTAAAATCCACAGTCCATAATTCGGCATTCACAAGGCAACTACAATTTTTAAATATGAAAATTATGCAAATTAATGTTAACTTACTGCGTTTTTATCGCAGTGTGGTTAATTAAATGTGGTGGTTGTGAATTGCACTGAATAGTTTGCAACCAGTTGAACTGCAGTCATGTTACATAAAACCCAAGGCAATTTCACCCACAGCGTATTGCACACACATTCAATTACACCCAATAGTATTGCCCTTAATAGGATTGCACTCGGTAGAATTGGACCTTTTCCCGTGATTGTAGTAGATGTACGAGATGTACGGGATGTACGGAATGTACGGGATGTACTGAATGTACTGGATGTACTCGAAATACCTTATCTTGGCCGATCCAAGATAAGGTATTTTAAATGACTTGACAAGCATGAACATTCATGACCATGACATAAATTTAGTGCTACATCTTGCATGATGTTATGTAACAATGAAATGAACCCCTGTTAATCAACTGTAAATTTTGGACAGCACAAAAATTGGCATTATGCTGAACACATGCTAAATTACGCATGATTGAAGTGTAATCAGGTATAGCATAATCACAGTTGTGGAAATTTGAATTTTTTGCGTCCTTTCAAATTTTCCAGATAATTTGAGTTAATAAATACCGAAACACATTCTTCGATTTCAGAATTATGAGAATTTCAATTTGGTGCCTTCCCGAGGTAATTTTCACCCAATTCGCTATGTTTAGATCTTTGAAAAATTATTTCAAGCATTATATAATCATTGTTGATGATTTGTTTGAAAAATTCGATTAATAAATGTTGGAATATATTCTTCATTTTGTGAAATTCCAGAACTGATCTTGGTAACCGATAGTAATCACGTCAGGCATATCTGTGGTTCACCGTTTAGAATATATTATAATCAAAAAGTGGTATATAGATTTCCCAAACGTGAAAATGGGAGAGTGTGTCACATTAAAATATCCAAATTGTCTTTCCCTAAACCTAGTCATGTTTGGTATCATAGCGAGTGTAAGAATATCAGTAAATTCAATGAAAATGAAGAAAATTTCAATCGTGTCCTACAGACAATTCGGTTATGTACCGGTATTCGACATGACATAAATATTTATTATTCTTGTATGACGATGTCAGAACTGACCATGATACTAATATTAGCAATGAGAAAATGATCAAACATGATTGATAATCGAGGGAATTTTGATATGTATTTTGCACTAATTTATTGTGCAACAAGAATATGAACATGTAAAATCTGTGAAATATATCCGCATTTCAAAATGACCTGGGTTCCCATACAACCGCAAACTTTGTGGCACCCTGTATATAAGAATATCATTTTATTTTTGTTTAAAGCAAAACTTGGTTTAAAAAATAAGATAGTAAATTGCTCCAAAATTGATTTCTTTTGAATTTACATTGGTATGTATTCCTACTCTTTATCTTGTTATCAACAAATTCGGACTAATTTTTGAACGAATGGAATACCTGCATTCCAGATGCCGGCGTCCATACAAAAAAGTTATCAACAGGACAAAATTAATTCCAATACCACTCATCTGATTTGAAAGTGATAAGTTGACGTCGCAACAAAGTACTAAACTGCTGGATGGGGACAGTGGAGGTAGTTTTTTATGTTCAATACACATTTTTGTACCCCTACCTTTTGTAAACACATATCTTTCATACTTTCACGACTATTTAGCAATAATAACCGTTTAAAATTGTATCCCTAACATATATGCATATCGAGGAAGGGGGGTGATATTCGATCTTGACATAAAATAAAACTAGAAATCAGGCGTTCTACGATTCAAAACACCAAACACAAAATCTAAGTGAGAAATCACCTTCCAATTGAATTGAAAGAAAGCGCAAGTATCTTGGAGATTTGATCTTCTTTCAGACTCTGCTTCTTGTAGTCTTTTTTGCTTTTCTTTCAAGTGTTATTTAAATTTTTTATGATTTCAACATATTCTGGATTTTCCTAAAATGTTGAAATATTGAAATTTGTAATAAAAATGATTTCAGCAATCATTGGCATCACATTTGATCATCACTTCATCCCTAATATATAACTTGTATTAGAGCTGGGCAGCATGATATAATATATTTTTGGGGCTGATAAACCACTGACAGAATGTCTGTATTAGCAGAATGTTACGCTCTTTCCTGTTTTAAAAAAAAGCATACTATTGTCCCAGTTCAAAGAGTTGTGCGAGGCATGACCTAATTAGGTAAAATCCCCAATTACCCCAGATATCTTTGAGGTAAGCAAACACGTGTTACTTTCTTTTCATGTTTCCTTGAAACTTATTCCGTGGCACGTTTTCAAACTTTCTTTGAGGTTTTATTTGCTTTCCTGATAACTCTGTAATGTTAAATCTTTTTTTGTATCGCCTTTTGTGTCGACAGAGGTTTCGAAGTAAACTAGGTCTATTTCTATCTAGTAAATGTGGGTGGGTTGCTCTTTCACGGCATAACCAAAATTGAAATGTGACTTATAAGCCGGTGTATGTGATCTGAAGGCCTGTTTTTAAGGTCTACTAGGTGCAATATTGCATCCATCTGCAACCAATTTAGGCCTCATACCTATTATGCAAGCAATAAATACTGCCACACCGAGAGGATGGCCATAACTAACCCGTAAATCTGGATGATTAAACATGGAATGCAAAAAATTACCTGGTCATTTAACGTTTTCCCTGTTTATTGAAATCAGCAATACCATCCTGGTATACTGCAGGATCAGTCTCAAATGCTTCATGCTTTTTCAACAGACTTTGAGCAGCTGATAGTGTATTAGGTAACTCAGGAGCCATTAATACACTTATTTTCTCATTCATCCAACTAGTTTTTTCTTCCAGAATCCATACTAAACAGGTCATAGTTTGAAACAAATTATTCATTGAACACCAACTAAAAACCATGTCGTGTTCTCTACTGTGACAAGACAATTAGATTATTTCATTACGAACGATTATTTAACAAATTCATGGACAGTGTTTATAGTACTATATTTCAGGTCAAATTTCTTAGTCTATATACTTCCATTAAAAATAATATTTCTGTGAAAATATGGTTATCTAGTCACTAACCGGAATTGCTGACAAGCACTAGCTTGTTCCAATCTAGTCTTTCTTCGATCAGCAAGTTCTATCAATTTCTTCCAATTTTCATTCAAGTCTTGATTTTTTTCTCTTTTTCCTCACTTGGATCTATTTCTCTTACCAACACTGCAACAGTTTCCTGTCAGTAAATGAAACAGACAGATGACCAAGAGAAAAATAAGTAAATTCAATACACAAAGAAACAATTCGCCTTCTACATTAAGGATATACTGTGCAAACGTTAAGTTGGATCACACTTAGATAAATTATGTTACTGATGGATGCAGAGAAGAAAATACCACACCAGATGCTTTAGTGAGTTAAAATTCAAGGTTCAGGAGTTCAATATTAGCCAAAGATGACACAGGAAAATTGATATTCCATTTAAACATTCCATTTCCATTTAGACGATAGCAAAAAATATTTTTATGCATTCAGTGTTATTCAGAATAAGATGTATCATGTATCATAGTATGCATTGTTATGCCACAAATTCAATTGTTTTAATCACAGAATTGCCAAATCATCACCTGATAGAACAACATTTTCATCCAGTTAAAGATGGAAGACTCACAAACAGCTCGACAACATGACGACCTATGACCTAAATGTAGCTTCCAGACATGAGATAGGTGCCTGATATTTTACTATTTTATTGCTTTTTATCACAACATTTGGACTTCAAATTATATTCACATATTTTCATATTTTTTTTAAGATTTTCTGTGCAAATTTTGAAATTAACCTATATTTTGTGATTATGGAAATATGAGCTTTTAAAAACTACCTGTTTTCTAGAAGCATGAAAGGCATTATAACTGTCTTTCAGGGTTCAAGGAGTTAATTCTGAATCCCGGCCCTTCCCTAATGGCTCATTGCTAATTCATGCATACTGTTTCTTGTGCATTGTTTGGTAATAATTACAAAGTAACAAAGCACACATCTGACACGCTTGAATTTGCTATTCCAAATTATGTTGTATTCTCCTTCCAAGTTGATCTCACTGTTGAGCGATTCCAAGGGTAGAATATTCAGTATGCTTATTGTCAAGAATTAATGTTTTCTCTAAATTTGCTCAGACCTGTTCAACTTCATCTAGTTCAGACTGAAATGTAAAATTAAACAATTCTATCTGAAAGAATTTGTTGTCAGAACTTTTTCGATCCTGTCTCATCAAGACAATCGATGTAGGTTCAATGTCATCATGTTAAAATATTTGAACAATAAGAAAAAACTATAATGTTGAAAAATTAGATACAGCTAAGACTGATGTGTGGAAATGTGATGTAATACACTATTAACTTTCATCGTCCATAATAAAGCTAATTGTCGATGCCAGCATCATGTTAAGTAATGAAAATCTAAAGCAAAGTGCTGATGTATGTTGATTTTCTATTTATCAGTTTGCATACCAGTTAGTCCATTTGCTGTTAAGTTTTTTAAATTCTTTAGCAGTACAGGTTATTAAGGACAGCAGTAAAATTTTACATGGTGTGGAGTAATTAAATGTTTAAATTTGTATGCTTAGTATGAGGCTACACTTAGCATGAATAGCTTAACAAGGTTTTCATTTGTGCGTTCAATTAATTCACAAGTTTTAGACTTAAATTAATGTTTTTCACTATTCTGAATATCTCGACATTTTTTGTTTTGATGTGCAGAAATTTGTAATTGAAGTTGATAAATAGGTACTTAAAAGTAATAAATACTATTTGCATTAGGGATGTAAGATTCAGAATGTTGTCAGACACTGAAACCAAATAACTTATCATTTTCTTCCCTCTTTATAGATTTTCTATGATCTCGCTGTGCCCACTTGTAATAGATTTTGGTTCATGTTCACAGCCTCACCAATTTGAACTACAAATGTACTTTTCATTTTGTACAGTAATAGAGTATCTTGAAACAGTTGAAAATTACTTTTTTTTTTAAATAGAATAATATTCAAAAAGATTCAATTCAAAATTGTTTGCAATTTGTTTGGAAAAAATATTCAAAATTTTCATCCCAATTGGCATAAGTATTTATTTGATTATAGTGATATTTATTAGAGTCGAATCAACATTTCAAACTTCCATTCAATCTTGGATGACTATTTCAATTACTCATCACTAAACTGAAAATTGGGTATTCAAGATTATAGTAATGCCAATCGATAAAATTAAAATCCACAGTCCATAATTTGGCATTCACAAGGCAACTACAATTTTTAAATATGAAAATTATGCAAATTAATGTTAACTTACTTTGTTTTTATCGCAGAGTGGTTAATTAAATGTGGTGGTTGTGAATTGCACTGAATAGTTTGCAACCAGTTGAACTGCAGTCATGTTACATAAAACCCAAGGCAATTTCACCCACAGCGTAGAGTCGAATCAACATTCCAAACTTCCATGCAATCTTGGATGACTATTTCAATTACTCATCACTAAACTGAAAATTGGGTATTCAAGATTATAGTAATGCCAATCGATAAAATTAAAATCCACAGTCCATAATTCGGCATTCACAAGGCAACTACAATTTTTAAATATGAAAATTATGCAAATTAATGTTAACTTACTGCGTTTTTATCGCAGTGTGGTTAATTAAATGTGGTGGTTGTGAATTGCACTGAATAGTTTGCAACCAGTTGAACTGCAGTCATGTTACATAAAACCCAAGGCAATTTCACCCACAGCGTAGAGTCGAATCAACATTCCAAACTTCCATGCAATCTTGGATGACTATTTCAATTACTCATCACTAAACTGAAAATTGGGTATTCAAGATTATAGTAATGCCAATCGATAAAATTAAAATCCACAGTCCATAATTCGGCATTCACAAGGCAACTACAATTTTTAAATATGAAAATTATGCAAATTAATGTTAACTTACTGCGTTTTTATCGCAGTGTGGTTAATTAAATGTGGTGGTTGTGAATTGCACTGAATAGTTTGCAACCAGTTGAACTGCAGTCATGTTACATAAAACCCAAGGCAATTTCACCCACAGCGTATTGCACACACATTCAATTACACCCAATAGTATTGCCCTTAATAGGATTGCACTCGGTAGAATTGGACCTTTTCCCGTGATTGTAGTAGATGTACGAGATGTACGGGATGTACGGAATGTACGGGATGTACTGAATGTACTGGATGTACTCGATGTACGGGATGTACTGGATAAAATTTTGCGCAAATTACCTTTTAAAGCATAGCAAATTGAAATATCGGTAGAAAAGTTTCGAATATTTGTTACTAACACTGTAACGAGAATGCAGTAAAATCGCCGTTCTTTGATAGTAATGCCAATCGATAAAATTAAAATCCACAGTCCATAATTTGGCATTCACAAGGCAACTACAATTTTGAAATATGAAAATTATGCAAATTAATGTTAACTTACTGCGTTTTTATCGCAGTGTGGTTAATTAAATGTGGTGGTCGTGAATTGCACTGAATGGTTTGCAACCAGTTGAACTGCAGTCATGTTATATAAAACCCAAGGCAATTTCACCAACATCGTATTGCACACACATTCAATTACACCCAATAGTATTGCCCTTAATATGATTGCACCCAGAAGGATTGCACTCGGTAGAATTGGACCTTTTCCCATGATTGTAGTGGATGTACGGGATGTACGGGGTGCACGGGATGCACGACATGCACGGGATGCACGTGGTGCACGGAATGCACGTGATGCACGGAATGCACGTGATGTACGGATACACGTGATGTACGGCATGCACTGGATGCATTGAATGTACGGCATGCTCGTGGTGCACGGAATACACTAGATGTACGACATGCACAGGGGATGTACGGCATGCACGACATGTACGGCATGCACGTGGGTACGGTATGCACGGCATGAACGACATGTGCCGAATGCACGGAATGTACTGGATGAACGGCATGCAGGGAATGCACTCAATGTTCGGAATGCACGTGATGTACGGCATGTACCGGATACACGGAATGTACTGGATGCACGGAATGTACTGGATGCACGGAATGTACTGGATGCACTGAATATACGGCATGCACGTGGTGCACGGAATACACTGGATGTACGACATGCACAGGGGATGTACGGCATGCACGTGGTGTACGGAATGCATTGGGTGTACGGCAAGCAGATTGGATGTACGACATGCACGACTACGACTTGTACGGGATGCTCGGAATGTACGACAGGCACGTGATATAGGGAATGTACGGCATGTAGGTAATGCACTCAATGTTCCGCATGCACGCGATGTACGGTATGCACGGGATGTACGGTATGAACGACATGTGCCGAATGCACAGAATGTACTGGATGAACGGCATGCACGGAATGCACTCAATGTTAGGAATGCACGTGATGTACGACATACACGGGATGTACGGCATGTACGACATGCACCGGATGCACGAAATGTACTGGATGCATGGCATGCACGTGGTCCACGGAACACACTGGATGTACGACATGCACAGGTGATGTACAGCATACACGGCATGCACATGATATACGGAATGCACGTGATGTACGGCAGGCACGTGATATACGGAATGCACGTGATGTACGGCATGCACGAAATGTACGGCAGGCACGTGATATACGGAATGTACGGCATGCACTACATGTTCTGGATGCAAGGAATGCACTTCATACACCCAGAGTGTACGAACTGTTTTGAGGTATGCAATGAATGTATGATATATAAACGATTAGACAAGGAACAACAGGTAGTGATATGTAAATGATCCATTGCACACAGCACCAACTGCATCGGCAACGTCCTATGTGAATTGAATGCTATATATTACATATGGGAATGACTCAGGGAATGTACTGAAATACTGATAATATTTCTTTAAAAAGGGGGAAGCAACATTTGCTAAGTCTTTTAATTTATTAGGGCGGATCGTTACTACTTACACTGTAATAAAATGCCTAAACCTAGCAGGACTACACACACACAGTCAAATTACATTCTGTAGGATTGCATCTGGTTGAATGACATCCTGAAGGATTCAACCCCTATTATAGTTGCACTGGGCAGAATTGCACCCCTATTTATTGTGATAGTGGAATAATTGCGCCCGATACTTGCCTATGAATAATATTTGACTGAAATTAGTGTTTTTTCGAAGAATTTCAAATTAAAAAGTATGACTGGTTATGGCTTATTATGTAATCTGTAACATATGTGTATTATGTACGGTAAATTTAGCGCAGATTACCTCTTGAAGCCGCTAGTTGGTTCTTTCTACAAACTGCCTTCGGCCTTGCTCAGAGTTACTTTCAATAAAAAAAGGCATAGCAAATTGAAATATCAGTAGAAAAGTTTGGATTAATCATTACTAACACTGTAACATAAATGCAGTGAAATTTTCGATGGTAATGCCAATCGATAATATTAAAATATACATTCGACTGTAATTTTGAAATATAAAATTACTGAACGGTAATTTACTGCGTTTTTATCACAGTGTGGTTAATTAAATATGATGGACGTTGATTGCACTCAATGGTTTGCAGTCAGCTGAACTGCAGTTTTGTTATATTATTCCCAAGCCATTTCACCCACAGCGTATTGCACGCACATCATTTCACCCACAGCGTATTGCACGCACATTTAATTCCACCAGTGGTATTGAGTTATGGGATTCTGTACGCTATGTATAGTACAAAATTGCTTCATGTTATGATGACAAATTGCCGATCGCTGAAACAAAAATACGGAGAATTTCGCACAAAAAATAGTCTAAAAACTGAAATATCAGTCAATGAGTCCGGATTATTTACTACTGACATTGTAACAAAAATGCAGCAAAATTACAGTTTTGCAACAGTCATTTTAATCGATAATATTGAAGTCCACATTTCCTAATTGAAATAAATCGCACCAACGGGGCGACTTGGACTCGACTCGCAACTCTAGTGTTCTTCGACTCGACTTGAAGTGAAATGAATCCTCCCCAACACGCGTATGTGGTACATAAAAAGCAACCGCGCCTGGGGTTTACGATGTAAATGGAATGCTATAAAGCTTGTAAGAGATGCATTGCATAAATACCAGCAATGGCAGCCGGGATGTATGTAATGGTGTGCAGTAAGGGGATGGGGCTCAATGACAAAATCAGAATTTACCGCCAATTATCTGTAATAGAATAGCAAATTTAAAGTCACTCAAAATTATACGAAATAAAACGAAGTGGAACTGGTACAACAACCAGTCACGAAGCAAAACAAAACTTATTGAAATGCAACAAAGAAGGTTTTTCAAGATATTTTAAATGAATTTTTTTCACGGATAATATTTCGTTGACGAAGAGATGGGAAATGGCAAAATTTACTACACAATGTTACTAAAAAAAATGTCTGGGTAGTTACTAATTGCACTGTAACAAGAAATGTATTAAAATCACCGTTCCTTGAATTTAATTTTACTCGGTGATAATGAAATAAAAGAATAGAATATTTCTCCCCGATTTACCAATTTAAATGCAACACACCACTCTGTCCATCAACATTCCATTCCAGGCATAAATCGCATCAGGGCAAAAAAAAAAATCTGGAAACATAAACATACTGCAAATGAACTGTAAATTAAGCGGCCCTTTGTCGCAATGTCATAAATTAATTATTAATTATTATATAACATAAACAGTTGAATGAAAAGAGCATTTAAATGAGTGGGTTTCAAATGTTTAATGCAAGAGCCGTTTAAAGCATCACGTAGAGGTGATTTGTCTACTATTTTTAGTATCAACATTGTCTTTTAGATTAATAGCACCAGTTTGCCTGATGAAATCTTAAGCGTTTTTTTGTTTTCGACCGTGATGACTGACCGGGTTTTCTTCCTGCTCTTTCAGGTGGTTTGGCTAAAATCAATTTTTCGTCACTTGAAACTATTGTGGCCTCGAAACTGGCCTTGCTCGTTGGCGCTCCACTATTAGGGACACCCTGTTCGAAATACGCTTCAGGTGACATATCTGCCAAATCTGTCGGATTTGTGTAGTGCATTTGGAAATCATTTGCAAGTTTGTAGGGTCCCGTTTTCTGAATGGCGGATGTTATGTCGCTGTTTGATGAAGTTACGGACTCGTATATTAACTCAATCAATTCAGGAATTCTCTTCACTTGCCAATTGGTTTTGGATTTCAATGCATGATTTATTGACTCGTTATTATTGTTTGTCCAGCGACTAAATTTCACGCGCCACACTTTTTCTCGAAGCAAGGGGAATATTCGATCTCGGAGATATCCAGTTATTCCTGAGCAATGGTAATGGAAAAATTCAATTACTTGTCTAACAGACGAATCAAATTCTTTGCCATTGGATGATTTTAGTACATTCCATACCATTGCAACAACATTTTTCCGCAAAACGATCGATGCACCAACTTTATCTCGAAGTCGAGCGACTAAATTTTCTTCTAAGTGCTTGCAGCATAAAATATGTCGGGCTTCAGGAAATGACCTTACAACCGCAGAGTGCAGAGCAACCTCGTCATCGCTACCGATGAACAAAGTATCGCAGTTATTCAAACGACTTCTTATATGCTGGAAAAAGTACGAGAAGGTTTCCACGTCTGACTTATGATGAAGTAAAATTGGGCCCATAAATTTCGGGTTCTTTTTTGTTTTGATGTTTTCGACGCCAAGATGTTTGAACACAGTCACAGCAGCATACATTCTAGCTAAATTAAAGGTTTTGTCAACACCTAGGACGGTTGCGCCGCAACAGCAGAATCTTTCAATATCCTCCAACTGTTTTTCCATATATAATATATATATTCTCGAAGCAAGGGGAATATTCGATCTCGGAGATATCCAGTTATTCCTGAGCAATGGTAATGGAAAAATTCAATTACTTGTCTAACAGACGAATCAAATTCTTTGCCATTGGATGATTTTAGTACATTCCATACCATTGCAACAACATTTTTCCGCAAAACGATCGATGCACCAACTTTATCTCGAAGTCGAGCGACTAAATTTTCTTCTAAGTGCTTGCAGCATAAAATATGTCGGGCTTCAGGAAATGACCTTACAACCGCAGAGTGCAGAGCAACCTCGTCATCGCTACCGATGAACAAAGTATCGCAGTTATTCAAACGACTTCTTATATGCTGGAAAAAGTACGAGAAGGTTTCCACGTCTGACTTATGATGAAGTAAAATTGGGCCCATAAATTTCGGGTTCTTTTTTGTTTTGATGTTTTCGACGCCAAGATGTTTGAACACAGTCACAGCAGCATACATTCTAGCTAAATTAAAGGTTTTGTCAACACCTAGGACGGTTGCGCCGCAACAGCAGAATCTTTCAATATCCTCCAACTGTTTTTCCATATATAATATTATATTGACATGAGCATTGTTGCCTGTACCAACCCTTTGCACAAATGGGTGGGTTTGTGCCATCCCGATTCTGTGTTGGATTTCATCAGCAAAATTTTGTCTGTATATTGTATTCTCATTTGTAATCAATTTCTTTTTTTTTTTTTGCAGATATTTGTGATCGTAAATTTGTCGTGGAGCGCGAGCTCGTTGAAAATCATTACCATTTAATATACGATCATCATAGAGATTTTTGCCTTTTTGAATAGTGCTACGTTCTTTAATTTTATCCAAGACTTTTGGGTTTGTTCAAACATATGTCTGTCCACTTTTACTGTTTCCATGTGGAACATGGATAGCTGGAAAGATCCCAGCATACTCATACAAAGCAGAAGGCTCTTTATCGTTAGAATTACGAATCCATGTGATACGGCGTTTGTAGGTGCGCTGGCGTTGCAACTGACTATGTTGTTGTTTTACAGCTAAAATATTCTCAAGATTTGGTTGAGGTTCAATCGGTTCATAACTCATTCTATTTACCCTTCGGCAGTATAAACCATCACACTTATGTATTTCAAACAAGTTACTTTTTTCGACATAAAAAAATGAAGATCTGGCACTTGTTCGAACCCAAGCCCCGCAGTCATCGAAGTACGAACGCTTGAAGCCCTCATTCTCCCTTTGTTCATTGTACGAATTTTTAGCAATGAAATATACATCCTCTTTTTTCCCCTTCGGGATCTCTGTTAGAACTGTTTTCTGTTCGTCTAGGAGCTTTTTTAACACCTTTTTAATAGGCATGAATGCATTTGGTATCAATGCCTTCGATATACGCTCAGGTGATTTATTATAAATATTATTTGAATATTCTTTGCTATTACTCGCTTCAGTTTCTTCTAATGTCGTCTCCTGATAATCTTCTAAACTATTTGTGACTACAAATTCTTCTTTATCATCATCCAATTTGATTCCGATTAAATTACTTCCATTTTTAGTTTCAAAATCACTGTTTGATTCCAGTTCTACTTCTATTTTGTCGTCGTGTAATTGTACTGCTTCATTTTTTAAATATGTGATTTTCTTTGTTGGAAAGATTGGCTTTTGTTCCGTTTCTATCGTATTGCCGTGAGTTCGTATATCTTCATTTTTTCCTGTATTTTCCCTATGATAATTCACTGCATTTTTGCCTGAAGATTTTTCTGCTTCCTCACTACAAGTGTCTCCTACGTCTGTTTCTTTTACATCTATATGTATCGCATCATTCTTGAAACCTCCATTCGTCACCATTTTTTGTGTATCCCTTGCGACGCCATCATGAGGTGGATTTTTGTCTTTTTCTTTTTTGCAAACGTCGGTCTTCTGTTTTATTTCTGTTTCACATATATCTATTTGTATCAATTGATTCTTCATCATATTTTTCAAGTTGTACAAAATGATTAGGCTTATACTGTGCAAACCCTTGTGGTGGAATGTTTGTAATTGTCCACATAATAACGCATGCTGGGGACTTCGTGCGTCTAACACCGCGACCCACGACTTTTCTGGTATATGTGGATGCTCTCTTGTCTAGCAATCCGGAGCTTGCCATGAAAGATTGGATGGGAAGCTGGAGAGCGGCACTGGCTGCGTACAGGTGAATAAATCTACTGTACGTATATAGCCTTACTGCCTCGAGGACAATTCTGGAAAATCCACCGTTCGAAATTACATCTTCGTCGTTTATATTATCGACAAATGATATTGACGAAGAGTCATATTTTGGTTGATTTTCCATGAGCTCTATCACCGTTAAGAGTCGAAGATATTTGTGTATCTTCTGGGATCCGAACAATGACAGTGATAAAGCTCTGTACATACAATTTCCGTCCCCAACGACCTGGACGGGCAAGTATTCTTTTAATACACCGGGTTGCAATTTCTTCAGTAGATCATAAGAAACATGATCCTTACGTTTTTGTTGACGCAACACACAGTTCTGTCGATACGAAGCTTTTATTCCATATGTTTCAAGCATATTCTTTTCTTGTTTGGCTGCCTCCCAACCCTCTGTGTCCGACAATATCAATTTCTCTTCAATGCGCTTTAACGCGGCCTCGAACCCTTGTCTGAAAAGCAGCAATCCAAACAATAGAATGTACCATTTGTGCAGGGTTCTGCACATACTGAACAAGAAATTTTTCTTCTTGAGCATTTGTCTAAACCTGTCTGTCGAATCTGCCTAAACTAACGTTGAGCGTTAAACCGCGTCGTTGACTTTTTGTTGACGCAAAATCTGTCTTTGATTCTGACGTCATAATAGACATGCAATTTCGTTGTTGAATGAAACGACAGGGTTAAATATTCCAATATTGAAAACCGTAAACCTTTGGGTTGAAATTCAAAATTCAATTTTTAAAACTCAAAACTATTTGGCAAGTGAAGAAAATTTCTGAATCTATTCAAGTAATATTAACGTCCGTCACATCGTCATACTGCGACATAATATCCGCCATTGAAGTAACAGGAACCCAGAACCTTGGAAATGCACTCTATAAATCCCACACGGATAACTCACCTGAAATGCTTGGAAAGGTTATTGAAGCACATGTCACGCAGTCGCTCGCTAAAAGTGAAACACCCACGACACGAGCAAGACCAATTTTCAGTCCACAAAAGTGACAAGTGACGAAAAATTGAATGAAATCAAAACACCTGATAAAGCAGAACGAAATAATGAATGGTCAGTCAGTACGAAGACGTTAGGGTTCATTAGACAAAGTATGTTTGGCCCACTTAATTGATTTTATTATATATATTTAATTAACCACACTGTGACAAAAGCACACTAAATTTAACGCTCGTTTGAAGTGAATTTTATTTGCTAAATTCACTTCGTTGATGCGATTTATGTCCATTTTGGAATATTAACTTGAATACCACGGGAGAAAGGCGATTTTACCGCATTTTTGTTACAGTCGATAATCCGGAATTCTTAATAGATATTTCAATTTGTCATGCTGTAAGAGATAGTTTGCTCTAAATTCTCCGTATTTTGGCACACTGTTCCGCAATTTATGATCCCAGACGTTCAGTACACCCGGCACATCCATTCTACAAGGTGCAACCTCCTGGGTACAACTCTACTGGAATTATTGGTTACTCTACTATAATAGGAGACTGCACAATATTACTGAGTGGTATCCTACTGTGCACATTTATACTGGATGTAATTTTACTTCTTGCTTTCCCCTGGTTATAACTCTACTGTATGATATTTTTCTACAATCATAGGTAAGGGTCCAATTATCCGAGTGCAATCCTTCTGCGTGCAATCTTGTTGAGGGCAAACTACTGGGTGTAATTAAAAGTGTGTGCAATACGCTGTGGGTGAAATTGTCTTGGGTTTAAGATAACAAGACCGCAGTTCAACTGGATGCAAACTACTGAGTGCAATTCACGAACACCACATTTAATTAACTATACTGTGATAAAAACGCAGTAAGTTAACGTTAATTTGCATGAATTTTATATTTCAAAATTGTAGTTACCTTGCGAATGCCAAATTATGGAAATTTTATCGATTAGCATTACTATCAAAGAACGGCGATTTTACTGCATTTTCGTTACAGTGTTAGTGATAAATATTCCAAACTTTTCCACTGATATTTCAATTTGCTATGCTTCAAAAGGTAATTTGCTGCTAGTGTATTAGGTAACTCAGGAGCAATTAATAAGCCTATTTTCTCATTCATCCAACTAGTTTCTTTTTCAGAATCCATACTAAACAGGTCATATTTTGAAACGAATTATTCATTGAACACCAACTAAAAACCATGTCATGCACTCTACTGTGACATGACAATTAGATTATTTCATTACGAACGATTATTTAACAAATTCATATATAGTGTTTATAGTACTATCTTTCACGTAAAATTTCTTAGTTTATATACTTCCATTAAAAATAATATTTCTGTGAAAATATGGTTATCTAGTCACTAACCGGTATTGCTGATAAGCACTAGCTTGTTCCAATCTAATCTTTCTTTGATCAGTAAGTTCAGTCGATTTCTTCCAATTTTTATTAAAGTCTTTTATTCTTTTCATTTATTCTCTCCATCTCCTCACTTGGATCTATTTCTCTTACTAACTGTGCACCAGTTTCCCGTCAGTAAATGAAACAGACAGATCAAGAGATAAATGAGTAAATTCAATACACAGAGAACAATTCGCCTACTACATTAAGGATACACTCTGCAAACATCAAGTTGGATCACACTTGGATAAATTATGTTACAAAGGGATGCAGAAATAGGAAATACCACACAAGATGCTTTAGGGACACAGAAAAATTGATATTCCATTTAAACATTAAATTAAATAAATTAAATTAATGCTCAATCATGATGAAAAATAGACCATAGGAATTTGAAAAAATACAGATTCGGTTCCATTTTTATTGTTTGGACTCCTAAATTTTATATTATATTAATTGAAACATTACTTCGCTCTATAAACATGTGCCTACTGTCATGTTAGACCATAGCAAAAAATATTTTTAGGCATTCAGTGTTCTTTGGAAGATGTACCATAGTTCAGTGTATGCTTTGTTATGCCACAAACTCAATTGTTTTAAACACAAACTTGCCAAATCATCACCTGATAAAACAACATTTTTATCCTGTTAAAGATCAGCTCGACAACATGACGACACCCTATGACGTAAATGGAGGTTTCAAACATGAGTTAGGTGCCTGCTAGGGGGCCTAATTATATAACAAATCTTTCGTGAGTACATGCATCCTGTCAGTCGAACAAAAATCAGTCGACGATTCTTACTCTTGGGTGTTGCATATACATTATTAATAAAAAAAAAATAGCTCTACATTAGGTATTAAATTACACTGCACAAAATAAGTTTACATATTTATATGATACACGCTACTTCAAAGATGCCACAGACTTTTTACATACTTATTACTTACAAATAGGCGGTCGATGTTAGACTCGTGAGTTACGATCTCAGCTCCCAAACGTTTATGACGTTTTCTCAAATTATTGATTTCTACCACAATCCTCACTGCCAACTTGTTGTTTCTTTTTGCTGTTGATAAATACGTAGGAAGTAGGAAACAGATAAATAGAGATATGTTAAGATGAAATAAAATTAAATTAGTTAAAAACCTCCACTTTAAAATATGACATCGAGGTCAGTTTCAAATTAAAAAGTTGATTTACTTGATCCAAGCTTCCCCATCCGCAACATCTCGAATAAATTGATGAGTACGTTAGGATTCTTGGAAGTTTTGTTCTTCTTGCACAAGCTTATTCCTTGACTTTGATCAACCTTAATATGAAGAGTTTAGAATGGTTATTATTTAATTTTCAACTTATGAAGAAAAATGACAAGAATATAGCTTGACCATATGAGAGACAAATAAAATGTTTAATGTCAAACTTTGCCTCAACTCTTTAATAGCGCCGTTGCAACTTTATGCATTAGTCCACCCCATTCCTGTAATTTTACAATCTGAACATCAGTAAATTCGTTAATAAAATCTTCCTCTCATTGGGAATATGTATGAAAAATGTTAAATAATTTTCCTTTATTTTAACACTAATAAATTCTTCAATTGACATATCATATTTTTAACAGTCACCTCATAATAATCTCATCTTTTTTTGCTTCTAGAGCTGAAGGATCCAATGCATCTGATGTTCCGGCACCAGCAAGCAATACATCAGCATGTGACGTGAGCTTGCGTACACAATCTTCATGCGCTGCAATGTCAGCTTCTATGAGTGGTTGTTGTTTTGATTAAAGATTTTTATCAGAAACAACATCTTTACCAAAATTTTCAGATGCTAAAACAGCTTCAACCTGAAATGATTCGACAAAGAATTTCAACTTTCCAGGCTCAACCTGGATTTGGCTCTTTATCAAAATGGATTAACATGTCCCTTTAAACAAATACTTTCAGATAGCAATTCAGGAAAGTGCATTGTGCATCAACTCCAGAAACTGTATTAGATATCACATAATTAGCAACACCCATAATAATTAAAGTTATGAAATATTCCTGAATGATCCTCTTTGCCGCACAAAGAGACATAATTGTGCAAATTCCAACATGCCTGTTATATCTATGCGGATGCATCATAAATTGTAATTTTGTAAGAAATATTTTGAACAAGTACCGTAATAATTATAACCTTTTGAATCCCTGTATAAATCACTTTTTTCAAGCTATTTCTGTTTGAAGAACATGTACTGTCTTCCATTTTGTTTTTTCAATTACATCGCTTAGAGCAGACAACCCGAAAAGTAGGGATGGTTATTCAGGTACTGCTTATTAGCATTTGAGTGACATGCAAGTTACGGTGGATATAACTTTGTCATATTACAACAATTTAAACTATCATTCCATGGCAGTTGAATACCTTTTTTGCAATTTATCTATATCCAATTTTGTATTCTCAGCATCAAGTTTCTCCTAATTATGCGCGTATATTGGGATTCTGGGGATAAGACAAATAAGTTGGAAATAGCTTCGGGGATATTTCGCATAAATGCGTAAAATCAAAATCTCGCTATTAAAGTAATCGACATTTTTTTTGTTCATCAAAAGGTATGCTTATAATAAACACTGCAACTTGTTAGCAAAAAAATACATTAACATACTACAAACCGCTGACAACCAGAACTCGATATTTTTCACTGCAGTTATTAAATTATGCTGCTGATTAGCCTCTCTCAGCTTGAAAGCCTTTGCTGCAGATTACTGACGCAGAGCATCCCGCTGTTCAGTAAGCGTCTCAATGCAAACCTAGGTTGGAGAAGAATATGCACACAATATACTGTACCTATATTTTAATCCTATATAAATAGTTCATGTATTAAAATTAAGTAAAAATGACTTTTATAAGGAGTGTTGATAGTTAATTTTGTATGTGTGTGGTGTGCATAAGTATTGTTCACTGTCAGTTGTTATGAGGAATCAAAGAATTAATTTTGAATCCTAATGGAGTCAGCATTCCATACCAGAGAAAGCCATTTCACTTATTTTATTTTAATCCTATGAAGACATTTTTTGAGAGAAAAATGAAAAAAAAACATTATGTAAATGATGCAGTTGCTTTAAAGAGAATTTCCAATACATTACTACCTGAATAGCATCTTCAGATGCAGCACATTGATAAGTATCAGTTAGCTGTCTTCCAACATTTACAACCGATCCCACACTATCTTCATTTGCATCATTTTCTGCTTCGAACGCTTGATGCTTCTGATATTTGCTCTGAATGAGTTGAAATGTTTGGTTTCTTTTCATTAAGATTATATAGAATGCGATATGTATTATAAAGCGTAAAATATATTTTCCAAAAAAAAAACCAGCTCCAACTCTTTAGTTAATTTTTTTATAGTTCTTTTTTTTTTTTGAAGTTTCAATAACCCATTTCCATTGTTGTTTTTTTTTTCATTGAAATGACCAATTTTATAAAAAAAAAAATGGTCCAAGTCCACTTGAATATTATGATCTCCTAAAAGTGAAAAACCTTCGGGGCTTAAGTTGTCGTTATGAAATATGTATTGAAAAGTGTATTACGTAATATTATTAATACAGAATTAATATCATGCAGAAATTTTGTATGACGAAGAGTTTCAACTTGTTTTTCGTAAAATATCAAAAGTGGATACGAATTTGGAAATAACTTATCTATTTAGGATCAATGATTTGTGAGTCGATTTGAATATTTAATTTGAACTCCATCTTTTATTTTGCTGTGGAGATAAAACGCTACTTAGAACATGCAAAATTCAACTACACAGTAAGTTGGGTCAATTGATATGACAGAAAAGTGACACAAAGACAAATTTTTTACCACATAATATTATTCTTCAATATTGGCCTGGAATATCCAACACTATAAACCAGTTTCTGACTTCTGACATTCAGCAGTCGGAATCCCGTAAATAAGACTGAAGTTGAGAATATTGCTCAAGTAGGATAAGTCCTGCTGACCCTGCCCAAGCTCTGAAAAACAACGGAAAACAAGATAATATTAAAAATTTGGCAAGGATATCTTATGATTAATATCTGATAGCCTTCTAAGCATGGATTATTGTTGAAAAATTGACACGATTATACAAAAAAAAAACCATAAGTACAATTATTCAGTGGCACAATGCTTACCTCACCATAATATCACAATCCCACATTATGAATAAAACTTACTAGTCTTAACATAAGTTGTTCAGCACAATTTATTCGAATCCAATTTGACCAAAATAGATTATATTTTTTTCGTCAAAATATGAAAATTGTTGTTTTCATTTTTTTGTTGTTAGACATGGAGTGTAAAGTGAAAATAACCAATAAACTATAAATTTATTGATTTTCACAATGGAGAAAATTTGCAATACCAGAAATGGGAAAATTTGTTATTTTCATAGAAAAAGTGATTCGATCAGATTCGAAAAAATATTCGAATCAGAATCGAAGTCTAAATGATTCATTTTGCCCAGTCTACACATAAGACTATAAGTTTTAGGCAAGATTCAATCTTCTGAGCAAATTGCTACGAAGAAAGACCAGTAAAATTTCCATGTTTTGTTTCTCAGGTACCAGTACATAATAGCCAACCATACTGGGTAATTCGATAAAAACATTGAACGAACTTTTGTCCCTGTATTGTCCCAGCTCTTATTCCAATTTCATCTAATTTTTGGGAATGCGCTCATGTGTAGTCATTTTTTCAATTGGATGTTACATCAGATTTACAATACAATCTTAATTTAGCATCTTAAATGGAAAATTTTCAATATAGAATTAACCTGTTGGGCATCATCTGGGTGACAGCCCAGGTAGGTATTATATACATTATATATAAATGTTATCTAACTTGTGATATCTACTTATTTCTTACCACTGAGCGGGCTCCCAAATCCCGGTTTTGTTTCACCCAGATTTGTTTTGAACTGGAAATACCTATAGAAATGCATCCATAATTATCAGTTAAGTTTACTGCATATCGATCTATGATAGAAAAAAATCGGCAATTACTTTTCCAAATCTTTTCTACTAAAGAATCTGTTTGTCTTTCAAGTGTATGAAATGCGGGTGCTCTAGCGTCCATTTCTGTTCTGTGCTCCTGAGAACATTAAAGAACATTAAAGGCAAATCTACGTCAAACAAATGGTTACTGGAAATTGGACTCTGGGTTGCTGGAATTAACCTACACATCGAAGAATTAAGTATCCAGGTGTGCGTCTGTGAGAAATCTTGCAATAAGGCCTAAATAATATGTGATTATCATCTTCATATATCTAGCATGTCCGTCAGTGACGAATTTTTATCCATAAGGCATGTCGGTCAGTGCTGACTTTCTATCCATAAGTCCTTCGATGCAACAAAACCGTTTGACCTCAACTTTCAGAAAATGCTTACAAGCCAACACGGCACATCATGACCCTTTTCAATTTGTATTTAATCAAGGAATTAATTTAGTTGTCTATTTAGTCTATTGTGATGAAACATTAAAATAACATGAATTATGATATCGCAAGCACTTTTGTTGCTTCTAGACGGCCACGTTAGGTTAGTCGAGATTATGTGGGGTTTTTGCTCTGCTATCGAGTTTTCCTCATTTAATTTTTTATTCTGCTTTAATATCACATTTGTCGAGATAGAGATCTATATTTGAAAAGTTGGCAAAATGAGACCAGTTCCAGGCCCTAAATTTTGTGTATTATTATTTAATTTGTGGTACTGACTGACCTGAACAGTAAGAAGATCTCTTCTTAGGTTGGCATTATTTTTGTACTGGCTAAGAAGTTTCTACCATTCTTCACCAACTATATTTATTTGCACAGGAAAAATGTGAAATATGATAACCAAAAACCTTCACCCCGTTTCAAAACTTATATCTGCACGAAAGGTCGTGGTTTGCCATATGATTAAGCTGTATTCTTGGCATTCCTCTCCCGCTGGATAAAAATGATGTCCTATACCAATCTGAACATTGATCAAACCCTATAGACAAGTCTGTACTTTAGGAAATAGCTCAAATATGCAGCAAATTTAGAACCTCTATTTTTGTACTGGCTAAGAAGTTTCTACCATTCTTCACCAACTATATTTACATCTTTTTGAATTTGATCAGAAGCCTAACGACCATCAGCAACAAGTTGATTTCCGTCATCACCACACCTGGTAATGCGTCCTTTGTTTGCAAGAATTTCCTCTTGAAAGACCTTGTGTCATTTCAACTTGCCTTCTAAATTACTGGAATCCTTCAAGAATGGTTGAAACAAATAAGTTTTTACATCCTATTGCAAATGATATCATATTAACTAGTGACAAAACTAGAAATTCTTAAGACAGTCAGTTTAAAGATTATCGTAATGGAAATGCAAATTTTACATTACCTCAGTTCATATATGCCATTTTAAAACAATGATACACATGAGCTACAACCACTTGCAATTATAACCGTGAAGCAGCTTATGTAACACAACCTACTACAGCATACACACAGGTTTAAAAACTGTTCTTGTATGTCAGAATGCATAATGTTGCTCAAAAATAGAGATAATTTTCCGAAAATTGGTATTAGGAGGTTACTCAGAGTTAATTTCATTAAAATAAAGCAACAAGAAAAGTGGACAATTATTCACAAGTTGTGCAGCAACACGATACAAGAAAACTTTGTCACATCCGCCGAGTCTCAGTCTTAATTGTAATGAAAGAAATAATAATAAAGACTTACTTCGGTTCGTTGTATTCGTTTGATCATTCTCAACCCAGGCTCTTTGTGTTTGTTTTTTGTTGCTTCCGAGTGAAATTAATTTTATGTTGTTTGAGTTTATTTCACTATAAAGGTAGTTTACCGTTGTCCTCTTGGGTTGTTGTTTTCCTGCAGCCGTAGGTCAAAAATATCTGGATAAACTTGAGCAGAGTTGAATTCTTTAAAATATTTGGTGGTCGCAAATCAGGCGACAACATATTTCAATCTTTCAAGCATGTGTGACTTTGTTAATTCTTGGATATTAAAAAGGACACAACGTTACTACACTAAATATCATCGCTATCATCATGCAAACATGCATAATAAAGCCGGGTCTCAGACTTAATTGAAATAAAGGAAATAATATTAAAGACTTACTTCGGCTCGTTGTATTTGTTCAACAATTCTTCACCCAGGCTTTTTGTGAAATTGTTGTTGCTTCCGAGTGACATTGATATGATAATTTTTGGTTGATTGGGATCCACTGACGGTAGTAGTTTACCGTTATCGTCCTTGGTTGTTGTTTTCGTGCAGCTGTTGGTCAAAATATCAGAATAAACTTGAGCAAGAAATATCTAATGTAATTCTACACCCAGAATCCGCAAAGTGCCTGATTAGCTCAATCGATAAAGCGTTGGGAATACGCTTCGAGCTACGCATCTCTGATCGTCATGATGCTGGTTTGGATCCCGTGAGGGATGATGATTCTATGCGAGAGGTCTGCTGCATGCATAGCCGGTGCACGGTGGTTCTCAAGCGCTGCTTACGTCTTCCTCCACCAACCAGGCCCATGCACAGGAAAAATGAGATATACGATAACCAAAAACCTTCACCCCGTTTCAAAACTTATATCTGCACGAGAGGTTGTGGTTTGCCATATGATTAAGCTGTATTCTCGGCATTCCTCTCCCGCTGGATAAAAATGATGTCCTATTCCAATCTGGACATTGGTCAAGCCCTATAGACAAGTCTGTACTTTAGGAAATAGCTCAAATATGCAGCAAATTTAGAACCTCTATTTTTGTACTGGCTAAGAAGTTTCTACCATTCTTCACCAACTATATTTACATCTTTTTGAAATTGAACAGAAGCATAATGACCATCAGCAACAAGTTGATTTCCGTCATCACAACACCTGGTAATGCGTCCATTGTATGCAAGAATTTCCGCTTCAAATACCCTGTGTCATTCCAACTTGCCTTCTAAATTACTGGATTCCTTCAAAAATGGTTGGAACAAATAAGTTTCTACTTCCTATTGCAAATGATATAATATTAACTAGCGACAGAACCAGAAATTCTTAAGACAGTCAGTTTAAGGAATCTCGTAATGGAAATGCAAATTTTACATTACCTCAGTTCATATATGCCATTTTAAAACAATGATACACATGAGCTACAACCACTTGCAATTATAACCGTGAAGCAGCTTATGTAACACAACCTACTACAGCATACACACAGGTTTAAAAACTGTTCTTGTATGTCAGAATGCATAATGTTGCTCAAAAATAGAGATAATTTTCCGAAAATTGGTATTAGGAGGTTACTCAGAGTTAATTTCATTAAAATAAAGCAACGATAAAAGTGGACAATTATTCACAAGTTTTGCAGCAACACGATACAAGAAAACTTTGTCACATCCACCGGGTCTCGGACTTAATTGTAATAAAAAAAATAATAATAAAGACTTACTTCGGTTCGTTGTATTTGTTTGATCATTCTCAACCCAGGCTCTTTGTGTTTGATTTTTGTTGCTTCCGAGTGAAATTAATTTTATGTTGTTTGATTTTATTTCACTATAGAGTTAGTTTACCGTTGTCCTCTTGGGTTGTTGTTTTCCTGCAGCTGTAGGTCAAAAATATCTGGATAAACTTGAGCAGAGTTGAATTCTTCAAAATATTTGGTGGTCGCAAATCAGGCGACAACATATTTCAATCTTTCAGGCATCTGTGACTTTGTTAATTCTTGGATATTAATAAGGACACAACGTTACTAAACTAAATGTCATCGATATCATCATGCATACATGCATAATAACGCCGAGTCTCAGACTTAATCGAAATAAAGGAAATAATATTAAAGACTTACTTCGGCTCGTTGTATTTGTATGATCATTCTCCACCCAGGCTCTTTGTGTTTGTTTTTTGTTACTTCCAAGTGAAATTGATTTTATTTTGTTTGATTGTATTCCACCGTCGTGGTAGTTTACCGTTGCCCTCTTGAGTTATTGTTTTCCTGCAGCAGTTGGTCAAAAATATTTGGATAAACATGAGCAGAGTTGAATTGTTTAAAATATTTGGTGGTCGCAAATCAGGTGACAAAATATTTCAATCTTTCAGGCGTCTGTAGCTTGTCGATACTTGGACATTAAAAAGGACACAACGTTACTAAACTAAATATCATCGCTATCATCATGCAAACATACATAATGAAGCTGGGTCTCAGACTTAATTGAAATAAAGGAAATAATATTAAAGACTTACTTCGGCTCATTGTATTTGTTCAACAATTCTTCACCCAGGCTCTTTGTGAAATTGTTGTTGCTTCCGAGTGACATTGATAATTTTTGGTTGATTGTGATCCTCCGACGTAGTAGTTTACCGCTATCGTCCTTGTTTGTTGTTTTCCTGCAGCTGTTGGTCAAAAATATCAGAATAAACTTGAGCAAGAAATATCTAATGTAATTCTACACCCAGAATCCGCAGAGTGCCTGATTAACTCAATCGGTAAAGCGTTGGGAATACGCTTCGAGCTA
Source organism: Styela plicata (assembly GCA_963675895.2). NCBI lineage: Eukaryota > Metazoa > Chordata > Ascidiacea > Stolidobranchia > Styelidae > Styela > Styela plicata. Next base: position 80,578 of record OZ023138.1, read on the forward strand.
CGCATCTCTGATCGTCATGACGCTGGTTTGGATCCCGTGAGGGATGATGATTATATGCGAGAGGTCTGCTGCATGCATCGCCGGTGCACGGTGGTTCTCAAGCGCTGCTTACGTCTTCCTCCACCAACCAGGTCCATGCACAGGAAAAATGAGATATACGATAACCAAAAACCTTCACCCCGTTTCAAAACTTATATCTGCACGAGAGGTCGTGGTTTGCCATATGATTAAGCTGTATTCTCGGCATTCCTCTCCCGCTGGATAAAAATGATGTCCTATTCCAATCTGGACATTGGTCAAGCCCTATAGACAAGTCTGTACTTTAGGAAATAGCTCAAATATGCAGCAAATTTAGAACCTCTATTTTTGTACTGGCTAAGAAGTTTCTACCATTTTTCACCAACTATATTTACATCTTTTTGAATTTGATCAGAAGCATAATGACCATCAGCAACAAGTAGATTTCCGTCATCACAACACCTGGTAATGCGTCCATTGTATGCAAGAATTTCCGCTTCAAATACCCTGTGTCATTCCAACTTGCCTTCTAAATTACTGGATTGCTTCAAAAATGGTTGAAAAAAAAAGTTTTTACTTCCTATTGCAAATGATATAATATTAACTAGCGACAAAACCAGAAATTCTTAAGACAGTCAGTTTAAGGAATATCGTAATGGAAATGCAAATTTTACATTACCTCAGTTCATATATGCCATTTTGAAACAATGATACACATGAGCTACAACCACTTGTCAATTATAACCATGAAGCAGCTTATGTAACACAACCTACTACAGCATACACACAGGTTTAAAAACTGTTCTTGTATGTCAGAATGCATAATGTTGCTCAAAAATAGAGAAATTTTTCCGAAAATTGGTACTAGGAGGTTACTCAGAGTTAATTTCATTAAAAATAAAGCAACAATAAAAGTGGACAAATATTCACAAGTTTTGCAGCAACACGATACAAGAAAACTTTGTCACATCCGCCAGGTCTCAGACTTAATTGTAATAAAGGAAATAATAATAAAGACTTACTTCGGTTCGTTGTATTCGTTTGATCATTCTCAACCCAGGCTCTTTGTATTGCATAATAAAGCCGGGTCTCAGACTTAATCGAAATAAGAGAAATAATATTAAAAACTTACTTCGGCTCATTGTATTTGTTCGACCGTTCTCCACCCAGGCTCTTTGTGAAATTGTTGTTGCTTCCGAGTGACATTGATAATTATTGTGATCCATCGATGTAGTAGTTTACCGTTATCGTCCTTGGTTGTTGTTTTCCTGCAGCTGTTGGTCAAAAATATCAGAATAAATTTGAGCATGAAATATCTAATGTAATTCTACACCCAGAATCTGCAGAGTGCCCGATTAGCTCAATCGGTAAAGCGTTGGGAATACGCTTCGAGCTACCCATCTCTGATCGTCATGGCGCTGGTTTGGATCCCGTGAGGGATGATGATTATATGCGAGAGGTCTGCTGCATGCATCGTCGGTGCACGGTGGTTCTCAAGCACTGCTTACGTCTTCCTCCACCAACCAGGTCAATGCACAGGAAAAATGAGATATACGATAACCAAAAACCTTCACCCCGTTTTAAAACTTATATCTACACGAGAGGTCGTGGTTTGCCATATGATTAAGCTGTATTCTCGGCATTCCTCTCCCGCTGGATAAAAATGATGTCCTATTCCAATCTGGACATTGGTCAAGCCCTATCGACAAGTCTGTACTTTAGGAAATAGCTCAAATATGCAGCAAATTTAGAACCTCTATTTTTGAACCTCTATTTTTGTACTGGCTAAGAAGTTTCTACCATTCTTTACCAACTATATTTACACCTTTTTGAATTTGATCAAAAGCATAATGACCATCAGCAACAAGTTGATTTCCGTCATCACAACACCTGGTAATGCGTCCATTGTATGCAAGAATTTCCGCTTCAAATACCCTGTGTCATTCCAACTTGCCTTCTAAATTACTGGATTCCTTCAAAAATGGTTTAAACAAATAAGTTTTTACATCCTATTGCAAATGATATGATATTAACTAGTGACAAAACCAGAAATTCTTAAGACAGTCAGTTTAAAGATTATCATAATGGAAATGCAAATTTTACATTACCACAGTTCATATATGCTTTTTTAAAACAATGTTACACATGAGCTACAACCACTTGTAATTATAACCGTGAAACAAATTATGTAACACAACCTACTCACTAGCAAACAATATGAGGGACGGTGAGTTGGACTATTGTTTGAAGAAACGTCAGCATACACACAGGTTTAAAAACTGTTCTTGTATGTCAGAATGCATAATGTTGCTCAAAAATAGAGAAATTTTTCCGAAAATTGGTATTAGGAGGTTAAACAGAGTTCATTTCATTAAAATAAAGCAACAATAAAAGTGGACAAATATTTACAAGTTTTGCAGCAACACGATACAAGAAAACTTTGTCACATCCGCCGGGTCTCCGACTTAATTGTAATAAAGGAAATAATAATAAAGAATTACTTCGGTTCGTTGTATTCGTTTGATCATTCTCAAACCAGGCTCTTTGTGTTTGTTTTTTATTGCTTCCAAGTGAAATTAATTTTATGTTGTTTGATTTTATTCCACTATAGAGGTAGTTTACCGTTGTCTTCTTGGGTTGTTGTTTTCCTGCAGCCGTTGGTCAAAAATATCTGGATAAACTTGAGCAGAGTTGAATTGTTTGAAATAGTTGGTGGTCGCAAATCAGGCGACAGCATATTTCAATCTTTCAGGCATCTGTGACTTTGTTAATTCTTGGACATTAATAAGGACACAGCGTTACTAAACTAAATGTCATCGATATCATCATGCATACATGCATAATAACGCCGGGTCTCTGACTTAATCGAAATAAAGTAAATAATATTAAAGACTTACTTCGGTTCGTTGCATTTGTGTGATCATTCTCCACCCAGGCTCTTTGTGTTTGTCTTTTGTTACTACCTAGGTAAAATTGATTTTATTTTGTTTGATTGTATTCCACAGTCATGGTAGTTTACGGCTGCCGTCTTGAGTTATTGTTTTCCTGCAGCAGTTGGTCAAAAATATTTGGATAAACATGAGCGGAGTTGAATTGTTTAAAATATTTGGTGGTCGCAAATCAGGTGACAACATATTTCAATCTTTCAGGCGTCTGTAGCTTTGTCGATACTTAAACATTAAAAAGGACACAACGTTATTACACTAAATATCATCGCTATCATCATGCAAACATGCATAATAGAGCCGGGTCTCAGACTTAATTGAAATAAAGGAAATAATATTAAAGACTTACTTCGGCTCGTTGTATTTGTTCGACAATTCTTCACCCAGGCTCTTTGTGAAATTGTTGTTGCTTCCGAGTGACATTGATAATTTTTGGTTGATTGTAATCCACCGACGTAGTAGTTTACCGTAATAGTCATTGGTTGTTGTTTTCCTGCAGCTGTTGCTCAAAAATATCAGAATAAACTTGAGCAAGAAATATCTAATGTGATTCTACACCCAGAACACGCAGAGTGCCTGATTAGGTCAATCGGTAAAGCATTGGAAATACGCTTCGAGCTACGCATCTCTGATCGTCATGACGCTGGTTTGGATCCCGTGAGGGATGATGAATATATGCGAGAGGTCTGCGGCATGCATCGCCGGTGCACGGTGATTCTCAAGCGCTGCTTACGTCTTCCTCCACCAATCAGGTCCATGCACAGGAAAAATGAGATATACGATAACCAAAAACCTTCACCCCGTTTCAAAACTTACATCTGCACAAGAGGTCGTGGTTTGCCATATGATTAAGCTGTATTCTCGGCATTCCTCTCCCGCTGGATAAAAATGATGTCCTATTCCAATCTGGACATTGGTCAAGCCCTATAGACAAGTCTGTACTTTAGGAAATAGCTCAAATATGCAGCAAATTTAGAACCTCTATTTTTGTACTGGCTAAGAAGTTTCTACCATTTTTCACCAACTATATTTACATCTTTTTGAATTTGATCAGAAGCATAATGACCATCAGCAACAAGTTGATTTCCGTCATCACAACACCTGGTAATGAGTCCATTGTATGCAAGAATTTCCGCTTCAAATACCCTGTGTCATTCCAACTTGCCTTCTAAATTACTGGATTGCTTCAAAAATGGTTGGAACAAATAAGTTTTTACTTCCTATTGCAAATGATTTAATATTAACTAGCGACAAAACCAGAAATTCTTAAGACAGTCAGTTTAATGAATATCGTAATGGAAATGCAAATTTTACATTACCTCAGTTCATATATGCCATTTTGAAACAATGATACACATGAGCTACAACCACTTGTCAATTATAACCGTGAAGCAGCTTATGTAACACAACCTACTAACTAGCAAACAATATGAGGGTCGATGAGTTGGACTATTGTTTGAAGAAACGTCAGCATACACACAGGTTTAAAAACTGTTCTTGTATGTCAGAATGCATAATGTTGCTCAAAAATAGAGAAATTTTTCCGAAAATTGGTATTAGGAGGTTACTCAGAGTTAATTTCATTAAAAATAAAGCAACAATAAAAGTGGACTAATATTCACAAGTTTTGCAGCAACACGATACAAAAAAACTTTGTCACATCCGCCAGGTCTCAGACTTAATTGTAATAAAGGAAAGAATAATAAAGACTTACTTCGGATCGTTGTATTCGTTTGATCATTCTCAACCCAGGCTCTTTGTATTGCATAATAAAGCCGGGTCTCAGACTTAATCGAAATAAGAGAAATAATATTAAAAACTTACTTCGGCTCATTGTATTTGTTCGACCGTTCTCCACCCAGGCTCTTTGTGAAATTGTTGTTGCTTCCGAGTGACATTGATAATTTTTGGTTGATTGTGATCCATCGATGTAGTAGTTTACCGTTATCGTCCTTGGTTGTTGTTTTCCTGCAGCTGTTGGTCAAAAATATCAGAATAAATTTGAGCATGAAATATCTAATGTAATTCTACACCCAGAATCTGCAGAGTGCCCGATTAGCTCAATCGATAAAGCGTTGGGAATACGCTTCGAGCTACGCATCTCTGATCGTCATGGCGCTGGTTTGGATCCTGTGAGGGATGATGATTATATGCGAGAGGTCTGCTGCATGCATCGTCGGTGCACGGTGGTTCTCAAGCGCTGCTTACGTCTTCTTCCACCAACCAGGTCAATGCACAGGAAAAATGAGATATACGATAACCAAAAACCTTCACCCCGTTTTAAAACTTATATCTACACGAGAGGTCGTGGTCTGCCATATGATTAAGCTGTATTCTCGGCATTCGTCTCCCGCTGGATAAAAATGATGTCCTATTCCAATCTGGACATTGGTCAAGCCCTATCGACAATTCTGTACTTTAGGAAATAGCTCAAATATGCAGCAAATTTAGAACCTCTATTTTTGAACCTCTATTTTTGTACTGGCTAAGAAGTTTCTACCATTCTTTACCAACTATATTTACACCTTTTTGAATTTGATCAAAAGCATAATGACCATCAGCAACAAGTTGATTTCCGTCATCACAACACCTGGTAATGCGTCCATTGTATGCAAGAATTTCCGCTTCAAATACCCTGTGTCATTCCAACTTGCCTTCTAAATTACTGGATTCCTTCAAAAATGGTTTAAACAAATAAGTTTTTACATCCTATTGCAAATGATATAATATTAACTAGTGACAAAACCAGAAATTCTTAAGACAGTCAGTTTAAAGATTATCATAATGGAAATGCAAATTTTACATTACCACAGTTCATATATGCTTTTTTAAAACAATGTTACACATGAGCTACAACCACTTGTCAATTATAACCGTGAAGCAAATTATGTAACACAACCTACTCACTAGCAAACAATATGAGGGACGGTGAGTTGGACTATTGTTTGAAGAAACGTCAGCATACACACAGGTTTAAAAACTGTTCTTGTATGTCAGAATGCATAATGTTGCTCAAAAATAGAGAAATTTTTCCGAAAATTGGTATTAGGAGGTTACTCAGAGTTCATTTCATTAAAATAAAGCAACAAAAAAAGTGGACAAATATTTACAAGTTTTGCAGCAACACGATACAAAAAAACTTTGTCACATCCGCCGGGTCTCAGACTTAATTGTAATAAAGGAAATAATAATATAGACTTACTTCGGTTCGTTGTATTCGTTTGATCATTCTCAACCCAGGCTCTTTGTGTTTGTTTTTTGTTGCTTCCAAGTGAAATTAATTTTATGTTGTTTGATTTTATTCCACTATAGAGGTAGTTTACCGTTGTCTTCTTGGGTTGTTGTTTTCCTGCAGCCGTTGGTCAAAAATATCTGGATAAACTTGAGCAGAGTTGAATTGTTTGAAATAGTTGGTGGTCGCAAATCAGGCAACAGCATATTTCAATCTTTCAGGCATCTGTGACTTTGTTAATTCTTGGACATTAATAAGGACACAGCGTTACTAAACTAAATGTCATCGATATCATCATGCATACATGCCTAATAACGCCGGGTCTCTGACTTAATCGAAATAAAGTAAATAATATTAAAGACTTACTTCGGTTCGTTGTATTTGTGTGATCATTCTCCACCCAGGCTCTTTGTGTTTGTTTTTTGTTACTACCAAGTGAAATTGATTTTATTTTGTTTGATTGTATTCCACAGTCATGGTAGTTTACGGTTGCCCTCTTGAGTTATTGTTTTCCTGCAGCAGTTGGTCAAAAATATTTGGATAAACATGAGCAGAGTTGAATTGTTTAAAATATTTGGTGGTCGCAAATCAGGTGACAACATATTTCAATCTTTCAGGCGTCTGTAGCTTTGTCGATACTTAAACATTAAAAAGGACACAACGTTATTACACTAAATATCATCGCTATCATCATGCAAACATGCATAATAAAGCCGGGTCTCAGACTTAATTGAAATAAAGGAAATAATATTAAAGACTTACTTCGGCTCGTTGTATTTGTTCGACAATTCTTCACCCAGGCTCTTTGTGAAATTGTTGTTGCTTCCGAGTGACATTGATAATTTTTGGTTGATTGTAATCCACCGACGTAGTAGTTTACCGTAATAGTCATTGGTTGTTGTTTTCCTGCAGCTGTTGCTCAAAAATATCAGAATAAACTTGAGCAAGAAATATCTAATGTGATTCTACACCCAGAATACGCAGAGTGCCTGATTAGGTCAATCGGTAAAGCGTTGGGAATACGCTTCGAGCTACGCATCTCTGATCGTCATGACGCTGGTTTGGATCCCGTGAGGGATGATGAATATATGCGAGAGGTCTGCTGCATGCATCGCCGGTGCACGGTGGTTCTCAAGCGCTGCTTACGTCTTCCTCCACCAACCAGGATCATGCACAGAAAAACTTGAGCTATTGTTTTCCTGCAGCAGTTGGTCAAAAATATTTGGATAAACATGAGCAGAGTTGAATTGTTTAAAATATTTGGTGGTCGCAAATCAGGTGACAAAATATTTCAATCTTTCAGGAGTCTGTAGCTCGTCGATACTTGGACATTAAAAAGGACACAACGTTACTACACTAAATATCATCGCTATCATCATGCAAACATGCATAATAAAGCCGGGTCTCAGACTTAATTGAAATAAAGGAAATAATATTAAAGACTTATTTCGGCTCGTTGTATTTGTTCAACAATTCTTCACCCAGGCTCTTTGTGAAATTGTTGTTGCTTCCGAGTGACATTGATAATTTTTGGTTGATTGTGATCCACCGACTTAGTAATTTACCGTTATCGTCCTTGGTTGTTGTTTTCCTGCAGCTGTTGGTCAAAAATATCAGAATAAACTTGAGCAAGAAATATCTAATGTAATTCTACACCCAGAATCCGCAGAGTGCCTGATTAGCTCAATTGGTAAAGCGTTGGGAATGCGCTTCGAGCTACGCATCTCTGATCGTCATGACACTGGTTTGGATCCCGTGAGGGATGATGAATATATGCGAGAGGTCTGCTGCATGCATCGCCGGTGCACGGTGGTTCTCAAGCGCTGCTTACGTCTTCCTCCACCAACCAGGTTCATGCACAGAAAAACTTGAGCTATTGTTTTCCTGCAGCAGTTGGTCAAAAATATTTGGATAAACATGAGCAGAGTTGAATTGTTTAAAATATTTGGTGGTCGCAAATCAGGTGACAAAATATTTCAATCTTTCAGGAGTCTGTAGCTCGTCGATACTTGGACATTAAAAAGGACACAACGTTACTACACTAAATATCATCGCTATCATCATGCAAACATGCATAATAAAGCCGGGTCTCAGACTTAATTGAAATAAAGGAAATTATATTAAAGACTTATTTCGGCTCGTTGTATTTGTTCAACAATTCTTCACCCAGGCTCTTTGTGAAATTGTTGTTGCTTCCGAGTGACATTGATAATTTTTGGTTGATTGTGATCCACCGACTTAGTAATTTACCGTTATCGTCCTTGGTTGTTGTTTTCCTGCAGCTGTTGGTCAAAAATATCAGAATAAACTTGAGCAAGAAATATCTAATGTAATTCTACACCCAGAATCCGCAGAGTGCCTGATTAGCTCAATTGGTAAAGCGTTGGGAATGCGCTTCGAGCTACGCATCTCTGATCGTCATTACGCTGGTTTGGATCCCGTGAGGGATGATGATTATATGCGAGAGGTCTGCTGCATGCATCGCCGGTGCACGGTGGTTCTCAAGCGCTGCTTACGTCTTCCTCCACCAACCAGGTCCATGCACAGGAAAAATGAGATATACGATAACCAAAAACCTTCACCCCGTTTCAAAACTTATATCTGCACAAGAGGTCGTGGTTTGCCATATGATTAAGCTGTATTCTCGGCATTCCTCTCCCGCTGGATAAAAATGATGTCCTATTCCAATCTGGACATTGGTCAAGCCCTATAGACAAGTCTGTACTTTAGGAAATAGCTCAAATATGCAGCAAATTTAGAACCTCTATTTTTGTACTGGCTAAGAAGTTTCTACCATTTTTCACCAACTATATTTACATCTTTTTGAATTTGATCAGAAGCATAATGACCATCAGCAACAAGTTGATTTCCGTCATCACAACACCTGGTAATGCGTCCATTGTATGCAAGAATTTCCGCTTCAAATACCCTGTGTCATTCCAACTTGCCTTCTAAATTACTGGATTGCTTCAAAAATGGTTGGAACAAATAAGTTTTTACTTCCTATTGCAAATGATATAATATTAACTAGCGACAAAACCAGAAATTCTTAAGACAGTCAGTTTAAGGAATATCGTAATGGAAATGCAAATTTTTCATTACCTCAGTTCATATATGCCATTTTGAAACAATGATACACATGAGCTACAACCACTTGTCAATTATAACCGTGAAGCAGCTTATGTAACACAACCTACTAACTAGCAAACAATATGAGGGACGATGTGTTGGACTATTGTTTGAAGAAACGTCAGCATACACACAGGTTTAAAAACTGTTCTTGTATGTCAGAATGCATAATGTTGCTCAAAAATAGAGAAATTTTTCCGAAAATTGGTATTAGGAGGTTACTCAGAGTTAATTTCATTAAAAATAAAGCAACAATAAAAGTGGACAAATATTCACAAGTTTTGCAGCAACACGATACAAAAAAACTTTGTCACATCCGCCAGGTCTCAGACTTAATTGTAATAAAGGAAATAATAATAAAGACTTACTTCGGTTCGTTGTATTCGTTTGATCATTCTCAACCCAGGCTCTTTGTATTGCATAATAAAGCCGGGTCTCAGACTTAATCGAAATAAGAGAAATAATATTAAAAACTTACTTCGGCTCATTGTATTTGTTCGACCGTTCTCCACCCAGGCTCTTTGTGAAATTGTTGTTGCTTCCGAGTGACATTGATAATTTTTGGTTGATTGTGATCCATCGATGTAGTAGTTTACCGTTATCGTCCTTGGTTATTGTTTTCCTGCAGCTGTTGGTCAAAAATATCAGAATAAATTTGAGCATGAAATATCTAATGTAATTCTACACCCAGAATCTGCAGAGTGCCCGATTAGCTCAATCGGTAAAGCGTTGGGAATACGCTTCGAGCTACGCATCTCTGATCGTCATGGCGCTGGTTTGGATCCCGTGAGGGATGATGATTATATGCGAGAGGTCTGCTGCATGCATCGTCGGTGCACGGTGGTTCTCAAGCGCTGCTTACGTCATCCTCCACCAACCAGGTCAATGCACAGGAAAAATGAGATATACGATAACAAAAAACCTTCACCCCGTTTTATAACTTATATCTACACGAGAGGTCGTGGTTTGCCATATGATTAAGCTGTATTCTCGGCATTCCTCTCCCGCTGGATAAAAATGATGTCCTATTCCAATCTGGACATTGGTCAAGCCCTATCGACAAGTCTGTACTTTAGGAAATAGCTCAAATATGCAGCAAATTTAGAACCTCTATTTTTGTACTGGCTAAGAAGTTTCTACCATTCTTTACCAACTATATTTACATCTTTTTGAATTTGATCAAAAGCATAATGACCATCAGCAACAAGTTGATTTCCGTCATCACAACACCTGGTAATGCGTCCATTGTATGCAAGAATTTCCGCTTCAAATACCCTGTGTCATTCCAACTTGCCTTCTAAATTACTGAATTCCTTCAAAAATGGTTTAAACAAATAAGTTTTTACATCCTATTGCAAATGAAATAATATTAACTAGTGACAAAACCAGAAATTCTTAAGACAGTCAGTATAAAGATTATCATAATGGAAATTCAAATTTTACATTACCACAGTTCATATATTCTTTTTTAAAACAATGTTACACATGAGCTACAACCACTTGTCAATTATAACCGTGAAGCAAATTATGTAACACAACCTACTCACTAGCAAACAATATGAGGGACGATGAGTTGGACTATTGTTTGAAGAAACGTCAGCATACACACAGGTTTAAAAACTGTTCTTGTATGTCAGAATGCATAATGTTGCTCAAAAATAGAAAAATATTTCCGAAAATTGGTATTAGGAGGTTACTCAGAGTTCATTTCATTAAAATGAAGCAACAATAAAAGTGGACAAATATTTACAAGTTTTGCAGCAACACGATACAAGAAAACTTTGTCACATCCGCCGGGTCTCAGACTTAATTGTAATAAAGGAAATAATAATAAACACTTACTTCGGTTCGTTGTATTCGTTTGATCATTCTCAACCCAGGCTCTTTGTGTTTGTTTTTTGTTGCTTCCAAGTGAAATTAATTTTATGTTGTTTGATTTTATTCCACTATAGAGGTAGTTTACCGTTGTCCTCTTGGGTTGTTGTTTTCCTGCAGCCGTTGGTCAAAAATATCTGGATAAACTTGAGCAGAGTTGAATTGTTTGAAATATTTGGTGGTCGCAAATCAGGCGACAGCATATTTCAATCTTTCAGGCATCTGTGACTTTGTTAATTCTTGGACATTAATAAGGACACAGCGTTACTAAACTAAATGTCATCGATATCATCATGCATACATGCATAATAACGCCGGGTCTCTGACTTAATCGAAATAAAGTAAATAATATTAAAGACTTACTTCGGTTCGTTGTATTTGTGTGATCATTCTCCACCCAGGCTCTTTGTGTTTGTTTTTTGTTACTACCAAGTGAAATTGATTTTATTTTGTTTGATTGTATTCCACCGTCATGGTAGTTTACGGTTGCCCTCTTGAGTTATTGTTTTCCTGCAGCAGTTTGTCAAAAATATTTGGATAAACATGAGCAGAGTTGAATTGTTTAAAATATTTGGTGGTCGCAAATCAGGTGACAACATATTTCAATCTTTCAGCCGTCTGTAGCTTTGTCGATACTTAAACATTAAAAAGGACACAACGTTATTACACTAAATATCATCGCTATCATCATGCAAACATGCATAATAAAGCCGGGTCTCAGACTTAATTGAAATAAAGGAAATAATATTAAAGACTTACTTCGGCTCGTTGTATTTGTTCGAAAATTCTTCACCCAGGCTCTTTGTGAAATTGTTGTTGCTTCCGAGTGACATTGATAATTTTTGGTTGATTGTAATCCACCGACGTAGTATGTTTACCGTAATGGTCATTGGTTGCTGTTTTCCTGCAGCTGTTGCTCAAAAATATCAGAATAAACTTGAGCAAGAAATATCTAATGTGATTCTACACCCAGAATACGCAGAGTGCCTGATTAGCTCAATCGGTAAAGCGTTGGGAATACGCTTCGAGCTACGCATCTCTGATCGTCATGACGCTGGTTTGGATCCCGTGAGGGATGATGAATATATGCGAGAGGTCTGCTGCATGCATCGCCGGTGCACGGTGGTTCTCAAGCGCTGCTTACGTCTTCCTCCACCAACCAGGTTCATGCACAGAAAAACTTGAGCTATTGTTTTCCTGCAGCAGTTGGTCAAAAATATTTGGATAAACATGAGCAGAGTTGAATTGTTTAAAATATTTGGTGGTCGCAAATCAGGTGACAAAATATTTCAATCTTTCAGGAGTCTGTAGCTCGTCGATACTTGGACATTAAAAAGGACACAACGTTACTACACTAAATATCATCGCTATCATCATGCAAACATGCATAATAAAGCCGGGTCTCAGACTTAATTGAAATAAAGGAAATAATATTAAAGACTTATTTCGGCTCGTTGTATTTGTTCAACAATTCTTCACCCAGGCTCTTTGTGAAATTGTTGTTGCTTCCGAGTGACATTGATAATTTTTGGTTGATTGTGATCCACCGACTTAGTAATTTACCGTTATCGTCCTTGGTTGTTGTTTTCCTGCAGCTGTTGGTCAAAAATATCAGAATAAACTTGAGCAAGGAATATCTAATGTAATTCTACACCCAGAATCCGCAGAGTGCCTGATTAGCTCAATTGGTAAAGCGTTGGGAATGCGCTTCGAGCTACGCATCTCTGATCGTCATTACGCTGGTTTGGATCCCGTGAGGGATGATGATTATATGCGAGAGGTCTGCTGCATGCATCGCCGGTGCACGGTGGTTCTCAAGCGCTGCTTACGTCTTCCTCCACCAACCAGGTCCATGCACAGGAAAAATGAGATATACGATAACCAAAAACCTTCACCCCGTTTCAAAACTTATATCTGCACAAGAGGTCGTGGTTTGCCATATGATTAAGCTGTATTCTCGGCATTCCTCTCCCGCTGGATAAAAATGATGTCCTATTCCAATCTGGACATTGGTCAAGCCCTATAGACAAGTCTGTACTTTAGGAAATAGCTCAAATATGCAGCAAATTTAGAACCTCTATTTTTGTACTGGCTAAGAAGTTTCTACCATTTTTCACCAACTATATTTACATCTTTTTGAATTTGATCAGAAGCATAATGACCATCAGCAACAAGTTGATTTCCGTCATCACAACACCTGGTAATGCGTCCCTTGTATGCAAGAATTTCCGCTTCAAATACCCTGTGTCATTCCAACTTGCCTTCTAAATTACTGGATTGCTTCAAAAATGGTTGGAACAAATAAGTTTTTACTTCCTATTGCAAATGATATAATATTAACTAGCGACAAAACCAGAAATTCTTAAGACAGTCAGTTTAAGGAATATCGTAATGGAAATGCAAATTTTTCATTACCTCAGTTCATATATGCCATTTTGAAACAATGATACACATGAGCTACAACCACTTGTCAATTATACCCGTGAAGCAGCTTATGTAACACAACCTACTAACTAGCAAACAATATGAGGGACGATGAGTTGGACTATTGTTTGAAGAAACGTCAGCATACACACAGGTTTAAAAACTGTTCTTGTATGTCAGAATGCATAATGTTGCTCAAAAATAGAGAAATTTTTCCGAAAATTGGTATTAGGAGGTTACTCAGAGTTAATTTCATTAAAAATAAAGCAACAATAAAAGTGGACAAATATTCACAAGTTTTGCAGCAACACGATACAAAAAAACTTTGTCACATCCGCCAGGTCTCAGACTTAATTGTAATAAAGGAAATAATAATAAAGACTTACTTCGGTTCGTTGTATTCGTTTGATCATTCTCAACCCAGGCTCTTTGTATTGCATAATAAAGCCGGGTCTCAGACTTAATCGAAATAAGAGAAATAATATTAAAAACTTACTTCGGCTCATTGTATTTGTTCGACCGTTCTCCACCCAGGCTCTTTGTGAAATTGTTGTTGCTTCCGAGTGACATTGATAATTTTTGGTTGATTGTGATCCATCGATGTAGTAGTTTACCGTTATCGTCCTTGGTTATTGTTTTCCTGCAGCTGTTGGTCAAAAATATCAGAATAAATTTGAGCATGAAATATCTGATGTAATTCTACACCCAGAATCTGCAGAGTGCCCGATTAGGTCAATCGGTAAAGCGTTGGGAATACGCTTCGAGCTACGCATCTCTGATCGTCATGGCGCTGGTTTGGATCCCGTGAGGGATGATGATTATATGCGAGAGGTCTGCTGCATGCATCGTCGGTGCACGGTGGTTCTCAAGCGCTGCTTACGTCATCCTCCACCAACCAGGTCAATGCACAGGAAAAATGAGATATACGATAACCAAAAACCTTCACCCCGTTTTATAACTTATATCTACACGAGAGGTCGTGGTTTGCCATATGATTAAGCTGTATTCTCGGCATTCCTCTCCCGCTGGATAAAAATGATGTCCTATTCCAATCTGGACATTGGTCAAGCCCTATAGACAAGTCTGTACTTTAGGAAATAGCTCAAATATGCAGCAAATTTAGAACCTCTATTTTTGTACTGGCTAAGAAGTTTCTACCATTTTTCACCAACTATATTTACATCTTTTTGAATTTGATCAGAAGCATAATGACCATCAGCAACAAGTTGATTTCCGTCATCACAACACCTGGTAATGCGTCCCTTGTATGCAAGAATTTCCGCTTCAAATACCCTGTGTCATTCCAACTTGCCTTCTAAATTACTGGATTCCTTCAAAAATGGTTGAAACAAATAAGTTTTTACTTCCTATTGCAAATGATATAATATTAACTAGCGACAAAACCAGAAATTCTTAAGACAGTCAGTTTAAGGAATATCGTAATGGAAATGCAAATTTTTCATTACCTCAGTTCATATATGCCATTTTGAAACAATGATACACATGAGCTACAACCACTTGTCAATTATACCCGTGAAGCAGCTTATGTAACACAACCTACTAACTAGCAAACAATATGAGGGACGATGAGTTGGACTATTGTTTGAAGAAACGTCAGCATACACACAGGTTTAAAAACTGTTCTTGTATGTCAGAATGCATAATGTTGCTCAAAAATAGAGAAATTTTTTTCGAAAATTGGTATTAGGAGGTTACTCAGTGTTAATTTCATTAAAATAAAGCAACAATAAAAGTGGACAAATATTCACAAGTTTTGCAGCAACACGATACAAGAAAACTTTGTCACATCCGCCGGGTCTCAGACTTAATTGTAATAAAGGAAATAATAATAAAGACTTACTTCGGTTCGTTGTATTCGTTTGATCATTCTCAACCCAGGCTCTTTGTGTTTGTTTTTTGTTGCTTCCAAGTGAAATTAATTTTATGTTGTTTGATTTTATTCCACTATAGAGGTAGTTTACCGTTGTCCTCTTGGGTTGTTGTTTTCCTGCAGCCGTTGGTCAAAAATATCTGGATAAACTTGAGCAGAGTTGAATTGTTTGAAATATTTGGTGGTCGCAAACCAGGCGACAGCATATTTCAATCTTTCAGGCATCTGTGACTTTGTTAATTCTTGGACATTAATAAGGACACAGCGTTACTAAACTAAATTTCATCGATATCATCATGCATACATGCATAATAACGCCGGGTCTCTGACTTAATCGAAATAAAGTAAATAATATTAAAGACTTACTTCGGTTCGTTGTATTTGTGTGATCATTCTCCACCCAGGCTCTTTGTGTTTGTTTTTTGTTACTACCAAGTGAAATTGATTTTATTTTGTTTGATTGTATTCCACCGTCATGGTAGTTTACGGTTGCCCTCTTGAGTTATTGTTTTCCTGCAGCAGTTGGTCAAAAATATTTGGATAAACATGAGCAGAGTTGAATTGTTTAAAATATTTGGTGGTCGCAAATCAGGTGACAACATATTTCAATCTTTCAGCCGTCTGTAGCTTTGTCGATACTTAAACATTAAAAAGGACACAACGTTATTACACTAAATATCATCGCTATCATCATGCAAACATGCATAATAAAGCCGGGTCTCAGACTTAATTGAAATAAAGGAAATAATATTAAAGACTTACTTCGGCTCGTTGTATTTGTTCGACAATTCTTCACCCAGGCTCTTTGTGAAATTGTTGTTGCTTCCGAGTGACATTGATAATTTTTGGTTGATTGTAATCCACCGACGTAGTATGTTTACCGTAATGGTCATTGGTTGCTGTTTTCCTGCAGCTGTTGCTCAAAAATATCAGAATAAACTTGAGCAAGAAATATCTAATGTGATTCTACACCCAGAATACGCAGAGTGCCTGATTAGCTCAATCGGTAAAGGGTTGGGAATACGCTTCGAGCTACGCATCTCTGATCGTCATGACGCTGGTTTGGATCCCGTGAGGGATGATGAATATATGCGAGAGGTCTGCTGCATGCATCGCCGGTGCACGGTGGTTCTCAAGCACAGCTTACGTCTTCCTCCACCAACCAGGTTCATGCACAGAAAAAATGATATACGATAACCAAAAATCTTCACCCCGTTTCAAAACTTATATCTGCACGAGAGGTTGTGGTTTGCTATATGATTAAGCTGTATTCTCGGCATTCCTCTCCCGCTGGATAAAAATGATGTCCTATTCCAATCTGGACATTGGTCAAGCCCTATAGACAAGTCTGTACTTTAGGAAATAGCTCAAATATGCAGCAAATTTAGAACCTCTATTTTTGTACTGGCTAAGAAGTTTCTACCATTCTTCACCAACTATATTTACATCTTTTTGAATTTGATCAGAAGCATAAAGACCATCAGCAACAAGTTGATTTCAGTCATCACAACACCATGTAATGCGTCCATTGTATGCAAGAATTTCCGCTTCAAATACCCTGTGTCATTCCAACTTGCCTTCTAAATTACTGGATTCCTTCAAAAATGGTTGAAACAAATAAGTTTTTACTTCCTATTGCAAATGATATAATATTAACTAGCGACAAAACCAGAAATTCTTAAGACAGTCAGTTTAAGGAATATCGTAATGGAAATGCAAATTTTACATTACCACAGTTCATATATGCTTTTTTAAAACAATGTTACACATAAGTTACAACCACTTGTCAATTATAACCGTGAAGCAGCTTATGTAACACAACCTACTCACTAGCAAACAATATGAGGGACGATGAGTTGGACTATTGTTTGAAGAAACTTCAGCATACACACAGATTTAAAAACTGTTCTTGTATGTCAGAATGCATAATGTTGCTCAAAAATAGAGAAATTTTTTTCGAAAATTGGTATTAGGAGGTTACTCAGTGTTAATTTCATTAAAATAAAGCAACAATAAAAGTGGACAAATATTCACAAGTTTTGCAGCAACACGATACAAGAAAACTTTGTCACATCCGCCGGGTCTCAGACTTAATTGTAATAAAGGAAATAATAATAATAAAGACTTACTTCGGTTTGTTGTACTTGTTTGATCATTCTCCACCCAGGCTCTTTGTATTTGTTGCTTCCCAGTGAAATTGATTTTATTCTGTTTGATTGTATTCTACCATCGAGGTAGTTTACCGTTGTCCTCATGGGTTGTTGTTTTCCTGCAGCCGTTGGCCAAAAATATCTGAATAAACTTGAGCAGAGTTGAATTGTTTAAAATATTAGGTGGTCGCAAATCAAGCGACAACATATTTCAATCTTTCAGGCGTCTGTGACTTTGCTAATACTTGGACGTTAGAAAAGGACATAACGTTACTAAATTAAATATCATCGCTATCATCAACGATTTGAGATTAGAAGTCCCACATACATACATGCATAATAAAGCCGGGTCTCAGACTTAATCGAAATAAGAGAAATAATATTAAAAACTTACTTCGGCTCATTGTATTTGTTCGACCATTCTTCACCCAGGCTTTTTGTGAAGTTTTTGTTGCTTCCAAGTGACATTGATCTTTTTTGTTGATTGTGTTCCACCGACGTGGTTGTTTACCGTCTTTGGTTGCTGTTTTCCTGCAGCTGTTGGTCAGAAATATCAGGCCAAACTTGAGCAGAGTTAATATGTTCATAATATTCTATGGTCGCATTAGAACCATAGCCATAGCCATAGCAACAAAAAAAAACAATAGGCCCCGGCAAAACATTGACCGTGCAAACTGACGTTATAAAAATCTACGGTTTCCTTGTCTGAATGAATCTGAATGAATCTGCCAAATTCCACCAGAAAAGGCCTGCGCTAACAGCGATACGCTTGTGCAACTATATAATTCTTTAAACAGCTATTGTGAAACACATATCAAATGAAAAAGATTTCTGATCAGATTTAATATGGTAATTAAAAGATAATCTTAATTTTTGAGTTACTATTGTAGAATCTACTATTCTTGAAAATTGAAGTTTTAGTGCATGGAAATATCAGATTCAACTCGTGATTCACGAATTCATTAATTATTCGATCCGATGCCTTCAGGTATTTGAAATTACCAGAATAAAAAAGTTCACAATTTACAGAAAATATATACCGTTAAGATAATATTGATGTTTGATACTTGCATGCAAATAAATCTTTGTGGGTTCAGTACAAGACTTTGATACAATATTTGATTTGCAAAAACTAATCAATACAATTTCTAAATAAAAATATATTAAGTTTTGTCAAAGCAAGTCCGATATATTCAGAAAACACCAAAACTTCTCTAGAACTAGTGTTCATCAAAAAAAAGGAAAAATCTACATCATACCATGAACTGAAAAAGAAGTAATAATTTCAGTGATGTTATAATTGTTGATCTTCAATAACTACATGATTGTACTTATGTCAAAATATATAAATATAAATATATAATTCTCAAGTGCCAGATATAACTAATTGGGTGAAACAAGATGTAACAAAGAAACTTGAACTTACTTGCTAAGATTTTATAACGAGATTTTAACGCTGAAAATTATGTCCTTTGTTGATTGTTAAATCAGAGAAATTTCTTTAGGCTTTTGAATTTTCACTTCAGTGAATTAATTTTTCTATATTAGCCCAATTTCCTTACAAAATATTGCATCAAATTTAGAATCTCGAAATATTTTTCGAATCCTTTCAAAAAAGATTACTTGCATCATCGGTCCATCAATGTACATCTACAAAAATATGCATAATACCTCAAGAACTTTCGGAAATTGGCTTTTCAATCAATTTTTTTAGCAAGCAAGAAGCGGCATCAGAATAATTATAACTTATATGACAAAAACCCATTGCAAAATGGCTACCAGTTCATTATATATACAGCTCATGCGACCAATGATTGTTTGGGTAAAAAAAGTTAAGCGAGCAAAACAGGGCCTTGTACAGGGTGATCCACTCTGAGAAGTGGCTATAAAAAAAAAAAAAAAAAAAAAAATGACAAGGAGTTTGAAAATACAAAGAGAAATTAGGACCACCATATTTGGTCATGAATGGGCAAAAAAAAATGCAGACAGACTTCCCTTTTTAACATATTTTGAGCGCGATGATCTTGTAGCTAAACATATTGGCATCGAGGGTTGAAGATCTCGGGTTCGAGCCCCGGCGAGTCCGGCTCGCTTATCCATGCCCACCCCTCAATCCAGAGTGTAAATACTTGGGTAGGCTAAGCCGAACAGGAAAAGATCATATCTTTCCAGCAAATGTAACCCTGTCCATCTATAAGTGGTCGCTGTAACAAAGCCCTTGGTCATGGTGATCCACTCTTTTGACAAAGCAAAATTAAATTTCATATGACAATTGGAAATACAGGTGTCTCAATTTTAATTTTTTCATCATAAAGAAATGAACTACTCCCAAATAGGTTTGGTTTAAAAATTAGCACAGAATAAAACAAATAGGTATGATAAGCGAGAAGACTAAACGATCAGAATATTGTTTCAGAAAAGACCTTCTGCGAAACATAGGATAGCTTGAAGCTTCTTGCGCGCTCTCTAAGCACAGTTATAATGCTTGCTTAGACCATTTCAGCCCTGAAACCACTTTTTGTCTATGATGCGAGTTTTTGTAGTAATCAATAGAGAATTGGTACTGTAAAAATATTTAGATTTAAATTTAACTTTTGCCACTTATAACGCAAAATTGTACATAAAATACCAACAACAGCACCCTAAGCAGTAAATATAATGCTTTAAAAGGTTACATATTTAAAATATTCTATTTTATGAAATCCAAGAAATATGTTAAGATGAAATATCTAAGGCATAGAAATCAACGAAACATTCAAAACTTAGTCGTCACATATTTCTTTCGATTTTGAATCTGATAGTATTTTCAGTTTTTTTAATCAAAAAAATGGTAAAATAGGCTTAATTTTTATTGTTAATTTATTATTTTTTCCTGAATAAATGACTCAAATGCGATAAAAATCGAGGACCACAAAAGTAATCAAGAAACTGTATCCAATACTGGAATCAATTAATGAACTAATTACAAAATAATCAAAATGTATCAAAAATTTTTGAATTTTATGAAAGCAAAAATTTTAGCATACAGTTAATAAAACTACCCTAATTCATAATATAAAAGACATACGAAACATTTTTACAAACTGGACAATTTCTTGATAAACCAGAGTGAAACCTATTTCATTCACTTCCTTTTTTTTCTACCTGACAGAGGCCTTCTATGGATAATACTTCATAATAATAATAATAATATCAAAGCATCAGGTAGTACCAGCTTCAGACATCATCCCGATGAAATCTTCCTGCTTAAAATATTTCAATTCAAAATTCAAATTCCCCCTTACCAGTGTATCTGTAAGAGAAAGGAGAATGAAAGCTTCACAGGAGATGACCAAATCACAAGCTAATTGAAAAAATGATTAGGGTGTGAGACATTTAACTCATCCCTGACAAAGATGAGTCACATCCTATAACAAAGAATACAAAACGCCATAACCACTCCTATAACAAAGAATACATACCGGTACATAAAAACCTGCTGCTACTTACGTCGTGGAAGACATTGTAAATGTTGTCAGAAAAAAGCAAGATGCCTGTATGTAGCAGGATTACCAAAATATTATAAAGAAAGAATAATCATTTCAGTATAGATTGACTGGTTGAAAATATTTCTCGAATGTCAAAATGAACCATTATGTGGAAAATTGAGCGTCATAAATACTACGCATTTTACTAGCCAGCCAGCGACAAAATTTGTGACTGCGAGTAAATGCTGCTAGAACAGATTAACCAATGTTTGTTCAAAACAAAAAGGTGCGCCGACCAAGACGATAGCAAGAGAATTCAAAACAAACTAAACTGTAAACGACAGTCCACCTACCCAGCCCACCCAGATTTTAAGTATCCTCTCTGACTCTCTGATGAATTTCGGTCTTACTTTAGCTTACTTAAGATCTGTAACACAATAGTTGCTTTCCTAGACACTTTCATTATAATTATATTCAAAGTGGTAAACAGAAGGCACGAAGCCGATACTTGAATAGCCGGCAAGAAACGTGTTCACGAATTACGCGCGAAACCAGGGACGGGGAAACTGTCCAATCACAGTGAAATCAGCTGATTTCTTTGGCGCGCTTTTCGTCAGCTATCGGCTTTGCTGATTGAGACTATAGGAGACTACTCAAAAACGATAAGTCCGAGATGAAATGACAAGCCATCACGGGTAAGCATGGGTTTCAAAAAAACAAACTTTAAGTGAGTATCATCATAATACCGAAACAGGTCGAAAACGACAACAAGTTCAATTCAGCCAGGAATAATTTTTCCAAATTATCTCAATCGAATTAAAAAAAAATATATTTATTGTCGTTATAGACGCCATTGGAGCGTTAATTTGGAGGAGGTGGACATTGGACAGTCCCCCAAGACGCCCTCCAATTTTGAAATTATGCAACAACAACTTACAAAGGAGCAAGATTTTTGCGGGTCTTCAGCACCATTGACACATTCCGTCTATTTTTCATTTTGTCTAAAAATAAACTATTTTTCCGAAAATATTTGTGCAACTTCGGCGCGGTATTCCCGTTCAATAGATTTGACTTGTCTTCTTATGTGCCCCCAAGATTTAATTCTTCCCCGCAAATGTTCAGAATTATCATCACCTAAATACGACCGATAAAATCGTAGATTCGAATAGAATGTTGTCTATTTAATAACATATGCATATTAAAACAGTTCAAATCAAGGTTGTCGAATAACATGCCATTTTTGAGGTTCCAAGTCCATGCCTTACCACAAGTAACGACTAATTTCTGACATTAGATATTTAAATTTTGGATGAAAAAATTGACGAGACCCGCCTGACCAAAAAATGTTTAGCCATCCCCAAAGTGATATTATAATGACAGTTTATAACAAGTGAAAATCAGTATTCCGGATTTCTATTGCACAAAATAAATAAATATTTTCTCCAATAATCCAATGCTTTACTTTATATCCAGTGGGATGGACCATCCGTTATTCAGCCGTAAGCGGCGGCGATTTCAATCTCGTACTAGGATAAAGCGGGCAGGTCTTCAACGAGGACTTTTCTTTGAAATTTAAATGAATGTTGCACGAGTGACAAGATTGGCGTTTCCCTACGGCCTAAATTTGCCTTTTGTGTTTAATGGATTTTTTATACAAATTTAAAGCTTTAAAGTAATTAACAATTATTTGCGTATACATTTTTCGTAAATATTTTTTAGAGTGAGATAATTTGAATAATATTAAATTTAAAGTAAATAATATTAATAAAATAATATTAAAAAGTCCAAATACAAAATCGTCTAAAGACAATCGTGAACTTTTTCCCCAAAAAATGTAAAACGCTAATAGACCAATTTTGAGAGCGAACCTTCGCTCGCGTTTGATAGAAATATGCATCGATGTGGACTATGAAAAGACTGTCATTGGGTAAACATAATCGAGTTAAACCGATACCATAGTAACTATTTACTACAATAAATACCCTTTGATATGAAAACATCTTTTGTGATTCTCTACAGTTCAAATTTTTGACTTTGTCCAAGCTTCCAAGAACATAATTAAATTGACGCTATTTTTTTAGAAAAAAATTCTGCCTACAGCGAATTTCATGATGTCATTATTTAACCACAAAATTGCCCTCATCAAGGTTCTGAAAACGTCACTGCGCATAGACCTCGATTAGCTACGACGCAAAGCGCTTTAGTAATGGTGTATTTAAGAATAGAATTTTAATTTTTTCTGCACGATGTTCTTTTTTACTTCAGACTTACTTCATAACATATTTCAAATTGTCATATCTTGAAATGTCAGTGTAACAGGTTAATATTCCGCAAACTCTCGTTTTATTTATAATACACGGAGCTCCAGAAGCAAGTGAACTAGAAGACAGAGTTGACAAAAGTTACTTTGCAGATTTTATCGATGTACATACTGAATTCGGTTGTCATATTCTCATTTACAAATCATCACAGTAAAACAAGCTGGTACAAATTGCACAAAAGTCAGCATCGGTTGGAGAAAGGGAGTGTGTGCTTAGCGCTATAGGCCCACCTCGACGACAGAAAAAGATTTCATGGCTTTTAAAGTGCTATAGGTAATAAAAACATAGAGTTTTTCTCGAAGAGTTTTACGGCAATTTTAGTATCTTAAGGACAGGGCAAGTTGTACTTCAAATTGATTTGACTCTACAAACGGAGAAGTTCGTGTACCCGTTCTGGGGTCTTTATCCAATTCTCTTTGTAAAAGTCAAGCCGGCCACTGACGTTTCTATCTATTGGCTGAAATAAGCGATCCGCGCCTATTTCCTGATGCGCTATTCTTCTGAATCCAATATGCGCACACAATACGTAAACACCTCACAAAACCAATGGTTTAACAAAAGTTTATACCGAATACAACAGAACACTGGTCTGATATGTGCCAGAAAATGCCTTAAAACACGTAACAAGAGTTGAAATAAACAGCAAACGTGAAAAAATGCAATTGCAGCAAATTCGCCTAGCCTTAAAGTTACCCCCATACAAATTATGTAATGATGAACCTTTGATGCAGCGTGTGCCTGGACGTAAACTACATGATCACCACAAAACCGCGACAAACGGTCAAGTGGCAAACAACCCAGGACCATGTCCGACTCCGTGGTAATATCATAGTGGAAAGAGATTCAAGTCTAGACTCACAACTAGGATGAATACATCTCTAAATGACATAACCCGCGCGGTCGAAACAAGAGTAGTCGGTAATTCAACTAAAAATTCTTGTTTCGCCAAGCGATATCATGTTTGGATCGTGCACTAAAAACAAACGTGAAAAGTCACTAGCATTTCGCTACTGTCTACAAGAAGACAAAAATTTAAGCAACTCAATAAATTGGAAAGATAGGGACATGTTTTGGCTTCATAGTACAAATACAAATACGAGTCACTTAAACTAAATTCAACCATTTCTCTAATGTTGAATAACCAACACAAAGCAACACGCCTCAAATCCACCTAAACCTTAACGTTACCGACTTGAGTCACACAGAAGCATACCAATGGGTCGAAAATTTAACGTGTCGAATTCTCTCAAGTCTCGAGGCACGTTTTACCAATAAGGTCACCACGCAAAACAAAACAATTTAGAAAAGGGAGGCTCCAATAATGAACAAATTATTTCGAATAATTGAGTTAAAAGATGGTCGGAGGACTATTAAACGGCAAGCATGATTTCAGACGGGCCAAATTAAACATACCGGCTGAAAAACAAGTATAAATGTGTAGAGCTTAAAGAGAAGCACATGAATACATTTTTCACAAAAATGCCGTCTGAAATAAAAGTGGTTAAAAATTATAACAGGATACACAGTTTAAATGTTCACTACTTTTCTTCAAGTAGGCAATCCTTCTCACGTCTATGACGTAACTGGAGTTGGCAGTTCTGACGAGGACTGAGTACACGGTGAACTAGATTATCTTGATCTAGATAGACTTGTCCAGCAATTGCTTTAGGCTACAAGGCCACAAGGTGTTGATTCATCGAGTAGCAGGACAACATCATCAACTTGGGGATTGCGTTTAGGATACATCCACTTCTGTCGTTGTTGTAGAAGTGGTAAATAATATTTGAACCGATACTCCCAGAACTGGTCTGTAAGCAGTTGTACATGTCTCCATGTCTTCATTATATTCCTATCAGCTTTGATGAATACATCAGGAGCAAATGAAGAATCAATCTATTGCTTTAAAATTGAATTTGGTGTGTGGGGATCGACATCGTTTGAGTCATCGCTTATCGGAAATATTGGACGATTGTTTAGAATCATCTCAGCCTGAGTGAAAAAGATGTAGAGTGACGGTATTCCGATACCGATACCCCCTATACCGAGTACTTTGTTAAATATGTTAAAGAGCGTTTTTATACACATACTTATGCCCTTGTTATAGTTGCACCCACGTATGTGTGCGCCTACGTGCGTTTGCACCCTTGAACTCTTGCCTCCATTTGAGTGCAAACTTTTACGGATGAAAATATACTGAATTGTTGCTGCGTTCAAGCATACATGGGTCCAAAGATTGAGTGCAAATGTTCGTGGTTACACAACTAACAATAAGGCAAGAAAATAAAAACGGCAAAACACGCCTGCCTTGCTTTGCGTTAATCGTGTTCAAATGCGTACAAAGCACAAACGCAATAAAAAAAAAACGCGCACTTTGCGGTAGCTTTCCAGAGCAAATTGTTCTGTTTCATCGGAAAACGTAAGGAGATGCATGCAGAGCATTGCGCTTGCGTGAAACGCAAGGGTAAAATAAAACAAACCAAGAAAAAACGCAACCTACGCAAACGTGTAGTGCGACCTTAACACTTTTTTTTCTGCATAAAAAAAGCATACAGTCAGTGGATTGATGTGTTTTATATAATAAAGTGTAAATAAAATTGTTCACGCCAGACAATTCCCGTTTTAATTATTTTTCAAAGCAATGGAATGCGGGGTCTTTCCATTTATTATCAGTAAATAAAGCGTATTGGTGCGCTCCGTTGTGAGGACGTATCCGGTATCGGTATCGGTTTTGGTATCGGCGGTATCGGTGGTGAAAATTTCCCGATACCAGTACCGATACCGATGCTTTAAAAATCACCGATACTTGCCGATACCGATTTCGATACCGATACATCGGCCCATCTCTACCGGCAAAGATAAGTTCTGCAATCCTCCACCTACGTAGATAATATCATTTACAACAAATGAAATGAGTTTTCGCAAAACCCTCATTGAAGGTGTTTTAACAAATCTCTTTTCTTCATAAGCTTGATAATTTCGTTATCAAGGTGATTGTGTAAACTTCGAATTACATCTGGAAAACCTTCCTTCTGAATGCAATTGATTATCTGTTTTTTATGAAATTAAGTCCTTCGACTGTCAATTGACAGGTGAAAGGCACATCTTCTACTTTATGCCTGTATTTCCACGAAACGTAGCAGCCACGCAACAGATCGTTTGAGCTTTGTGAAACTTTGTGAAATAGCTTAAAAGTGTTTCAGTTGACGTCATTTTGCATTGAGATATAGAAGCACAAGTGACCGTTTCCAGCTCGAATTCAGGAACGTTGACATCTCATGTGCAGTTTTTACTTGTTGCGGCCATTTTGTTTCATCAGATAAAGGAACTCGGGCCCATTTAACCAAGAAGTCGCTTTCTTGGTTTGCATTCGGTTGGCACCATACCTTTGAAATCTTCTCTTTTTGTTGTTAGACTTCCTTGATTCCAACAATGCCATCTTCTTCATGAGAGTACAAACAGATTTTGTCGACCCTTCATTCAGTAATGCAAATGCTGGAATTGTTTTATGACTAATTCGAACAGGAATAACTTAGGTCGATTTGGGGATTTCGTCATCATCCAAACAGCACTTGCTGACGTGAAATTTGTACCGGCTCCATTGGATACTGGAGAATCGGTCACCCTCTGAGAATCTAACACGTTACTTGTGGCTAGAAACAGATCACTGTGAAGCAAAGCATTGTGTCATTTTCCGCTACTTGACAAGATTGTTCGAGCTCGCATTGGTTCGCGACATGATTACTCCTGAGACAGTTGAAACACAGCTTCCGTGTTCCGGCAATTTCTCTACGTTCATCTAAGTTTAGATTTAAACATGGAACACCTAAACAGAAGATGCTTCTCGAAACACAAAATGCATTTGCCAGCTTGACCATTTCGTCAAAATTTGCTAAAGTTTTCTTCTCTTTCGATCGCAATAGTTTTCCATAAAATTATTAAGATGTAATAGCCTTTTTCCTCTATCATGTGAAAAAAATGGAGGAATGATTCTTCTCTTGATTCACCCGAAAGTTCTTCCACGGGGCATGTTTGCCTCGTAGTGCGCCTGAGCCAACTTAAAATATTCGTTCTGAAGATTGTACGGCAGACCATGGAAGTGTTTTTTCATATTGTCTAGAGAATCCATGACTGCTCCGGACTGATAATCTTCTAGAATAGTTAAACAACTTTCCAACTGTGTTGCAAATTGATTCAACCCAACAGAATAGTAGACCCTTATAACTGGTCCTTCCGTAACAGATTTTATATGAGCTTCTACCACAAAAGCGCCAGGTTGGATTTTTTGTTCTAGCGAAATCCTGTCTTGATCTCGGTCTCATATTACTCCCCGACGCCTCAGTGATATCAGCTGTAGGAAGGCAGCAGTGTGCCGGCTCTATAACATCAGTCAGAGGCCGGTGACGATGCACCGGCTCCATGGCATCAGTCAAAGGACGGTAACGGTGTACCGGCTTCATGACATCAGCTTGGCCATGCAGGGGAACAAACAGATTCTCCCATTCTGGCTCGTTTCTCCCTATCGGATTTGAAATGCTGACTGGGGGATTAGTTACAGAAATTTCACACGCCGTTGGAATTCCTCGCTGTTAAACTACATTATCTGCTTGCGTAAACGGATTCCCGACTTCCAATTGATCACGGGAATTGCCAGCTTCCATTCCATGTGCTAATTCTTTAACCACTGCAGTTAATTGTGGAATGCAAGTGCTTGGTGGATCGAGTTCTAGTCGTTTTGCGACCTCTGGTTTGCTCTCTTGTGTTGCTCATATTTGAAGTCTGTTTTGCAAATGCTGCGGTAGATATTCGAGGCGTTGGGTCGTCAGAAGGAGGAAAATTTCCTAACTCCTCTAGTATGTCAGAACCATACTGCGAACCCAATTTCACTTGCGTGTTGAGCAACTAAAGCAGCTTTGGAAAGAGCATGTAAAATTTTCTTCAGCATTTCTAGTTTCTTTTTTTTGAGATTCTTTTCCCTGTTTCTCTTTGCATTTCAATCCCCATCTCTTCCCTTCAACCTCAAATTACAATTCTTCTTGTTCTTGTATTACCTTGGCTCGCATATTCTCCAACTCAGCTTTAAAGGCTAAAGAAGACGGCGTCGTCGAAAATGAACGTGAATGGAGAGGGGATTTGCACAATTGGAGGAAATAAATTTGAGTTCGTTGTATGGGATCTCGATAAAGATTAGAGCAGGTTTGTTGTAGTTCTTCGATTGAGGCTAGTTTCGTTTCTACCACTGTTAATTCTGTTGGCGGTTTATCGTCATTCACCAACGACGGTTTTTGTAAGATCCAAACCGCCCTCCGACGTTTCTATCTAGTAGTGACCTGAATTCTTAGCGATCCGTACCTATTTCTTGGTGCTCTATTCTTCTAAATCCAATATGCGCATACAATACGGACACACCTCATAAAACCAGTGGTTTAACAAAAGTTTATATCAAAACATTAGTACACTGGTATGTGCTGGAAAATGTTTCATAACTTGAAGCAAGAGTTGAAATAAACAATAAACATGAGATAATACAATTGCAGCAATATTTCATCTACTTCGAGCCTCAAAGTTACGCCCATACAAATCATGTTATGGTGATCGAATAGATAAATTGTTTCAACCTTTGATGCAGCGTATGAATAATGGCATTCCTGTACGCAAAGTGGTCAAAGCAAAAGCAGTCAATAAACCAACAACTCGCCAAGCGCGATCATGTTTGGATCGTGCACTTTAAACAAACGTGAAGAAGTCATTAGCAATTCGCCACTGTCTAAAACAACAAATTAGAACAAAAAATTAACTCAATGAACTAGATAGTTAGGAACATGTTTTAGCTTCATAGTACAAATACAAGTAACCTAAGCCAAATTCAACCATTTCCTTAAGCGTGGGTTACCACATTACACTACAAAACTTGTCCGCGGTGGTCTGGTGAAACCGACAACAGCTGCCAAACTTAACACCTCATGAATGACGAGGATTCGAACCCCAACGAAGTATGTTCAAGATGAACAAACAGAAAGCACTTCAATGAGCAATACATGCAGGGTGCCCTGGGCGAGGCACTGTAAACCACAGCCTTGGGACGACTATGCTCGACCATACCGGTTCCACACGGGATGGATGGCAAGACGCATACCCAGATATAATCGTAAACGCTGTTAATTGCGTACTGTGAAATAAAGTTCATTTCATTTCACACCTCTCAAATCAACCAAATCATTAACGCTACCGACTTGAGTCACAGAGATGAGTACTAATGAGTCGAAAATTCGACGTGGCGAATTCTCGTGGCACCTCCGTCCAATGCGCGTGGAAGACCACGCAGAACAAACTAATTTGGAAATGCAAGTCACAGAGTCACAGAGATGAGTACTAATGTGTCGAAAATTCGACGGGGCGAATTCTCGTGGCACCTCCGTCCAATGCGCGTGGAAGACCACGCAGAACAAAATAATTTGGAAATGCAAGTCACAGAGTCACAGAGATGAGTACTAATGTGTCGAAAATTCGACGTGGCGAATTCTCGTGGCACCTCCTTCCAATGCGCGTGGAAGACCACGCAGAACAAAATAATTTGGAAATGCAAGTCACAGAGTCACAGAGATGAGTACTAATGTGTCGAAAATTCGACGTGGCGAATTCTCGTGGCACCTCCGTCCAATGCGCGTGGAAGACCACGCAGAACAAAATAATTTGGAAATGCAAGTCACAGAGTCACAGAGATGAGTACTAATGTGTCGAAAATTCGACGCGGCGAATTCTCGTGGCACCTCCGTCCAATGCGCGTGGAAGACCACGCAGAACAAAATAATTTGGAAATGCGCAACACATAATGAACAAACCATTTCAAACAATTGAGTTAATAGATTTTCATCAGAAGACGATTAAACATGATTTCAGACGGACCAAATAGAACAACTATTGTATGAGCATATCTATCATAAAAACAATTCAGACATGTTTTTACATGAATCCATGAAAAATGACGTCGTTAAATGTGAAATTTCGGAAAAAAATAATAAATTGGCAACATATTTCATGCGTATCGTAAATGGTACTTTATCATGATGGCTCAGTTTTGCATGGGATGTTTTCCATATCTTTACAGAATATTTTGTAGTAGCTTCTTACCATTCCAGTTAAGTTGTTTGTTGGAAAATCCTACTGTCCATCATCTCAAAGGAGTCAATGAAATACAGTCGAATTGTTCTTGAAAGATGTTATATGACAAATCATGACACATCAAAACGATGAAAATAATGTAAGCGATTTTAAATATTCAGTCGAATTAAAAAGTATTTATTTCTGGGAATAAAAACAAACAACGATGCCATTGAATCAGATCACATGATGGAGCCACAGTTTTGGCGATAGCAGTAGATGTGGACTTCATAATGATAAGTTTGAAACGAATAGAAACAAAAATACACCTGGAAGATGTATATAGGCTGCTATATATCTCATCTTAATCGGTCTATCCATTAACCTATCAAGATATCAAACTTTGTGATATTACGTGACAGCACTGGTGGGATTTTTTTTTCATTTTTGAACATATATTCAGATAGTAGATCTTTCAGAACTTTGATTTTTTTTGAATTTGAACTTTTTGAATTTTTTCGAGCTCCCGAAATGGTGTTTTGCTGAAAATACTAAATACTTTTTATTGAAAATTACCACAAAACAAGCCAAATTCAAAACTGGGGTTTCAGAGCCTGAACATGGTTAAAAAGTATATTATACATTACGTGCCAGAGACGCGCAAAAACTTTCGACATTTCTTACGTGTGAAAAGGCCATTCTGCGATTTCGGCTGGCGAGGGAGAATGGCCCCCAGCTTAGTATATGCGTGTAAACGAAACGAACTACATCCTACATGTCAAAAGTATTTAAATGTGTGCGTATTTTTTTTAAAAAATTGCATTTGGGGTGCATTGACAATCAGAATTAATGCGGCCGACTGTTGAGCCTCGCCACATAAACATTGTTTGTCTGCAGGATCTAGAGCCACTTCATCATGTGCCTCGCACTTTAATTTGAAGGGAGCGTTTCGGCGAAGTGAACTTCAAGTAACAAAATTCGCGCGCCCTTGTGGCGAAATTTCAAAAAAAATACCATCTTCATTTTTAATATTCCTCGTCAACGGTTCGAAACCTTCCGTCTCCCCTGGTTGCGTAAGGCGCATTTCATGAACAACCAAATATTAACATCAAGATGCTAACAAATATTGCGCGACAACTCTCCTAATATACAGCTAACACGTGCCGCTTGGAGAGAATGCTTTTTGCACAAACATGCAACTTTCATCCAAATGCTCTGTGTAAAGATTTTAATAATTTCCAAGTCTCGAGTAAATAAATATTATTTTATTATTTCAAAAACACGGATTCTATTAGGAATAACTTATAACTCAAAGAAATCTACGCTACTGCTGAAGAAACCGTAACGTAAATTTTGATATTTATCAGGATTTCATTGCAAAATGATTTACTTGAAAGTATAATAAAAAACAAAATTAATTTTAATCAAAATTTTAAAATGCTTGACTGTTCAGGTAAAGACATCCCTATCGCGTGTCAGTGTTTATTTTACTAAAATCATTAAATCTAAACAATACCTTGACATTAACTCTTTGTTGATGTACTTTCACTCTGTGATTTCGCCCAATTCCGTTTAACTTTGGAAGCGGAACTTTGGAAATTGCATACACTGGAAGCGTTATCCCAATTCCAGCCGTTAGCCTAATATCGTTCCATCACGTTGTTGTAGAATATACATGACACTTTATTTTCACCATGTATTTTGGATTTTACATTTTGTTTTAACAATTTATTGATTTTTTGCTAGTATTTCCTACCATATATTTTTTATTCTTTTTTGGTAGGCAGCAATTTTAATTTTAATATCAGCTAAGTAACTACTTCATGCACTAATGATTGTGTCAATTGAGAGGTTTTTAGGTTCATATACGAATCCCGAGTTTACTTTGAAATATCATAAGAAATTATTTTTTACCTATTTGCTCTGAATTAGTCACGTACTGATGAATTGCATTAAAATTATTACAAAAATGACCCAAAATCTACCTACCATTCAAATGTTTTCAACTCATTCCTCCTAAAAGAAACAATCCGGCTATTTGAGTTATTAGAAAACCGGCAATATATCTAACAGCATTTACAATCTAGTATATCACACCACCATGCTGGGGTTCAATATCCACTATGTTCGTTTCGTGCCCAGAAGCTATATTTTAAAACGTGTCTAACACTCATAAAACAAGTTTGTTTAAATATTTTAGAACTGAGGTGTCACGATGGCATAATAGGATTTTATTTTTTAGAAAACTAGAAGAATTCCCTTTTTTGTGAAATGAACGGACGCTGCCCAATATAAAGTAAAAGATTGATTTAATTAATAACATGAGTTTGGTTGAACAATACGATGAGCATTATATGCGAAATAACAATATCTAAACATGTTTATTTTCAACTTCTTAACTTCAGAATTATTGCAAGCGAATCATAAATTTCATTGGACACGCACCGCGAATGCAGGACGCGTCCGATGAGCACAGGGCTTCTCGGGTATTCGCGTATTCCGAGAACAGTGTTTCGTCGAAGACTACACATTTTTGTCACCGACAAACGACAAACTAATTTTATTACACCGAAATAAAGTATGCCATAGCCATGAATGCAAAGGATGTATCATTCAAGTGGAATATCTCTGAATCATTGAAAGAAAAATTGTTCTATGAGTCAAATAAAGTTGAATGAAAATTACTCACTTACAAAAGCGAGAAATGAAACGGAAATATAGAAAAAGATGATCGCTGCGGTAATATTGCACCCGATAAATTCGGACAATAAAGATGTTTGGGACCACCAAGGATAAAAACGCGACGAACTTTCTAACAGTTACAGTTTTATCCCAATTTCGTTGACGAACGAAGTCGCTTGAAGGTCCAACCTTCGTCACTAGTGCTTTTAACACGAAGGGAATAGCAGACAAAATCCCACTCCGTAAAAAATAGGATACAGTGAGTGTAGTGAAAATGCATGTTTCTCTTTAACCTGTTTTAAGTAGTTCGCATGAATTTCCATTATAATGCAGGAATAAATAATTACACCTAAGGTGTAAGGTCAATTGCAGCCCAAAAAATCGAAGTTTAAAACGCTTGCCAAAGACAGATTCAATCCCAACACTGATGAAAAATACATTGGGATTAACGATATATAGATATCGATATGTGTTGTGTCCCCCCCACTCACTGGCAAACTGAGTCGATATAATTGACCGAAGCGGCATTGACGTCGCAAACGATTTCCAAGGTATTTCAACTTCAGAGATATCTGTCTGAAATATTTATTATTCCGTGTCTTAAAATGCAAACACGTAAGAAAGAAGGGCATCGTTCATATCGGGATAGGAAAGCTTGAATTTTGTACCACATTTACTTGATTGTAAGCCGCATATGATTGTGTTGAAAATTTAATGTAAGCCGGCCTTGAATTTAAGATGCAAACATGATGAAAAAAATTTATAAGCCGCGGCTTACGAGTAAATACGGTATATAGCGAACCGCGTTCTTGCGTGCGTCAGAGTAATGAGTACGATGTTTTGCAGGCAGAACGGAAAAAATGCATAAAGTGTTGAAACTAATTCTCGATCACAATAGGGAAAAAACTTTTTCTATACGTCGGTGTTTTTCATCACAAATGTATCTGTTTTTCTAAGCTTTCTACGCTTGATCTCTAATTATTGATCCTGTTAAGAAGAGTTGTTACTGCCACATAATATATTCGATTCCTGTCTGCTGCCTCTGACTTCACCACACCACAATTTGTTTCGATTGCCAAAATTATTTTCATCTTTTAAATATGGACAAAACAAAGGTTTCGTTGCAATAGCTTTGTGCGCTAAGTGTTGTAGCGGCATCATTGTTTTCACCGACATCGATACATGTAATTTAATAAATAGTTAGAAGTACGGGTTCATCTCAATCCGTGCATCAAAAAATACAAGTAGCCTCTAAATTAACCCGATGAAGGTGCGTATCTTGGTCGGTCGGCAATTTGTGGCCCAAGCTCAGCAAAACTTGAAGTCCCTGACTAGGCAACATGAGAATTGAACGATCAAATGTTGGGTCTCTCACGTTTTAATAGGTGCATAGGCCACTCCAATAGTCTAAACAAATACATTTTCCATGATTAGCTCCAAGCAAAGTCCCTGCTACTGCAAACATAATGACATTGGTAGTTGCGATGATAGGACTAAAAATCGTGTTAAATGAAGACAACAATAAAGCTGTCCAGTTTGCCTCCACATTTCTTTGCTACAATGCCCCTAACAATACACGAGAACTGGTATCCATAAAAATACGCTCCAAGCACTAAACCTTCTTGTGCAGTGTTCCATTCTAGCTCGCCATTATTTAAAAGGAAAGATAAAAAGAAGCAAGCATTCATAACTTTGTTTTATCAGGTGCATATTTGAATGAAACATAACTGAGCTTAGCCTGTGACGTACATGTTAAGAAACTAGTACGGAGTACACCGCACTACGACAACTTTCGCCTGGCCATGCTAAACACTGTTATCATTAGAACTTACATGAGCACTCGTGCATGATCTGAAGGGTGTCTCATAGAACACAGATTTCTAGACAGAAATTCTAGGTGACACGAAAAGCTATGTCATGATAATAAATCAGGCCTTGTATACTATGATGACTATTTCTGCGTGATTTATGCAGTCTTTTTTTACGAATAATAAATACTCCTTGTTCTCAATGCGCTCCGGCATAACTTCCTAGTGTCCAGCAGTTCAGAACATGTCATATATTAAAGATTATAGGTTTCCAAATCGCATTATTTTTGTCTTTCTTGAATCCCACAGCAAGTTCAGTTTAGGACAAACAACAAAAGCTTGAACCGATACATTAAAGGGCTTGGTTTTGGGCAATACGGTAGCCTGAAATACCAGTCATGTAAATCGCAACCAGCAATTCAAGACAGCATAACAGAATATTGTTTTTTTCTGGTGATTTAGAATCTTTAGATGACTTCAAAACAACCAACACTGCTATTTAATGCCTGAGTAGCTGCTAGTCTGCTTCGAGGTTTATTCTCCATGCAACAGCTAATGCAGACATGCAGTATATACAAAATAGCATTGTACATACAGCAGATTTTCCCTCAAATTTTACAAAAGGACACTTTATAATTATTTTACTAAACAGGATTATTTTCTTAAATATGTGAGGGACTTGCAAGCTTCAAACATTACCAATATTTTCGGAAAAAGGGTATCTTTCAAATATTCAAGCAACTTTGAATTAACTATTAAATAATTCGAAGTTTGACTTTGAATACATGGTACAGGTCCGAGCATTGCTAAATGTGAAGCAGTTTTTCCACTGCATGCTGGAAACTGGTAGCGAAAATAACGTCTTAAATGGCCATGCATTCGTTTATCAGAGAAAAACCCAATGCTGGATTATTGGATTAGAATCAGAGTGATTAAGGAGATGAATTTCACAATTTTTTTCAATTAAAAAATAAGGATAGTTTTGGAAATTTCTGTCAAGTCCACATGCAATTTTGTAATCAACAAATGTTTCATAGTGAATTGGGTTGTAAGTCTCAAAATTTAGTCAAAGTGGTTTCGAAATTTTTTCCCTGCTATCTGAATGCGGTTTTGTCTAATTAATATATTTTCAGATGCCTGGCCTAGCCCAATTTGAAAAGTTATCCAATCTTGACAAAATTTAGGAATACACCTGAATTATTTCCAGAATCAGATTTGTAAGTATTTGAATCTTTGTGTCCCAATTCAAAAATAAAGTATTTGAAACTTGCATCCCTAACAATGAATCATAATTGAGGAAAAATGATCTCTACTATCGATTTAGAGTCAGAGTGGCAATCCAAAACTGCAGTCAGAGAAATTGCTAAAATACCTAAAGAAATTAGATGTGCATCACGAGCCATTTCAGGT
Source organism: Styela plicata (assembly GCA_963675895.2). Classification (NCBI taxonomy): domain Eukaryota; kingdom Metazoa; phylum Chordata; class Ascidiacea; order Stolidobranchia; family Styelidae; genus Styela; species Styela plicata. The sequence continues at coordinate 117,028 of OZ023138.1, forward strand.
ATTATATATCAATCAGCAATGGCCAATATCGAATAATCAACAATTTCAAAAGAAAATGGAATATCTAATTTGAACACATTCTATCTAATTCAAGTCATATTTATGTCAAAATATTTTCAACCCTATATTTTTGCTGAAAACAATGATTTTTCTTTATGACTTAAAGACTTATTAATGCCAGTTTTACGCAGTACAGGCTGCGATTTTTTGAAACCTGCCACAAAATTCTACTCAATCGAACACATTGTATATATTCGTTATGGGCATTACTGATAGAAAAAGGCCAGTACCAGTACATAAAAACACCATATACCGCTGAGCTTGACCGGTGTCACAATATATTGCTAATATAATTAAAAAATATTATAAAAAAAAAAAACTAAAATTTGGCCGAAACCACAAAATTCTGAAGAAAATTTGCCATTGCAAAACTATATTTTATCACAAAAAATCCAATTACTCTCAGCCCAAATATGAGCAAGCATAAGAAAATGGCAGTGGGAGTAAAACGAAATTCAATTTGGTTGAATAACGGCCTGGCCGGTTCTGCTGGTCCAATCAACTCAGTCTCATAGTTGAATTCAGCATCTTTTAGGTGCTCCAGATTCAGCGTAAAGTATACATACCGGAATTAGCAAAATCAATATTGCAACATAGTATACATTTTTGTGTTGTGCTTGCAGATTATGTATGGAATGCCATCCACCACAATATGGGCTTCGATAAATTTGTCTTTGAAGCCCAAGCTCTCTGGCAGCAATATATATGGGTGCAGTGCATCTGTCTTATTTCTCGCAGCAAAACTAATTCGGGACTGCCAAATACACCCCGCAACATTCTCACCGGCAATATCAAATACCACACTTTCCATTATTTTGAACGGTGAATCCGTGGCAGGAGAATCATCTTTCAGTGTGTCGGATTTTAATTTATTTCATCCACTGGAAGCGAAATTTAACAATTCCTTTGTCGTTTTACTAAGCAATGCAACGAACGTTGCGAAGAACTGAAAATGAATTACAAGGCAGCAAATTTATAAGAGAGACGGTACTATATCATTTTTACCCAGGGAGAGGGAAGCCAATAATACGGCTTAAACATAAGCTCAACCGCGACATCTCATTCAGTGAGCATAGAATCGCCATTCTATTTCAACTCAAACAGTTTTTTCACGCTTTATTTCATGAGCATGATTGGAGAAGGAGGTTGTAACAAGAATCACACAAACACAATGACAGTTAGGTATCCAGCAATAGATAATTATCGCCATAGAATTCCTCACGGAGTATCACAATGCAGAGCACTAAAAATATGCGTGTGATTTGGTTTAGATTCATCTAGTTTTTGAAAGCAGAAATGAAATAGACCATAATACAGCCTCTAAGTCGAGGATTCTGCTAAATTGTTTGAAAATAATTTTTAAAATCAGTTCCATTAAATGTAGCAGTACTGTAAAATAGTGATTTAAGATTGTTAAAAACAGCTTTTAAACACTGATATCGCCAAAGTTAATAAAGTAGGTTATATCCCCATAATAGTTCATTGTATCAACAAGTGATTTTGTTGAATGTGCACATTCTGAAGGAAACAGCTTCTGTAAAAGGAGAATATTTTTGAAGCTCGCAAATTAAGAAATATTGGGCTTCTGCAATCAAATTAGATACAGTAATTGATTATACGAATTTCTCTAGGAAGGTAGAATCTATGATTCCGCATTCGATTAATATACTTATTCTGTAATTTATCTTTTGCGTTCCACACAATTCCGGAAATTTCTTCATCACTTGCAGCGCTATCTTCTCACCAGGCAGTTGATAAATCTGCATCACTTTTTCTTTTGCCATTTCTACATTGTCGGCAACTGCAAAAAGTTTACTATGTCAAAACAGAACAGAGGCAATCAAAAATACTGTTGCTTTTCATGCACAATTGAATGACTATCATGCTGCAACATGATTTATATCAAATGACATACATTGGGATTTTGCTACATTTAAGTGTCAACGCAGAATAACTGAGAACTGAAATTATACATTAACAGAATTCTGAGATATCAAATGTGTCGGAAAGTAAAATCATGGCAAACACCAAATTTAGTGTGAGTGAAAAGGGCCAAGAAGAGCACAAAAGCAAAACATTGTTGTAGCTGATCCAACAAGATTTTAGTATCTGCATTCTGCAATCTATCATCAAAGGAAACAAAAAAATAATAAAATGTAATTTTTTTTACCAATATCAAAAATATCAACTGCCTGTGTCTGTAATTGCTTGTGAATTCTGTTTCTTCTTTGAACCTTGTTTGCCTGCACATTAATATAACGCTTTCTCAATGCTTCGAAACTTCCATAGTTTTTTTTTTAACACATTGAAGGATTGGTTATTCCTGGCAGAACCTCTTTGGTATGGTTATTTAATTCATCTTTGTATGGTCGTCAGCGCAGAGTTGCACTGACCAAGCTACATACCTCTCGCACAACAGCCAAAAATAACGGCCGGCTTTCAAAAATACTTCTCTAGGTGATAGCAGGAACTCTCGCAAGCATTGATTTAGAGGGAACGGTGACTCATCCTAAAATACTTATACTTTTGACGCGTATCCAATTTCCTTTTAATTTATATTTTGAAACCTCTAAAAGTTATAGTATCCTATATTTGAATCATTGCATACAGCAGAAGGCTGACTCTGCCCCTCTACTGACTAATAAAGACAAGTAGTGTTGTTGCTAACTCTACTAAACTATGAGCCAGATTTGCTGAGCACAGGTCTTCAACAACAGTAGGCAATGTGTATATTTACTTTGAATTTCTTCGTTTAATGTAAAATAGCCAGTCATTTTTTTTTATTTGCAGTAAACATTATGGTACCCATTATATTTTTTATTGTTTTGTAATTTGTTCAATTGTTGTAAAAGCAAACCGATTTCCATTGTTCCTGATCTATGGTCCCAATTAAAAAACTCTTTGTCAAGCATAAGCTATTAAGTGGCCCCGTGAGAGCCTTTTCGGCAATATATTTTCAAATTAGTGGTGTGCTTTACTCTTTTGGTCAACGTACACCTTTAGAAACTACACTGAAAAAAAGGGGAGAACTTTTTTTAGTTTTACAGAGAAAGGATGTAATATTAGGTACAAATGCTAGAATTATTCATTTAGGTGGAAAATCAGCTTGAAAAATACTTAACATAGGCCAGGGTAAAATTTGCACTAGCTGTTTTTTATATAAATAAATTGGGTCACGAAAGTAGCAATATCACATTTAGCGTTACACACTTTCATAGCCAATTTGATGAATAACAAATAAGATCCCAAAAGTATTTTTGGGCGATTTTCCAACTCTATGGTATATGTGCAAACCGACACAGTCGTGTAATACCATCGCTTTCTATAATTTGCAAGTCATTGTGTTTTGCTAATTTGGTGCTTCAGTCGTCAAGTCTGCTATTTAATGCAGAACCCAATGACCATTTTTGCATAGATAGATTTATTTTGATTCGTACACAGGCAATGCGAAACAAAAAGACGGAGAATGAACAAAACCTAAAATTAAGTTTAAAAGGTTTTTAACACGTTCAAGCACCAAAGAGGAAAGTACAAGTAAAAATAATAATAAGCAAAACCAAAGAAAAAAAAAACAGAGCAGTAAAAACACTATAGTATTTACTCGGGCGTCTCGTTGAGTGTAAGAATTCGTACAAATCTAAGAAAAATTGTTAAAAATACAAAAGTATTAGTTTTATTTCGAAACAAATAGCCAACAAGGTGCCGTGCTTGCGTGCAGTCAAACAGGGATGGACTGAAATCCAACACTTAGGAATGCGAATAATATCACCGTCAGGGGCATACTGCATTTTGTCTGCACAAATGTTTGCGTAGTTTCATTCTTCTCGGTATCTCTTGGCTTCCTTTAATATGCATCTGACTTTAGTTCCGTCGTTGCCATGGTATTGAATAAGGGACTAATCTGCTGATTGATCTGCATTCGCCTTCTGTACAATATTATCATAAGTACTCAATTCACCAGAAAAAGATTCGGGGCACGCTAGAGCCCCACTGCATTGAGTGCCTAAATCCTCGACTCCATTGTAGGGTAAAGAGAATTTTCGTGTACCAAAGTACGGTACGAATGGAGAAATCAATTTGTTGTTATTGACTGTCCTGTCCATCCTGATGCTATTGATAAACCATAAGTCAAGTTTTTCAATGTATTTATTACGATATTATCACAGATCCATTATGAAGTAAATCGTCTGGCCAGATGGCCAAGGGCAGGTTTATACTTACCTCACGCTCGTCCGTACCTCTGTCCTCTACCCCTCGCGAAACATATTATGCGGTCATTTTGAAATGGCCAAAACTTTCCCTGAAGGCTTAATAGAATAATTTGGTTCCTACTTGTTTTTAATTAGCCCCGCGTTATAATCGTGGCAATGGAAATGAAAAACAATAAATCTAATATATAGGCTATATATAAAATTCTACGGCATCTAAAAACATGACATGCCAAACCCTGTACTTCACTTTATTTGCATGTATGTGTGATTTGTCATTTTTAAGCATGCTTAGTTTAGCGAGAGTGGAACCAAAATAAATATGCCTCTGTCTACAGAGAAATATGTACACCCACAGCCAGAGCGACGCGGTCAGAATGAAATGTTTTAGATTTTGAGCGGCAGTCTGGACAGTTGTATGGTTGTTCGTTTAACCACAGACAGGTACCGTAGTTTACAAACAGTGCAGAGCATCGTCTTACGGTCCGAATATTCCATCGACAAGCGTACACTTCCTCACTAAGAAATATAAAAAGAATTCGAAATTCACAGCACCAATCGGAAAGAGACTTTTTTTATTTGTGGAACGAGTATGCGACATGTCAAGAATCTTTTTTAAAAATTGGTTTTCCTCATCTTGTTGACGGGCCGATGTTATGAAGTCACAAAATAACAGCTCACTAAGACTGCTTTGTAAACAAATCATCGTTTTAGTATTTTGATATAACTTTTGTGAGTTTTTGTTTGTGAATCATTTGAAGATATACAAGTTGATTTGCAGTGACTCATTGCTCCATAATTTTGCCGTGAAATCCAGAACTCGAGAAATTATCAGAATGGACGAAGCGTAAATCGAAATAGCAGACTGGGGGAATGCTTGTTTGTTTTTGTTTTCCAGTTCAATTTTAGTGATCAAAATTTGTTTCGTCTGGAGTCTAGACTCACGCAGCAAAATTCAGTAAGGTATTGTGAAGGTAGATGAACAACAGCAACAGAAGCAACGTATACTATGCTCTCCATGCTAGACTATAAACAAAAACGTGAATTACGAAAAATAATAAATACAAATATTTACGGTATATATATATATATATATAGGATCTCGAATAAATTTTAGGTTTACAATATAATTACTCAGTTATTTGGCGTCATTTCTCCTGTCACTTGTTCCCGATGAAAAATATCCAAAACCAATGGTTGGAAAAAAAATAAAATAAAGGGGTTCCAAACACACATACTACAATTATCTTAAAACACAACCGAAAAAATGAACTCGGAAGGAAATGAGAAAAAAACGAAAAACAATAAACGTTTTAACAGTGGATAGTATTTATTCCAAGATAGTCTGATTTTTTAAATGCCATCATGGACCGAATTTGGCCCATTTTATTATCATGAATACTACTGATTGAAACCTGTTTGATAGGCCAAATATTTTTTTACATGTGGACTGACAATGTTTGTTCAACTGTGGTGACTCTTTGTCATTGCGATAAGACCAAAAATCAGGACATCGTTCTGACTGGAGTATTATGGATGTTGAAATGTGGGCGTTTACTTCACTTTGGAGATAGCAGCAGTTTGGTGGGGAAATTCGTGAAATTTTGAATGTAATGGAAAAGGGAGGTCCTTTTGCCATTCATAGTGTGTGCTTTTGTTGTTGATGTGGTATGATCTCGCTTGATGATGCTCTTCCCTTTCTAACGTGCGATCATAAAAAAATATATCTATAGTCGTGTCAATCAATCCCCAAAGCCGGATAAATATGTATTCTATGCTTTTTGTATTTGCACACTGTTAAGCGTTGACATTCCCAGCTTTTGTCTTTTCCACCATTTAACCTGTATCTTCCTGCCCATTGGTGATTCTTGAATTAATATTTCGACAACACTATTATTACGCAAAAACAAGCACTTATTTTATTTTTTTGTATTTTCATTTTACTGCCACTACAGTAATCCGTAATTCGAACACATTTGTGACAAACAAGACTGAATCGATATTCTACCATGCTGAAAGTGAAAACATGGCATATTTTATTATTATTATTATATGAAACAATCAGTTCTGGAATAAGAGCTCAATTTTATACAATAAAACTACGAAGTTAAAATCACTATGGGATACATGGTATTGACAATTTCATAACAAGTAAACAAAATTCAATTGATATTTTTAAATATATTAATGAAATCATAACAATTGTAGAGTTTGCCATGACCATACAAAAATGAAATATATAAAGAGTCAGGCTTAAGATTTTATGATTACAATAATCGGAAACAGTAATATATCTCGCGCGGTAACTAAATTTATATTTGTAATCATAGGTTGAAATCCAAAGTGGCAAAAAAACTATATCAGTAGTCAATAACAATCTCCTGGAAGTCATCTCCCCAAAAACTATGACTAAAAATAGAATGGTTTATGATTACTAGAAAGATATTTTAGGGATGGGTAAAAAAACTTCCAACACTGACTCAGCAAATTAAATGCCAGCCGTTTAGAAATTTTTAATGAGGTATGTCAAGTCACTTTTTTGGCAAATTTTACAAAAAATAGATCCCTTTGAAATATTCCATACCCCCTGAAATTGAGACAACATAAGGCAACAATCTCGAGGACTATAGTTTCATAGAAGCCAACATATGCAGCACTTTTAACAATGTTGAAATTTAAATATTCCAAAATTACAACTTGCGATTGGATTCAACAAATTTTCTATTCCATCAATGCTAGAAATAGACAAAATTTGAAAATAGATCAAGCACTCTGATAGAAACTTGATGTCAGTATTGACTTGCAGCTAGGAATACCACTTCAGATTTGGTATCATTCAACAAATGGTTTTGACTAGAACTGTTAGTCTTCAGGATAATGTGATTCGACATTTAATTAAAAAATTTGAAAATATATTTGAAGGCACCAACTGGACCTGCAGTTCTTCCTGAACCTGAGCAGCATTTAAACCATATCTTGCTGTTAATATAGAACCCAAATTTTTTTCCTATTTTCATTGATAATTGATTTTTTTCTACTTTTACTTGAAATATGCATGAAATAGTCTTCCATCAGATTTGGGTTCCCATTTTTTCACCAAGATCCCTCAGACATTAGTCTGTGAGTGTGGAAACTATATATGATGAGAGGCGGTCTGTGACCTTTTCAGAATTTTCATACAGCATTTAATTCAGGAAATTAATTTAAACTCAAAATTGGTCAATTTTAGTCCATACGAATGACAAATTCTACCAACATATTCTTGTAATTTATGTATGGACAATGAGGCATGGAGCAAATAAGAACTGAAAATATAAAGTATTATCATCTCTATTGTCACTTACAGAAAAAAGGATCATTATAAAAAATTCATGGCAAAAACATTTTACGCATACCAATGTGGTGTTAAAAAATTATAAGTAATATAAAATTCTGCTGATTATCTGGGATATTATGAATTCACTCCCAACATAATTTGTACTATTAGAACAATAAACAATAAATGAAGTGCAAGGTTTAAAGTTGCAGACAAATACAGAAAGCAGAAATTTCATTATAGGGTCATATCATTTGCATTGAATTGTACAATAACTGATTCATGTTGCAGGAAGAAGTATTGAACAAGGATTATGAGAATATTCCATGAATATTTAGAAAAATGAATTCAGATGCGTATACAATTTCCATGGCGGAACAAGCTATCAATTTTTTACTCCCATGAATGGATACGATGAGCAAATCTTTATATACCATACCAGTGACACCTTTCGTATGTTACTACATCAGTTTGAACAATGCCATTGGACAGAAGCACCGAAAAATCATGCTCAATATTGATCATTGCTACAGCAAAATGTCAGAAAATGCATCTTAGAAAACAGCAAACTTCCTCTAGATGGGCGATGTTTGTGCAATGATGACCTGAAAAATGCAGGATAAGACGCATCGCGGAAGGTGTGTTGATTTTAGCAACTTAGTTTTGATGGGTGAAATGTAAAATCACTCAAGTTGGTAAACATAACATAAATGAAAGGGTCATAGATTTCAGAGAAACAGAAAAGAAAGTCTTGCTAGCATTCTTACGGTCATCTCAAAATTTTTGAAAGCTTGACTGAGGAATCATATTTAGGTAAAACGAAACAATACAGAACAAAAATTTAGATGAAGCACAAAAAGACTTTCGAAACTATTAGGCAGTTATTGTTACACTTGCTATTTTTTTTCTTTCCTTTAAAAAACACAGATACAATATGAATGTTGATACATGGTTGCAGCAGGTACGGCTATTAAAATACAATGTCCATAAATATTATATGCCAGATTGCAAATATGAGTTTATGTTGACGGCCATAAAATAATTCAAGTGGAGATATGCAAGGATATTGCTAAAAGAGACGGTCAACACTGAATATTTCAATTTAATTAGTTGAAATATATTCCGAAAAAACAAAAAAATTTCGAATATGGAAGCATTCAGAAAATTTGGGAGAAAATCTTGAAAAATATATGAATTGTTTCATGAATTGCATCAATTTGCAGATTAAAATGAAGATTTCTGCTGATTTCCAATAAATTTATATTGAATATTCATTATTTAATTTGCTTTGGACATCCCTGACTGCCGCAATATAAGAACTTACAATGCTAAATAGATTCGGATACTCCTTACTTTTCATTGTCACGTCACCACACTATTTTTTGCTGTGGGTACTGCGTCAGCGTCATTCTGCAATTAAACAAGAATTCCCATATTAAATACAAGAGTGAATTTTTCAATGTATAAATAGAAATTTCTAAACTGGTTATCACAAAATAGAAACATGATTACAAAAAAGAACAATGTGAAATGCACACTAAATATCGCCATTTTCTGTTCTGAGTTCAGGAAATTCATTATCTTAAATCTAATCATAATGTGAGACTTAACTTTTTATGAAGTCCGATAGTTGAAACTAATATTACAACTCTACTGACCAGAACTGACCACTCAACAAAGCGTGTCAAGTGGTGTATATCCCGAACAGTGGTAAAGCCGTCCACCACCAAATATGTCACCAAAATTTGCACCAAAATTTAATACCTATATGACTGGACTCATGTCTGAAAGCAATTGAAATATATAACTGGTATATTGAAATTGGGTTAAAAATATCTAGAAATGGAAAATACTTATTCTTACAGACTCCAGTGTTTCATTAGCAGTTGATACTAATGCATAATCTTTCTGTTCCAAATTAGATTCATTTGTCGTGGTGATCAAGTTTGAATTCGCAGTCTCCAATTCCTGTTTAGCTTGATTCATCTCTTTCACAGTTTGCTGCAAATTATTAATAAGGTTTCTTATTGATAAGATCAACAATTTGTCTTAGCGCACTTAATCAAGCGAATAGTTATTTGAACTTGATTGTTGATAACAATTAGATATGATAATTAAAAACAGAAAGTAGACTGCTCAAAACCAGCCTCCCAAACAGTGATGATGTGCCACACTGGAAAAACAATCAATAAGACTTTCTAATCAGTCATGGCACATGATATGAAATTCTTTGCATATTTATTTCGAGATTACATCTATTCTCCAAATTTTTAGCCATTCTCCAAATTTTGTTGTCATAGAAATATGGGCCTTGATTCGTATTTTGAAAGTGAAGAGTCATTATTAAGATAATGTTGTAGGTCCAGTTGCAAGAGAGTTGATACTCACTAATAATTTATAAAGCTGCGACTCCATTTGATATGTGAAACCAAGCATCTTTGTAACATCTAAAGAACTTGTTCTACTCAATATTACTCCACTTGCATTTTCACATGTGGATGTTGGCATTGATGCATCGGGTGTAATAGCCTGAGAACCAAAATCCAGTAGATTGTCTCCAAATTCTATTGGCGATACAAGTTTAGGCGTCTGTAATGATTCAGCGCCTGATAAAGTGTCGTTGGTTTCTTGACTCAAATCCTCAGTTCCTGTGATACCAATATCAGCACCACACAAGGCAGTTGGAGATTTTTTATCTAAACAAATAGTCGGGTGGAATCAACCTTTCAATATTACTTTTTCTATCTTGTTATCGAAAAATGTAATCCATGTTTACAGACTTGTGATAATCAAAGTTGTTGCGACTCTGTTGCAAATAGTTGGAATCATTGATGTGTTTAATAGAGATCAGGGATTTATAAGTTTGTTATTTTTCTTGCATTTTATACTTTTCGGATCGATAAACCATTTGTGAATCAGCTGTTTTACTACTAATTCCAATCCGATCACAATAATTTATTAATTCATGATCACTATTATCCACCGAAGTACACAGAAAACTTCTTGAAACCTTCAAGAATCTGTTAAGAAATCGATTAACTGGTTTCCTAAAGACACCAAAATTAGAAATAAAAGGAGCGGTGTTGAAAAAATACCCAACAAAAAACCCCTCAAGCAAAGTAAATTTTATCTAATATCAACATCTCATTAAAATAAGACTTTCAATTTGGAAAAATTGCCCAAGCTTTCAATATTTTGGGTCACTCATAAATTCTGGTGATTGTGAAAGAACTATAATATGTTCTGCAGATCCTGCCACTACATAAGGTTGACTCATGCTTAATAAAGATAGATGGTCAAACTACAGAACTCTCTCAAAACGAAGTCTCAAAAGATACCTCATACAAACACTCAAGTTTAGACGTTCCAAAGATAACAGAAAAATATGCCGAGTATCTTACACAAGAAAAAAAAAGAAAACTAGACTGGAATTACATATACAGTCGTATTTTGTCGAGTGATTATAACTACATCCTTATTTCCCTATATCACTAAATAATGATTTTAAGATGATAATATTCCAGTATACCTTCTCCTTTTTCAGTTACAGGCAATGAAGGCTCATCCATGATATCATCATTTTGAAACTCTGAAATATTTGTCGACACAGTATTGACAATGTTTTCTATTGATGTTTTTTCAACTGCTGGTATTTGATTATCCAATGAATCCCCAATTGTGGGAGAAGCGGGTTCGCTTGCAGTTTCATAATCTGATGCCACCAGGTCCAAGGAAGCATTACTAAGTCTATTATTTGTAAGTTCATTTGTGAGAGGTTCGAGAGAGGAACCGGACATCAAATCTTTGTCATCTTCTGTCAATGGATCAGCACTTGATGTATTTTCTGTCCAACTTATTTCAATTGGATCTGTTGACGTTGTGGTCAGAGTGGATATATCATCCTTGCCATCTTCAGATTTTTGCGTTGGAGTTGATGAACTTACATCTGTAGAATCTAGTATAGGCAGCAGTACAGGAGGCGCAGTTGGGGGTAAAAACACTGTATCCGGGCTCAATGCTTCATTGAGCATGGATATAAGTCTTTTTGCTGTAGAAAGATTAAGGAACAGAAGTGAGTCACAATTTAGTATCCTATTTTAAATGTATTTGCTGCAGGTAAAAAGTCATCGAATGCTCAACTCAACTTTTCTAATATCAAACACATGATAAAATATCACATAACATAACTTTCAACAATTAATGTCATATTCCGCTGTGAATTCGTCTTTTAATCTGACACCACACATTTCTCTTTAGGTTGAACATGAAGATCTGAGTCTGGGGTAATATTTAAGAATTTTTTTTCCCAACTTTTATAATTGTCGCAGTTTTTTACGAAGCATTCAGCAGTGTCAAATGCTGCTGTTTTTTAGATGTACATCAGACAATCTTGATTCAATATCGTTTCAAATGTTCAGCTTAACAAAAGAGGACACTTACTGCAGGTTAACAAATGCAAAACAACTGTGTCAGCATCAGGACTGCTGTCTTGTAATGACATATCAAGCACATTCTCCAACTGTGAGGATTCGATGCCGGCATAAGTAGCCAGTAAATTATGTTTATACTCAAGAGCTGCAAAAATTTCCTGCAAAATAAAGGATATGATGATATCAATGTCCGCACTACTGTAAATAAACTACAAAAACAGAAATGCATTCACAAATATTAATTACACCCACCTCATGTTTTTTACGGATTTTATCCAAAACTGTTTCGGCATGTACCTGATTGTTTGGCATACTCGGTTTTTCAAGAACCTCCTTTTTCTCACCAGTTGATTCACTGCAAAAACAGTAAATTAATATAGAGAAAAGGATAAACTACCCAATGCGTTGATCCTTATAGTTGAGTTTAAACGTCATTCAAATTTCACTGAAGAAATATAATGATGTTTTAACTTAGTTCAGTTAAACTAGAAAAAAGTCCTTTTAATTCTCTTTGTTGGGTTAATGTGGGACTAACTACTTATCCTTCTTCCATGCCTTCTCGATGCTTATAAACATTGCCTTTTTTACTATATATTATTATATGTTATTAAAAAATAGGTTTATATTATTGGCTCAGGCGGCAGTTTACCTTCCCTGGCGGAGACAGAGTACTTCTAAACATCCTAGACTACGACCTCTCTGGCAGATACCAGTTCCGAATAGGAGTGTAGTTTTTTGGCTTGTAATATTTCTCATTTCCTGTGCTTGGACCTGGTTCGTGAAGGAAGCCATAAGCAGTGCTTACGTAAACTACCTTGCCGTGGTGAGGCGTCCACCAACACATATATTCATCATCCCCAACAGGATTCGAACTCGCGGCATGACGATCTGATATGTGTAGATTTAAGCGTATTCATAACGCTTTTACCGATTGAGCTAACTAGGCACCCCAAAATTCATTTTGGATGGATTATTTATAGTAAATTTATATTTTTTTTGCAACTACTTATAGACGGTAGGCATTTTGCAACTTACATGGACCTTGATGTTTCTGGAACCATAAATCCTTGCCTTCTAATTGGTGCACTAACGATAGATGTTGTATCCTAAAAAATTTTAATACACTGCTTTGATCAAACAAATAAAGCAAAATACTATCTTTATTGAAAATTAAGACAACATTTTATGTTTAGAGACTGACGATTTCTATGGTACTTGCTATGACACTAATATAAGCAATTTAAAATGATCAAGCATGGGGACATGGACATAGCTGATGGAATGGCTATACACAGGAGGATTTTGTGAAGTATTTATACCATATCTTATCGTTGCACACAAGCGATCAATAGGTGATTCTTTCAAAAACCTCACCATTTATTTAAAAAAAAGGGGGGTCCTGTTTCTAAAATGGTAATACCACTCATTTTTCTATTTCGTATATGTTTTTATGTTGTTTCTTTAAGAATTTTTTTCTCTACTGTTTGCCAGACTTTAACATACAGGAGAGAATGAGTTATGGACGCTATCAGGTAACTTCAAGAAATAAGAAAGCAGCTACGGCAAACCGTCGATTTCTCTTTTGATTTATTACTTTGCAATCAATTTTAAATGTTAAAATGATCCCAATACTTTTAATATGATGCAAAATTTGATGGAGATGTCTTATTCATTGTCCCATCTGATTGATAATTTCAGCATGAGGTCACTGTTTTTTTATCTTAAATGTTGATGTACCATTGTTATAATTACAACAATATTTGAGTTAACTCACATACTATTTTTTGAATATTTATTTTCACAATTTGTTGGGATCATACCAAGTTTTGAGTTCTTTGGATGCCGATGTGTAATTTATTTGCTCTTGTAAAACGTTCAGAGTATTGTAATCTACTTGAACAATTCAAATTTATATTCTTCGGGAAGGCAACTCAAACTACACGTCGAAAGTGATATGATATATGATCCCAACTAACTATGCTAATGAAAGTGAATTTTTATTTTCTATTTGTGGAAATTTGAATTTCTTGACAATGCTCGACACGCAAGTTGTGGTGCGCGATGCATCTGAACGATATACACCTAGATCACATGAGCCTGGCACCCAAGAACAGCGTTAGTAACAGATAGATTGGAATGGTCTATGACTAGAGTCCTGATGCATATAACAGCCGGAAAAGTCACTGCTATCACTGTTAATAATAACGACAATTCGATAACGAACGGTGAAATTTTGTAACAGTGGAAAAGATCAATATGCCATCGCAACTTGTTAAAGTACCTTGTTAGAAACACAAGTTCAAAATAGCCAACTAGCCAAGATCGACGCACAAGTCAAATTTTACGTTTGAGCCTTTTTTGCTATCCAAAAGGGAGGGTGCAGACCCCCGAAATCCCTCCCCTTCGTGCGCCACTGGCCAGTGTGGGTGCAAGTAAAAACAAAACATATGTTGATGCAAAATAAATTAATGGGTTTTAGAACAGTTTTAACGTATAATCTGCATGACGATGTAAGAGGCAACCAAAAGGAAGAAAAAAGTTTTAGATTGGTTTAATTTTCGGTCAGGGCTGATACCACTCACTGCACTGCCATAGCGGTTCAGTTCCGTTTGGAATGTTTCCCGTTTGTTTAGAATGAAGTTGCTGGTACTACATCCTTTAGCAGCTCTTTGTTATATTATATGCTATTAGTTTGTTCCTTATAGGCACTGCTTCCGTCCTTGCTCAGAGTGAATTTCAAAAAAAAAGGATAAATTCCGCGAAAAAATAGTGACGTATGGTCCACAAAGTACGGTATGTATTATCAATATACCAAACATCAATAAAAAACATACATTCTTTTTAGCTGATTCAGAAGTTGACTGAACGATTTTCAACCATTCCTGCGTTTCATGAGTCGTCATAGCAACAAGTTCATATATTTGAGGTCCAAACTCGGATGTTGAAACAAGAAAGAAAGCACGCTTGTCTAGAACATAAAAAAATATCCCAATTAGTGATGTTGCTAATTCTAGAATTTTGTTCTAAATGCCACAAAATAATTCAAGAGAATCGGTTTTTCTCTGCTACGAAGTTGCCTTGGTTGATGATGAAAATAATTCATAATAAAATTATTATATGAATATTTTGTTCTTCTGATTGCACATTAGCAATAAATCTACGGTTTTTGATAGGACAGCTTCACTCTCAATAGAAATTACAACAATCAACGAAAGGATAAAATCCGGCAACAGAGCGATAAAACTTCACAAAAGAAATGTCCTGTTGTGTCCAGGCTTCAGTAATGACCAATGAATGTATTGACCAACATGACACAGCCAGAAATTTCCTGCTCGAGCATCTTTCGTAAGTATGAGTCACTCACTGAAAGATCACGCTGCTGAGGTGCGGTCCATCCATAACTCATTCTTCATAATATGAAATATTCATTTCGGGTGATCAACACACATGTTGAAAAACCATAGAGTTTATCTTCTTACTCTATAATTGTAGATTAAAAAAACTTACCCGTTGCTACACTTCGAACAATTATTCTTGAGAGCTTTAGGATGGGAGGCTGCACTGTGCTTTTCAAATCTTTTGATGCGGTTAATGTCGTACTAGTATGGCATTTTAAAACATATTTTTCATCCTGTTTTTGTAATAGCACCATGATGTCTTCAAACAGCACACAATGAAGAACTAGAATTTTATTTTAAATCGGAAAATGAGTAAAAATGAATTATTCTATGCTAAGCACCCATGAACCATATAGGTTGAGAAATGTGATATTGAATGATATTAGTTCACAGGCATCACATGTTAATGTGGCTTCATATCACAACCCCACACTCATGATATAATTTAAACTCCTGCAACTATGCATACGCATAAAATGCCTTTTAAAATTGTAAGATTAAAATTGGGAATTACAGGAATCTTTTCTTCACCATAACAAGGATTCAAAAACTTAAGACATTTTCCACCTATTGATAGCCAAATAAATTCAGATATAATAGGAAAGGGATGAATTTTCTCATTTTTTGTTGGTACTTCACAGTGAAAAAGCATAGAGGTCATTTTTGTGATGAAGTATGGGAGCAATAATTTTATCCACCCTTATCAATCAGAAAAAATGACTGTTAAAATGCAGCCCTTAGTTCATGCCGAGAAAAAAAACAAATTCAGAACATGCTATATACTGCATTGACATACCAACAACTTTTTTTTTCTCGGTTTGTGTGATTCTCCATGTCAAAGGTCCTTGATGAACAAGTTTGCGTTCAGTTAGATTGATATTCTGTGAATATAAAAAATTGTTAGCTAATTAAAAATTTTTTTCAAAATGCATTTGTATTCTACATTAGATGTCAGCAACGCTCAATTTCTCAATCAGTATAAGATGCTGTTTTGTAGTTACTTAATGCAGTAGTTCATCCACAGTAAAAGATTCTATAGAAACAGTCACTTAATAAATGAACATGGTTAAACTTTAAATAACTTTCAGTTCTCGAATTTATATAAAAAATAAAATTTATGCTGTGAAAATATTCAGGGAAAATTCTTTAAAAAAATGAAAAAAGATACACATTGACAAGTGCCCGAAACAATGTAACAAAAACTTTATTAAATATTTACCCAACAAACCACAAATGCCAAATAAATAAGAACCTCATAAGCCTTTCAGTTCAAGCTATAATATACAAACACCTGAAACAACTGAAAAAAAACTAAATAGTATATTTATGGTGATATATACCTTATATTCACGAGCAATTGGATGATCAACTTTATTTAGGGAACTCGCATCCAAGTTCTTCTGTATTTCAACAATTTTCTAAAAAAGATAAAAGCATTTGCCAGCTACATTAGTTTGTAAACCTTGTTAATTTCATACTGTGAAATAAGGTTCATTTCATATACAAATAGAATGTTTTAGATACCAAAAATTGTTGACATTTTGCCCATTTTATGACTAATTTATTTCGAATTTACAACATAAAATATCTGATTGTTCTGATAAGGCCATATCTAGGGCTGGGCAATTCTATTTGGTGATTCGAATCGATTCGAAGCACACATTATTTAAATCTGTCGTAAATCGGTCACAGGAACAATAACTTGCTAAATGGAGTGAATTTTTTCATCCATAACGACAAACGCTGTCAATTTTGGTCAAATTCGACCAAAATCGATTGCATTTTGTAGTTGAAAATTGAAAATTTTTGCCCTTGGATGTGGAGTGTGATTGAAATATATTACTTTCAAGTCTGTTTATGCTAATATTTGCAATTCGTAACTATAAATCTCCTAATATTCATAATGGAGACAATACTAGTGATGGTAATAGTAGGACATTTGTTATTTTTACGGAATTAGTAATTCGATCCGATTCAAAAAAATTATTCGAATCAGATTCGAATTCCAAATGATTCGGTTCTGCGCAGCCCTGGTCATATCTAATACCAAACAACAACTTTGATGAGTATTTTATTGATTTGTGATACTTGAATTCACCAAATATATTGTGAAATGATTCTAGTAACAAGTAATTCTTTGTGGAGTTTAAATTATTCCTAATTTTATATTGAAATATAGACTAATAAAAAAATACTTGATGATCTTCAGCATCTTTGACAGTCTTGTTTACATAACTTAATATCGCTTTGCATTGCTTTTGGACCTGACGTAACTTTGAGGCTTCTTCTTTTTCTACAAATAAATTTTATTGAATAAGTATAAGCAAAATTAATACAATCAATTTCGAAAAACCTAAAAACATACAAACTGGTTGGATAAGATCTTTCAATTTCAAATAATGATACTTTTTTGAAGAAGTGTGGATCTCCGGTCAGACAAAAAGTTTAAAATATATTTATATGAGACTAGAACCTCAAGAATATACATTACCAATGTGATTACTCATGTTATAAAAATGAATAATTTTAAATTGATTGTTCTGAAGCACATAAAATGTTTTTAAGACATTTCTGAAAAAATTGTTCAAATACGATGATTAAGTTCAAAATCTTAAATGGAAATAGTGCTCCACCTCACAAATTAATTCATAACATATATGACATAAATCTGAAATATTTCGGAACACTTGAATCTACTGGCGATGAACAAAAAAATAACAATCAAACAAAATATCAAGCAATATATAACATACTTTTAGTGTTTTTTATTATATTCTCAAGAAGTAAAGGATATTTTGTCAATCGCTGAAATTCAATCGGAACATAGTCTTTCAACTGTAATCGACGGCATATCGGGTGCTTTTCTGTTGCCTGCAACATGGAATTGTAAAATAGAGAGTAAATATAGATTACCACAGCAACATATGCAATAAATTTTTGCATCAAAAGGATTTCAAAGCAATCCTGGTTACAACTGACTTGAGAGATCCTATTAAAGAATTCAAGGGTGCTGTTACCAGTTCATTCTTATGAAAAGGAATCCATGAATGGCAGATAATCAATTCTTTCTGTATCTATTAGTATTTAAAATATAAAAGCAAATAATTGCAACTTGTCCAATTGGTCAGTGAGCAGTGAACCCAATAAGCTCTAAATGAATAATTCTGTTGCACTTCGAAGAGAACCAGAATTTCCTTTCATTTCCATATAGAAATATATTCAAGGATTACCAACCTATGTTTTTTTTTTGTTTTACTAATATTCCTCGCTATATTTAGCGGATGAATATATTCCAGCGTAGACTTATTACCAATTGTTGTTTTCATAGAAAGCTGAAATGAACGTACACCATAATGGAAGCATCATGTTTCGCACGCATGGCATGAAACACAAATGTCGATTTCGGGTGACAATGATACTCTGTTCTACTGTTCTTCAGTCAATAATATTTCGACTTTTTGATAAGAATGGGACTGATGGATAGAGACGGTAATTTTAAAGTTTTAAGATTGAATGAGCCTTGGTCTAATCGAAAACTCTTGAGGTCAATACAGGATGGGAAACTGTGGAAAGAATCGCGTAAAGTATTATGCCTGGTTGTGTTAATAATCTTGTGACATCACCCATACCCCTTTCTCCCAATCAGAAATTCTATTTTGCAAAGAATCAACCACAAATCTGCCATCAGTGCCACCCATTCTCAACAAAAAATCTTTATCAAAATATTCCGGACTAGGATGTAGTGCGGGTATCGTAAATCGCCTGTTATCAATATTTTGTTTATCACCATGTGCATAGATCTTGCTATTTCAATCATGACACGCAAGATTTAAGCCTTATATGGCAAATCGGCTGTTAAATTATTCTCCACAGCATATATTCTTCGGCGAACTATAAAAGGGAATATTCTGAAATTCCTCGAAAACGAAAAAGAGATTTAAGTGGGGGAACATAGATTATCAATCTCTAGATATAATTCTTCATAAAAAAAAGAAGAAATTCCAGTTTCCAGACATGTGAAATCAGCTTTTTACTGCACACTGCCCACAGACTATATCTAATATGTCCAAACAAACTTTGATTCGATTGCACAATTTCAAACTGGGACTGACTTTTTCAGTCCGGAAATATTCGCAGGATATTCAGTCAGGAAAAGAAAAATAACTAGCATGTAAGTGACCATCCTGAATCAAGGAGATGTCCTGCAATTTTTTTGCTTATATTAAACCGCCTCATGGAGATTTAAATCAACGCACAGCATGGTGGCACTATAAGGATTACCGGTACAAAATTCATCTCTTTACAATGGTTCTAACATATCCCATTTGTCTCCTAAGAGGCAAAAGAAATCGGGAGTTTTAATAAAGTTTTAATAAATAGTTTTACCCTCGTCCAAAGCAGATATCTACCCTGCAAGTAATTACACTGTGTTATAGTGGTTCAGTTCTGTTTGAAATATTCTCCACTTAGATTGCAGTCTTAACATTTTATGCAAGAGTCGATTCTATTAAAAAATATTTGAAAATGAACTTAGGATTTTGATTTATCGCACGAAAATTACCAACAGCTGTGAAGTTAGTTACAAAACACCTGAATCGATGTCAGAATATCGCATACTAGTCTTAATTTCCTGAAACCAAATGGAACATAGCGGTAAGAAATACAGTAAGAAATTAGCAGGTTTGATTTTGTATAGTAACTATTATAAATCCTTTTGATAGGCTATTCTGAAATACCCAACCTTACAGACCTGGATGAAAGAGTTAAATTTCTGATCTTTTTTACATTTGTCTTTTATGAATTCTAGTGCGGCAGTCTGATTCCCACAATATACAGCACATTCATTCTTGAACTTTTCTCCACCCTGACCAGCAAACTGTAAATAGGAAACCATGAATGATAGATAGAAATATTCTAATCAACAAAAATAAGGATTGGTTTAATGCATGAGTCATAAGTTGAAAGATGAAAAATTTTAGTTGGCTAAACAAACAATTCAACTATTAACTTCAAATCCAATCTCAAAATTAACATTACATTATTTACTGAGGGAACATGCTATGATAAATGAACAGATTCTCTCCCATCATTTTTTTTTTATTATTTTCCAAAAATGGGAGATTAAATCTACTTTATTATTTAATCTATTTTTTTATTTTGTTTACTTCGTGGTATCATCCTAACATTTCAAACACTTTGGATTCTAATAGTGATATAACACATGTCCATATCTATGCACTATGAGTGCTCGCTAGTATAGGGTCTTCCTAAAATGAGTGACTGTAAAAGAAAATTGATTTCATGAATCTATCTTTGTCAATTCATGGCTCAGTATGATCATCAAATAATATTATAATGGAACTTGGCCCAGGCTAAGTGTATTTTACTGGAACACAACACGGAAATAACAAGTGCAGGAGTCAAAATGTGATGTTATAGCTAACTGGGGGACTGTTAGATCGTGGTCTTAGAGAAACCTGCCTATCTATTCCCCAACTTAAGTGTCTAAAAAGTGTTTTTGTGAGTGTGAGTGTATGTTTAAAATTAGTGCTTACCATGTCAAGCAAAACATGTGAGATGTCTTTTACAACATATCCATCTTTCAAATTTATGTCCATTAGAGCATCCTTCAACTGGCGATGCATTGACAAAATTTCTTGGAGATTCGGGAAAACTGTGAGAAGTTCTTCTCGTGTCAATCCTCCATCGGTTTGCATCTTATTGTAGAAAAGCTACAAAAATACACAACAGATGTTGTTGCTTCCAAGCCAACTAACATTCTTCATTTCAAAAAAATATTTGACAATCACAGATCAAATAGTGCCCTGATCTACTGAAGCTGACTTTGCCTGGAATTTCTCATAGTATTCTGTATATGTGGGGCGGGGGTTACTCAGTGAGCGTGTATGATTGCCAAAATAAATTTCGTAACAGGATGGTTATCATGTTGGCATCTCATGGCATAGCTTGTAAATCTGACTTCGGTTGCGCTTTCCCAAATGTAAGCTTGTAAAAATTATGGCGGTATTGAAAAGTTTACGAATCATTATTACTCTTCAGTCTTCCGAAAGGTGCAACTGGCGTTCGTCGAAAATTATTTAGCTCAGGAAAAAGAATATTATGCAATTGTCGCAACATTCCCTAAACTCTCCTTTGACTTCGCCAAATAATCAAGTATTCTAAATATCTGAATAT
Organism: Styela plicata; assembly: GCA_963675895.2. Taxonomy (NCBI): domain Eukaryota; kingdom Metazoa; phylum Chordata; class Ascidiacea; order Stolidobranchia; family Styelidae; genus Styela; species Styela plicata. Next base: position 138,635 of record OZ023138.1, read on the forward strand.
ATTCTTAAATTGATTTATTCACAGTGAAATCATGATATACGCCCAATTTTACACCGCAAAAGTTGACATGAACCATGGGCAAAGTATGGTCAAATATAAGCAATTTCGTTCTTCTGAAATGTTGAAATATCATTCTATTAAATTTTAAACATCATTTAATGAAAGTAATGTATTATCGTGCACTCAACCTTGTCCGTGACCACACATAACTAATAATTTGAAAATGAAATGTGAATACAGTATAAATTTACTTATATTTTGTTTTCCAAATAAATAGTAAGATCAAGAAGAATATGAAAATCTGACCAGGTTAAGTATAAGAAGATCCCGAACATGATGCTTTTCTGTATGAAGTAATTCACTTATTATCTCTTGTCTTTTTATTTCTTTTTTATCCACATCTTTAATGACTTCGCGTGGTGTAGTTTGAGACCACTGATATTCCTGTTCAACTTCAAGCTCAGGGTTGGCGGCAATTAAAGGTGCCATAAGATCTTCACTACTGGTTGAAGACAAAGATACTGAAGTTTGAGAACTGGACAATGATGAATTTGAAGTTGAATTTGGCACTAAGCTCGATTCAGAATTTCCGCTACAAACAAATTTCAAAGTTAGTTGTTGTATTTAACATCAATGAATCCATAGACCACTTCACTTTCAATGCATTGCACAGATATACATATATACAAAAATACACTATACATTCATATAACACATTTGCATATATAGACATAGTTTATTTCAACACCTCTGGTGATATATTGATAACATATATATAAATGACCATTTATATAGTAACTACTATTATAAAATTACCATTACACAAACGTAATTCATAAGTGCTGTAGTAGGTGACTAAAACTAAGCAAAAGAGTGGTAATAGTACACTGCTTAATCGTAGACAGGGCAGATTCCACTTCCCTCACTCCACTATGGAAGTTCAGGAATTTTTAAAGGTGCAATACTTTACTACATGTTAGAGGGTGTCAGTTAAAACGTCAATCAAAAATCCTGTTTAGTAGGTTTTACTTATAGTCTAGTATAGTCATGATTTAGGCCAAATTTATGGATTCAAAATTTAGTATATTATATAGGTATTTTTATTAAAATTTAGTAACAGTCAAAAAAAAAACTTAAATATATTTCAAACCATCCTTTCGTCAATAATGGATGAGAGACTATCTCGATTCAAGAAATTGTTCAATGAAATGGGCAATGGGCATCAGAATCTGCTTGTTTTTTTAGTTCATGATAATAATTTAAAAATGATCTGTGAGTACAGTTCTGTACAAATTTACTTATTTACTTATCTTTCGTTTTACAAAAAAATAGCAAGATCAAAAAGAACATAAAAATAAATATTCTGATTCATGTTACGCACATGAGTGGGAAATTGTATCCCACTTGTTTTGAGTTTGATTTAAATATACCTTTCCATTGTTATAATATTATTTTCCTGCAGAATGTAATCTATAGTATATTAAATGAATTGAAATGATAGATAGGAATAATCAGAATCATGAAGTCACCTGATTGCAGATTCAACAGCCATAGCATCAGGATCACTATTACTCTTCCCAGTAGCTGACCGATGTCTCTTATCTCCTCGAAAGCTACCCGATCTTCCGATGCTAATTTGAAGAAAAATAGAGAACTCAAAACAATATCATAAAGTATATAAAATTCTATCCATAGCATTCAAAATTTAATAATATTTGTTTCTGTATACTTTTTAAAGCTGAGATCAAAGGTTACATCTACTAATTAATATATTTAGGTAAGCAACAATTTCAGAATTTTCTAGTTGCATGCTAAAAATAGCAAGTAGTCATGGAGATTTAACATCAAACATTAAGGCTAACAACTTGACATACCCTTTATTTTTTTTGCTTCCCGGTACATCTAGTACTTCACTATTTTCTATATTGCTAGCAGATTTATTGCCATCAACATGAACGGATTCTTGAAACCTTCCAATCATTTGACTGACCATTCCGCTATCTGTCTGAATTTCTCCTTGGGTGGAATGTACAACAGGAATCACTGTGGACAACATCAATGAGGCTGTTTGAAATTTGGAATCAAACAAATTAGCAACTTGAGTAACAGTATTGAGTACGGTAATACTTTATAACCCATCCAAATATGTAGTCTTAATTTTAACCTTTTTTAGTGAAAGGGTCATATCACAAAGAAAAAGTTTTTAGGGGCCAGAAACAGAATCATAGCATGGTAGAAAAAGGTACACAAAGAAATGGCGACAAATTGATTTCAAAGTGAAAGTCGTAGTTGAGAACGCCGAGTTAGATGATGAAAGCAACGAAAACTGTAAAATACAATATTAAAATATTTCCCACATGACCCAAAATTTTTAAGATGTATGAACGCTTATGAATGGAATCTTTCCAGCAGCTATACAAATTTATCTTCAGAAATCCATCAAGGCATTAAAATGAGAAGATGGACTATTAGTATAGGTCAAGGGGTTACTTGTTCCATGGAACCAGGAAATATACTTTTCATTTCCCAGGAATGACGAGGCAGTCGGAGATAACAAAAAACAAAGTTTGGGTGACTTCCGAAGACAACACACATGTGATAGTATGTATATACATACAATTTCCCTTTTTTTATTTTTAATAAATTTTTGTTTTCTATCCTAATTCCTTCCGAGCAATTTACCGAAAAGGAAAAGAGCCATCAGCCGTTTGATAGCAAAAAGCTACTACAAGATGGTACCAGTAACTGCACTCTCAGATCTCACCAGGAAACATTTCAAACGAAACTGAACTGGTATGGAGAAGTGCAGTGAGTGGGATCTGGTCCGGGAGATTGTAAAAACTATCGACCTATGCGATAGATTTTTTACAATTAAAGATCATCAGGTAATAAAATTGATCAAATGGCTTTATATAAAATTGTCAAATTTGTTTTTTAACCACAAATATGAAAAAATTATTAATAAGTAAAATGAGTTCTCTTAAATAGTTCTAGAAGTTATTTCTTATTGCATACACACAGATCAAGAAATTACATAGATTATACATTTCACAAACATTAGAACAAACAATCACGTAACTTCGATAACAACCTAGGATCAATATGAATAAATCTACTTGGAAAAATCAATCAAAAATTTTGATTTAATAATTATACAAAATATCTTTAAATTACTATCTTTTAAAATTATGATAACTTGATTAACAGCATAGCGTGAATCCATTGGAAACTTCCATTTAATTATTTATAATGAATTTAGGAATTTTTTCAAAACAATTTTCACTCAAATATATAAAAAATACAAGGAATTTCAGCAAGGATTTGATATAAACCTGGTTTATTGATGCTATTTTGTTGATATGATATCTCCCTCGGAGTGTGGTTAATAGTCTTAGTATTGGCATTGTTTGATGGTGAGAGTGGGGTAGGTATCAATAGAGAATCAGATAATCTTTGCATGGTAGGGGCAGCTTCATGTCCAGGTGTAAACATTATACTCTCTAAACTGTCAACCGAATATGTTCTATCATGAAGGGCAGGATGCACAACATGAAAAGTTGAGGCTTGCGACTCTCTCACTTTTGAGGCCTTTTCACGTTTTGACATTTCTTTGACTATAAAAAAAATATCTCCAATATTGTCACAGAAAATTAGCATTCAATATTCATTTTATTCTAATCACTTGTTCATATGCTTTTTTATAAGTAAAACGATGGGCAGTCTCATTCTGTATAGTCCAGCAGCAGCTTCTCGAAAAGCGGCCTAAAATGATTTTGGTAGTACCCAAAGAACATATTTTGCTAATTTTATATGTGGAGGAGCCGGGAGATCACTGTAAGACTGTTGGTACTATAAAAAGTCGAATCAATAGTATATCATGGGCCGGAATAATTTGTTAAAAACCCTTAAAATTTGTTTGGAAATAATCGAATGGCACCCACTAGCGGAGAGATCTTAGAGATTTTTCAAAGATCTCAGGTGATTTTATTTCGGTTTCACCCGTTATCTAATTTAAAGATGTTTTATTTGACCTAATGCAAAACTGTGCAAATTGAGGAAGTTAAAAGCGATACAATTTTACTGGTGGATTTTTTGTTTTTATTTGTTACTAAAATGACATTATAAAAACATTTTTTTAGTTTGATAGCCTCAAATATACACCCGTCAAAAAGTATTCTTATTTAAATCAAAATATTTCAATGAAACATAATAAATTTTCGTATTCAAAAATGGGTTAATGCCTCTTCCAGCAAAATGGGGGAGAAGTTTTCAGTTGAGTTAGCAGGAAGGGGGATCCTGGCTGATACTTTGAGACATCACAAAGCTGAAACACAATATTTTTTATTCCGCTGCAAAGCGAGGAATTAGTAATAATTGGTAATGCATGTAATGGCTCGATAACAACTTGAAAATTATATTTTTGTTTGTTTGTCAAGGTTGGTCGATGGTTAATGGTCGATTCTTACCAGAAAATAGAATTGTAAGGCCAGGGTCAAACCAAAATCATCTTATTCAGGGCCACTTGGCCAGGCAATATTGATTTTGGTAAGATAAGACTTTTGTAATGTAATTTTATAAAGTAAACACACTTCATTGACCTTGTTTAAAAGCACTGGAAATAGTTTTAACATTATTTTTATAGACTCGTGGTGATAGTTTTCTCTCAGAATTAATGAAACGTTAGTATTTATTAGTGCCGTTTAGATAAAAATATTTCTTCTACTCAGTAACTATCTTTCAGCTATATTTCAGAAGTCGGAAATACGGGTAGATATGAATTGGAACATTGAAAATTGGATCCAAAGTTGCTACAATAAAATCCACTAAAATTATGAATTCATAGAGTAGATGTCATTAGAAAGTTGTTAAAAAAATATAGATGAAACATCTATGCAAGAGTTTTACAAAATGAACTTAGTTTTGTGGGTATAGTTTGTTTCACAAAAATATATTGGTGAATCATTTTTTAATTGATTGTCAAAAATAAAATTCTATGCTAAGGTGATGAAATCATGTTTTACTTCTTAATTTTTCTACTGTTGATTGATTTCTAATTAAATGGTAGAAATTTAGTAACTAACATTCCAAATGGTTGTTTCACATCTATTTCATATCTTTGTCATACTGCAACCAAACAACACAGTTTTTCTTTTGTGTGGGGCTTCGTTACTCACTGCGGATTTCAAACCAAACCGATATGTATTCGGTCAGTATACTACATACAGTCGTTGCCAATTTTAATGCCATAGGAGAAGCATTCTTGTGACATTTTAGGTAGTGCAGCAGAGTTAGTTAAAGTCTGACCATGTGATTAAAAATCAATTTATTAACAATTTGTACACACAAAACGTCCTTGAGTATCATAACTGTAGTAAGTAGGTGTAACTAATGGCATTATTTATACCTAAAACATTGCACTCATAGGAGTCCAATGTATTCTAATAGGTCGATTCATTCCATAACTGAATATTCTTTTAATTCCCTATTTTCTCCGTCCAATATTTTTAGCTCCAAACTGGCTAATGATTTATCGCAGATTTATGAAAAATGTTTACACGCAAACCGCCATATACATATAATTATTTCTTACTCCTGACATCATTTCCGCTAAAAATAATGCGACAATTTGAATAATGCATTGCAATAGGTTAATCAATTCTATAGCTGGACAAACTTTCTATTTCTCATTTTATCATCCCAATATTTTTTATTTTACGCATTAATAGATATGAGATTATTTTGTGACATCATCCTCACATCATAATTGTATTCGGATGATGCTTATATTACCCAATATAACCATTTTTCCTGATAATTACCCAAAATTTTAATTTCAGAGTTTAAACAGTGGTAATTTTTGCAAAAATTACTTTTAAAAATCTTCAACCAATGGAAAATTCTCTAGGGGGTTCAAAATGCCATTCACAAATAGGCAGGTTGTAAATTTTATTACATCACAATTTCACAGTACTATATGACCTTGAGGATAGCTGAGATAGTGCCGAACTAACCGAAAATTCCGAAGATCAAAATATGTTCTTACGGTGCCACAAATCACCAAATTTTCAAGGCAACTGCTATTACTCTAGTACTATGTTTGTCAAACAAATCAGCTATGAGTATTGGAGATTTACTTTATACCGTAGTTATTAAATGAAATAAATTGAATTCAAATTTGATTAAAGTCCTCAATAACTTCCATTGTATTGCAAGAGGCATGACAATGAGACAAAACTTTACGAATAAGTTTGTCATCCAATTGAAAATGTTTTTAATGTTTGAAACAGACAAGTCAGATACAATACTTTGCAGAGCATTTGTACAGGAAAGAGTAAAATAACAAAATTGAAACTTCACCTAAAAGCAAGAAGTTTTTGTACTTTTGTTTAGCAAGTGCAAATATATTTGTCACTTTCTTGACATTTCTTTCGATGTTTATTATATCACTCACTATAAATTTTCTAGAAGCTTTATTATTGGTTTGATCGATTTTGATAATTTTCATCATAACATTTTGTACAAAGCAAATATTGGGGATCCTGTAAATTAACAAATTCTTTGATGCTTGTAATGAATCCACTGATATTTTTGTAACATACGAGAGAAAATCATTTCGCTACTAATTTTCCAAAATTTTGATAAAATTTTCAGAGATTCCACAACCTCCCCAACCCTTATTTAATTCTCTGACTTTCGAGGAGATTACTCAGAGATTTGCGATAAAGGAAGAAACAATGGATAGGTCATGATTGAGTGTGCCAATGAAGCATGATAGATCTAAAGCAAAGTTGTGTGCTATAGTCATTCTTCACAATTAGTATTTTTTTCTTTTTTATAGCCACTTCGTAGAGTGGATCACCCAAAGCCCTGCAACAGCGGCCACTTATAGATGGACAGGGTTACAATTACTGGAAAGATATCAATTTTTCCTGTTGGGCTTTGCCTACCCAAGTTATTACACCCTCGCCGGACCGGATTCACCGGGGCTCGAACGCGAGATCTTCAACCTGCGATGCCAACATGTTTACTCACTAGGCCATCGCGCCCACTTGAATAAGAGATATTGTCAAATACATGCCAACTACATCAGTACAAGATGATTTATAGAAGGTATGATGGGGAAAAGTATTGTATTACTAGAATAAAAAATTTTAGCAGCGAAATGGGCTTGCATTTTAGAACATACCCGTTCCTGAAACTTGTTTCTTTTTTCCAAACGACCTTCCAAGAATGCTGATTCGTTTGTTCTGATCATCTATGATTGATTCCATACTACTAGCAGGTTTTGGTCTCATTTGAACCTTGACAAAAATATTAGTTATTCAAGTGAATGGCTGGTTGGGTAATTAGTAAATGAAACTAGTCAAAACATGTTCTGCTACAATTTCCCCCAAAAAGATCAGTCAGAATATTAATTTTTTTATTTAAATTCGCTGAAAAGCGAGGTTGCACGAAACGCATCATACATAAGTCTCCTGAAATCTTTGATAATGAAAAATATTATCATGAAATACCAAATAAATGGATGTCGATAATCTTTTGCGAATCCAGCCAGATTGACAAATCAAAAGAAAACCAAGTGTTACAAGCTCTCCAAGCATAGTCAAATCAAATGCCAAAAAAGCAAGATTTTAAACAAGTGTAATTTCTAGAACTAAGACGATTGACCGCTTGTAATATATTAAACATAATACCCATTGATGAAGATAAAAACATTTAGTATGAACATTTAGCATAAGCTAAGCAGATTTACGAAATTATTCTATTGCTTTAAGGTTAATGAATAGACAGATCACATCATTGCCCGAATGTGAAGTAATTGATTCTGATCGAATGTTCATAAAATGACACGACGGACCTGTCAAAGTGCAGCAATGATAAAAATTTATTTCACAGAAAAACATATCCCTAATATTTCAAAGTTTATTTACCGGTTTAGGGCGCAACATTGAACCAAACATTCTTGACGTGATTCTGCTCTTTTTTTTTCCAGTCCAGTGCATTAGCAGCTTTTCAAGTGCATCATTTTTACTTGAACTAGACAACAAAGATAAATTTGGGGGGAAAGAATATTGAAGCAAACACAATTAAATGGGGTCCAAAAATGATTAATTGTGAATGAATGCACAGTTAAATTACCAGAACTTTCATGATATAAAAGATTTATATTTGAAATCTTAAATACCCATCGGCAATTTAATATACGCCATCACACGTATTATCTCGAAAAATCATCACGGCACCAGTAGCAGGTAGTGTTGATGACTTCAGTCTAAAACTACCAATTTCAAAACCATTATAAATATTATCCATAATTACATTATTTAACAAAAAAGATTTCAGACAAATCCTTCTCAACTGAATTAAATTACAAGGCTACAATAGTCCATAATTTCTAAACATTAAGAGATTGAAAGCCCTTAGAAAATTGACTTTCTATGAAACATAATATAAATTGCTCATATCACTGTCCTACATATTACATACTTTATATCTCCATCTTCGGCACCAGCTTGAGGTTGCCTGTAAAACAAACATTTCCGGATGTAATTTATATGCAATATCTTTTTTAGTTGGGTGCCATCTTTGTTCAGTCTAATTACATAATTTAATCGAATAACCTTGAACTAAAAAATCATGTCAATTGGCACCAGAGAACGAACAATACAACACAATGTAGTTAGCAGTCACAGAACGCACAGATATTGATTCCTGTTCATAAGAAGCCCTTTAAAAGTGTTAATGCTACTTGTTTGGGACTTTAATTTAGTTTATTAAAAAATGAGCTTGTTTGATTTGATTACACTATAATATTGTAAGGCATACCATAAAAAGTGAATTAACATAAAAATGCAATATAGATAACTAATTGACACATTGTGTCAGTACAATTCGTTCCAAAGGTATCAGACATGTGTTTCAATTGACCAATAGAAAATGAGATTAGCATGATTGTCACTTTTCGACGTCTATCATGATTAGAAACATATCATGAGGGCTGTTAGCGAAGAGCTCATTGTTAGAAGTTATTTTAATAAAGACTAATAGAAAGTATGAGCGTTTTCGGCTAATAACTACATTGGCATGTTTTTTTTTATATTTGCTCAATGAAATACCGGAAGCAGGGCTTAAAACAGAACTAATTTATAGCCACTCTAATGGCAAAAAAACTACTTCTAAATGAAATATCAGCAACTGCACTCCCAAGTGGAAAACATCCAAAATAAAACTGCTGCTAGATATAGACATAGACTGCTATATAAAGTGCAATGAGTATCTTCCCAGGGCAATAGAAGAACAATCCCTTCATCCTGTGGCATTCACAGACTACACTGTAACCTGAACCTGGTGATGCTCAATCAATGTTAGCACAAATTGACTCATATCTTGCCCTGTAAGAGTGAGCTATTGAGTTTGCCTTGCATACTTCCTCCATATCTTAGAAACGACTGGAAGGAAACAAAGAAGTGGTAGATGATTTGCAATCATCCAGGCCACATATCACTCCCTACACTTTGTTATAGGGGTTCATTCCTCTGATACGTTTCCCACTTGAGTGCAATTGTTGGTACTACATTTTGTAGTATCTTTATGTAATTTTAGTGGCCGTTCAATGGTTCCTTTCAGGCGCTGCTTACTGCATTGCTTAGGAGCAAACGTTAATAAAAAGATCCCACGTGAAGAACGAAACAAAGTGCCGTTCAACCTAAGGGTCATTCCATGCCAACTGAAACACTCAAAAAACACTCTTCAAATTTAGGTTAGGTCTCCTATACATCCTGACATCAAAAAGACCTATTGTATCCCTGAAACCACAAAGTTCGTGTTTACAGCTGTCTGAAAAATACCATATATATTCAGCCAAAAAATCCGAATCCCCAGAAACAGATATGTTTCACCATTGCTGCTAGCCCTCTATATTAGGAACGAAATAAACATCGAATCAATTAGCTGATGTTGAGAATGCTGAATCAAAGGACATGATAAAAAATTTATATTTCTTGACTGAGCCTTTGATCGAATTTAAAACACGCCTCAACTCAGAATGCCTACTGCATCTATCAATAGTGGAGGACAACGTTTAAAATTCTCGTATATGTGTAATACATATTTTTTGGTATACTCTGGCAAATGTGTGGTGTCAAAACATTCAATACACATTCAAAAATTATTTTCTAAACATACCCAAGATCCTGCATTAGTGGAGCAAGTATTTCTTCGACAACTTTGGTTTCTTGTGTATGATCCATATTCTTTGATATTTTATCTTCCCCATAGCTATGGGTTAAACCCTGATCCCTTCTGACGCAAAAATGTTCTAACTGCGTTTTCACCTGATGAGTAAAAAATTAGTGAACATCCAGCTAATATCTTGTCAAGACTATATTGTACGAAACATTACCAGTTTTGTACCAATCTTTAAAATCTGTTATGGTTACAAATGGAACATTTCTAACAATTGACACTTCTATTTCAGAGACTCTAAAAGATATAGCAAATTCTACTGTTACTTCACCAGTTTGAAGGGTAAATATTGACAAAGGGAGAGCTTTCCGACTAATCGATATTTGTGTTACAATAAATTATATCGACATTTTAGGTATTTGTCAGCCAAACAAACAATTGATAAACATCACTCACAGTTTTCAAGGCATGTTGTACAGCAGGATCAAAAACTGAACGTAGGGCTTCTTCAGACAAATTTTTTGATTGCAAGGCGTCAGCTGTTTGAAGAATTAGAAGAATATGATTGGGGCAATACATAGTTAAAGAGGTTGCCAATATTTCTCTCCAATATACAATCATAGAAAATGTTCAACTTTGAATATTTGCATTAATAGATATTAGAAACAAACTCATCGAATTGCACTTTACTCAAATGAAAACTTACACAAATATTCGGTTATGTTGGAGAATAGGTTTTTTTAAACCTTCTAAGTAAATATCTAGAAACCAGCCTTCGTGAAATCCTCATTGCTCATTTGATACAAAATATGGAAATTTAGTTGTGAATGACTTATTAGTCTGTTGGTTGAATAAGATCTCCATCATACCCAATTTGAAACCACAGGAAAGCTTTCATTATGATTTTATTACAGTTGTGTTTTCTCTCCGAGGAAAATAAAAATGAAATCCTAATCTAATACTATCTGATCCGACACGGTGTACAATAAAAATTTTACTCACCTATACTTCTCGCAATTCCTTCATCGAGTCCTGTAAACTTCAATACCTGAAAAAATAATAACGAAATGAGATATAACAAAGAATGAAACTAATAATTAGAACATAGATATTAAGTACATACTAGTATTGATTTTTAATGTACTCACAGCTGATGGAGATATATATGTTTTGCATATGAGGTCAGACGTCTTGTTCAATTCCTTCATATTAGAAATTTGTCGATATTGCTCGACTGATAAAACCAGTAACTGAAAATATATAATGGAATTGAAAAAACAAAATTACATAACTTGCACAATTCGTAATCTATTGTGCTGAGTCGGACTCAGTAATAAGAAAATATAATATGCCCAATGTGACCCGTTTGGTAAGATCTCTATATATCTTGGATTGGTTTGAGTTTTTCTTTTAAACTGAGCAGGAGTCATTCCGACCATTCCTAATAAATCTCAGCAACACCTCAGGCATGACTGGGTGTGCCTCATCGTATATACAATTATTAAAATGGAAAATTCATTTTCGTTGAAAATTCAATTTCAGATTTTTAAGGATATTCATGGATTTTCCAAATAATTTTGAAAAATCGATCAGACAGGTGCAGGAAGAACAAAGTCTGAACTGCATAAAAAGGGTCAAAAGTAACTTACAATAAAAAAGGTCAAATATCAAATGCACCACATTCTCAGAATGATATTCTAGGGTCAACAACTGTTTGTAATATGATGGAAATGATAGGAACATCCAACTTAACAAAGTAATTTGTGTATTTTGCAAATTTCCTCTTGTTTGGACAAACATACTGTACTTGCGAGAGCTTGTATTTAACATTGATTTCTTCAAGTGCAGTTGAGCACAGTCCAGTACGATGTATTGTTCGATTGAAACCTGCTAATGTGTCTTTATTTATTCATTATTGTTGTTCTGTTGATAATGTGTATTGTACTAATATTTTTCTATGGGCCTCGTAGTCTGGAATAAAAAGCATTCATTCTTCATTCAATATACAAAATAACTCACCAGAGCAGTAGGATCGTGACATCGAAATACATAATTCAGAAACACAGCAATATAAGCAGGATGAGATTTGATTTTGTCAAAGTCTTGAAACGGTCCATGATCAAGGGGCTAGAAGAAAAATATAATAACTTGCTATTAGTGAGGACGTACCTCAAATTTTTTTTAAGAAGGCAATGATTCACAGAGGTTTTTTTTTGCTGTGAGCAAGCCAGGATGAAGTGCCTAGAAAGAGCTAAACTAAAGTGAAACGACCCGATATGTAAAAGAGATACTACAAGATGAAGTGCAAGCAACTGTACTCCAAACAGAAAATACACGATACGAAACTAAACTGCCGTGGTAAAGTACAGTGAAGGGTATCTGTCCTGGTGTTTCCTGTTAATTGTCTCTCATGACATGCATGAAATACGTTAAGACTATTCTACTATCCCTTAGTTTACCATAGTTATCTGAGCATGTTCACATTCGCCTTTACTGGTCTAGTTACACAATAAGTTTTTTTCAAACATGGAAATTATGGTACAGCGACAGACAGGTGCCTCCGTCATGAGATCAAAAGCAACAATAGGCTTTGTGTGCACTTAATGTCTTGGCAGTATTGCATCATTTACATTTAGTACATGAAGACATGAACAATATCAGGTAATCGGCCATATACAGTAAAACTCATACATGACATTGATGCTCCCACTCCTGGCATTACATTCTACATACCATTTCTGATGGATCTGCAAACTCATCTTCCTCAAAATTCATTATATCCGAATGTTGTATCACATCTTCCTTCAATTTTTGTCGAGCCTGACACAAATGAGAAATATTTTGTTCCATTCAGTTTGTACTGTGTAAAGTGTCTCCATAATAAATAAGTCTATATCTATCAATGCTGTAAGAGCTATGATATTAGTGATGCCACACATAAATTATGACAAAAAAGCCGGTTTCTTACATGTGAACTGCTTTGCGTAGTGTATTCATTGTTTATAATGCCAGGTTCTTTCGTTGATGTTGCATCTTGATCTCTGTATTTTTTAACCTGAAAAAAAGGCCAAAAATTTTCAGGAAAGAGGTTAAAAGAATAAGTAAAACAAAAATTGAGTCAGTGTAAAAAGTGTGTAAAATATTTTAGGAAAATTAATAGAAAAACGTCCCCTCCATAATCCACTTTCACAATATGAAAACAGAGTCACCCTCATTAAAAAGATAGCGGTGAAATATAACAGTGTAGAATGTACATTGTAGTGATTTTCTAAATGTAGAAAATCACTAACTAAAAAGGTATATAAATGACAAAAAAAAATTTTTTTCTGTATTAACCAAATGTTTCACTATGAATACAGAAAAGCAGAGAATGAGCATTTAAGAAATAAGTTATATTATAGATATCATTATTTTTCAAAAGGCATTTATTTTTTCTTAGCTGCTTCTGTAATGCTCCATAATGAAAATGTCAGGTCAATGTTAGTTTCAGATTTTCTAATGTATTTGAGCCAGATCTTCAAAAAGCAGATTCAGATGAAAATCGGGGAGGAATCGGAATGGTGGACATATTCTTTTGATAGGGAAAAACGATATTTATAAAGTGTCATCAGAATAGGAAATCAAATATTTAATAAAATTTGTTGAAATTGAATCTCACCGTACCAATCAATAATTCAGTTTTATTTTACCAAAGTAAAACCTCAACTAAACTTTCACACAGACATAAACACTTTGGGCAAAAACTGCTATTCTATCTTTCAATAAGAGTGGTATGATTTGATGGGACTTCCATCTAGTTTATAACAAACTGACCATTGTTTTTTTTTTATTCTGTATTAATGTTGTGACAAACATCCCCTCAAAATCCACTAAACGATGCCGTATGTTGTTAAAGTGTGGGTAAACATTTTAAAAATAATGCAATTAAAATATTTCAAATTTGGGTACTTTATGCGTTACAAGGTGGCATACTCTTTGTTTGTCAAAGCTTTGCTTTGAATTTTTCTTTTGGCTGAATAAATGACCCAGCATACCTACTAGCACTACGTACAATTTCGGGGATGTAGCTACGGCAATTCGTAATTTGATGTGTAGGACACACGGCACAGATTAAGCCATCGCACTTCAGATTCATACATTACATCCAGAATAGAAAAAGTAATTTCAAATATATAAACCTACTTTTTCGTATTAAAATGGCGTCTTTTTGTAAATGTTTCAAATTAAATACTAATTTTAACATAGATGATGAAATTTTTGCTCCCAAATTACAAAATATATTTCATATTGTGATTATTGTTTTGCTTATGCTCATTTGTGTATAGAATGTACCGCAAACAAAAACAATATTATTAATCACTCGCTTATAATAAACTGTCGGCAGACATAAAAATCATGTGTAGCCACTCTCACATTCACAAAAACTGTAATTGTAATTTATGTTTAGCATTACTTAAGCTTTTACTCGTTATTCTACCTATTTTTCGTTCGATGGCCAGATGACATTTACTCAAGTTGTCTGATGAGTCAGTTATAGCATTTCATTTTAGTCCAGTAGGTAGGGGCTTTAGAAAAGTCCCAACATTTTCTGTAAAATGTTAAAGGCGAAAGGAAACAAAGAAGCGAGTCCAAGGAAACAACAAAGCGGCACAGGGTTTATCATTGCCAAGAGCAGATTCCTTCCCCTGTATATTACCATGGTGGTTTAGTTCTATATGTCTTTCACGTAGAGTGCTGCCACCGATACTACATTTTGTAGTAGCTCACTGCCATTTGAGTGGCCGTTAGCTGGTGGCAGCTTTTGGCCATACTTAAAGCAAACTGCTATAAACAAAAAACTTCAAACTTCAGAAAACATTCTAGTACACAGATTTAAGACATGCATATGGAATTGTATGATGTCGGGTATGAGGTGATCTTATTTACGTGCCACCAACAGATAGCATTCATAAGTGGTACTTAAGTACTTTCAATTGCTAAGACAGGAGATAAATTTGAAATTATATTTCAACAGTTCCAACCCCTGATATTAAATTCTTGGAACTTGTTTGCATTTCCCAAACTTGCAAGGAACTCCCTTACAATAAACAATCAGGGTTTGTACATTATTTAGTACATATCACTTGTTGTATAAGTAATTTGACAAAAAGACATAATTGCGGTATAAACTGATAGAAAGGTGAACAAAAGATAGTGAAAGATGCAGTTGAATAATTCCATACATTGTTATACCTTGTTGAATTTGTACACCTAATATCACCTACAGCAAAAAAAACTTTGGAATATTCCCAAATAATAACGCATCAACCAACGACGCAACATTATTTAGTGCCTTACATAAAGTAAAAGTGAAAAAACAATATATTTTTTAATACATGAAGTGATTTTGACTGGATGGAAAGCAAAGCTTATGACTGTCATGATCCGATTACTAACCAAAGACTTGTGCCTTATTGCTCCCGATCGTTGCCTTGATAAACGAGACTTCAAACTTTTAGATTTAGGGTTTCTGGTTGTGCTTTGTAATTGTTCCTCATTAGAAGCTATAAAATCTTTATGTTCTGATGCGGACAATACAGCAGCTCCTACATCAGGAAAAGTAGAATGTGGTGGTTGAAATTCATTCATCAGTACTTTTTGTTCGCCAGATTTCAACCCATGAGAAAAACTACTGACCCTAGCAACTGGAACTCTTGGCTGATGCAGAAAATCAAAAGGTATGCTGAAACTTGCACTATGTCCCCTTCCAAAATTGGTTGGCTTAGAAGGAACTTCTTGCCAAGCGGGCATTGGACGGCCAGCAATATTACCGAGAGCAGTGAGTTCATCAATACCAGTATCTCCCGAAAGCACAGCTGGCATACTGCGCCTATTAAGCTGTTTAGATATTTTGTCAAAAGCAACAGGCTTTTCTCTCATTTTTGCCTTTCCAAAATATCCAAATCTCTTGTCACTAGTTTTTTCCTCTTTCTCCATGTCTGTCACAATTCATATATCATTGAACACTATGTGACACACTGAATATGCGACTGCATCCCAACAGCAAACACATTCACAAAACTAGACAAGATGGAATGTGGCGTTAAATTATCAACCAAATAGGACTAGCTATGTAAACCTTGTCATTTATTAGATGTAAGTTAATGATTAGCTGAGTTAGATTGTTTGAGGGAAGCAGTACAGTTCCAGCATAAATTTAAACTAACAATGAGTACTAAACCTCTAGAATCCAAAACAAACTTTGCCATGTATATTTTTTTCAGACTATACTGTCTTCTTATCAGTCAACAGCAATCCACCAAATAAGATCATCAGGCTACATATTTTTGTAACAATCAATAGCTATCCACCATTAAGATTAATGCCACAGCAATTCTCTGGTGAAAATGAGCTAAGGAGGGAGATTGGATAAAATGTTTAAAGACAAGTTTTCACAGAGTGCCAGTATGCTCTACTCAATAAATCTTGATGCATGTCATTTTTGGACACATTTTAATCAGAATATTCCAAATTTTGAGTCTGGAATATTTCCTTGGTGACCTTCTAGTTGCATTTGCACGATTTGCATATATATTTTATGAAAAAAAGTTAGTACCTAAGCCCTGTAGGTACCAACTTTAGAATAGTCCTAACAGATTTCCTACGTTACATAAAAGCCGGCTAAAAGGAAGCAAAAAAGTGATAGATGGTTTCACCATCGCCCAGGGTAGATACCACTCACTGCACTTTATCACGGTGGTCCAGTTCCATTTGGGATGTTTTCCCTTTAGAGGTGCAGTCTTTTACATCTTTTAGTAGCTCTCTGCTATAGAGTGGCTATTAGTTGATGCCTTTTTGGCACTGCTTCTGGCCTGGCTCAGATTGAATTTCAGAGTGAAAAAAAAAAGTTGACAAAAGTTGTTTATATAATAGTATGAAACGATATCACAGTGTGAAAATTCAAACTTAATTTTTCTTTGATTGATTGTTTGCAATAAATCCAAGATTTGGAAATTTTGAATCCAAGATTATGAAATTTTGAATTTTCTTTTCTACATGCACATTAGTGAGGCGTAAATTGCGTCATTTTCAAAATTTTTTAAACTAATTTGAGTTGAACTTGTTGAGTTTAGCTTCCTTAGAAAGACATTTCAAACAACATACTGTTGGCAATAAAGCAATTTATTTCTATTTAAAACTCTGGCTAAAAATATCGAAACCGCGAAATATATTTTTCGATTCGACAATTGTGAAATTTTAATTTTTTTCTCTGTTAATTAAAAGGGTAGTGCAGATTGCATTATTCGCAAAATTTCAAAAGTATTTTGCATCGAACTTGCAACCTTTAGTTTCCTCAGGAAAGTATTTCAAGCAATATACTATTTAAGATAAAGTAATCTATTTTTATTTGAAAATCTGGCTAATAAATACCAAATTATATTTTTCAATTCCACAATCTTATTTTGAAGAATATATTATTGGCAATAATACAATTAGTTTTTATTTGAAAATCTGACTAATAATTACTGAAATATATTCTTCGATTTCACAATTGTAGAATTTTTCTTTTTTCCTTAATTTAAAGGGGGCATAGTTTGTGCAATTTTCAAAACCTGAAAAATAACTTGCCCTGAACTTGCCAAGTTTAGATTTTTTTAGAAAAATACTTCAAACAATATAGTATTAGTAGTAAAACACTTTATTTTTATTTGAAAATCTGGCAAATAAATACCGATGTATATTGTTCGATTCCACAATTGTGGAATTTTAAATTTTGATTTTAAAATTTCAAAGTACGGTTGTTCACATAGATCGGAGAAAAACACTACATAGGAAGGTACTACAAAATGGAAAAGCGGCTCTGATTCGCCATGGAACGGAAAAGACGATACATAGGTTAAAGCAAAATATTTGTCTATGGGAAAAATTTTAAAAAAAAGGTAGTGACTTCTAGTCAAGCGGAATCAGGTACCCAAAAGGAAAAATCGTCCTCAGCAGCCTGTTAGCTTGTAATGATCTGCCGAAAATTTGTAAAATAGCCAAATTTATGTGTGATTGATTTCTTAACGTACATCCTCTAGGTGGTAACTGGGTGCTTCAAAATTGGAATTAAGAGAGGAAAGACTAGAGTTCAAAGGCGATTTAAATGGACAAGGCCAGGTGGGCTACAATCTTTGTGGATTATCAGGATAGGATTTCATTTTTATTCTATGGGAGAGAAAAGCCGAGATTAAAACTTAACCATAATGGTGAGCCACGACCTCTTGTGCATACACCAGTTCCGCATCGAGAATGAAGGTTTTTATTGAAACATATTTTATCATTTTCTTCTATGCATGACCTGGTTGGTGGAGAAAGCTATAAGCTGAGCTTACAAAAAACCAACGTCCAGCAGACCTCTCGCATATAATCATCCCTTACAGGACTCGAACCCAGACCGTTGTTGATGCATAGCTCAAAGCGCATTACCAACGCTTTACCGATTGAGTTAATTGCTGGAAATAGAAATGATGTTTTCTGGTTGGAATATGTGTGTTGAACCACCGTATTAAAGATGATTACCCACTGTAGCATGAATGAACAAGTGCTTTAAGGGCTACAGTTGTGATAACTGACAACTCTGAATGAATTTGATATTTGCATGTCTCCTTTGATATGCTCTATTATGATTTTGCTCTATTACATCATAACACTTTAGCGGAACAACTTGCTCATCAAATTTGAGGCATTGGAAGTTAGTCTGGGGCATAATGAATGATAAAACAAGCAATCCGACGTCCAGTATCGCAAAGGGAAATTTGTTTGATAAAAAATTGCTATGCTATAGAAATAAGGCCGTTACACAAAGAGGTTGAAGGATTCTGAATTTTCATCAAAGATACTCATCTACTAAAGTGCATCAAATTTATTGGACCACCGGGCCTCACGCAATCAAGGTTTATATCATTCAGATGCAACGTGCACTACAACTTGCGTGTCGAGCATTGTCAAGAAATCCAAATTTCCATAATGCCGAAAAGAAAATTTAGTTTGAAAGACCTTTCTAAAGAATCTAAACCTGATATGATCTTCATCTAATATGACCTTGCCCAATCCAGTCACAAATATTATGTGCACATATATATAGGATTCAAGTTGCTATGCTTAAGGTCTAAATATTATTGCATTCGAACTTACTGATAATAACTAATTGTCAAATTCTCTCCCACCTATCAATCAGTGTTTTATCAACACAACAGTGCCGAAACCATAGTTTGAAATAGTTTTTTCATTCTAAACATATTAGTTAGCAGTCAGAGAAGAAAACCCACAATCACAATGCAATGTCACTAAGAAAATGCGAATAGATAAAAAAAAAATTCAATAAGCATACCAACCTTCGTATCGTTTAAATCAATTTCAAAAACATTTGGTTGGCCAACTTCTTCCATGTCTCCTGTAGCACCTGTAACAGAATCACTTTTGTTATCCTGCACATCATTAATGTAATAAATTCATATTTATGTATTCAGAACGAACCAGTCCAGAAGCAGTCTCTCACAAAAGAAATTGATCGATGGCCACTTATATGGCAAAAAGATACTACAAAATATGTAACGCCAGCAAGTATACTTGGCAGATCAAATTTCCTTTAAAAAAAGCAATGTTAAAAAAAAATAGAGAAAAGCATGCATGGGCAAAAAAAATTATTTGTTTTAATGCAAAGACTTTACCAACTTTAATCCTATTTCTCAAATATCAACTGTTAAAAGCATTGTTAAATTAAAAGTTAAAACAAACAACTACAACAATAAAATATATCATATTTTATACCTTCTTTTGTACTATTATAGGAACAGGCTTGGCTGACATAAAATATGATTAGAAAATTCGCTGATAATTGTTTTAAATGGACTCTCTGGCATTTCACCAAAAGAGGTATCAGTTAATTTGCTGACAAAAAACAAACAAAAAGACATAAATAACTATATGGTTCCTTGTTATGGATTTGGAAAAAGAGATTGGTCCAATTCGCAAACCCTTCATGAATACAAGAACGGTTTGATTTTCTAGTAGCCTGAAAAGGTTTTAATAACTTTACTAAAAATGTAAATTTTAGGGAGCAAGGATGAAGGTTGGATTTCAAGAAAATTTCTTTCATTCTTGCCTAATCATATTTAAATTCTAATTTTGTATCATAAGATGATCCAACATGACAATTTTTTGTATGGTGTCATATTGAAGCCTCCACAATAAATAATAAAAAGCGTAAAAATATGTACACCAGCCCATAAGGAAATTATTGGAAATTCAAAAATATTTTTATTGTATTAAATAATCCTAATGGACATAAAAGTACAGTTCAAAGAAAGCCTCATGGATTATGGAATATCGGCTTAAATTAAGGGAATGATCAGGCCGTTTATTATCAAATCAGTCTAAAACTGCTCCAAATAACTAACATCGGACTCATCAATTCAGACCCCCACTTATCAGTCATGTTATTAGGGCATTTATGCTCCTTCTGACATCTCATGGAATTGCTAAAACTGCACTGGTCTCAATTTGGGCTAAAAAAACAAAGGATTTCATTTGACTACAGGCACATAACCAGAAAAAATACCAGTCTATTTTATGTATTTTAAAAATCGACCAGACAATTTGACATTATTCAGAGACTTCTTTTGAAATGAAAATATTCATGATTAGATAGCAAATAAAAGATCAGTTCATGTACCATGCTTATTATATTATTTCTAATTTTAAACTGTGCCTTTTCTAGTTGCTGACTAGCCCATCTCTATGGTTCTCTTATTATATCTGGCAAAATGGTCTAGCCTTGCAGCGCGAGACTGAACATAATCAGAAGTGGAGTACTGTAGTTAAACTGGTATTAAACTTCTCTCTGCTTATATACCAGCAGCATAGCTTGTGCCAACTGAAAAAATTCAGAAGATCAACTCCTTTCACTAACAGCTTAATCTTTTTCACCATATTCATGCAATAAATAACAAATATATCCTCAGAAGCCTGGTTCCACGATTAATACCTAACAAAAGTTACAATATTTCACAATTCCATGACAGCATCATTTTTATGCAATAATCATTATTTCATCTAATATAAGTATGACAGTATGACATGCCTACAGCTTCAACTTCATAGCACGATGTCAGATTCATTTAAATATGAATCCTAGGAATTAAACGAGTCGACGAACACAGGAAATAGTACAGGACTGCTTGCTCATTCTACAGCCAAACCAGGAAATAATAAATAGTGACTTGCTTATCTACTATATACTGAAGTCACTATGTATATATATAGATATATAGGTACCTTATTTTGTTGTACTATTCAATACATATTTTTTAAACGAGAGTATCTGTGGCATAGTTTTTACTATATTTTGTACACATTATTCAATAATATAAATTACGACAAAAACTGTTAAATTTGGTGTTCCAATGAGATTCTTATAATTTTTTTACAATTTCTGCATTTCCATTTTAATTACGGCAGCAAATACCGCATTATTTACCTAATGAAAATGTCATATTATATGGAGTAATCAAAAAATTGAAAAGCTTGTAAGGATCATCACAGGTCTTCCTTCAAAGATATATATGGTTACTATAAATTTTTAACTGGATTGAAACCAATATTATTGCATCGAAATTTCATTGAGGGCATTACAACAACCACATGAGGCTATATTTTTGCTCACTTTTCATGCCTCTGTTTATTGTGACTATACCATTTCTCCTCCCCCTATACAAATATATTTTATGTGCATTACACGTTTCAACGCCATCATCCACATCTTTTTTCCACCATAAATAAATTATGAATCGTATTGCAATATTCTATCTAATAAATCTGAAATCTATGAGCGGTGCAAATTCAGGAAAATGGAAAAGTAATAGAATTTCCCAAAAACAATTTTATGATCCAAGATATTAGGGAAAAATTCAACTGAAAATATTATTTGGCAAATATAAATTGGTTTTGTATGAGATTTTAATATCAAATATATAGCTATTCAAAGAAGATATTTGAGCATCCAATCAAGAAAAAAAACTTCACGTTTTAAAAACGGTTCTGTAGATTGTGCTCGGAAATGAAAAAGTAGTCAATTCCTCTTGTTAGGTAATATACTATGCATTGAAGGATCTCATATTTCATATTTTGAAAAGAAATCATATTCTATGCTTGAACTTTTGATCATGAAATTGAAATTAAAACGCGATAAGCCATTCATCATCTAACGTTGAATGTGAATAAGGACCAAACAGTCCCCATCCAAAAGTTTGAATAATGATGCTTAATTGTATCATTTTGCTATTGAAATACTTACGCACTATGTGATACTGGAAGCAATTGGTAAAAGAATAATTGTTTATAATAAACCTAATTGTATTATTAGGTTACTGAAATGGTTAGCCTTATGCAGTTTGTAAAAGGAACCAAATACAGGCCACTTGTACAGCAAACAGATACTTCAAAAA
Source organism: Styela plicata (assembly GCA_963675895.2). Taxonomy (NCBI): domain Eukaryota; kingdom Metazoa; phylum Chordata; class Ascidiacea; order Stolidobranchia; family Styelidae; genus Styela; species Styela plicata. Next base: position 161,287 of record OZ023138.1, read on the forward strand.
ATATAGTATTAGCAATTGCACTTTAATTGAAATACATCCCAAAGAGGGCAAGATCGATATAACAGTGCTATCTGCCATGAAATACTGGTATTAAGTTTTCCCAAAATTTCGTATCACGTTAATTTTCACAATGTTTGTTTGCCGTGATATCGGTATTCTGTGACATATTGCCTAATGTTTACAAGTTGATGCATTATCATATAAGTACCAACAAAAATCGGGCCGGGTAATAGTGGTATTTTGGTGGCGGTATGTTGGTGCAAAATATGATGCCACCCAGATCTACATGATACTGTGATGAGAGTTCATATCAAGACAATTCATTTATGATGATAAAGTCATAAAAACATCACAAGCCAACAAACATCTCAGTAGAATTACAATATATCAAGAAAAATATTAATACAATACTAATTACCAGTTGGTGCGTCAATGCTTGATACTCTCATCTGCTCTTTATTAATATGTTGAATAGGAATATCTTGAGCCTGCCTTGTACTTTCAGCCTACATGAAGAATAAATAGTTATTAAATAAAAAGACCTGATCAGTAATGTTCATGTTTGTTTTCAAAATGCTGACAAATCATTTGATGCAAAAAAACAAAAGCATATAAAAATCACATAACAATGATGAATGATAGATGCAGAGAGACAATTAGTAAAAAAGTTTCAAACGCAAAAAATGCAGTGAGAAACTCGTTGGAGTATACAGCATATCACAAAGCATTTTTGAAGTGTTAAGGTCTGAATATAAACGTTAGAAAACCAAATTTGTAATACAAAAGAAAAACAAAAATCTGTAACGCAACATCAGAATAATTAAGTTGGAAAGACATCCTGCATAAATCAATTTTAAAAATATGACATATCATTATGCATATTGTGGCAAAATAAGCATATCATTTTTGATTTATCAAAAAGCCGATTTAGAAAAAAAATCACTCATTTATTTCCCGGAGCTTTTTCATTTGATAGAACAGAGCAATACACATAGAACAAAAGCATTATAACTCAAGTCTATAAGGTTGAGGACTGGTGTAAATTTCCAGGTTTATTGTTCATATTGTTACATCAAATTCTCTGCTCACAACCCCCCCATAAAAAATATGAAACCCCGTCTTAACTATGAAAATAGAAATCTTACATGCTATAGTATCTACGGTATAAGTAAATAAACTTATATACAATGAAAAGAATCAGCAAAACATCTTATTTTTTCAAAGTACTACAATACAAGAACATTGAAAGAAAGTAAAAATGAAGACCTTCCACAACTGTTTCTCTAAATCTTGTAATAATTTTTGAGCAGTGCCAAGATCTTCAAGTATTTTGTTGTTGGGAGATTTTGCATATTCTTCTTTAATACGCTAAGTAAAAAATAAACAAAATATGTAAAATAAAAACAAACTCAAGTTGGAACAAGCATGCATGAAAACAAATATAAACCAAAAATTTCGAAGTGTCAAAATTCAGATGTTAAAAAAAAGGCATGCAAAACCTTAGGAGACCGAATAAGCAATACAAACTACATGTCTATCATTTGTTATCATTTGATTACTTGTTTCTGATTTTTATGAGTCAATTAAGTATGATGATGAAGTCTTAGATGAAATTAGTTCAATTTCCTTATTGTAAGAAATCGAGAAACTTGTCTAGCAACGGCCGCATAGTGCTTCAAACTGTGTCCTTGGTTTTTTTTTCGCACATAGCTGATTTGTTCAAAAGGCCATTCAAATGGATTGAACAAGGTGCAGATATTTGTACTAGCTGAAAAAAAAACATGCTCGAAAATATAGGCCCTTGTTTATGCATGCAGCGGAAGACCTGCAAAAAATTAGGTAATAAAATTATGGCTTGACTCTTAGAATTTGGACATGCCAGAATGACGATACACTCTCACCCAGAGTTCCCACGACTCTGTCTCGAACAGAGGCTTAAAATATGGAAAATTTGTATGAATTGAAACCGGAATAGCTTCTCAACAAATATCAGTATTTCAGAGTTTATCATGGGAAATAAAAGTTTAGAATGAAACCTCGATGGATTACTTGTTAAAATGTTTTCATTTCATAGTTGAATAGAAAAAAATCGGTTAAAAAAATTTTTATCACAGTTTTTGTATAATCAATTTGTGGCGTAATTCAGAAAAGTTGGCGATCAGTTCTATAGCATGGATTGCGTCCTTAAGTCATTCGTAAATACACACAAACAAACGACGTTGTTGTTATCATTTAACGTTGTGGTGTTACGTCCCCATCGCGTTCGAGTATCGTAACATGGTTATGTCGATATCAACGACATATTGGCTTCTCTTCAAAGAATTGAATGCTATGTGATGATATAAGTCCACAATATGTATTCCTAGTCGCATAAAATTTGCCCCATCATGCTTCGTTAAAAGATTGACATTCTTTGCAAAGTTGCACTTTGCAAAACTCGGATATCAACCCAACAAATACATATAACACGAAAATATCGTCAAATTCGTAGTTTTACACAAAATCACAAATTCTTTCTTTAATAATTTTCAATTCATTTGAAGTCATTCCATTAATTCATACCTCTCTGAATCATGGATCGAATTAATTGGTCGTCCCTGTACACAAGTTGAGTAATGATGTATGCATTTTTAAGGATACATTTATCATGCATGGGCCATGGGCAAATCAAGGCACGGTCCATCCATATCCACGGTCGGCCAATGGCAATCATGTAATGTGTAACAAAACTTAACCATGACACTATTTTTAATAGAAATCCAACAGTATATGGAACAATGATGTGAAATAGGTGTTTCCGTTGAATTACAATACAGACATATTGGTACCAACAACGCACCTGACATGCAGAGATTATTGCCTGTCTTTAGCAAAATATCTCTATTTCTCTCTAGCTGATCTAGTACAAATTGTTTATAGAGTTTAGTTCAGAAATCCCCGCGTTTTATTGCATCCTTATTATTGTTATTCACACAGCATTACCAATCAAATTCATGTTCCAATATAAAATAGGGTCACATGGGGGCATTCATAATCATGCATGGCACATGCTAGACAAACCGGATTAGCGTAGAAAAGACGACAAATAAGTGAGAAAAATCGATCCAATCCAGAAATTACGACAAACTGATGAATTTGGTGAGGGTTGTGTTTCTGTGGCTGTTCAGGAGTAATAAAATTATACCCCATTAGAATACGAGAATTTAGATCGCAGTATTCAAATATTCTGAAACATTCACTCACATCAATATAAAAATTATGCTGAAACATATTTGAAGTATATGAGTATTAAGCACAAAGCAATAATGGTTTACAATAGTAAAACTCAGTTAATATGGGCCTCATGCGTTACATATTTTTATTATGGAGATCGACGTCGAAAGTTTACCGTAGTCCCAAAACGTAATACTGTCAATCTAATTTAATTCGACTCTTCAAGTATTGACTCAAAACACTGTTGCTTTATATTGTTTGGATGCATAATTTCTTATCTCCAAAGACGCTGTTACATGACTTACATTACGTCATCACCCACAATTTAATGTCACCCAAGGACCTGGCTAACGCAAGGACGTAAACCGGACCATAACATGCAGAACAAAATTACCCATAAAATGGTTTGAAATGCCGCAATAAAATGTTTCAATGGCATCACCAGAAAGGATATATCCTAGCGCGCACGATCTTGTCATAATTTGATGTCAAATTAACACTAAGGGAAGTATTTGAACATTTGAAAACTGTAGTCATGCAAGTTTTTATAGGGTGTATTTAACTATTCTAACTAACTATTAACTATTTTATGGCCTACAATCACTACATTTGGACTTCAATTTACATTCACATATTTTCACAATTTTAAGGCTTTCTGTGATATATTTATAATTAACCTATCTTCACTGAATATGGAAATACGAGTTTTTAAAGTCGAACTGTTTATCAGACTCATGAAAGACACATGTTTTTGCCTTGACGACTTATCCAAATTCTGTTTCCTATAATAGCGGCATCAGTTTCATAAGTGAAATGACGACGGTTATGACGATGATTAGTGTGTTGACTGAATTTCTAATGGGAAAATGTAACAATTTTCATGCACGATTTACGAATGGATCATTGCAATGTTCCACCACAATTATTTGCAATAATGCTTGGTTGCCTTGAGTGAAACTTGCTTTGGGCTAGCTGCTATAGGTCAGATAGATTTTTTATTTTACAATTATGTAATGTTTGGCACATTTTATTTCACCACAAAGTAATATTATCCAGATTTGTGAGTTTGTGAACAGGTTTTGTGTCAGCAATATAGCATAGCGAAAGATCTTTTTGAAGACCCCCCTTTCAAAATTACTTGATACACGTGCCTGCGCACTGGCCCACTGAGTAAAACTCACTATTTTACTTAAAGGTTTGGCAAGTCTGCAAATTGCGCTGAATGTTTTGATTGATCATGCACGGTCGCCGTGTCATCAGTTAAGATTCTTGTATGACGAGTATGAGAACCGACCATATTGCAAATATACTAATATTAGCAATGAAGAAAGATATGCACTTGATTGATGGACAATACACAGGAGGATTTTCAGTTGTATTTCATATGAATCTTTCCATGATTCTGGTTCTTGGGAGTTACAGTCAATTTGAGCCGATCGGGTCAAGTTGGATTCCCTAGGAAGTTATTTTAACAACATGCTACTGGTTATAAAATAGTTCATTTTAATAGTAGAATGGCACTTATAAGAGCCAAATGAATTTTTCTTCGATTACTAATTGTGGAATTTAAAATTTTTGCTACTTCACAGAATGACATAATATCCATGTCCTAACTGGCAAATATAGTTAAAATCTATAGAAGACTTAATGTACATCTTAAGATTTTGAAACAATAACAACAAAGCATATCAACAAAGGTGATGTACATGAGCGTGCAGCAAATTAGCAGTTCCAAAATCTATATGAAACATACATATATCAAGATAGCATTTAAAACGAAGGGGGAATTACTCAACAAAAATTTGATTCACTCCAGTAGATATTATAGCAAACTTCTAGCGATGCAACTTTTTAAGTGCCTTTCGGTGTTGGTGGGTCAGGAAGAGTTAGGAATTCATGAACCACTGTTCAATAAACATAAAATTCTGAAGAATGGGCACATTGAAGGAAATATAAAAGCAGCAATACCTCGACCTCCATTTGCTCATGCTGGAGCATTTTCTTTATTGTGTTAACTTTCTCATCATGAAAGGAATCTTTGAGCTGCAAAATGTGGAGGAAATGAGTCAAAAGAATCAAGTATTGAACTTCCGCAACAGAACGTTTTATGCTAGTAAATATTTGTAAAGAAAAAAGTGAATTTTTTCAAACAATAAAATAGCAAATATTGGTTTAAATTAGTCTCCAAAAACTGGAGAAAATATAATTAATTTTTTAGGGTACTTGAAACCATTAACATGATTGGTCAATTTTGTCTGCCTTTTGAAAACTGAGCAATGCTCATATAGAAAAACTTCAATCACAACTTGAAACTGTTATATGTTAACACTGTTATTAGGATAATCATAAGACATATTTTCAACTCTCCGAAGGTTATCTTATTCTATCTATTTTATATAGAAGTTTGGTGGAAGTGAGGCAGAAACATTGATTTGTTCGAAATAAATATTGTTTCTTGTTCACATTGAACTGTTCACAAAAATGTCTGCAGCCCAATAATATGTGATATATTTTTTGCTTACAGAAACAGTCCGGAATCCAGATTTGAGTCAAATTTGGCCATGTATAAAAGAAATTCTTGAAGGACTTTAGTTTATCAAATACTATTTATATTAGCCCAATTCAAAAAATATCGAATAAGGGAGATACATACAACTGAAACTTCAATGACTGAGGATGAAGTCTGTGATAAGTGTGTAATATACAAATATAACACACAAAAAACAACAAGCGCATAGGTTTATTGACTTTTCCTCCGCCATGTGCAGCAGACATCATGCATGTTAAATTAATAATTAAACTTATACTGAAATATCAAACAAGTAGAGACAACTGCGCTATAACACAAACCAAGCCAAAATAGTTAATTATGGAAATATCTCTACAGTAGTTTGCATTTGATTTTTAAAAAAAATTACACTTCACGACGATTTAAGATCGATGGTGTGCGGTATAACATAGCATATTGATAGATATTCCATATGACAGAAATGTGAAGCAAAAATTAAACTTATTTCCCAGAATAAGGCATCTCTTCCACTATGAATATACTACCGTATTTTACCTCAGACATCTAATCTTAAATTGTAACTAGCTAGTTTTCATTAATTGACAATAAGATATTTTGTGGTAGTTATCCAGACAATTTATACCAGTATAGATGGCGGTCTGCTTTGCTGCTGGCCGGAGTTCCCAGGATCTGGTAGAGCTGAGGATTCTGACTGTGTTAGAGGTGGACCAAGCAAGGTAAGAGCCACATAATGACCAGCTGTAAAAACCACAGAAAACATACAAATATTTTAACGCAAGAATCACAATGTGAAAAATGATACAGATAGCATTAATATTATTCTTCACGCTCTGTGTGTACTGGCTTTAGAATAGTCCTAATGTATTTTCTGCGTATAGTAAGAGGCGACAAAAAGGAAGCATAGAAGTGGTAGGTGGTTTTACCTTCGCCCAGAGAAGACACCACTCACTGCACTTCACCACGATGGTTCGGTTCCATTTGGAATGTTTTCCGTTTGGAGTGCAATTGCTGGTACTACATCTATCAGTAGCTCTTTGCTATTAAGTGCCCGGTGGTTGGTTCCTTCTGGACACTGCTTCTACCATAGTTTCATGACTTCATTTTCAAAATAATCATGAACAATATATACAGCGTAATGATTGACTATAAAAAACACATAAACGCAACTTGATATGATTGTCTATGAGGGAAATTTGAACGCTGGGTTCATATTGGTATAGACACTTCACACGAGCATGCTCACAAAACACTTGAAATAGCATAAAAAGGGTAGGACCTTTAAAATTCTAGAAAATTCACTGCTATTGGCTCAAAAGTTTTTTTCTTAAAGGGAACCTAATTTTAATCCATATGTTTTTCGAAACTTTGCGATTTTGTGAAGCACTTAAAGGCTACATTTAATGGGTACCCAGTCAACTAATTTGGCATTAGGAATGCACTCCGATCTATGCATTCAGTTCGCAAGTTTGAGTTTACGGATGATGATAATTTACCATAAGATAGGTCTCACCCCACCGGTGCATGGTATTTCATATGAATTTCGGGGTAAATATCAAAGTATAATCATGAAAATAACCAATCTATATTTGGTGATGTATGTTTAAGCAGTTCAGCTTCATTGGTTAATGAATCTTCAATATTAGATCACCCAGATACCAAACAATGCAATAATCCCAAAACAAAGATAGAACAAGCTGGCGGAAAACAGTAAGTGAAACAGCAGAAAAATGAAAATACATGAACATAGATACAAATGCATAGCATGAGAGATGGATTGTTCAAACAACCCAGACAAAAAATTAGGTTTTGCATGTTTTAGTTAAGTATGAGTCACTGATAAATAGCGTCCCTGAAGCTTGGTCAATCTGTGGTCTATCCGTGACAAAATGAAATTTCTGATTGAGAGATATTTGTAAAAGCCTATAACCCATGCAATTATACGTCATAACTTACACTTTATAAGCTTAACTACTTCAATGTGATTAGAATCCGTAACATTTGTTCCATTCACCTAAAAAAGATAACTTCAATCAAAACAATATTTGATAAAAATAAAACAAGCTATCTTTACATTTTTACTGCATATTAACGATGCTAAAGCGAGATACTTTTCACAACGTTTTGGCAACGTCTGAAATATGGCATCATATCAGAAAGAGTTTTATCAACTATTACTGGTACAGGCTTTCAATTTTATTCCCCAGAAACGAGTTGAACTATACTTGCGTCAAGATCTTCCCACGATTCCACCAGAATATTTTTGAAAAATGTCAATAACTCAATTTGCAACCAAGGAGATATACGTTAGGAGTAGGGCTGTGCATGTGGATCGAATCTGCTATATTTTTTTCTCCTGGGACTCGCCACAGACTCCACCATAAAACACCAGAGTGAGTGCCAACTACCTCGCAGTCAAAGTGAGACAAACTTTCAATTTTAATGTCATACATATTCGCCTTCATTGTACATTTTTGATTCACTGACATGTTATTTATGGAATACAGGCACAAAACATATTGTGGCGTATACATAAAAGGCAATGCCACAACCATTTTATCAATCATCATTTTTCTATCTACCAAACAATTTCTTCATGAGCGATTTTCTTCCGACACCATACAGCAATTATTAGTACTAATAGCCTGTGCTAGGAGTACATATGCGCACATGTTGTGCCATCTTTATCAGGCGATGTCACAATTAAAAGTTCGCTACCCGCGGAAACTCAAAATCGCATGATAAGAGATATCCCAGCCTGCAATATATGATTGATAAATGAACAAGGCTTTACTTTTGCTATCCGTCAACTACTTGACCAATAAAAATTGTGATATGTTCTACTAGGTCAATGGAATTGTGATTTTTCTAATATCGGGTTCTATTCTTGTATGTGCGAATGCCAAAAAGGTGGAGATTCGTCAGGAATATAAACAAGAGTTTTCGCTCCGCCAGTACATGTACCTACCTGTCCATTCATTTATTTTCCAGGTGTTCAATAAGAGACATTTTAAGCCTCTCACAAGTGATTTGTCACGGAATATTTCCCATTGGTAAATGTTTATCTGATGAGTGCTTATTCTCTTCCTGACCTCTTACTTATAGCACTCTATCATATTCTATTTCATGTAGGTCTTTGTCATATGAATGGTCACTTTTTTAAACAGCTACCAACCCGCTTTAGAGCGAAGTTAAAAAAAAAAACACTGTCACTATTTCACACAACAATTTGAAGTGTGACTAACTACAAAAATCCTTAACAGCATCAAACATACCTTAACTATACGATCTCCTTGTCGAACACCAGCGGTGTGAGCAGCTCCATCTGGAAAGATATAATTGCGGCAAATTAAATATATTAACATAACAGTAAGCGGTTGAATAACGAGGTCGCAATATTTGAAATCTATTCTATAGGTTTTACTTTGCAACAACATAATTGCCGACCCGAAGCACAAGGTGCCATCATACTGAGCAAATTTATGAATGGCGCAAGGTCAGCACCATCTTAAGTTAATAAAGATAGGATCGTATTGAAGAAAAACATACAATTCTCACTCCCACCCCCTTCAAAGCGATTATACTCTTTAAGATGAACTCATCATCTACTAAAAAAGAAATCATTAGCACGCATTTCTCTGGTATATAATTGTCAATTTTCCATTTTTGACCAGTGAGTTGGGCATTAAATGTCACACATCTTCCGTCGCCACTGCACATAATTAGGTTCACAGACTTCGAAACTACCGTACCTAGATTAGAATTAAACTCATCTCAATTTGTTCATTGAGAAATTATTTGTGAAATTTTGTTATTTCGAATATAGATTCACATTCAATTAGTTGGCATGTTGGCCTTCCAGTTTTGAGATTTCAGGTTGAGGTGAGTTGATGAATTCATGTCTCCACATAATCCAGGTATATATACTTTAGCATAACACAAGTGTTTATTAACAATTTAATTATATTGACAGCAACTGGAACAGGACTTCGGATTGATAAGCCCTGATAGATGGGTAATAACAAAAAAGATTAAAACCATAACAGTTAATAACATTTTTTATTGGTATGTCGCCCAGCACTAAATTGCTGACATAACATCCGAATTAGAACAGTGATATGAAGCTTACTTTCTTTCACAGACTGAACATACACTGGATTGTCACCACTCACAGTTAGGCCATATCCCTTGTCATCCCGGTGAATAACAACACATCGCAAAACCATCGATGGTGCCCCTGTGAATTAACAAGAATATATTAATTCATGCACATAAATAAGATTTGATGAGGTTTTGACTAAACCAGAGACTACCTCTGACCATCCAGATATATAGCTGTATGATGCTATTAGCTATATATGGTCCACCATTTTTATATATAGAACAGATTACATGAATGTGGGAGAAATGACCGGCAAAGATATAATATCAAAGGCGGTGTGTTCATGGAACAAAAAACATGAATGACAACAGCAAGAATAAATTTTTGCGGCAACTATGAATAGGAGGGAGTCGACAGAGACAAACCCTATGACTTCGGTTTGATGTATTTTCGTTGGACATCAAGGGCAAAAAAGATTTTTTTTGTTATTTTATTCTGAATATTAATTTATTCTTTCTAGTTGTTTTAGTGGCGTTGGTTTTTCAATTTTTTGCACAAAAACTGATGTGGCGAAATATTTATTTGTTTTTTGTATCTGACCTCTTTATAGAGAACCGATGATTTCAAAATCACTCATTTAAGTGATAAAATCATTTTGTTGAAAAGTAGTGTGATATTATAGGGTCCCATGTGAAGATGAATTTCATTTACCCTAGCAGTGTTTTTCAAAAAGCAGGGGAATAATTAATAAACATTAAAAACCGTGACAACAAAAGTTTTCTAGATTACTTTTTGACTACTATAATCAATAAAACTTGAAACGAAAAATCACACAACTCAAGAGAATCGGTATTTTTGATGAATGAAATTTACCAATCGAATCTGTCTCTAAATTCACTAAACGAAAGTAATTCATATCAGCATTAGATGTGTTCTTCCGCGGCCGTGGCAAACTACACTAAAAGAAGACTCCTAAATTTTTTTGGCCAGAAACAAATCATATATGGCAAATAATGATATGGAATGAATGACATGATAACAATTAAAGTTTAAGCCAAATATCAGTTTTATTACTCGAACTAGCCTCTTCAACCAAAATATATGAGAAGGATAAGCATTTTGTTACATTCTGAAGACATTCCCAGCGCTCGAATCGGACGAAACGTCTGCAAATTACATTGTTTGTATTTCGTGGGCGCGATGGCCTGGTGTTTAAACATGTTGGCATCGCAGGTTGAAGATCTCAGGTTCGAGCCCCAGGGACTCCGGCTCGCTCATACATGCCCACCACTCAACCCAGGGTGTAATAACTTGGGTAGGCTAGGCCGAACAGGAAAAGATCATATCTTTCCAGTAATTGTAACCCTGTCCGCCTATAAGAGGCTGTTGTTACATGGCCTCAGACAGGGTGATCAACTCTAAGAAGTGGCAATAAAAAAAATAAAAAAATTTCATCAGTTGAGAATATCAAATATAACTGTTCGAATTGGATGATCGGATGCAAGATCGATGTGATCGATGCAACACATTGTCATGGGAAAAATTGACATTAAATATTGAGGCAGGGTGGAAACTTTTTGTAAAAACAACACCAATACTAAACAAATGAGGAAATACTCTCAAATTTAGCATATGTTTATCTGTGTCCTAAATTTAGAAAAGCAGGAGAATAAGCAAACAAGAAACGAACAGTTGCACAGCAGTTTGCGCAACTGTTAATCTATTATTCAATTACCGGTAGTTATGCCTTGATAGTTGGTGCACTTAGTCAGGGTCTGACAGAAGTACTCAGGCTTGTCAGAGCCCAAGCCTGCCCTATGCATGTGAGCAATATGAACCTGGAGCTCGGGAGAGCCATGGCAGAGAACGAAGATAGTTGCACAAAGGTGAAAATGGTCTGCGGCAAGTAGCCTGATTGAAATTATAACCTAAAAACTCACACTGACATCTGTGATAAAGAAAAAGTTAAAAATTTGTGACAGAGGAAGTGATAAAGTCAGATATCATAACTCATTCTGCTATGTCGTCCGGAAAAAAAGGTCAAAATTAAAGAAAAAAGTAGCCATGATAGTCGCATGACACAAATTAAATTTCTACGTTCGACCATCCAAAATGGGGATCTCCAGATCTACAAAACTACATCCTGATGCGCCAGTGGCTCCCGACCCATCTGAAGTTTTCACCAATAAAATTCTGGTTATTTGACAGGCATTTGATTGAATACCATCGTTTACAACAAAGACTCAACACAGTATTATTTCTATACACATTTGTTCAAAATATTAAAATTGTCATTAAATAATAATAAATAACGAGTTAAAGTTAGCCCAGATGCTCATGACCTTTTTTAGACAATTCTTTCACTACAATGTGATGTCATGCAATACAATCAATACTCGTTCATACATAGACCATATTTGAACAATATAAATATACACTGAAATCTGAACATTTTAATTAGCCGATGCAATACAATCGTCATCGCAAATATTTTCAAAATATATTTAACGACCTAGGCCATTGTATAAATCTTAATAAATGCTTAAATTGCTTAGAATCAGCGTAAAAATGATAAAACTGACTTTATTGAAATGATTCTTATGAAATGATATCTTATTTACAATGGCTTTATTGTCCTTAAAAATATTAAACTCAACATATCAACAAATATATCTCATTTCACAGATATATAAGTTTATGCTGTTGCACACGGATACATACGGATAGTCTAACTTCTTCAGACAAGATATTTTCAGGAAAATTTCATTCATTCAAATTCAATTCAGAAACTTAACAAAACGTCATTATTTCATTTGCTGTTTATTAATGCCATTTGGATTTCACAAAAAACAATGAATCTTTTAGATGAATTTATGTACAAGCTATAAAGCAGACAAAACTTTGAAATTTACTATTCTTGATTATATCTAAATTCAAATTTTAACTATTTCAAATATGTTCATTTTCAAATATATTCAAATATTCTATGCATTTTTGACATCCCTGATCCAAATTACTGCGTTTATTATTAAGAAAAACTCAGAAATTTCTACCCCAAAAGTATTTCAAGAAAGACGTTCAGATGAAGAAGCTTTCTCTTATAGAACTGTTTTCCAGGTTGTATGATTCATAGCTTCAAACCCCATGCATTCTCAAGATTTTAAACTTATAGATAATAAAAAAAGCACAACAAAGTATGTTGGTAGTTTTGTCCAACAAATAGAAAAAGTTGAAGCAAAATAAATTCAGACTTTATTACATGTGCACCCTACCTGAATGAGAATGATCAATGATAATGATTCAATTACGACATAAGAATTACAGATTAATATATTGCTCACCTAATGACTCTGTAGTCGCACATTGTTCAGTTGTATTATCAGTAGTAGATATGGGACCACCAATGTCTGCTTTTGATAACCTGAAGATAAAATATTTGTTGAAAATCTGCCAACATCATTAAAGCTTTTTTGTGAAAGTGCAAATTAATAACAAGACTCTGGCAACTCAATTCTTTACACAGTTTTTCCAAGGAAACTGAAATTTGAGAAAGGGTCACTGAAAAGTCAATCTGTGCCAACTGAACCACTTAATTCCTCCCATTAGATTCTTTCTCATGATCATCTTTGACTGTATTTATCCTGACACCGAACATAACCTTTTTGGTAACAGTCTAGTGCTAGGGAATATAAAATGAAGCCCCTTTTCGCAATATGCAATTAACAATGTTTACAATCTTAGTCCACTAAACAGTCTGGTAAATCCTACTTATATGAACACGCCCTTCAACCTAGGGCATTCTAACTTGGGTATAGTCTGAGTCTGCCCAAATTCAATCCAAAAAAAAAAATGTTTGTGCTGATTCTAGTTCCAATATTTGAATTCAGTGGCTGTATGATGCCCCGCTTGCATTTGTCATAACGGTTAAGACCCTAAATAAGCATATAAGGTGTGAGCTAATTTATTTTGCTGCAAATTGTCTAATGAAAACGACCGAAATCGGAGAAAAATATACAGCCAGAGTGCAACACGTCCTTTGGGGGCAATACAGAATAGACAAGATATGTTTCATGGGGCCATGTGACCAACAGGTGTGTGGAGATGGAGTTGAAGCTTGAGGAGTCTGAGAAATTCGCATCCACAAGAATAAAATGCTATTACATCTACACAAGGCCGATGAGTATTTATGCTTCATTAATAAAAAAAGTTCACTGAGAAAAATGATAACATACTGATCAGTAGTCTGTCATCAACTACTAGTGGTACCATCTACATACAATAGAGTAAAGTTGCAGACAAATCAGTTTCAAGTCATTTTTTACATCATACCGAACTTTAGTATAACAAAAGGAATGAGTATAATAATAATATATAATACTTTCAATATGGTTTGATGTGTTAATTCAGACATGTTGTCTAATGAAAGTATTTAATATTGAATACAATTGTTGGCACAGACAAACTATATCATGTTTGTACTTGAATCAAAACAAGATTATCAAGCTAAATCACTCGAAATGGAATATTGTTTCAGCAGTTCATGTTGTTCCTCGTTCCCTACGGCTGCAATAGCCAACGGGAATTCCCCTGAGGAAAAGTGAGAGCAGTTCTTACTCGATCCAATACTTGGTCCAAGGAAATACACTATAATAGACCTGGTGAGTAATGGTCTAAAACAAAGGACTCTTCATGATAACAAAACACAACTCATGAATTTAGCTTTAGGTATGAATCACAACAAGAGGACACAAGATTAAATATAAATGAAAAAATTAAAGAAACAAACAACAATCATGTATCAGAAGAAAGAAATGCACAGACTCAATTGACTGATATAAAAGATCAAAGGTCTCTTGAGGAAGAGATAAAGCCAAGAAATAAGATACATCAGAGATACTCGACCGCAAGGCTACTAAGAGCATTAGCTCAATTCGACTCGCCCTGGTCGAATCGAATCATTGCAAACCAGCACTCCCAAGCACATCTCTAGGCACTATTGTTATGTCCGCTAAACAGTCCTCCCCTCCCCAATTAATTTCTGTGCATGTATTACTTAATCCATCTTCTTGTTTTTTTTAGACTGCTCGGTTAGGACTTTAATTTAACATTGACTTGACTAATCTTATTAATCTTAATGTTGTTTGATGTTTGTGCATGAAGTGGGACTTAATGTTTAGAATAGATTTTCTACAAAATTGATACATAAATTTGCCATATGTGAGATTAGAAATTGTGCCATATCATACGAGTTATTTAAATTGTACTTTATTTCGCACAAGACAGCCATGTTTGGTATTATAGCAAGTGTAACAACTAAAAAATAAAATCTTCTTCAATGATCTTCAATCATTCCCAAATGAGACAATCAGGAAATGTACTGTTATTCCGACATCACACATGTGACCCATGCGCCGGACGAAGTTACCCACTGAGCCTAAACCACTCCTTTTTAAAAGGTTTGCTAAATGTTAAGATTGGTCACACATGAATGAGGCACCATCAGTCAATACTCTTGTATGGTCGGTTTAAGTACTGACGATGATACTCATGATAATCGAAAATGATTACATGGTCACATGATTGGCGTACAACACAGTTTTTTTTTTTTTGAAGTATTTCCTATGAATCTTTATACGATTTTCTGGATCTTTCTGAACTTGAAGGTGCTTGTGCACACATAGACAGTGGTCGGTTATCAAAAAATACTCTTTTCTCAACATATTACATGAACGAGGAAGTAACTACATAGGTCGATGGAAAATATAAGTTTAACATTTTGGTCAGGCAAGAGTCACAGTTCTACACGGCATCACTGAGAGTTCAGTTCGAAATGAAACAGATTTGCAAGCTTGTGAAAAATAGTGGTTTCAGTCTCAAAGCATTCGAGCAACACCACCTTCCCCTGGTTAATGCATCCAATAAAAACTATTACATTCGATATTTTCATAAAATTATCTTGTGGAGGATAATGACACTATACAAAAATAACACACCACTACTAGAGACCGAGCGACTTTGGCTGATATCAATGAGTCAGCCTTTTGGAATTCAAACTTTCTATTGCATTTTTAGATGAAGGTCATCATGTTCCTTCCCATGATGCGACTTGAAATTCACCCACCCTTGGCTTACAAAGTATTGACGGACTTTCTGTACGCTGTGGGCTAGGCTACGAACGTTAACAACGATCTATCATTTTTATCAAAGTCCGCTGAGAGCAAAACTACAAGAGACATACCATACATGAAATGCCTCCTGAAACCACTAGTGTGCAAACAGATGTATGAAATGCAGGAATGAGAAACGAAAAATTCTCATCAGTCTACTACAAGGCCAAAACATACCAGATAATGACTGATGTTTGATTATTTCCCCAAAAGTTAACTAATCTGACATATGATACCGAACACATTTTAATGTTATGATACACTCCTCTGCAGCGAATCACTGTCCCAAGCTCAGTATCACTGAAACTATTCAGTCTGCAATTGCACAAAATTCTGCTTCTGCATCAACACTTTTTTTCCGACGTGAACGACGCCCACTGACTTTCATATGTAAAATGGCTGATGAACATCTGCTCATTTTGGCCGATACAGATATTCATATTTTGCATAAAAAAAAAGGTAGATATATCGGTCGTGCCCTACCTACTACAAACATGTATATTAAACATACCGGTAATCTTTATTGTGATGATGATCACGAAATTTCTCTCTTTTACTTCCGCTTCCAAGCCTAGAAAAAACATTTTTTTTTTAGATAAAGTGGATAAGTAGGAATCACTTCATTTTGTTGCCAAAGGCCAAATGAAAATGACTAACATCGGAAGAAAATATTACAAATATATGCAAAAATAACAATAAGGGCACTGCAATACATTCAAACCAATTACAATGCTATAAATTAGCAGTCAGGAGTCATGTGTTTTCGATTGATTCATACCAGAAGATTACTTGTCGGGAGTGTAAAAAATTTACATATAGTTAAAGGCAGCAACACACGTTCATGTTTATTATAACTTTGTTTTATTTTAACCTTGCATTCTATACTAGCGCAATGTTGTGCATGCGTTTGTTTAATTTTCCAATGGAGCAGTAGGCTATGCACTCTAACGGAGAATTTGTGTGTTATAGACATGTGAATAAGATTAACGCAAGACAATGCAGGCATGTAATATCGTTTTTATTTTATTACGAGAAACCCAAGACAACGGTAAGAATAAGATTAACGCAAAGCAATGCAGGTACGGTATATATTGCCCTTTTTATTTTGTTACCAGAAACGCAACACATCGGTAAAAATAAGATTAACGCAAAGCAATGCAGTATTGCCGTTTTTTATTTTGTTACCAGAAACGCAACACATCGGTAAGACAACTTTACATGTATTGTAGTCTCAAGACAATTTTATGCGTAATGAGATCTTTACACAAAACAAAATTGTGGTCATTTTTATATTTTGAAGTTAACGTAAAATGTTGCAACACAGCAGATTTTCTACGCACACATCCTGTCAAAGAATGGTAGTCAATTTAATCAAAGAAACATTCACATAGGCTATGCTCGTTTTACCGTTCCTCATCTCGACGCATACGAGCGATTGCACTTTTTTCCAAACATAGGACAGTTTGTTTAAGGAACAAAGTACTTGCTCTTTTTGGAGCGGGATAAAAGTTCGTGCATTCAGAGAATAGAGAAAGAATTATTTTGAATGAATATGTTTTGTTACTAACCATGATTCATCAATAAATGGTGACAGAAAAGGTAACACATCTGCGGATCATGCTTGGCAAAATTGAGGACAGAAAACCAGCAAAATATGTACAATATGAGCCAGAAGGAAAAAAATGAGTGATTCGCTATACCGATCGCTATACCGATTCGAATAATTTAGTTCGATCAATGACCGGGCTGCTGGGCCTTACCGAACTCACTTCCAGCTTATGTAAAATAGCTTGCAGAACATCGCACAAGTATGTATGTTTATTACGTGATAAGCTGACGTGCAAATCATCCGTGCTAATATTAGGAAACGTCCACTCATTTTTCATTCGTGTAAGTAAAAGTAATACAATATTTACTACAAAATTAAAAAATAACATCTTTTTTAGAAAATCCTCATGTCTAACTTGATGCCAAATTACTTCACAGTTCGATTAATTGCATCGCACATTTACATTTAAACAAGGCGATTATGCCAGAGGCTGGCGACGAAATCCTTCATCAGAAAAAATATACTCGAAACCATGCACAGAATTGTTATATGACTGATAGTAGTGACCGTCTCAAACAAATTTGTTCAGACATTTATTTTTACTTCTGGAACTGCATTGATTTTTTTGTTGCGGAGTCGTCGAGGGTTTGAAGAAAATAAAAAATTCTACTCAGTATTTTGGCGATTAACATATTGGGAGCGATCGTGTGATTTGATTGAAACATGTCTTTATGCAAGACAAGATGCTATGGCACTCATATAGTGGTACGCTGTATCACAGCCATCTGAATAACTGTCTGAATGGGGTCTTTTAGAAAATACCGAAAACTTCCGTTCTGGCAGGATTTAGAACATGAACATTTACAGCATGCATGATTAGAAATATTTGATAAAGTAAAAAGAGTTTACGGATATCAGCCCCCCCCCCTCCCCGATCAGAAAGTTTCATTCATTTTAGGGAAATGAAATTGTTTCAGCAAGCTGACGTATTTCTTGGGAATATCATTTGACTAGCAGGAATATGTAAAAAAAGGGCATCGTTTCACTCTGTTTTTGACTATTTGAGAGATTTTGACTATTTTCGTCACCTCAATCAAATTTTCTAGAAAACAAGAAAAATCATTACTGCAATACCTTTCAGCCAGGCTTGATACTGAAGATTGAGAATCCATGAAGTTAGAACATAGCAGAGTGAGTTCAAAGTTTATCTTCAAATAAACAGCATAGCTCAATCATTTCTTGATTTGCACAATTGTCTTGAAATTCTAAAATTATTCACAGAATTGAAAAATTAATATTATTAACATCCTATTATGAGAATATCACAACTAAAATCTAAAAAAAAAATAAATAACAAAACTTTAATAGTAGTGAATATGGAAATGGACACCATCATGTTAGAAGTAAATGGTTTTTCTATTCAATTACGGTTCAGCTCTGTATGGAATGTTTCCACTAAAAGCACAGTTGCTGGTGCTAAATTATATATATATTTTTTAATTAAATTTGCTCAGAGCACGGCCACAGGAGACAAATCATACTTGAAAATTCTCCTGAAGCCACTAAAGTGCAAAGAGCTACATGAAATGCAGTAATAGGGAATTAAGGAACCCCCATACTCGATAAATGTCTATTAATGAGTGTTTTAAGGCCTTGTAAACACGATCAGGAAAGCAGTGAGGAGGCAAGAAATTCCAGAGTTTAGAGATTCTTGCATAAAACCGTTTGTGACATTGTGGAACGTCCACAGTGAATGGGTACGAAGTGGCCGTCCATCGTGTGGACCAATTAAAAATTTTGTTCGGAGGAACGAGAAAAGAAAGCTTCCTCAAACAAATATCATTATAATATTTGAAAAATAAACAAAATGAGGCAACGTTGCGATGGTGTGACAAACTTTTCAGACAGAAACAAAGTTTATGGCCAATCATATTGATCACACGCCTTTGAATGCGGTCGAGCATGCTGAGAACAGTGACAGTGGCTCTGCCCCAAATGTGACAGCAAATGCAGGGTCAACTCAGTGATTTGTACAAATGAAGAATGATTTCGGGAGTGAGATAATGGCGAGCTCGATATAGGGAACCGACTTTCATGGAGGCTTGTTAAGCAATACTAGTGTAGTGATATATTCATTACAACTCGTGTCCTTAGACAGTGTGAGTCCAACGAGGCGAATATTTGATTCCTCCAGAAGAGTACCAGATAATGAAATTAGAGTTGCATTCGTATTAGTGTAACGATTACTTGATAAAACTTTGGTCTTCTCTGAGTTAAGAGTTACATGCCAAGTGTTACCCCAATTAGATACTGTGTCCAAATCACATTCAAGCGATTTTGCCAGAGCTAGACGTAATTCCGGGACTGAATTTTTGTTGAGACAAGAATATAGAGTTGTATCATCAGCGTAAATTACCAAAACACAAATTATCAGGCAGGTCATTAATATATATCAAGAACAAAGTTGGACCAAAAATTGATCCCTGAACGACAGCGGATAAAATGGAACAAGTTCTTCAACGTTGTCCGTCCAAAACAACATTAATCCTGGATTGGATAAGGAAGATTAAACAATTGAAAAAACTTGGCCAGAAATCCCATACAATTGAATTTTCTGCAAAAGACCTTGGTGCCAGACTCTGTCGAACGCTTCAGAAATGTCTAGAGAAACCGACTTGGCCTCCTAATAAAGATCACAAGCACGAAATATTCATTTTGTTATTACCGTAAACAAGTCAGCAGTAAAGTGCAAACAATGAAAATCATACTGCTTGTCAGTGAGGAGAAAAAGTGACCCCAGGTGTCCAGAAATTTTAATATTAATAGTTGATTCAAAAATTTTACTGGTAGTGGTAGTTCTCAGTCATGTAAGCGCTCTTTGTCGTGGGACACTGTGATGATGAAATTGGGATGCTTCTAGGCACTTCAAAGGTGCAAACTTGGAAGGGTTATTTTTATGGAAACATAAAATTTTTTTAAACACCCAGCCTACAATAATACTACAATGAGCCAGGGTTCGAATTAAATTTTGAAGTTCTGGGTAAAATTTTGGTATATTTTTAAGCTTGATCAAAAAATGGTATGTCAGTAACACAAAATCTTCACTGTCAAGGGTTTAAATTTCTGATGTTGGAGTTTATTTCGAACCCCTCATTTCGAACTTTGCATTGAGAATATATATTCAGTATAATATATGGTGCTAAATTAATGAATAACACAAATTTCAGTAGTTCGCTCTAAACAGGGCCGAAAGCAACGCCAGAAAAAAAACAAACCACTAAGTCAAACAGAGTGGCAGAATAGCTGTTATTCTGCTACTCAGACAACACCTGTCCGCAGAAAAATATAGGGGTAGGAATCAATAAATGAGCTCGCTGGCCTTACATGCAATAGAGATTTGCGCGATCCACTATTATTTACTACTTTCGAAGGCATAACCGGCAACCTATTGTTTATTTTACCCACGTCAAATTGACATCACAAGCACAACACTTGTCTCCAGCTCTGTTCTGCAATTATTGGACAAAAAAATTATAAAATTTAACAATTGTTACATTTAAGAATAAATTTTGTGATTTATTACCATAGCAAAAATTTCAGATATGGAGCCGTTTAAATAAGTATAAACGATACAGATTAAAATTCGCTCTGAAAGTTGACGCCATGTAGGGTGAAAGACATCTAACCTACTATTGATTGTTGTTAGAGCGTTGGAAAATTGGCCCGTTCTGAAGGCATGTAGCCTACAGCAAATCGATTTGACGTGTTATTTTGTGCAGAAGTTCAATATATTTAGAATAAATGGTGATAGTTACAATAACAAATAATTTCGGGTCTACTAAAGTAGCCTATTGCACCATATTCATGAATGTTATAAACCTTTTCCATGTTAAAACTCTCATCCTAGCGCATGAAACAATGCCATGAGCCTGGTCTGGCAACCTTGCATTTGTACATTTGTTAGGGTAAGAATGTTCTGTTTTTTTTTTTTTTTTTGTTCACTTTCGGCCAAAATTTGTTTTTGTGTGCATGGGCCTCAGATAAAAACAATTTATTTTATGCAAAAATTTTTAAATTTATGAATGTTTTTGTATCTCGCTTGAATACCTTCGTTAAGGTGCGACCACGTTTTTCAGTGTACAGGATCGCTCCGTGGGTGTCGTTATTTCCTCTATTAATATTGCGTATTGAATTTATAACTAGTCAAAGTTTGCAGAGAATATCACAACCTTTTTTTACATAAGCATTCTTTACTCGCTATGCAAAGAGATTTTGTGGAACATTCTACGGAACATCAAAGCACAAACCATGATTTTTTAATCCAAATCACAATATTGAGTAATTGGCAAGTTTTATTTACCCTTAATCTTTAACATTGCAATATATTGTTTATTTATACAATTTTTGGTTTCAGTGAAATTTATAGAACATCTATAAGATTTTCTGCCACTTTTGAATCTAATAAATTGTGTATAATCAATATTGTACTCAATATATCAATTCAATTTTCCACGATATGATTATCAGTTGTCATGCGTGTCTCCCTCGTCTCAAAAAGGACTAGATACTTTTAAATGCAATTCAATGTACAGAATATTATTAAAATTTTATTCTATTATTTTATTAGTTTGAGCAACTCAGTTCATACTCATATCTACTCATCAAAATGATCATAATAATATCAATGAATTCATTGAAAATTGAAATAGAACCCCAACTTTAATCGCTTACATTATGAACACTCCGAGTTGGATATTGTTATGTAACTAATTCAGACTATTAGGCGACTTGCACCGGCCTCAGAATGTACACAAACCATTTTTATGTCGATGTGCAGCATCAGCAAATATAGTACCTGTCATAATTGCTCAAACTTGAACCAAGCATGGGGATTACAAATCCCCTGAAAAATCTGAACTTGGCAAATTTGGCGCTACATTAGTTACATTGATTTTTAAAAAAATATCTAAGTAATTCCTTTTGAATACATAATCATGAATAATACGATATTTCACAATTGTGAAGTCCGAGAACATAGTTTGGTGTTTATTAGCCAGATTCTCGAAAAAAAAAATTACTCCACTGTACTACCGATTATATATTGTTTGAAATATTACTCATATATATGTATAAATATCATCGGATTGACCAAAAAGAAGGTAAATGCATACACGCATTGGAACTGATTTGACACTGTCCTAACAAAAATTACCCAAATATAATTTTAAGACTCCATACTGTGTGTCTCATGTATGGCCAATATATGTAATTGGATAGATCAAAGAGAGTGTAAATAAATACTTTTTAAACTGATTAGACATAGCCCCGAAATGAATAATCTAATTGCAATTTAAAAACTCAGATATTATATAATCGTCTTTGCTCAAGGGAACAGTCTGCACTTGATTCATCCGGGCAGTTTACTTTATTGGCTTTCAGTTCACATCTATTCACTATTTGAGGTTCCACAGTGTCACAAACCCTTTTTAGAGTGGATCATCCCACCTAAGGCCCTGTAACAGGGGCCACCTATAGACGGCCAGGGCTACAATTGCTGGAAAGATGATTTTTCCCCATTGGGCTTAGCCTACCCAAGTTATTAAACCCTGGGTTGAATGGTGGGCATGAAAAGCGAGCCGGACTTGCCGGGACTCGAACCCAAGATCTTCAGCCTGCGATGTCAACTTGTTTAACCACTAGGCCATCGCGCCCACGTAAGTTTATGCGAGAAGTTCTTTTTTCCTAGAATCTCCAAAATTTTATTGCCTACCTATGTATCCCGCTACTAAAAAACGAATGTTATAACTAAGCTATAGCTAGAGATGGCCAAAACCGAACATTTATTTTATTATTTCGAATACATTCTGAAAAAATAACATATGAAATTCTGAATACATTCGAAATTCAGACATGTTTTTGAGGAGAAAGATTTCGAGATACTAAATATAAAATCTATAAATATATAAATGCACAATTAACCTTGTTTATGTAAGTTTATAAATTCAAAGCAAAAATTTTTTTTCAGCCAATATTCAGTCTGGATTTGCGGACCAAAAAAATATTTTTTTAAGCCACTAAATATTTTTATTATATTGAATGTATTCGAATGTTCGTTTTAGACATCCCTGGCTATAGCCTACAAATACTAACAGCTTATCAAAGTACCTAGGAGGTGCCGCTAACACTACATTTTTTATATATTGTTTGTATATTGCCAAATTGATCTGGCCAATCAGGAATTTTCCAACAGAACTATGCCAAATCTAATTTGTTTTCTTAAAATTGTTATGTTGTTACAATCCATCAAGTGGAAAAAAAATAACTGCATAGATAGTATACAAAAGTAAAACAAAAATGTACAAACAAATTCATATTACCAACAGAACTCAAACCAAATATTGATGTATACGCTGCTGGTGATGAGGAATTCCACGATTGTTGATTCTGTATTTCCATAAAATTGCAATCGAAATAAATATGATATTATTTAAGTACAGGTAAGTGTAGCATGGAAAAAAAATTTTTTAACAAATTAGACAGATTAAATACTTGGTATAAGTTGATGACTCGTCTAATAAATCCTGAAACATTTGAATAAAAAATTTTCCACCAAAGCAGCAGAGTAGTTGAAATGCAGAGTCGCTGAGCAGTAATATTTTGAAACAATCTTATAATATGCAATACATAACTACTACAACTATGTATGTAATCCTTCAGGTTAATATTCAAAATATGATTAGTGAACCATCAATGAAAATGGTGCAGTGTTATCATTAATTAGGGCCTGCTATGGGCTATATATTTAGATTGTATTAATGTTGTAAAAATGTTTGCTTGCTCGAGAGTGACATCAATCGTGCACCTCAAATTCCCGAATGCTTTGATTTGGCTTTGTATTTTTTAAATCTAATCATCCGACTGAATTTCTAAATTTCAAACGGTTGCTCTGCTACATACTGATAACACTGAAAACAATGTATATTGATCTGTTGTTGTTACTTATGATGATTTGGTCAGAATTTAATGTTTACGACACCACACCATCTAAAAGATATCTCAACCCAATGAAATAAATGGAACCAATCTTCCTCATTTCCAGTACTACGGATGGCCAGTTTCCCATTTCCTCCTTGTACCAGTATTTGAAAGTGCTTCCCATGGAAAAACCTTTGTGAGGTATTTCATAATTGAGCTCTTTATAGTTTTTTGATATCTTGGATTTCCGAATATTGCTCCAGTTCTGAGTTAATGGTTGAGACAAGTCGAGCTTATTAGGAATGTATTCATATTAACGATACGATAAATTTTAATATTTTCACATAATTTTATGTATTTTGTTGTTTAATCCTCATAAGCATCTTACCTTTCAATTTCATGCCTTTCACTTTGGTGTTGCTTCCAGTAGTACTGGTAAGTTTGTTCAAATTTTTTAGAGCTCACCAGAACATTTATTGAGTTTTGTCGCCTCATTTGGTAAATATCGGATGGGTAAAATTTTAAGTAAAAATTTAAGTAAATTTTTTCGGCCAAATCAGATTTAACTGTTATCTACAATATAGCCCCACTACTATAATTTTCGCAAATTTCCATTTTAGTATAGGCTCATTTGTACTAGTGTTAATAATTAGAGGGTTAATTGAAAAAAATTCCCTTTCCGATCTCTGAAATAGTAATTGAATTTCTTTGCAAATTGCAACTGCATTGTTTTAAAAGAAATAACTATAATTGTATAAAACATTGGTATTGAAACATTTCTTTCAAATTTAATTATTGATTTATGTAATACATATCCTCATAGACCAAGAACGCCATTCTCCTTTCAATATCCTTAATAGCCATTTTACTTGTACTGTGTATAGTGGAGAGAGGGACCAGGGCTACCCTTCCTTACTCCTCTTGTCAAGAGAAGACTATCGTATGAACAACCATTAATTATTATTCCCGATCTAACTTTTTTATGCAGAGAAACAATCCATTTGATGAAGTTTGGCCTGGAACACTTTTTATACATTATCTTAATCATCAACCCCCTATTTACTGCATCATATGTATTCTCTTGAATTGGAAATATTACTAATGATAAGTTCTGCTTGTTAGCCCAAAATATATTGTCACAAATCGAAAGTAAGTTAAGTTAAGATTATCAGGCGCAAGTTTTTTATTCAATAATCTTAATTAATAAAAATTTTCAGCTTCATCATTCTATATACGATATATATATATATATATATAATATACTACACTAAGTGTTTTTCCTTTTTTTCTGAGCATATCTTTATATTTATTTACCATTCTTTTTTGCACAACAAATCATTTATTATTATTATTTTTACATAAATCTCAATAGATACCTCACTTCAAAATGCCATTTTTAGGGCGGCTTGGCCAGTGCAGAAATACTCATATTTACACAACTCTGAATTAAATTCCTAGTATCCAGAATCAGAGTGGCAGAATCACTGCTACTCTGCTACTCAATACACCCGGAGTAGATGGCACCAATCCGTAGAAAAATAGGGAAAAATCAATAAATGTGCTCTCACTAGCCCTACGTGTACGAGAGCGACCGCAATTAACCGGCGATAAAAACTCAAAGTTTAATAATAGTTAAATTGAATAATACATTTCGTGATTTTTAAATTAATGGACGGATGAAAACAGGTTACTTTATTCCAAATATTTTCAGATCGAAGAATATATTTTTGTATACTCTGTTATACGGATTCGTCACTCCTTTCAAGAAAAGTGTAATTTTTCTCCTGTTTATTCTTCGTCATTTGTTGCTCTATTTAGCATAATTAATAATTAACCCCTCAGATATGATTCAGCTGAGGCCGCAGCGCATCTAGTCTGCCATGCTACTCTCGCCCTGTCTCAAGTAATCTTCTGGATATTTATATAACAGGTATCTATTTCTTCAACTTCCAATAATGATTTCTAGCGGAAGATTACTGATTTTGTTGGAAATAATTTTGAATTTACTTTGCATTAATTCAAAAAACTGTATCATGTTATTGTATCCATTTGGAGCATAAATTTCACAAAGCATAATGGTAGTCTGAGGATTTCCACTGAAAATTAGGTATCTTAAAAATTCGTCATTATCAATTTTATATCTATTAGAGAATAAAATCCCTACGATCCACTGGACATATTTGAGAACGTTGACAATATGAAGTAATTGAGTAAAAGAGTAATTCTTTTGATCAAGTTTCAGCCTCATCATCATTCCCTCAATGCATTTCTTGGATCAAAATAATGCCACAATTACTATCTTAAAGTTTAAAGTTAAAAGCACTTTTCCGTTTCTTACACAGCCTTAACCCATTTCCATTTTAAAAGTAACTAGTGAACATTGAACTTGTAAGCAAAACTGGTAAGAAATATTAGGTTAAGCAAACCTCACAATACTCACCCTATAGAGATGAGCAAAAGAAAAGCACATTAAAGCATAATCGTGTAACTGTTTCACCACCTCCAACTTCAAGCGCTCACTGCTGAAGTTGGGTGTGAAGATACGACTCTATCGTCAGCCGATTGTTTCATGCTTTTCATTATCCCAGTCTGCTCGTAATGTTTTAGGTCACAAGATTTGGCTCGGATAACAGAAATCTATACAGTTGTATATCCATTTCTTTACTATTTTCATTTATTCTATATTGATACAGACTGAGAGGATGATAACACTGAACAGCATCTGTTCAATTGTGCTTTCCAAGTTTTTAACATCGAGTGGTTATACAAGTTATGTGGATAGATCCTTACTGTTTTCTTTCTTCTTGTGTTCCTTTTTGTGCTTTAGGCTGGGGTCATGTGCCCAATTTTTCTTTGTGGTTTGCTGACATTTAATGTTGATAAATTCACTTATCTTTTTTTATCTTTATTTCACTTATCTTTATTTAACTTTATTTGCTCCTCATCATTAACAGTTCTGAGTTAATGTGGAGCATGCCACTTTCGAAAAATTGATCAATCGACATAATTTTCATCCAAGACATTCAGGTCTTGGTATGCATTGAACCCCTGGCATACTGTTCGATTGCTTGTTAATCCATTTACAGCCCTTTCTTTCTTTCTTTGCTTCAATCATATTTAGAGATAGTTCCATAGAATTATGTATACATTTTCTGAAAACCTCTTTGCCTGTTCGATTGATCTTTTTACGCCGGGTTCTTAAATCAAATCCTCCTGTTGTGAATTCAATGGACCAGCATAGATTATTAAATTTTTCTTTTAAAAGTAGTCACCTCCCTTGAATCGTCCACCACTAACCCAAAACCTGTTCTATTTGGATATTGGTTGCCTCACATTGGCTTCCTATTCTCCTTACTCTGTACTTGTGAATCTCCCATTATTAATATTTTACTATTGCTTTTTTTAGATTGAATGAAGTTAATGTAAAATAGATTTTCTGATTCCACTGATTTTAGGTTTTTGCTGGCTCAGTATTCACAAGTTCTGAATTAAGGGTGTTTGATTTTAGTCGTTATCCATTGGAAGAAGATTCAGACGTTGGATGGTAGACTACTCATTCAGCATTTTGAACTGTGAAGTTATCAATTGTGCTTGATGTTAAGAAGATTTATGTTAGTTTCTGATGAAAATGGACCAGAATCTAGTTTTGATTGTATGAAAAAGTTTTCATTGACTACTAGTGTTTTGGTGTGTGCTTACTGTTCATATCCCATTTGAGATATACCGTACCTAATGTATATTGGTCTCATGTGATGTACTGGCATGTTCTTCGGGAGCTTGATTGGCATTGACCGGATTTTTTTTACCCCTATTAATGATGGAATGACTTATCACTTTTATGTCTATTTCTATCAATTTTACTTTGATTAACACAGATTCTTGATTACAAAAGCAGTTAAGTTTTCCGGGATTTTCAGCAATGCAGATTGTAACTATTTCCGCAAATTTTTATTCAAGTTGCTTTTTGGGGTCTCATGAAGTTTAGTACCATATATCCGATTATCATAATAATTTCCCATGTTGTAAGCGACTCATCCTAACCCGGGAGACAGTGCCAGATACTTGCAGCATTGGCTCCCTTAGTTAGGATGAGAATATTCTGCCAGTTTTTATCTTAATGACATTTGGGGAATATGGTACTAAACTTCACTAGACCCGCTTTTTGTCCCTACACTGCTACAGGCCACTTCAGAATTCGTAAGCAGGCACCGGTAAGCTTCCGCGAATTCTTGGCAAGGGTACCGATACAAGTTGACCAATGCAGAATGGCGATTTTTCCTTATACAGTAACTTATAGTATTCTGTATTGGTAGCCAAATATTACAAATATGGCTAGTTCCCGTACACTGTACAGCTGGCTGTCTCAGGCGCCTGGTTGTACAGGGCTGGCTGGTTGCACAGGGTTGGCTACTGAGAGGGCTGATTCTTTCACAAGACTGACTCGCACGCGGCTGGTTGCGCAGGGCTGGCTACTGGGGAGGCAGTCTCAGACGGCTGGTTGCATAGGGCTGAGTACTCTGACGGCTAGCTACGCGGGCCCTGCGAAATTTTTTTCTGTAAACAATTCCCTTGCTCATATAAATAGGAATTAACTTATATAATTGAATATATTGCATGAAAGATGGGTTGAATAATGAACGAATAATCAATTTTAAGTTTAATGAGCATTCAGCAACGTTTTCATAGCTTATTTAATTTAAAGTTTATTTTACGATATTGTTAGGATGGGATAGGCATTCAATTTTATCTTGCGGGAAAGGAAAGCCGAGAATACGGCTTAAACATATGGCAAATCGCGATATCTTGAGAAGACGCAAGTTTCGAATCGGGGAAGCGTTTTTAACCAGTATGAAAAATCTCACTTGCATTTGAAAATTATAAATGTGAATATGAATATGCAATTTGCTAAATAATATGGAAGCCCCCAACGTATTAGTTCTAAGAAATTGGAAGGGAGGGTCCAAAAACGGTTTCCAAAATGGGGTTAAAGGTCCGCCAAGTAAATAATTTTCCCTGCTAAGTTCTAAGTTTGGAAACCGGTAATCCAGATTATCACAAATAGCTACAAAGGCGATAAAAGAATTGCTCTAGTGTTTTTTTTAAATGTATAAAAGCAAATGATGCGTACAGAAATGCCTATGTTATCTATTTATGAAATTTATAACTTACGTTAATTACCGATTTTACAAACGTTCCCTTTTAGAGAAACGTGCGTGCTACCGACTAAACATATAATGTCCCAAATAACTAAATTATTCGTGTATTCGATTGATCCAAACCACAACTTGTAGGTTTGTTAATTAAATATTCAATATTTAAATAAATTTTCAATAAGTAAATGATTTTTTCATGATCTGTGTTCGTATGTCACTTTAGTATGTTTTAAATTCTATGTATTACACACCGCCAATGATACATCCAATATTTATTGTTTTTGCTATTTATTTGCTGTATGTGTTGTTTTTTGATATGTCAAAAAGCAATGTATAGTATTTATATTATATGGATAAAACTAGACTAAGGTATTGTTGAAGCAGACATATTTTCATACGAATGGAAGCAACATCATAAGTCCATGACTGAACCTCAATAGATAATTTATTGAGTTCAAATAATAATATTATCCGAATATTATCCACTTTGTAAAACAAACTATGAAAAATTGACTCACAAATTTGATTCTACAATATTCCACAAGTACAATCAAAACAAGAGAAATATCAATCAAATGCGGAATATTCCAAGGAGACTCTCTTTCACCTCTACTCTTCTGCCTTGCATTGGCCCCACTGACTCAACTCATCAACAGAGAAAAACTGGGATACAAAGTATATGGAAAATCTGTTTCACATTTGCTGTACATGAATGATTTGAAACTGTACGAAAAAAATGACAACGCTGCAGAAAATCTTCTACAACTAGTCCGAACTTTCAGTGCTGACATAGGTATGCAATTGGGACTTGAAAAATGTGCAAAAGTAAGTCTCATTTAGGAAGAATACAGAATTCAGCAAACATTTTTTTGAACTCAAATACCAGTATCAAAGATCTCAAACAGGTCAACACATACAAACATCTGGGAATTGAAGAAGGAGGTGGCATATCTCATGCAAAAGTTGAAACTGTACGAAAAAGAATATTTTCGACAAGGGAGCAATATATTAAAGAGTGATTTGAATGGCGGTTATAAAATTCAGTCGTTAAAAACACTAGCCGTACCCGCTGTTATGTACAGTTTGGATACCAATAAATGGACATTGCAGGAACTCAGAAAATTTGATATCAAAACAAGGAAACTCCTTACTATGAACAGGTTACACCATCCCAAAGCAGATGTTCGCAGACTATATTGTCCTTGGAGAAACGGGGAAGAGGTCTGATCGGGATAGAGAAACACATACAAATTATTTACAGTCGGCTTTGACACATATTTAGCAACAAACAGTGACGAGTTTTTAAAATTGGTTTCAAGATATGAATTGCGGCTACACAACACAGCTCAAAATTTTCGTAAATTTTTCAATATTGGAAACATATCAGGAACAGATGATTCTCCATCGGACTTGGCCAAGAAAACAAAGAAATATATGAAAGAAGAAATTCTGAAGAATTTTGAAGAAATATGGACGAACAATGAAACAAAGGTAATTCATGTAGTTATTGGATCATTGGGTCTCGTACGCAAATCACTGGAAAAATATATAAAAAATATTCTTGGACATATTGTTATTGCTCTTCTTGGAAGCGCACATATTTTGAGAAAATTTCTCTCATTGACAGAATAAATAAAGTATTCCAGCTAAGGGTTATAATTTAACCGCGCTCTTACAAGCAAATGTTTATTACTTGAACAATAATAATAATAATGAAATTAATAATAAAACTTTTTTTCTAGGTGATATGATATTCCGATTAAATAATGATGTAAATAATAAGGTAACCCAATCAAAGTTGGGACGAATGTCAAGTATAGGTATAAGATAAAGCCAAGTCACTTTCAAGTACGGGCCATATATAATTAAGTGATATAAGTGAAATTAAATGTGATCAAATAGAGGTATAGATGTAAGATTTAATGATGCCATATTAGTTCCAAACGTGATCCACACCTAAATAGCAGATTTTAAAAAAACGTGAAAGTGTTGTACTGGTCAAACACAGACGTGGTCTCGGATATACTTAGTCGAGCCAGTCACAATTTCTGCTTGGAAGACTGTCAGACCTGGTTCGCATTTTTTCATTGAAACTAGTTGTGTTTTAATTCAAATTCACTCCACGCGAGCAGCTTTTGTAAAAAAATAGCAACCGCTAGCATATTTAGCACCATTTTATTAGCGTGACAATATAGCAAATATTTGGTTAATGCCTGTTTCTTGCACAATCAACAGTTTATACAAAATAGAAATCGTTGGTACGGGTATAAAATCAGTTTTCGACTTCGGTTTCGAACTTCGACTTATTTATGTTCCGTAGTGTTTTAATCACCATTTTTAAGTATGTGCACCGCATAGTTCTTGATGGGTCGAAAGAACCGTTTCGGATTTGATTTTAAAAGTAAATATTTCAGTATTTTACGGAGTAAGTTTAAAACTATTTGAATGTTTGCGAAATATTTGTGAGGTGAATTTGTTTTCGTCTTTTAAAACGTATGCATCTCATCGAAACTAAACGCCATGAAAAAGTGTTTAGCAAGTATGAACCGGGGTATAAGTATTCTGTTTGATAAAATTATGTAGATCACGATTCTTGGAATAACGAATCTGTTAAAAGACATCATAGAAAATGAAAGACATAATATGAGTCGAGCCGAGATAACATGGGCCATATCATCATATAATAAACAAACCTATAATCCTAAAATAAACGCACACTCTGGCGCACATACAAAATATTAGGTAAGCATCGAATTGCTCATCGAATATATACCACGTGGTAATATAATGGTATGCTTGCCTGAAGAGCACGCATCCTCGAAATGGAAGTTCGCCATTTTTAGGAGTTTATTTCAGATTCAGGTGAATTCAATAGAATATAGAAAATATTTTTACGTTGCAAAAATAGGGTCGCTCAAATTTTGAAATAATCTCCTTAGCGTTTTTCGCACAATTTAAAAATTATCATGTCGTCCTGCCATATACATCTTTCCAATCTCCGGCCACACCAGCACTAAAACATCGATATGAAACATTTGGATTGTCAATATATATTGTTAAAAATGTGACAATGTTATTTTATTATATTAGTTGCACCTCCAGCTGCATATTATAGACCAAATAAAAGCTTATTAACATATCAAAAGAATTACAAAAACCTTCTGAAAATTCAATAAATCCCGCACGTGTGGTATTTCATTGCAGGACTGCGAGTATTAAAGTAGGGTTTTGCAATCAAAGACTTTAAAATTAGAAGCAAGCTTCATGCCTGACAGGAATGCTGTGTAAAAGTAAATCTACCCGAAGATTGACTCACGATAAACGAGTCGTGGATTGGGAATGTTAAGGACTCTACGACTCTTTATTTCGTTGTATGGCATCAGACATAGCTCATCAGCACTTAAAAAGATATATTTTGCATTATTACATTACCTATTTTTCTTTATCCGAGTGTCCGGTTATCTAAACCAATGCATAGCGACGGGAATACGCATCTCTGACGCCCTCAGTTCGAGCCCCGTGAGAAGTGATTATATGCGAATGCAAGATGCCTGCTGGACGCCGCGCCGGTGAGTGAAAGGTTAAGCCAAAATATGGTTCGCCACATGGTTTAGCCGTTTTCTTATCAAAGTTCATCATCGGGACTTAACGCAGAAAAAATTTTGCAACATCTCACTCAAAAACTAAGTTCATGGTTTGGGTCCTGTGCAATGCCATAAATTCCAATTACAAATAGACGATAGTTCAATAGAATCATCAACTGATATTGAGTATCTAGGTGTTCTCCTGGATGATAAAATCAACTGGAAATCACATGTTGACTATCTTTGTAAAAAAACTATCACAGTCCTTAGGTGTGATGTATAAGTTAGGAGGTATTGATACTCTAAAATCTGTATATAACAGCCTCGTTTAGAATCACCTTCAGTCTGGCATTGTTAGCTAGGGCTGCATCAATAAAACAACATTGAAACCACTAGTAGTTTTACAGAATAAACTATTAAAATTAGGGGACCTATATTTTCCAGAGTTAGCAAAATTTATGGTTCGATTTGAAAATCAAACGCTCCCACCTGTATTTCATGGTTATTTCACTAAACTTTATAATGCGCATACACATTCCACTAGGAGGCATACTTTATTCCCCGAAGTGCTGCTTTTGCCCACAGAACGTACAATAGGTCGGAAGGTAATATAATCTGGGATAAAGTTTCCAGCACACCTAAAAAAGTTCATACTGTGGTTTCAGTCATGGATTAAGAAGCTTCTTACTTACTTATGACTGAGTTTAGCGTAATGAGAAATATAAGGATAAAATTCATATCCATGCACGTACTGCTCTCCTGACGTATCAGTTATGGGGTGGCTGATTAATGGTATAGAAATTTTTTCCCATGTTATTGAAACCAAGCTTATCTCTTTCAAAGAGGGTTTTGTGTACATGCTTTCGATTTTCAAAAATGTCTATTTAATCTATACATCAAATGATGCATGATGTCCCTGCTGATGTATCTATTGTACGCTTCTCAACGAAAAGTCCTGATAATTCGGAGGTTCTGTTGAATTCCTCATGCATAGCAGTATATGAAAAGTAATTTATTATTGTGGATCGCTTATTTTTTGACCCAACCTATTGAGCTGGATGTGGGTAACGGATGGATCGTAACATTAAAAGCATGGTCCATCTCTGTCTCATAATCAAAAAACAAAAGTGGAGCTAGATAAAGCGACATTCAACTTATGGGTCTACTATGAAATGTGGCTCCAGCAATTGTACTTCAATGGAACCTGTTTACCCCCACATCATCTAACGTTCGAATCTCCAAACTGTTATCGAATTTAATAAAATTGTTTTCAATTGACGTCTTACCGTGGCACAGAATGACAGCTCAGTCTCAGACGCCGGAAGAAAATGGATTCCATCGGAAACTTTTTTTTACCCATTCCGAGGAGAGTGACATACACATTTCAGTCGTCCGAAGAAAACCACGACTCTGCCAACATACTCTCGACAAAACCTTTGGTGGTCCAGTATCACAGCGGATCTTTCAACATATCCCGTCTGCCTCAACAACAGCCCCCCTAAGGTACCACAGAGCGAAAACTACTATGTAGTCCTCTGTGACTTCCGAAGTGGGGTCCGCAAAGACTACTTAGGGGGTCCCTGACTATATGACAAAATGGAGAAAATGAAATAAAAGTACAGCTACTTGAAAGACCGAATCAAACTTATTTTCCAATCCAACTGGATGAAATTACGGACATTGCTAGCCAAGCACACCTCTTGATTTATGTTCGATATTCACGAGAAGTCGAAACGATAGAAGATTTTATGTTTGTCATCAAATGCAATGCAGAACAACCAGGTTAAACGTTTCCAACGTACTTTGTGCTTTCTTTTCACAATCAGAACTGTGGTGGGAACGGTGTTTGGCTATATGTACCCATGGTGCAGCTTCAATGACCGGCAAGCATTTGGGGGCTGTAGTTCGTATCAGGGAAAAGTACAAAACAATATAAAAACGCACTGCATGATTCATCGCGAAGCGCTTGTTGTGAAACATTTGGGAAAATCGTTGTCTGAAGTCTTATCTTTATGTGCCAAAGTTGCCAACTCTATAAAAACTCGCCCACTGCAATCCCAAATTTTTTTGAAACTTTGCGATGAACTAGGTCCAGAACATTCAAGCTTTTTGCTCCATACGGAAGTTAGATGACTTTCACGAGGAAGATTGTAGAACGCGTGTTTGAACTGCGAGAGGTGGTTTTAATTTTCTTGCGGGCACACAATGTCAACTTAGCTTCACTAGTAGCCGCTTAAATTTGGCTTGGGAAACTTGCATATCTGGCAGATATTTTTAACCTTCTCAATCAGCCGAACTTGTCACTTCAGAAAAGAGATGGGAACATTTTACTGAGTCAAAACAAAATAACAACAAAAACTCAACATATGGAAAACGAGAATAAATGAAAATGTTGTAGATATGTTTCCAGTTCTGTGTGACTACATTGCCAACAAACCTTTAATAATTACAGATATGATTTTCTCTGACATTCGACAACATTTGGAATTGCTTTCTGGGCGTTTTACGAAGTACTTTTTTAAAGGGAATTTGTATGAGAATTTTGACTAAATTTTAAACCCTTTTGTTGTTGCAAAAACTGATCTGTCAGGACGCAAAGAAGAAGAATTGGCTGAATTGTCATCTGACCAAACTTTAATGATTAGTTTCAATCAAAAACCTTTTGCATCTTTCGGATTGAGTGTTGCAAACGAATTTCCACTGCTCTCACAAAAGGCTACCCATATGTTATTACCCTTTGCCACCACCTACATGTGTGAGACAGCATTTTTAGCTCTTACATAAATGAAGACAAAATACCGGTCCATACTTATCATAAACTCTGAATTGCGAGTTTGCTTGTGACAAATTGCTCCAAGAATTAACAAGTTGTGCAGTAAGAAGCAACCCTATCCACCCCATTGATGTTGTCATTTCGATTAATAAACATGATTCAGTGTTACTTATTTTTTATTTGCATTAACCTTTATCGCTGGTTAGACGTGAAATTAATGCGACATAAGATTGGGGTCCGCGAATCACTACATTGAAAAATAGGGGTCTATTGCGCAAAAATTTGGGAAACCCTGCTGTAGGGAACAGTTACTAACTATTTGTAGGGTACTTATTCAAACTTCCGTCGTCGGGAAAGATATGAAATGAGAGTACCTGTAGGTTACCGGTATAAGTTTATTTAGCGTCAAACTGCCGTTGATTTATTCTATTTATTCTTATATATAACTCATTATTATCATACGATTAATCAAATCCTTAAATAGACGAAAAATTAGAGCGGGACAACTCGGCTAGCTTTTATCTAAACGAGTTGTCCTAGTCGAGTTATCCCAGGGCCGAGATGTCCGCCAGCCATTTACCCTGTACTGGGCAGTGGGTACCCTTATTCTGTATTACTATACAGTGGATGGGATTGGGTTTCGTTTCAGTTTTATTTTTGTGGTCGCGAATATTTCTGTTCAGTATCGTACAGTGCCGGTAGCCTAACGTGCTAGGAAATTCTTTATTCTAGGCATACCGGTATATTGTTGAGTTAAAAAGAAAATTGCTGCTATGGCATGGCAATGACAAATCTGAATACTGAATAGATTAACTGTTTAACGAATGCTGCTCAATTTATTTTGGATATTGTATGTATGTATGTATGTTTATTCGCCTCGTAATAATCAATATAAAATTTAAGGATACAGAAGAATAAAAGACAGGATAGTTGCACAAGGCCCTGTCGACCTAAAACACTGGTGTGCAGCAAAAACCCTTGAAAAAATATATATGAAAAAAAACAATTATATTAATATGTAGAAAAGGACGCGAATTTACAAAAACACAACATAGAAATTTACACAGGTAATGATACAGATAATGCAAAGTATGTAAATTACATACAGTAAGTTATATATAACTTAACTGTTATTTAAAAGAAAAGAATCTATTTGCATCAAATTGGGCTACCTACATATAAGCAGGTAAAAAAATACAGCGGGGTAGGAGTGGAGGCAGGTTCTATCGAAATTTTTATCGAGTCTGAGTGACTGAAATGCTGATTTACCTAGTTAATATTCTATTGAGAAAGGAAAAAAAATAATAATTTGATTTTCATTCTACATCGGTCAAATTCTTTGGTTTTAAGGTTAGGTTGGATTTGCTTAAAATAGAGTGCTAAATATGAAATGGAAGTCTTCACATTCTCCAGGCATGAGCCAAAGATGAACCACATCTCGACAAAGCGATCCATCAGTGGTGCATTTGACAAGAGATGTGACAATGGGTGGATTTAGGCCGAAATTCTTAGGGATTGGTTATACTGTATAGGAGACACGAATCCTGAAATGATGCATGAAAAGTATGAAATAGAATAAACAAACTCCTGACTGTGAATACCAATCATTAAAGGGGTTTCCTGTTTTTAGTAGTTTTAGTCTGTTTTTTTTTTAGTTAATGAATGTTATATCCGAGTTTCTAAGGAACCAAATTGAAAGTCAAATTATGCTGCTGTTAATACCCGGCAGACTGAAATCATGGAAGGTCTAGACAGTCAGGAGATTTGTATAGGTAATTTGAAGGAAAAAAGGAGAAGAGATTTAATTAAATACTGATGCAAGTTATTCAACAATAGCACAGTGTGAAATCCTGTTGATACAATCATGTCGAGGATAGTTAATAT
Organism: Styela plicata; assembly: GCA_963675895.2. Taxonomy (NCBI): domain Eukaryota; kingdom Metazoa; phylum Chordata; class Ascidiacea; order Stolidobranchia; family Styelidae; genus Styela; species Styela plicata. Next base: position 199,214 of record OZ023138.1, read on the forward strand.
ATTATTTATCGCTTGTACTATGGGGAGGCTGTTTTGTTCCAAGATAGAGATTGACACATGGCGGTTTACGTACAGCTGTTTTGTAACCTATATCTATTGTTTTTTTTTTTAAATTTGATTTAATTACCCAGAAGGCAGAAAATTAAAATAATTGATTGTATGCTGAGAACCTAATTAATGCATTTTTATTGTCCAGTTGTGAATGTCTGTCCCACTTGAGATATCTTCCGTTTGATTCATCTTGATTTCAGATGCTGCTATTCAGTAGTCCTCAACTTTAAACGCCAAAATCACCGGAAAATAAAATCTTGAAACCAGTAACACAATCTAGAGAAATCAACAGGTCTAATATAATGCTAGCATTGTTTTTTTCAGTTTTGTTCTAAATTCAGAAGTTGACTTGGAATGTTTGACGTTGTTTGGCAATGAATTCCAAGCCTCAGGCCCACAAATCGTAATAGATTCTTGTGATATAGTTTTGCTTATAATATTCTTATGTAAGTTATGGTTTAGTGTGAGGCGGTGCCTCTATAAATTAAATAGATCGTCAGAAGGTCTGATAGGCTGATACGGGAGTTTTGGGTTCACCGACTCCGATAAAAACAATCAAACTTCTTGTTATATTCTTTATTGATAATACAATCTTTTTTGCAATAAAACCTTGGTAAAAAGATTAGATAAAAGCAGATACTCGATAAAATTTAAAATCGATATCTTCCAAAATTGTCAGATTAATGCTCACTCGGCCAGATCAAAAACAGAGTTTGAATAAAAAAGGGAATAGAAGATGCGAAAATAGAAAGAGAAAAAATGGGCGCACTAGGGGCGTAAAATTGAATAAAGGCTAAAATAGGAGGTGCTAAAATTATGAAAATGGGTTCAGTGAAAAAAATATATCTGCTATAACTGATATGGCAGTTTGGCAAGTGAGGTTAGAAATTAAAATACTCTCGCCGATAAATATTAGTTATCAATTTCATGAACAAATTTCCAAAAATTAATATTTTTCGCAGTAGTTTCAACTACCGTAATTGCTTCTGTAACATCGCGAGAACTAAAAACCTTTGCCCTTTGCAATTGCCTAATTTGAGAGGATGAACTGTTATTAAAATAAAATTGCTAACAGAGAAACTTGACGAAAATAGTAAAATGGGATCTTATGCGATTTTTGAATGTGAAGTTCTAATTTTCGGGGTTGCAATCTGTCAAGTTTCTTGCCTCTGTGGAAGAACGAAATTGTTTTACTTTACACACAGTAGGCCACATGTTCAATTTATTTAGTACTCTGTTTGCCTACAGGTATTCTGTATTGGAACTATCTAACATATTACAACTATTGTGCTACAATGTGACATAACATTTTTACAATGCTCATTGAAAAATAGTGTACACTAGTCTGTCAGTGTTTGCTGAGGAAATCGCAGCGGGGAAACACTTTGACATAGAATGTTTATTAAACAGGGAGTGAAGATATTGTGTCTTGTCGACCAAAAAAAATGCACAATGGCTATCATAGTTCCCTAGATGTGGGAAATCGAGTCCTGAAACCTTATTTTTAGTACCAATAGATTTAAAATTAAAATCCTCTTTGGATGCAGTACATTAGGATGACAGGATCTTGTTTTAGTTCGGGTGTCTGAAATATCTGTGTCATTTTCTTTGGATGGAATAAAAGGCTTCGAAACCATCAACACGCCATTTCATGGCAGTATTGATGATTTTGACTTCCTTTCTGCAGTATAGTTGCTACCATATACTAAAAAAGAACATCAATGCCAGTGCTAATTGGCTGATTTGATTTCAAGCATCGTTGTCGAAGAAGAATGCTAGATTTTCTATTTGTTTCAAATTACACCACGATTAATCGTCTGGTGTCACAAACACCATAAGCTCCAAATTCCTTGCCCTCGTTGTCTGATGAAAGTAAATCACACCCCTCTAATGGCCTGTATCCATTTCACAAAGGTTTTAGATTCCCCGCATTCATGTAATAACTCTATTTGTCAAGTCCCACTCTATTTGCCACGACCCACTTTTGGCCACCGCAAGCAACGAACATGTACTAATTAAAAATGAACTGCCAAGAACGACCAATAGTAGTATTCTGATTACTATATTTCACGGATCAGAAAATGCAATAACTCTGTCGATTGTGTATTATTAACTGCAACACAGATTTGGTTGTTCATTGCTCTTCTTAATAAAAGGGTAATTTTTACCTCATATAATTTTTGGCTGAACATGTACTGTCCGGGCGCATAGTCGCCTGGATTCTGCCATGCCCGTTTGATCTATTGTCGTTGTAGTCCTAATCCGCATGTCTTTTCCAAAAATCTGAGTGGGTTTGGTAATGTTTCCTATGCCCCTTCCTCCCATACTGCATAACTTAATTGTAACTACCACAGAGAATGGTGCCATCAATGCTGGTGCTAGTTTCGTTATCTGATATGAATATACCTAGTGGCAAAAACTTGCATTCTTAACGTTGTGCTAAACCTGCTAATGAATGCAACTTTCCCTCTCTCAAGCTTGATAGTTAGGCCATTAAAATATGTTTATTCTTCATTGATGATTTGCCAGTCTGCCAGTTGAGCTAATTCTTCTAGTTCAGATTTACTGGGTAGCAGGTTGGACCTCTGCTCATTGGTCATATTTCGTTATCGATATTCGGGCGATGGCAAACGTGTTTGGTGGATTTACTGGAACTCTCGTAATTCGCATAAATGGAGCAGATAAATTGGAACCAACAGCTTTCATCAAAAGATTACCTGGAATATCTGTTACAACTCTTGACCCATACGTTGAAGTCAGTGTCGATGATAAAGTAGTCGGAAAAACTAGCACAAAACCCAAGACTCTCTCACCAGAATGGAGTGGTGAAGAATTTCGAGAACAGGTATTTTTTAAGGCCATTATATTTGATATCGAAATGAGATCTATTAATGAATGCACAGAAATTCCATTTTTTGATATTGTAAATTTTTCTAAATGACAAAAACAAGGCCAGCTACGTTGTTTTACCATGTTTTAAAAAGTTTTTTGGGACCCCCTGCCCCCTTTTTTCAGTGCCCGGTACTGTGAAGTGGGAGCTATGTACAAAAAATACTGAAAAGAATTTTGCATTACGAATGAATAATAATTAAAATCAATCTGACAAATATGACACCAAAATTTAGTAGCACAAAAATATTTAAATGTCGAATCATTGGGAATTAAGAATATGATTCGGATATATTATTCTCTTTTATTCCACATAAATAACAATGTTCTGCTTTTATCATTACAATTTACCCTCATTATCAAAGTCAAAAAATCTAACTTTTATACAAACAAGCTTATTAGAGGCAATGTTATATCATTTTCCTTCAAATTATTCCGCTTATTTCGTAAGCCTTTGTCCTTATGTCGAGTGATTTGAATAATTGCTCCGACTCAATTTGAAATTCGAATTCAATTTCCCACCCTAGTAGAAAGTACTGGCGACAAAGCAATAAATGTTTTATTCTGCGAAATCACATAATGCACTAATTTTAATGCAATATAATATTATGATTGCGATGCCAAGAAAATTCAATTCCCCATAGGTCTTTAATATTCCTGGCAATGTTGTTTAGTATAAATGCCTATAGTAAATGGCCCGAACAGAAGACTGCCAAGGACCCGTCATCATCCAGTCACACGCAGTAAAGAATCACCTCTCCTTTTAATACCATGAGTCAGCAACCTTGTGTGCACTGTGGGCTGTTTGCTTTGATACAGCTACCCGTAGGTGCTGAACTTTGAAAGGACATTTATTTTACGCCAAATTGGTTATTTTCCCGATCTCTAATTGCTCCGATAAAATATGTTGTGTCGATACTTCGCATTTTTTATTTTACAAACGAGCATCCCTGCAAGGCGTTAAAATTGATGTTGCAGGGAAATCATTGAATGGATTTGTGTTTCTACCTTGGTCATGGAAATCTGAACTAATGAAGACACAATTAATTCATAATTATGCGCAAGTCCAAGATTGCTATTTATAAATATGGAATGTCATGATAACGATTAAAATGTAAGTCAATAAAATCACCTCCACCGCCGAGATTTTCTAACCACCATGTCAATTACCAATTAGTGATTTACAGTTGGAATCTGAGATATTTTTGAATAAGGAGAAGGCAATGTAATTCGTTTCATGGACAGTACTGCAACAGCTCAGAGAATCTATCCATGAACCAGTAAAAACTATTTTTTATTGAAAAATGATATTCTATGTATGTGGCAAAAATTTAGCTCAAACGAATGTTTCAATGATATGTTATGTGGTAAGATACCAGAAAAGTCAGATATTTGAATCCAGTAAAACCGCTTAATTACATAAACTATACAAGCACTATAAATTTGGCTTATGCATTGCAATTATGATGCCACCTTTATTGAGCCATGCTGTTGTGATACCTCATTTTATTTTCAACACATACAACGTAATTAGAAAATCATTTTCTTGTTGTGCACGATATTATGTGCCATAAAACACATTAAAATGGTCTTTTATATCTTTTATTACGGTATGCGAAGTCAACTACCCTGTGTCGAGTGACCATCGAATAATTGATCATTATACTCGTTTTGTTGTTATTATTATTACCGATATCCTAATACATATAAATAATTAAAATTTAACCACTATGGCGTCATCATTCATGGGGCCGACCCTAATCTCTATGTCGTCAGAGACTCGTGGCCGAAATTTCACGCTTCAATGCGACATGTCACCTCTAATCACCTAATGATCCCTACCAATAATTACAAATAGGAGAATCCAAAATGCAATGAACATCTGGTTCGCATACCTACCGTTGACTACATGTCCCTTTGGTTGATCTTCAGACACTGGACCTAGTGGAGTAAGGTCGTACTTTAGTTTATCAGTTTAAGTGTATATAGTGTATATATATACATATATCTTTTACATTACACAAAGTATATACGCATGTTTGTAATATGCGATACTATTATTTTAACTTTTAAGTCACTGTTACTTCACTGCTATTATTAGGTCCATGAAGCACAAACATTGAGTTTCCGTGTTTTTCATTATGCTGTGCCAGAAGATGATTTTGTTGCTGATGCCCAAATCTACTTCGAACAACTACTTACAGCAAATTCTGATATTGTGGGATACAATGACATCCAGGTCAGTGATTTAAATGGCATTCTAATTTTGATTCAACAGTTAATGATAATTTGAGCGAAAATATGCCTCATGGAATGCCATTTTTTGAGCATTTTTTGACGCAACATTTTTATATGATAGAATCCATTATCTAATTACTTTTTGAATTAATACATTTGAGAGATCTTTATCAAAACTTCCTACAAGAAATGAAAAATAAGACTTCAGTATACTTTAGGACTTCACTTTGTCACATAAAAAATTTTGGAAGAAAATTGACAACTTTGAAATTATAAAAAATACTTTTGCACATGCTAAAAATTTGAGCGCAGAAAAAGGCACTTGTTATTTCAAATTTGTAAATTTGGGTGACCCTGATCATTTTGAAATGAAGTCAAAAAAAATTTTAGCACTTTTTTATATTTGCGCTGAGGAGTCTTCTCGAAGACCCTTACATTTTTTTAAGCAAGATATCTAGTTTACTATTACAAGAACGACCACATAGGTTCTGAGGCAATCATGCATCTTCATTTAGATATGAAACAGTTTATTTAACATAACTCCAATGATATTTTCAATTTGTTCATTTTGTCAATTTTTGGCATTTTTTTACCAGAAAATCATATAATTTTATAGGTACAGGGAAATTCAGCAGTAGACATTATGCTTTGAATTAGTTACCGGTATTTTTATATATATATATATATATATGTTCTACCATTTTTATTTATTTTTTATTTTTAAGTAATTGTGATATCAACCCCCCCCCCCCCCTTTCCTTACCCAATTTCGAAGAAAGCATAAAAGAAAGTTGAGCTTGTTTATGTGAGTTTGTGATTGTAACATTTATATCTAATAGTTTTCAACTTTCTTTTTTAATGGTACCCATGTGTCATTCAACTCTTACAGAATTTTAGCAAATGTATTTGGTAGGTTTCTGAAGCATTGAAATTTATTCTTGACCAGGTTCAGAATGACTGTTTGAAAGGTCTGATTGTTTTAAATATTACTTTACCTCATTAAACCGTTTGCATGACATATCGATAAATAAACTCTATGGTCAACATATTATTGACGACTCAATTTGATGTTACAAGCTCTAATCTATTCTTTAATGATATTGATAAAGAAAGGCCTCGTTCAAAAATTTCACTCTGCTGGAAATTATTAGTATGGTACATTACGGAAAATATTATTAAATTTAGAGCACGTATTATTATCACTTCATTAACCCAAACGCTGTAGTAACATTGTGGTTATAAATATTTATTTCTTTAAAGCAACGTTTTTGTAAAAGCGGGGGGGGGGGGGGGGTTTTTGTCATAAATATTCATGATACTGCAATTAAATTATTTATCATCAGACACTCAATTCACTAATCGAAAGATAAATAATATTCATATCGGCATTGTCGTCTTGATATGCCACAATATTATTAATGTTTCGAATCAGACAGACCTGACATAAAGTTTAGCACCTCGTTAGATATTGAAATTTTTTATAAAAAGGTAATTGTCGAACACATTTCGATGTGTTCTTGCACAGGAATCCATAGAAATGCGAACTAAATAACAATATAACAGAATCCATGGCCATGCATAGGCCATAGATAGTAATTCATGAATATGGAATGTGGTAATATTAATAACAAATAAAATTTAAGTCAATAAATCTTTTTACTCCTTGAGGGATTTTTAGGCTAAATTTATGACACCGGCCGAATGTCATTTCTTATATTCCGAAGTGAAGATATTTGATGCATTTAATCATTGATTGCAAAATAATGAGAAAACGCAGAGTCATTGCAAATTTGGGAAATTATTATTGTGTGGCAGTTAGAATTTGCAAAAAGGGCGCTTCACTAAACCTAATGAAGAAAACGCCTGGATGGAACCCAACGCATGTCTATTTGGGTCCTAATTTAAATTAGTGAAAGACAATGCTTAGAGGAATGGATATTTTATTTATGGTTTTACCAATTATTGAATAAGGTAATAGTGCCTTGATACTTGGTGCACTGAGTCTGGTATGAATACTCACTCGACTTGATAAAATCAGAGTCATCCTGAACTTTCCCATCTCAAGGGACCATCCGGAAAAACCTTTCGCAATAATAAAGCAATGTATCTTTAGTAAAATATTTAACGACGCAAATAGCATTTTGCCATTGTTTAAGTCTGATGTACTTGAATAGCTTCAGGATTTCCAAAAATAAAGATGGGCTATTTTTGGTTGCAAAAACTCGCAATTTGGATGCTAAATTCATGGATAAGACAAATTTTATGAAAAAAATCCAATATTTACGCAAAAAATGAAAACTTGTAGCATTTTCAACCTATTTATTTAAAACAGATTGGTTTACGATTTTTTTTATATAACAAGTTTTTTAAAACAAAAATTCTACACGATTTTAGAACAAAATAAAAAATAAAAAAAAAAACAGAAAAATAATATTTTTAAAATTTTCAACTTGATATAACAACTGAAAGGCATCAACAAATCCAGAATTGAATTGAATTCTTGAATGTTCATCTCCTATTTTTGAAGTAAAGAACTGAACTGTCGCAATTATATTTAAAGTGAAATCTAGAACCCTGACATCTTTATTGCAAAAGGGCCTTTCAGAAGGCCTTTTTTCAAATTATCATCAATATTGGTGTTCTGGTTGGAGTTTGTCAACTCAATTCAGGCTATCTGGATCTTCGCAGTCATTAAATCTTTAATTTCAACTAGAGCTTGAATGTTACACTTGGTTATTGGTCTCAAACTAAGACTGACAGAATGTAAACTTATCTGCTTGTCTCAAGTAATGGGAGTACAGTATTTTGTGGATTACAAGTCCCTCTTTAGTAATGGTCACAAAGGTGCGAAGTTTTGTCTTTTTGTACATAAAGATGTGTACAGAGTAGCGGTAGAAAAGATAACTGATCTACCAGCACCAAGTTCATCAAAAGTGTCCGCGAATGACTGGTAAAAATGAGAATACAAGCTGTGCCTCATGCTAATTATAAACTCAAATGCATGGACCATAGTGATTTGCACCAAACTTGCCAAGTTTAGATTCTTTAGAAAGATATTTCAAACAATTATTGTTGATAATAAATACTTTTATTTTTATTTGAAAATCTAGCTAAAATTTAATGAAATTATTGCACTCCTATCGCGTCGTTTTGCAATTTCTGGCTGTTCTGAAAAAGTATACATGATCTGATCAAATTAAAACTCATGTATGATGAGTATGGTACCATTCACTAATATTAGCAAGCAAAAAAAGATTGAGCATGGGCACAGAGGTAATAAAATTACTCCGGGGAATTTTGTTATCAATTTTATACAAATCTTTTCATGATTCAGTGTAGCTTGAAAGTACTTCCACACACGCACATATTGGTTGTCAATAAATAAAAAATATATCTATACCATTTGCTGTAAACCAGAGATAAAACAATACATATGTCGAAGCAAAATATAAGACTAAGAAGGGAAAATTTTGGAAAAAAGGCAGTGACTTATTGTCCCTGAAATAGGTGTTATCAATTTAATACGAATCTTTCCATGATTCGGTGTAGCTTGGAAGTATTTCCACACACGCACATATTGGATGTCAACATATAAAAAATATCTTTATATCATTTGCTGTAAACCAGAGATAAAACAATACATATGTCGAAGCAAAATATAAGACTAAGAAGGGAAAATTTCGGAAAAAAGCAGTGACTTATTGTCCCTGAAATAGGTGTTAAAACAGTACAAGGGGGACTTGAAGGGGCCTAAAGTCATCAAGAATGTTGTGAAATGAAAAATTTGATGTATTTTAGACCTTAGATATTATGGGAAATTGTGATTGAAGTTGACACTTCAAGGAACTAAAGATTATTATCGGTATCATTCTTTGCTCCAGATTTATTTTCGATTTTCCTTAATCGGGCTTAAAGAATGCCAACCAATGACTTCACTGAAGTTTAATTGAATCGCAAAATCCCTTGGGATGACTGGATATAATGTATTCAAATGTGAAATCATTGAGCTACGCAGTTGGTCATAATGCTAATGTTGCTGTTATGTATTTTATTGTGCTACATATTATATTGTCTATTCAAAACAAAAATTCAATTCAAAATTTGCTCAATTACTTCATTATCAATGTAAATTTAGGTAATAAATGGGAACATATTTGGCTGCAACGACGTAATTTTTTAAATGTAAGTTCAATTGCAATTCCATTACCAAATTAAAGATAGATAGAACATGCGTGGTTTGTTACACTTGCCATTATATTGTTGCTACCAATGTGTACGGTAATCAAAAGTTTACACTATTATGCCTTTCGAATCTTGGAAATATTAATTTCGACAAACAATGGTGGTTTGACAACCATGGAATTACAAACTGTCATGATATAAGTTTTCAAAGCCTATTTTATCTGAATTGCAAGATTATCAATAAGAATATGTGTGCTAATTAAATAACATACTTGATTTAAGTTAGATAGCACCAAAAACCAGTTTTATGTTCTGCTTAATCAAATAAAAAATGTAATGGTGTTTAATTTTTGAAGCCTTCAGAAATGATAACTATTCACCATATCTGTAAAATGAAAAATTTTGGTTATCAAGCTTCAGTCCCTCGGCATTTTATTGCAACTACAATCACAGCCAAGCTGTAAAATATGAAATCACTGTTTTACTCATATTGCTCGATAACGCATTCGGATTGCAGGCATATCTTTGGATGACAAAAATGCTCGGACCTAGAATGTTCAATAAAATTTGTCTGTGCGATTATCGCTTATCTTCAATTTTGTTTCTGATAAGGAACACGAAAAAGTTTTGGTATCCTATTTCATCCTTTCCTCTGTCGCAAAATAGAACTGCCGTTTTTCAGCGTTGTCGCAGTTCAGTTGAGAGATACAAACTGTTTGCCGTAGACCATTTTAATCTCTGTGTAATTGAAGTAGATAATGATCAAAAAAAGTATTAGCTTTTTTTGTATAGTTCATTGGATTGGAGTGTTTCTTTTTTATGTGGTTTATAATAGCTTTCTAGAAAATTTAAATTTGGTACGATTGCAACAAAATGCAAAAACTATATATAAAAAACGCTCCGGATTAAAATCAAACATTGTCATAAATGAAATGATGCGCAAATTATACGATATTGAATGTTTATTAAAAGATAATGAATCAGACCTTCTCATTCAACTTCAAGAATTTAAAATAGTCTCGACAAGGTGCGAAAATAAATTTTAGAAATGTTGCGATTCGACTCGAAACTTGCGGCAAATAAAACAATGTTATGCTTTCAATTCCAAAATCAGTGACCTCACAAATTTTATACACTAATGGTTTTCAAGAGATATCGAGTAGAACTTTGCCATTCAAAGAATTTAAACCAGATATAGTCGCCACAAAGTGCAAAACAAAATTTTAGAAAATGCACATTTCAACTCTAATCTTGCGATAAATAAAACGTTGTTATACTTCAAATTCGTCAGGGTAGAAACCTCACAAATTTTATTTTTATATAAAACACTCAATTGAGTGGGAACAACAATAAAATAAAATTGAAATCCCATGGTCAGTCAGCTCACCAATTTTATGAGGTGAAAGTTTTCCATGAAGCAACAGACTGTGAAGTATTATACTTCCATTTCAAAACATTTTACATGCCAAAGGATCTGTCAGACATGCTGTTTTAAGTTACAAGATAACGACCAAACTCACTCTCTCTTGTGCGCCAATGTCAGTAGATATGAGAGAGAAGTATTTCCTAAAGAACTAAATATTATTGCAAACTGAGGATTTGATCATAGTTTTTTTTATTATCTACTGATAATACAGGAGTAATCATCATGTGCTGTGTGGTCGTAACTGATAAGCTATTTTTTGCTGCTTTGATCAAAAGGCCATCCATGTAACAGGAAAGCAACATTCATAGAAAAAAAAGTGCTTTACAATTTTTGAACACTTTCCTGCGACTCCCTCTTCTGGGTGTGCCACTGGGGGGCCTTCAGTCAGGTAGAATGGCTGTGCCCTTGACCGGGTACTGTTTCCGAAAAATATTGTCCCTAAACAAAGATAAGCCAGAATCACTTATTGGTCTTGCGTTCGTAAAAAGGAGGAAGCAAATTCAAATACATTCGACTATAACGCCATCACAAAATTAAATTTCTTCATAGCTTTAGGAAAATATCGAAAATATCTGCTATATAAAAGCTAATACCAATCCAGATAACAATACTTTAAAAACAGTGATATAGGTACATCTCTGTTTATTATTCAAAAATAAAGAATTATTTGACATTAAATGTGAGATTTTAACCAGCAGATTTGCTTTTCATGATATTTTAAAATGTTACACCTCCATTTCCATACTGGTTGCAAAGTTTGTGATTGTTTTGTGTCAAGCGTGCTAGTTTTAAATTAGTCATTAGACTTGTTCGTCTACTTCCACCACACAACTCTGTTGGGCATGCTCGATTGAACTGGAAAGATATCTTACTGAAAACACTTACCCTGTATTTTATAATTGGTCGTATAACTTGTGCCTCCTTCAAGGTGATCTACTTAAATAGGTAACTATAAAAAGTGCAAGATGTTTTTACCATTGTCCAGGGCAGATAGCACGCACAGTACTTAATTATAGTGGGTCAGTTCAGTTTACCTTTTATAGTAGCTTTTTGCCATATTATTTGAATTATTTGGTTCCTTTTAAGCACTTCTTTCAGCCTTTCTCAGATGGAAATTTGATAAAATAAATTGCCACTAAATATATTATTTGTTTTGATCAATCCTACCTAGACCTTGTAATTATGACCTAACCCTATATTTTATTAACTTTCCTGGGGCCCTTTACTAACAGCAGTATGTGAAAACATGCTACGAATATTTGCCAAACCTTGTCTCCCAAATGCATGCATAAATAATCATGAAGATTTTTACTGTTATTGATTCAATCGCCTAATTCGTTGTCATTCAATACAAGACTTTTTAATATGTGTTGAATGCTTTCTTGTCAATAGAGAAGTATAAATGAAATCTTTTATATCTTGCAATCTATTAAGAAAAAAGTTTCATACTAACAAACCCAAAAATAACCTTAAATCGTTCAGTTGATCATGTAACTATTTAGGAATTTCAAATTCATCTTTCCGAGTCTTCATGGTACAGTACATATATATTTATTGAATGTCATTAGAATATTTAACCCCGTGCTTTAAACCATATTTGAAAAGTAGCTGCCAGGTAAATTTTCCCTCTCATGAAGTAGTATTGCCAATTAACACTAACAGACTTGATGCAAACATCTTAACACTAAATTATATAAATATATATATATTACTTCACAGATTCCTTTGGAGCCGGCAGGAATGTTGAATTTTTCATTTAAAGTGCAAGAAGGTATGTACGCTTACATGTTTCATGTATCACTGTCAATTTTTAAATTTAAGCAACCCACGCACATCTTTGTTATCTTTATTTTTTCCATTTGGTTCGAGGAAATTGACTCATGGTATCAGATTAAATTGAAAATTTTATGTAGTATGCAGTTTTTCATGTTCATTATTACTTGGCTACTTAACAAAGGATACAGAATCACAATAGTATTGTTGTATGGGTTTTTCTTGAGAAATATATCGTTGCTGCCCAAGTGTGCAATTTTGTTTCAGGGTCTACCGAAACACCATATTTCAATATTATTCAGATGTAATATCGTCATTTCTTGTTGTTGTAATTGTGTGTTATTCGAAATGCACATTTTGCATTTTGATACATCGCTTATTAATTGTACCGGTATATGGTTTATTTTTTGTAAACACCAAATCAGAAATTACCACACAAGGCGTCATGTCGTGAACATAAACGGAGCCTACATGATGAAAGTATTCTGCAGAATGGTTCTAAACAATATCACAGTGGGATAATTCAAATTTTAAAGTTTCCTTGATTGATTACCTTTTAATGAATACCGAAAAAAATTCTTTCGATTATTGTGTAATTTTGAATTCTCCTTTCTCCGTTAATATAAAGAATGGCGTGGATCAAAATTTCAAAAATAAATTGCGTGTAACTTACAAATTTCAAAATTCAGATATTTCATACAGTATATTATTGGCAATAAAACAATTTAATTTTTTGGCAAATATGGCTAATAAATACTGAAATATGTTCTTCGATTCCCAGTTGTGGAGATTTGTATTTTCAATTTCCGTTAATATAAAGGATGGCTTGGATTGCATTCAGATCTACTACCGGATTGAATATGCTCCCTTTCATCATAATGCTCATGCTTGGTTGTCATATCACAACCATGCCCTCCCACTTACCCCATTGAAAATTTTCCTTTGAGCATGTGCCAAAAGTGGACCGTGCCTCATAGTGTGATCTATCAATTATCTTTTGCTCAGCAAACTTAAACTACTTACTGAGAAAGAAAGAACTTGTTCAAGATGAAGCATGATTGCATTTATAATCAATGATACAAGATAATCTGGATTTCCCAATAAAAAAGCTGTGAAGTGACAGTATCCTCTATTTGAGATGCACTGTTTAATTTAATATTTGGATATTTGAACTGCGTTTGGACCAAGTATCTTGTGAAAAATGGAGGAGTCAGTATTGTCGAGTCATACCTGTTTATTCAAAATCTTCAAAACGGTTGACTGCAATAAAAAATGGGCACCAATAAATACATGTACATAAAAATGAAGCACATATAGCTCAGACCGATGCACAAACTCAGACAGCACAAAGCTGAATACGAAAACCTGAATTTCACCAGACCCAATCCTTGAAATGGCTAAAAACGTTTAGGGAAAGGTAAATAATGACAACCGACCAAGCATGGGTGCTATGATATATAGTATGGATGATAATGCAACAAGCTGAGCTATGTTAAAGTAAACAGATCATAATATACTTAACACTTAGTAATACTTCGGGAGAATCCAAATGTCACAATACGAATCACATAATAATATTAACAATATTAACTAAAATTACAACACTACATTCTGCAAAGTAAAACAGTTATGGTCAGTCTAGTGAATAAGTCCTTCCACAGCAGCTGTCATCAATGATATGCTATCCATCCAAACAAATGAACTTGGAAGCCAACCATGCGTAAATAATGACTGAGGCAATGATCAAGAACTGAGAAGCAGGCGAATTATCTTGGCGGATCGTTTTAAACAGCATGAATTAGGAACGAGCAAGTATGATACGACTTTATCCGTGACGAATGCACCAAAAACATACCGATACACGAAATTTTAACGCACAACGCACAACGGAAGGAACGGGACGTGAAATGAAAAGCAATGCTGATAATCCTACACACTACTAAATATAGGATGCACCATTTTGCATGAACCCCTTCAAATTTTATATTTTGTAAATTAAAAAACATCTATTCTCAGGCAAAAATCGGCATATACCTGTTCGTAAATTCCAAGAAAGAACTCAAAAGCAAGGACGTCGGAATGCATTGCGCAGAAGAATTCATCGTATCAATGGACATAAATTCTTGGCGACTTATTTGAAACAACCGACTTTCTGCTCACACTGTCGAGATTTTATATGGTAAGAAGATGGAATTATTATGGTGGTGACTGATGCGTGAGTTTAGGGTGGTATATCCTGTATGGATGGACCAAGTCCATTTAGACCTGGAATGGTCGAGTCATGTCAAAGAAATATACCCTCATTCGCGCCGTCTCCCACTTTTCTACATTATGAGTCAACGTGTATGAACATATTGTTGGGTTTTCGTGCAGTATTCTTTATCTGATTAATATTACTGAGTGATAAATGCTCATTTTTACAAAAGCTGTCTCCGTTTCCTATATTAATCTTAAAGCAAAAACATGTTTATACGTAATTTTGCAGTTCATGAATAAACTCTCTGTCGAGGAACAAAACAGATACATTGGGTTAAATTTTAATGTTAACACTGGGTTTCATATAAATCACCATCTTCGAGATGTGTATAATAATAAATTATATGCTTCTTTAGTTTGTTTTTTCCATGGTTTTGGCACATATCTGATTGGGAACATCAATGCACTGATTTATGATCAATGATATTATACTGATGAAAATGATTTTATCTTTTGATCAGTAAATTTAGTGTCTGATCCTAATTGATTCGTGGATGCCTTTTATACTTATTCTTTTGACAGATCGCAATTATATCAGTACGATTTACGATATGTACGATATATAAAAATGATTCACTACAAATGATACAAGTCTTGAAACATAAACTTAGTAAGAGTGAAAATACTCCGCACCAGAGTTGAGGTAAAAAAACACTATTCCCCACTCCCATAGAAATTCACAAGCATAAAGTGGTTCTGCTATGGTACATTTGAACAAATATAATTCAAAATCCTCGTGCCATAGAGCTGCCACTGAAAAATTGACAAATGAAAACTTTTCTCTCAAAAAAATATTCTGAGTCTCAACTGTGGGGTGTTGTAATGGCAAGCTATGAAATAGCAATAGTAGAAATGTTTGGATACCAGGCTATTGGTATTCAAGATATATCAAAAATGCTATCCATTTTCCCCAATTTAGAATTTTCCCACCAATATTCATGACAATTTAGAGAAAATATGATGACAACGACCCCCGGAATCTGATTTGCATTCAAAATTATAGCACTTCGCGATAATGATGACAATTTCACACGGCTGCATTCGTTATGCCATATTGCTATTGCTAAAATTTTCCTATATTTGGAAACGCTATGGTTGGCAACTTCTTGAATTATATTTAGTGATTTCATTTTCCATAGTTTGGCTTTAAGTTGGTATCCTTATTTGAATGCTCAAATAGTAGCAGTCGCCCCAGCGATATTTGGAAGGTCTGTCACCAAAACAAAACTATAAATCGATCCTATGGGTCCCAAAGTTTGATCAGTGTATAGTGCAAACTTTGGCTCTTAATTCTATAGACCATCCTATTCGAGTGGCATTGCTCAATTCCAGTATATTGTTCATATACCGTATACATATTAGGAACTAAAGACTGTGGAATATTCCCTCTCGTCAGATTTTTTGCTTATAGTTCAAATACGGTACTCTGAATGTCTGATGACACTGACAAAACAATTTTTTCTGTGGTCCTTGCTAACTAAGCTGAGACATATCATATTTGAAGTCTCATGAAACCATTGGTTTGCAGAGAGCTACATAAATGCAGGAATGAAGGAAGATTAGAGAAGTTTGTGACCATGTGGAACTTCCACGATGAATGGCAGTCAAACACGTCTATCGGTTGAAGATTTTTTGGGGCAGAAAGCTCCTTTTTTTGAAAAAAGTCAATGACAATGGATAATTATGAAGAAATTGTATTCTGTATTCATTTTCTTTTTATTTTTCAGGGGCTTGGTTGGAAAACAAGGTTATCAATGTCAAGGTAAAACTTTCACTCTGTGTTCTCTGAGAGAAAATGTGACGTGTTTGTAACTTATTTGTCCAAGAGATGACCAAAACTGAATGTTTTCTAATTTGAATACATTCTGAAAACATAATAAACATGGGATATGTGCATTCTGAATTCAGTCATGTTTTTGATGAAATTCAACATTACACTTTCGACGAATAATGACATATTTCCTATGCCTCTATGGTGGGAAAATTTTACTATATATTTGAATAAGTTAATTTTCAAACGCATTCGATTAGTTTTGCAAATTCCCATACTCAACCTCTGAAAAATTGGCTATATCTATATTGATTGACTATATTATAATTATGTTGTTATTTTTTCTCCTGAAACGCAATGCTACCACTTCTTTGTTTCCTTCTAGTCATCTCTTACGAAATGCAGGAAATACGTTAGGACTATTCTTAGTCTGTACCTACATTGCTATATTGCAGGAATGTGTATTTAATCAGAATGACTGATATTGTCTGCCCTTTCGGGATCGGCTGAGTAGAGGGAATTCCTATGATATATTGGCCCGGGTCTTATGGAAAATAGGAAAAAATCTAAAGCCTTAGCACCAGTTGGATAAATCTGGTCGTGTATCAACAAGTTCACCACTGCTGAGAGTTGATTGCCATAACTGATTCAAGATCATAGTTTACACATACGCTGGCGGATTTTTTTCATTCGTTTCTTTCTGTGTTACAGTATGCACTTGCGTCGTTCATAAAAGATGTCATCAACACGTTTTGACAAAATGCCCAGGATGCAAAACAGATGCAATGGTAAATTTTTAACTAAGCTATGATTAGGTAAAATAGCCCTCAATTCGAACAAAGTTACTATAATGTTTAAATAATTTGAATTTTTATTGCATTAGTTTATGGTGGCTGAAGGCAGTTAGCCTTCACCTTCACAGAAAATGAAATTTTACAAAAAATCTGTTAATGCAATATATAAGCTGCCACCGTGTGAATAATGCTGCTGAAAAACTGATAACTGCATCTCCCTTCTGGGATTCGTTATTTCAATGTGAGAAAATGTGTATTTGATTCAACCCAGTTTCGGCGTTTCGTGCCGATAATATCAAATCCACCGTTTAATAAATGAATCAGCTATTCAATAATTTAAATGCGTGAATTGTTCTTTTCAAAAACAATTTCAATATAGCATCTCTATTCCCAATTTTCTTCAACAGAATGAATCTGTGCATGGGCGTATGAACTTTGGAATACCGCATAAGTTCCGGGTCCATTCT
Source organism: Styela plicata (assembly GCA_963675895.2). NCBI lineage: Eukaryota > Metazoa > Chordata > Ascidiacea > Stolidobranchia > Styelidae > Styela > Styela plicata. Next base: position 217,061 of record OZ023138.1, read on the forward strand.
TATACTTTCTTTACTTTCTGTGATCATTGTGGTTCACTGCTATACGGATTATTTGCTCAGGGGATGCAATGCAAAGGTAATTTTTTGTTATTCATTTCAACAGTCAATTAATGTAGAACATTATGCTACGCAGCTCCCAAAGGTAAACAACCAACGGCCACTCAATCGCAAAGAGCTACTGAAAGATGAAGTACCAGCAACTGTATTCTAACGGTAAACATCCCAACAGAACTGAACCGGCGTGGTAAAGTGCAGTGTATGGTATCTGCCCTGGACAATGGTACAACCATCTACCACTTCTTTGCTTCCTTTTTGTCGCATCTTACGACACGCAGGAAATACTTTAGGTCTATTCTAAAGCTCATACCTACAGGGCATAATTGGTCAAAGCTTTTCAGGCAAATTTTCATCTAATATACTGCCATTTAAAAATATACGAAAGCAAAAAATTTTGCCAAAATATTAAAACGTTGGGCTTATTTATATAACTTTCATTAAATTTGCATTCACTGCTTCTGCTTAAAATTGATATACATTGCTTTAAAACTCACGTCACAAGACATCCTTAGTAGTTCCCATTCTTGCAGCTAAGCACACTAGTGGTTCCAGGAGACTTCAAGTATAATATGTATCTTGCAGCCTTGCTCTGAGCTAATTTTGATAGAAATAAAAAGTACCAGCTTTTGCACTCTTGGAAGAAAACATCATTAAGCGGATTAAACTGTTGTAACAGAATGCGGTGACTGGTTTATGGCCTATGGGATAGTGAAATTATTTACCAACCCTACCAAACAGCAAGGTATTTCGCGATTGTGTCTGTTTCAAGAAGGTAGAATTATTGGAGTTCTGCAAAACTGAAAATGTGGTTATGCTTTATTTATTTTTCATTATTGTTTGCAAAGTGTTATATTTCAAACTAATGTTAGCGCTATTAATCGAAGAGGGAATTAATTTGAAATATTTTCCGTCAAATCAATTGAGCATATGATCCGATACTAGTGTTGCAACAGTTTTAAATAACATTGAAAATTTTTTTGCAGCATGTAAAATGAATGTACACAAAAGGTGTTCAGCAAATGTGTCGAAATCATGTGGTATTAATGAAAAACAAATAGCAGACATATTGAAAGATATAGGAAAACTGGAGATTGACAAAGGGAATAAAAAACACAGGGTCAGTATTTTTTAAATATTTCACGATATTGTAATATTTTCCACTGCGCATGTCATTATCAAAAAAGAATTCCTAATTTTCATGTTTTTCAGTCACTGACTTCAAGCATCAGCCTCCCACCAAAGCAGGAAGGTATGTTTAACTTTATTCATGTTTGTATAGATCATTCTTATTGTGGGCGTTCTAATATGGAACAAATAACCATGGAAATGTTGCATTATATGCAGGGAAAAAATTCACTATTATGGTTTCCAAATAAAAATTAAGTATTCTAAATCAATGATGTTTTAAAAAGCCTGCTAATACATGTTTGATATCTTTATGAAGTGTCTAAACTTTGCCAATTCAGCACAAAATGCTTTGGAATTGAAAAAAAAAACTTCAAATTCACACCACTCTTCAGATTAACCAAGCAAAGAAAATCCTGCAATTTTGGAATTAAAGAATATATTCCAATATTTCCAAATATTTTTCCAATATTTCCAATATTTCGTCAAATTTCCAAATATAAATTAATTATTTTATTACCAGTACCAATAAAAACCTATCAAATTAACCCAAGAAGGATATTTAAAATCCCACAATAGCGATATATTTCAGCATTTACTTACTATTTCATTACCAATGATTTATTGCTTTAAAATAAAAAATAAAAACATCCCAAATTTGATGCAAGTAGCTCATTAAAATGCTAGAGCAAGAAAAAATTCGAACTTTAGGTATTACCTAGGTGGATTTTCAGTAATAATTATTTTTATTATCAATGGTTTGTTGTTAAAAGTATCTTTCTAAAGAATCCAAACTCGCCATATTCGACGCAAGTTGCTTTGAAGTAAAAATATAAATTTTTGGACAAAAGTGATGAATGGTTTAATAAAACAATACATTATGTATGTCATTTTATTAGATTAATTCATTTGTTATATATTAATTCCTTCTATTCTATTCGAACTATTTGAGAAAACCTCGCCATGTTTGGTATCATATTGAATGTAACGATATCAGTAATTCCACTAAAAAGACGATTGTGACAAAGTACAATCACTTTCATTTAGACAACTAAGTTAGAGTTTGTTGTTGTCAAAAGTTCTCTGACATTTGCACGACTTGCATAGTCGCAACATGTCATTATACTCTATTTTAAGAGTGCACACAATGACAGCAATAATCTTATATTAGGTCTTCATTGGTCACACTTAATTTGAGCAATGAGATCTTTAGGCTATACAAGATCATGTATGGCCAGTACCAGTGGTGGCAATGTTGACATCTATATCAATAGTAGTAAACAGATGGTCAAGCATGGATGAGTGTTAGACCTAAAAGACCGGTTCAATTTGAATCTAGATTCGAAGACAGTCCATGCCTAATGAAAATCGTATGGTGGAGGCACCTGATATGGTGGCACCTCATACGGCGGAGGCACCTTATTGTACACTTGGTAAAAAGCACTTTACTGTAATCGCGTCAACTGTCAGATGCCGATAATGCTGGGCTTGAAATTGAGATATATTGGGTGTGTGTAACCAAACAAAAAGCCCCAAAAGAGAGTTAAAATATATATTCGGTTTAACTTTTTCCAGCTGTTCGAATAAAATCTCTGTCACCATCAAATGGAAGTTTTGTTTCAGAAAATTCAAGAAAGCATAGAGTTGTCCTTTCAGATTTTTCTTTCATCAAAGTTCTTGGCAAAGGAAGTTTCGGCAAGGTAACTAGCAACATCGTGGTGAAATATGTCACCATTCAAGAATATAATAAACAGTAGCTCAAAATTCTGACAAAATATAATTTTAGTATAACATTTCGATATTGATTCATTTTTTTTCATTTCATTAAAATTCACTCTGAGCAAGGTCGGAAGCAGTACCTCAAATGAACCAACTACCGGCCACTTAAATGCAGAGAGCTACTGAAACATGCGGTACCAGCAACTGCACTCTAAACGGAAAACATCCCAAACGAAACTCAACCGCAGTGGTATTTGTCCTGGGCATTGGTAAAACCATCCACCACTTCTTTGCTTCCTTTTATTCGCCTCTTACGACATCTTCTATTGAAAGTATAGTTTCTGATCCTTCAAAAGTGTTTCATTGGTCTCTGGCACAAATATCGAAACACAGGCTATAATGTTTTACAGGCTATAATTAAGAAAATATTTGTGTCCATTTGTTATAGCTCTTATCTAGGATAGATATCTTTAGGTTCAATCTTATGAAAAGCATTTTCGGTCTCCATATAAATACAAAGGGTATAAAACTTTTCATTCCTGAATCTTGCTATCCTTATGGTATTACTAATGGGGTTGTAGTTGAAAGAATTTGCATGTCACATTTTTATAGCTCTTCTATATTATATTGCTTTGGCCTGTCACAATTATAAAGTGAATCGTTATCGGGTTGCAAAAAGTAATGTATTAAATATATGTTGCTAGGTATTGCTTGCAGAGCACAAACGTTCAAAGGAAGTGTTTGCTGTAAAAGTTCTTAAGAAAGATGTTATCACTGCTGATGATGATGTAGAGTGTACGCTGACTGAACAAAGAGTTCTTCGACTGGAGCATCCTTTTTTGACATCCTTACATTCATGCTTCCAGACCCAAGTGAGTAGAGTGCTGAGATTAAAAGTATGTAGCAATGAGCAATGATGATGCATTTAAGATGAAGGCATTTAAAATGCGTCATTCAAGAACTTAAGTATCATGAAACTTTCGCTGGTGAACAGGAACATTATCAAAACTTGTTATGGTTGAGTTGAACTCAGAAACAAAATTTATCTATCGACAAAGCTTGAACACAATTTTGTATAACGTTTCCTGGTAAATTAGTATTATCTTGCGGGAGAAGGAAACTGATAACATGGTTCAAACAAAGATTAAATCACGCCCTCTCCGCAGTTAACAGTTCCAAGCCGGGATGAAAGTTTTTAGATTAAAATTTATTCCTAAGCAAGATTGGGGACAGCACCTATGACAAATTCTGAAAATATGACCACATGTTCAAACTTTCATTTAACTTGAGAGGTGTCAAGTCTGAGTTCAATTGTCATGTATTCGGTAAAACCTATCGTTGAATGTTGAAGTATGGAAATGGAATAAAGTGAAATATATTTTTTACAGGATCGTTTATTCTTTATCATGGAGTATGTGAATGGAGGGGATTTAATGTTTCAAATTCAAAAAGCAAGAAAATTCAGTGAATCTCGATCTCGCTTCTATGCTGCGGAAGTCATTCTTGCTCTGATGTTCCTACATAAACACGGCATTATTTACAGGTGACAGAGATTAAACCAGAGTCTAGTGCTTGCTCAAGCTTTCGTTTAAATTCTACAAAATGAACTGTAATTTATCAAAAGAAATAAGCAAGACTGAAAATTTATATACTCAGGAACGACAATTATGCCCATATTTCTGTAGCATTGATGAGTACTTTAGTGACATTTGATATTCAGAACAATATATCTAGAATATATTTGAAACGATTTCAAATAAGATGTTATGTGGGTCATGCGAACTTCCATTGCTTTGAAATTAGCCCAAAATTGTCTAATTTCGAGTAATTATTGGCTGGTTCCCTTTCTCATATCACTCTCATGAGAAACGGTCAAATTTATGCTGCAAGCACTCTAATATTTGGATATAGCAACAATAAAAAAAACAACGAGCGGTCATGGCTTGGTTTTAGATTTGCTGAAAATGTCGTCAAAGTATTTGAAATTGGGTTTAAGTTTGCCGATTTAGGCTTCGTTCAGAGTTCGAAAAGACACGGTTGTGGTCAAATAGTTAGTCTGTGTCCACGATTCCAGCTTTTTGATTCGCTCTTACACTGTCTCATGGGATATTCTTGTCTACTGATGATGAGGATTTCATGATGTTTTTGATACCTCTTTGTGGTGTGACACTACTTCATTTGAAAACACTTTACTTTTGAAAGTATTACTCAAGTAACGGTTGTAAACGTGTCCACTCTAAAAAATTATTGACAGCAAAGTGCCTCGCACTCGCAAAAAAGAATGTGAAAGTTGCCCTACGAATTTTTAATGAGAAGGTGCCTGAGTTGCAGGATCCAGTCACTGATTTTATCTCCATATTGTGCTTGATTATGCCTAATAGAGAATGCACACAAGCAGCTAGCCTCGTCTATCTGCCTAAGTGGCGGACAATAGCGCATGTTCTGTTATTGCTTCTATTGAAAGCATCAATAAAGCTGTGTGGTGTCCAAGTAAATCTTAAGTTTGTTATGATGCCAAATAGCGATGGTTATAATTTAATTCTGTTAATCTGATGCACTATTAAATTAAAAATATTATTTTATTATAAGATCGCTACATATTTCAGAGTGGCATGAAACTTTTGGAATGTTCATATCCAAAACGCTCCAAAAATACTGTTTTGAGTGTATTAGATTGCCTGTCTGAGAAAGTTGTTAGTTGCCTCTTACAATCTCGGTGATTAATAACACACTTCCGGGAATTGTGCAAAAAATTATGATTGTGAATCTAACTTATATAACTTCCTAAAATATCTTTTAGGAAGGTCATAACCAGGTAGTATCAATGAATAGTAGAACTGATAATAGTTACCAATTAGTTAGGGGTTTGCTGTCTTTAGTTATCCCTAATCTAATGATTTCGTTAAATTTTATATGGAATGCGGCAACTTTTTTACACAAGCTTCAACACAACATGCTATTAATGTCTGTCATTAATTTATAACAAAATTTGACCAGGCACGCTGTGGCAAAAATCTATACTGTCTTTATCATAGAATCATTCATACTTTAATGTTGCTTACAAACTGCTCATGTGGTGATTGGAGTCTAACTTGAGTGTAATACTGTGGCAAGGCTGATATGAGGAAATTTTCGAGATTGAAAACTCAATTGAAATAGATGCATAGAATTAAAATTTAGGAGTAAAAATCGAAAAGTCAGTGTTGCCTCTCCTTGCCATTTAATTCTGTCTTTTATTTCTTGATGGTTATACTTCGAAACAACACCTAGTTCTATAGCAAAATTGTTGACTGGATTATTCATTTAGAGTAACTTATATATATAACTCGAAACTTTGCAAATACTAATGTTTTCTTAAATAATCATTACACTAATATGAATGAAACTCAATTGAGAATACGACCGATATGTACTACGATGTCATATTTTCCTATAAAACTGGAGAAATATAGAATCTCCTGAATTATTTAAGGCATCTCTGAACAATAATCAACGCAATCAAACCTGGCAAATCTAATTTACTAGCATAATTGTATCACTCCCTTCCCAATGTACAACATACAAATTCATTATCTGAATTTGGCAGAGACCTGAAGTTGGATAATATTTTGTTGGATCAGAATGGCCATTGCAAACTTGCAGATTTTGGAATGTGTAAAGAAGGTATAAACCAAGGAAGACTCGCTACAACTTTCTGTGGAACTCCTGACTATATTGCACCAGAGGTACGTATAGGTTGAGGAGGCGTATTTATGTAATTTTCATTTTATCCTATGGTCCAATCTTATTTTTGAGTTTTTTCCCGGATTCTAAATAGTTTATTCGGAATGAATAATATATAAAATGTTTGATTGTAAGTGCAGTTTCTTGCTTTTTTCATTCAGATACAGAATGTATATTGTTAGAAACCAAGTTCTGTGAATTCTGGGTACTTTTTTGACATTTTTTAATTTGGATTGAATATCTGGTCTCTAGGTGACAATCGGCGCCCGGAGAGAAAATATTTGAGAGTAACCATCTCATTTTATTGTGTATATGTGCGATATGTCGATAAATGATGAGTTGTCGACTACAGAGCTTGTTGAATGTGTCAATGGCGCATTTTTTGCGACATAATTCAGATACATATACAAGCCATGGTAAATTTTATAAATTCAACTCATTTGCAATTTTCACACTTAAGAATTCTATGTTCTGATAGTGAGGGTGACGTTTTTAGTGTCTTTAGAAGTAGACATCGCACAGGTGTATCTGTCAATACTTATATGATCTGTCAATACTTATATGCTGATGGAAATTTTATTTTGGCACATCGAAAATTGTGGATTGGATTCAAATAAGTATTAAGCAATTATTTTTTAGCAACAATTCACTTCTGTGCTTCTAGCAATGTTAATAATATCAAAAATCAATCAAATAAAAAATTATCAGACATTTTGAAATGACTAAAGCAGTCTCCGATCAATTAAGCTGAATTGAAATACATGAAGCCAATAACATCCTGCCAATAAATTCCTGATCGTACTCTGATCCAAAGAGCATGAAGATAGTAGTGTTCATAACAAAATATTGTATTCCTGTAATCAATGGGTTGAAAACTTCGCACTTATTTAAGATTAATGCATGATATCCGTTCTCGGATATGTTCTACATGTGTTGCTTGCATGAAGCATGTCACCCCCAGCACTAGACATAAACCAAAATTCCTAATTTAAGTCTAGACCGCTGTAAGCGTTAGACTGCGTGCAAATGAATATCTTACAAACGTATTATATAGAGCTAGAGCCAAGTTGTACCGACTGCCATATTCCTATAAACACTGTATATTTCCAACTTAACTCAACCAGTGAGAAACGTTTTTTAAATGGATTTTGAGATTTAATGGTTTTTAAATAGATTTTGAGTTGACGCGAATATTCAATATAAATACCTTTTATTTATCGAGTTGCAGTAAAAGAATTGCCAGTTTACCAGATCTAAAGTATTACATTCAAATTACAATACAGTAATACTAACTAAAGACAGATTCAAAATTTATTTATTTTACTCCATTCATTTATTGTTCAAGTGTTTTTCTAGATGCCACCATATCAACTTTCATGCTTATAACCTAAAACTAGGGACTTTCTTTCAGATACTTTTATTTGCTAATCGAATAATAAATTGAAACATTTTGAATCAAATTTTACGAAACCTAATTTGATCTATAAAATTTCTCGAAAAAGTGACCAATTTATTTCTTCCCAAACCAGAAAATATACTTTAACTAGTTGATCACTCTGTCTATGCGAACAATCGGTCACCCATGCATTCTTCAAAACAACTGTCATATCAATGTCAACTCATAGAAATGAGTATTCGCTTCATTGGAATTAGACATGTATTTGAATCATGAATCCAAAAGTGGCATGCCTACTTTTTTCAATCTTGAAATGGCTCTGGCATCTGAAATTGATGATTAATGTAGAAAGGAGTGATTCAGGCAATGAACAAATCAAAATATTGAGTTTGCAGTCTTGAGTAATTAAACAAATTATGGACACAAAAGACTTGGAATCTGACAATAAAAATATTCGATTATTTTGTCTGGTATCGAAGAACCAATATAGATATGGATTTTAGAAAATTTCTGATTTGCACTGTACATTCATTATTATTATGGAAAAATTGCCGTATATAATTATACTATTATAAAAAAAATGTTTCCCTTTTGGAGTAAAATGGTGATTTATAATACGTTTTTAATGTAAGGATTCCTGGAAAGTTCCTCCTGAATATTGTTGTGCTTCAAAATGATAAATTTTCCAATATAGAAGCCAAAAAAATTTTTACGTGCAACCACCGAGCATTATTTTTTTAGGATATGCTCAGAATCATTTGTACCACAAATTTCATACTTCAACATGTAAATATCACTGCAAATGAATAATATACCTATTCTAAAATGAATTTCAAACCTGCTATCTTGAAAAATAGTTATAAAGGATCACAAAATCATCAGTCAAAAACTGTCATATACTAGTGCAACTGGTCAAAAAATCAACGGCGTCATTCCCAAAATTATCATTTCAAGAAGTCTATGAACTGCCAAAATTCAAAATTTTACTTATTCCAACAAATTTTAGCAAAATCTCAGATTTCAAATTATGGTTTCTGAATTTCCATTCAACTCAGTTACTAGTCCAATCCATGTTTGATTCAATATTTGCTTGAATTTTTTAGATTTTACAAGAACTAGATTATGGACCATCTGTGGATTGGTGGGCTCTTGGTGTCCTCATGTACGAAATGATGGCAGGTCAACCTCCTTTTGAAGCTGATAATGAAGATGATTTATTTGAATCGATCATGAACGATGATGTTTTGTATCCCGTATGGCTAACAAAGAATGCAGTCAACATTTTAGAAGGGGTATGTAGGGTAGATCTGAGAAATGCTGATTAGCAATTTATAGTGGTTGAAATTGACTGGTAATCTGGAATACGAATGGAATAACTATGCAGGCATAGTTATTTAACATTCAGAGTCCTGTAGCGAGTTTTTCACTCACTTTGACAGAAATATTGGCTTCAAAATCATTTAAACTCGTGATTGTTTCCAACGCTCCCAGATGTTTCTGATCCGAAAGATATAAAGTAATGATCTGAAAAGGCCTATTTTTTCTTGAAAATTTCTCCCAATGTCTATTTTAAACCTTTCAGAATCACCCATTTGTTGTTATGATTTTAGAAGATTTATTGTTGGGCCAATTTTGTATTAAAATAATTTTCTTGATAAAAATTTAACCATTGGGAATTTAATGAATCATCTAAATGTCGCATTACCAGATAAAATTTTTTATAGTTTATGACAAAAAACCCATCAAAACGACTTGGTTGTGGAGTTGTTGGAGAAGAAGGCATAAAGGATCAACCGTTTTTCAAGGGCATGAATTGGGTGGATCTCGAGCAAAGAAAAGTAGAACCTCCTTTTAAACCAGAAGTGGTTAGTATTAAGGGTTAGCTAAATAGTGTGCATCTGCAATTTATATCAAGCCTAAGAGGAAAAAGTCTGCGATAATATTATAGTATTGTATATTATAAACATTAACACACTTACACTCAGCTATGATTTAAGACCATAGAATTCTTCTTAGTTAGATTTAATGGCGTCCTGACTTTGATCAGTACAGATATACCAAAAGCAATGCACATTTTAGAATGAATCAATAACATAATTTTTGTTGTTGATTATTCTAAAAGCAATAAAAACTTTTGTTTTGATGTGCAATGCCTATCTTCGAAATTGAGTTTTGCTTGTTAATGGTAAACATCAACTATACTGAAAAAAATTGATTTTGAAGCCGCATGTTCGGGCAATTATTAATTGCATATGTTTGCATGTAATACCCACAGTTTGAGAAGCACTTTACTGAATGTTGATAGTAGATTGTGGAATTATCAACTATAAAATGGATTCGACTACTTAATCATGTTTACCAGTTTAAGGACTTTCATAGGTATTCATAGAAGATTCTGGAATTATTAAATAATTTTTGCTTTAAAGCCAACTTGTATATTTTCAGAAAAATGCGAGGGATGTCAGTAATTTTGATCCTGATTTCACCAGGGAAGAACCCAAATTGACACCCATAGCAGCTCAGTCACTTGCCACTGTCAATCAAGCAGATTTTCAGGACTTTTCATTTGTCAATGATCGTTACAAGGAAGTTACCATTGCTGAAGGTAATGGAGCGCCTAAGGATTCCCTACTTACACCTCCACAGAAGAGAACCATCTCCTCTTCTTCTTCCCCTTTGCCAACATCGTCATCGGCACATCTAATCAGCACGGAACTTTAATTTTCCCATCTTGAATGACACAATCATGTTAAACTTCATGCCATTGAGTTGTGTTACTATGATGCACACAATGCTAGGCTTTTCTTGCATAATCATTCTTTATTTCAAAGCACACATCAGGTTCCCTCATAAATAGTAAAAAAACAAGGATGTAATAATGAAGAATTTATTATGTAATATTTAGATCTTTATTTGCTGTGAGAACAATGAGTTTACTTTCGTAATGCCAGGAATAGGGTTTTAGAATGTGTCAAATGTTGTCTGTTAGTTTTGTGCTTTTATGTCTTGAAATCCTTACTATGAAAACGTGAAAATCAATTGTGCATGTGTAATGGGTAGCTATCCACTATCATCTCATTATGGACTTGCCTTTGCTTGTTCCTCCATCGATTTTATTCATGCTTGAAAAAAATTAGTAAGCGATTAGTCAGAAATCTCTTCTGTATTCTGAGAGTTCCTGGTTTGCCATATGATTCGGCCATATTTTTGATGTTTCCTCCTGCAGGACAAAAATGATTACTAGCTGAGTACAAACCAGTATGGTATTCAGGAAAAAAATTCAAAATGATGGAATCCTTTTTTCAACATCAGCCTAAATATTTTTTAGATATAGCATGATATCAAACGTATACTGTATTTTCCTAAATACCGAAATATAAATTTCGATTACACAATTATACCTTTTTGAATTTTAATTTTAAGGATGGCATGGATTGTGTTATTTTCAAAATTTCAAAGTAAGGTAATTTGCCATGGATCTGAATAAAACTATACATAGATTGAAGAAAAATATAAGACATGGAGGGGAAAATTTGGAAAAAAGTAGAAACTTATAGTCCGTGAAATACAGTAGTCGAGCCAAAAGTCCACCAAGAATAGATATTTGGTTGTATTTTGATTTACATAACTGTTTTGACATATGAATTTGACGTTTATGTTGATGACACCTTTTTTTAATTCATGTTTACCAGAGACAAATTTGACCCAAGTACTCCTCTAACTTTAAAATATAAAATTGCAATTAGTTGCTGCACAAATCCCTGCTAGGTGGCTTGAGATGATGGCGTATTCCCAAGTGACGTGTTCTCATTGTTACTAAGTCTATTCACTATATATATTTATATATATGATTATATTTATCATTTTTATATACCGTATTTCAAAGAAGTTAGTGGGAGCTCTTGTTGGGACTCCATTAACGTGAACTGTATTTTATTATCTGGAAGCAGGAATTGTACTAATTCGGTAATAGCCTTATTCAACGAGTTTTAGTCTTAAGCCTAACACTCTAGTCTAATGAGATTACGAAATAACGTTTGAATATTTATATACTTTCCTGTCTGTGGTATGTGGATGCTGGATCAAATCTGAATGTATAAAAGATGAGATTCTTCATCAAAGTTTAATTGCGGCAAAATGCTAAAAAGAATGTTTTCCTGACCACATTGAACGAGAATATAAATTACATTTGGACTAAGTAAACAGTGCTCTGTGCATTAAATCAATTTGAGTACCAAAATTTCTATACTTGGTACTCATTTGAATCTTGTCCGATTCTACAACGTCTTTGAAATCTCGCTCTAGCAAAATTATTTTACAACAGCGCTGAAAGCAAATTTTAAAATGAAAAAGATATTTAAATATGTAACACTCCCCCCATTAGTCTATATAAGATTGTTTTTGCATATGTATTTGACTTTACTTGGTATTTATTTTGTATTTATGTCGCCACCTCCAGTTTTATTTATTTTAATTAAATTTTTTTTTACTGATTCGTGGCGTATGTTGAACTGCAATGATAACTTGTTGATATGGGGCATTTGATTAATGTCACTTTTCTTAGATTGTAAACAAATGATAAAGTCACCATGGGAATTTTATTTACTGGACATAGGTTGTTTCATATTGCTGGCCAAGTTCTGCATATTGCAAACTATACCATATTTCTTTATTGTGTTTGTCAGCTAATCTTACATTATGGCTGCAGTTACTGTAATCTGATTTATAAGTTTATATTACTAGTGTAGTAAATATTATAAAAACTGTAAAAAATCAACTCATGCTATATTGATCTAGACTTATAGTCCTTCTCACATGTAACAGAGTCATGTATTGTCTGTTACTTTTCATTGTTAAACAAAACCAACAATGCTGCATGACCAGATTATCTTGCCTAAATGTGTACTGTTCAATTTTATCTTTACCCAATTGAGCGAACTCTGTCTAGCGATTTTGAAAGTTAAAATTTTTTGAAGTTATTAATTCTTATGGAATAGGTCGATATGACTTTTTGTTGTATGATATGATCTAGCCATACAACAATCACAGAATTGAATTTATATGCTATCTCAAAATAATTGTTGTCATAAGATATGGCAATCCATGACCTCCCAGACCTTCGTCTTGGATAGTGTATTTTAACTAATTAGCCATTTAATTGCCAATACATGGACAAAGTTGGTTGATGAGGCCATAGAGCAATCTATATCCAGCAACAGGTCTATGTCTATTACAGGCTGTCTATGGTTAAATATTATCTGAAATTGTCTCATGTGATTGTGACTGGTTGTGCGATAATTCCTGACAAACATTCTCCTAATTACTCGTCATGTTCTTTCTGTGTGAGACATTTGTCTATCATATTACATTTATTACACTTCTACGTTGTGATCCTCATCAGGAATTTGGTTATGTAAAATGAACGTAGAAATTTTAAGCTTTTTTCACCAACGAGAGTTTTGCTTTTCATTTTTTCCATTTGCATTTTTTTATTCTTCTAAATATATATTTAGCGTTGTTAAGATTGAATGCACTTTGTTGTCTAGCTTGAATATTGATCATTGTTATTTTATCAAATATTACATTAACTTGCCTAATGCTTTACTCAGAACTCAGCCGATATGTTGCTGACAAATGTGTAGCATAATTCTGTCCAAAAGCAGTAAGTCATGCTCTAAAATATTAGCCAGTTCGTATTATTTACCATTTATGTTGTGCCACTGACCGTTTCTGCAGATATCAGTGGATGAACATGTTTTTTCTAGTCTTGGACAGAACGATATAAACTGTAATTTATGAACATGGAGTAATGCGGTTCGGCAATTCACAAATGCTGATACTTTGTCTTTGAAAATATTAATTACTATTTTGGATATTCTTGCATAAAACCATAATGTTATCATGAGATTATTTCTGTCGCATTTTTTTATTATTCAAATTGGTACATGTAAATGGACTAATCCGGAATCATTATCAATGATGAATTTGTATTTTATCTATTATTGGTTCGAATAAACATAATGGGTATACGTTGACCTTGAGTTTTAATGCAGTAAACATTATTATTATTTGTATTTGTTTCTGCTCATTTCATATCCTGAAGACCAAAGATTTTAAATTTTTTGTAGGAATTGTATTGGAGGCATGCAGAAGCCATGCTAGCTCCACTCTATCTGGCTTTTTGTCAACTTTGACTAAGCGGTAGCATTACCAGTAATGTATTTTGTTTTGGGGCCTTGCAGTGCCAGCAGTTCCCCATGTTTTTGAGTTTGGACCCAAATTTAAGTTTAGTGAATATCTTTTAATGCCAAGATGATAATAAGTTCTTGGATGATAACAAATTTGTTGGAATTAGTATAAAATATTTGGTTAAATCAATACCAATAAAAATGGGTAGGTAATATAAGCGTAGACATTGTCTTTAAATGAAGATGCATGAAAAAAATCTAACTATACACTTACTGAACTTAGTTTGGATTACAATATACACAAGTGGAGAAGCGAAAAATTAATCTCCAGCTGGACAGGATTTGATAAATGGCCTTGCCAAAGCAATGCTCTGTAAACTCCAGTTGAATACGAGTATGTTGGTGCACCATGTTCTCTGATCTCCTTTCCCGAAGGATAGAAATAAAATTCTATCTATATATATGTGTTAGTAATGAGCATCTCCGATCATCCCAACGTAGGTTCGAATCCCGTGAGAGATGACGAATATATGCGAGAGATCTGTCGGATGCCTCGCCGGTGCACGGTGGTTTGCGTAAGCACTGCTTACGGTCTCTCCACCAAACCAGGCCCATGCAAAGGACCCTCGTTCGTCATATGATCATTAAGTGTTCTCGGCTTTCCTCTCACGCAGGATGAAAATGAAGTTATATGCTAATGGTGTTTTTACCTAAGAACTTTTTGTTATTTTCATTGGTAACTTTGTTCCAATATTGTTGCAGGTAGGGGCCCAATTATACCAGCTTTAACGTTGTAAAGAGAGTCCTTGCAATGCCAATGTATGCTTTTCACGTCATGCTCCTGGTATACACATTTCAAGAACAACAAAGGTGTAAAACAAATCTGGTTTGCAAATGACCGTACCGCAGCCTCGGCGATTAGGAAACTCAGAATGTGGTGGGATGATGTTTCAAAGTATGGCAAAATTATATGGATATTTCGCTAAGGAAAGTAAAGCACATCTCATAATGAAACCAGAGTATATGAATGGGGCGAAGGAAATGTTCTAAAATACAAATGTGCAAATAACGGGCCAAGGCATCCTGACGTGGCTTTGGGCTCTCAAAAATTGGTCGGTGAATATGTAACGAAAAAAGTTGAAATATGGAATGACGAGTTGGTCCAATTATCTCACAAAGCGGTATCCCAACATCATGTCGCTTATTCTGCGTTGGTACATGGTTTGATCAGTCCATAGACCTATCTGTAACGGACAATTCCAAATATCAGTGGTATTTTTGCAAAACTGTAAAAAACACGTCATCGAAAATTTCTTCCACGCTTACAGGGCGACCGCCTCTTTCGAGTACAGAAAAGATGCTGATGAGTCTTCCTGTGCGACTCGGAGGTTTGGTAATAGTGGATCCCACAAGATCTTGTGATTTTCAAGTGTCCAAAAGTATCACGTATCCGTTGATGAATGCAATATCAAATCAAGAAACAATAGCATGCCCGAATAATTTTTTAATAATTTATATTTACAAAAAACAGTGGAGGACAAGAAATAAAGCAAATTAAAACAAAGATGCCGAGGAGAAGTTTTAAATCTGCTATCATGTAGTAATTCTGAATGTTCCCGAGTGGATATTAAAGCAAGGGGATTTTGAAATGCTAACCAAGATGCATTTTTTGATGTTAGGATATCTAATCCAAACGCATCTAGCAACATATCCTGAAATCTTTTCACGTCGTATTTCAAACACGAGGAAGCAAAAAAGCTTGAGTACAACTACAGGGTATAAGAAATACAGCACTTCGATTTTCTTATCTATTAGTGAAGGCATGGGAAAAGTAGCAACGACATTTTATAAACGTTTGTCCGAAAAATTTTCAAGTAAACGCAAGGAAACATACAACAAAACAATTTCGTGACTGAGAACACGCATCTCTTTCGGCAGTTAGATCTTGCATCATATGCATCCGGATGAGCAATCTTCGTGCCATCGACCAATCTGCGATGCTGATATTCAGCTGACAACAATGGAAGGGAGAATTCCCTTCTAACTAAATTTTTATGTTGTACTAGCTTTATATCTAAGTCATTTATTTATATTTAATAAAATATATTTTATATAACCTCAGAATCGACAAGTTTAGAATAGGCTAATTGTTCGACCTACAAACCCTACTGGTGGGGTTATTTATAAGGAAGGACTATAGCTTATGACGTCATAGTCTTGCCTGGCCGGGTATTGGGTAATCACTCGGAAATCAAAAAAATATTCCTCCGCAAAGCAGCGGAGAAGGCAATTTTCAATCAACGTTTTTAAGTGTAAGCGGCGGCGGAAGAACTACGACATTAGACGGGTCCAAAACTAGTAATATTTTAGCTTTAATTCAGTCGTAAAAAGCAGAAGGTGAAATCGCGTGATTTTCTCTACTACTATAGTGTTGCTTGCGGTGTGTAGGAGAGCCGATAGCGTTGGTAAAATGCCTGAGGCTAAAATACAAACGTCGCGCGATGGCGTAAACAACCGGGCATTTTTTTTCAAACATGACGGACTGAAACTGGCAAAGTATGCGGAAATAAATATTGAGTGAAATGTGTGTCAATTAGAACAAAATCACTTATTTTATATATACATGCACATATAAATTAACTTGCATATCAACTTCTACACGAAAACGGTGATGGAGTGACCCTTCGGTAATGAGACCGCATGACCTATTTTTCATCGCTACTCAACCGTAGGAAATATTTCGCAAGTCGTTTCTTTTCTGATGTTTCAGAGCAGGTCGTGATGATTGAATCAGGTTTCAACAAAGGAACTCATTCGGGCATGACGCCCGTCATGTACTGCGCATGTGCGTTATCTAGCTCTTTGTCTGCGCCCTTTTTGGCAGAACACATAGCTCGGTATGGGCGTACATGCTCGACCACGTCCGTTATTGTTTTGTTTTAATACTGATGTTCGTTCAGAGGCCTTTTTAATTGCACTTTTCCATTGAATTGATCAGTAAAATGTAATATAAACGCTCATATTAAAAGCCAAATGAACAAAATTACTCAGTAAAATGTGTTTGCGTGCAGGAGAGCGAACATTTTCATTGATATTGAATATAAACTCTCACTTTAAGGGTGGGACACTGCTGGATCCGTCAGTGTGTAATATTTATGAGTATATGCATTCAAAACACTTATGTGAAATACATACGAAATGATCTGATGCTAATTGATAAATATTGACCACCAGCTGTTAGCTTTTTTCGACTTTCAGAAATGTATTTATTGTGGGGTCCTCGAATTTATGGCGTTCTACCGCGCACCGCAGTTTCATACAGAACTGAATTGAGTGGTATCTGTACCGGCCGATGATATAACCTTCTATCACTTATTTCTAGTAATCTCTTGCGTCATGCAGGAAATACACTAAATCAATTCCAAAGCATGCAATAAGTGCAAGCCTGCAGCGGAAGACACCTATTAAACTTGACATGCAAAGTAATAACCATGGCATGTTTCGATCGAATTACACAGGTAATATTTCGAAACGCTGGTGAGATAATTCAGAAATCTGCTCGGATAGCACCAAAGCGTAACACCTATGCGTGTTTTGACGTGTAAATCTGTTGCGTGTGTTTGGATCTATTGCTTTTTCGCGTTCGCGCTCAGTTATTGTACGCCTTTTTCTTCCTTTCTTAATTGAACAATTGCCGTTCGATGACGCGACGATGGCATTTCATTGAGGCGGCTGTGAGGACGTGGCGGCTTGTTCTCTGTTTCCCGATGCCAGCCACTACGGAAAAACACTGATTGAGCCTATATAGACTTGGTGCTAAGTTACTGAAAACACACTTTATCCCACAGTGCAGTTGTTGAGTTCCTGTAGCGTTAGATGTTTGTTCATTCATTACATAAATGGCTATGCAACTGAATGCATGCGCTCATACTTCTCTTAAACCTCGCACACTGCCTGAATCCGATGACGTTATCGCTAAAGTGTAAAAAAGATGTTTCGATACTGTCTGTATTCATGTTCATAGCATATTCGGTGTAAGCAGATGCAATCATCAGTAATAAGGCGGTCATTTTTACCCGCTACTTAGAAAGGACCATAGAAACAACCTTCCAATTCAACGAGTTTTTATCGAGCGACCGCCATTTTGTACGTATTCTAATAGGGCTCCGGTTTGCGTCACTGTGAACACTTCTTCTATTTTCGTATTCCGACCAATCACGGTCGCCCGAGTGCGTGTGTCTGGAGGCTATTATCGGAATATCAGACGGACTGTGGGCGTGGCGGTTCGTTCAATAGTGGCCCGGTTGCACAGGAATATGAATAATAAGTTGTTAACTTCTGGATTCTACACGGGGCAGTTGCATTACTAAGCTCTGAACTACAATAAAACTCCATGGTTGAATGCGCTATTGCTTTAAATCAAAATTGAACACTAGTATGCAGTAGGAACTGGCGGAGGCGTTCCCGGCGTGTAGGCCTACTTTTGAAAGGTGGATCACCATCCCTGTCGTTTTTGAAACACTGGGTCACGGGTTTGTTGAATAATATTGATTTGACGCGTAATCTGGGACCGTTGGCACGTTTAGAAAATTCCCGTGCTCGATCCTATTTCGTATAACGTTATAAGTTAGAAATGTAAATGAATGATAGGTCGGTTTCTGCATATTTAAGTAGATTGCAATAAAATGATCGAATTTGTGCGTTAAAATCGACGTCACATACGCTTGTGAAAGTTTTAAAATTGTTCCATGTTAATAAGTCCGTTCTGGGTCTGGATACAGGCGCAGCGGTCTTGAACGCCGGCGTTTTGTAGGCAATGCTCACATTTTTATAGTTCACGTTTGACTTTTCTGTTACGCCATTTTGCCTTGACGTGTCGCGAAACTTCTCTAGACATAATATAAAATTATCTTCATTGGTTCCATACTTGAAAGAACGTTGTTCCTTGGGTAAAATGGTATTGAACTGACTATTGTTCTGCCAGGCTTGTGTCTCACGCGAGAGATGTCCAAAACGAATCGAACATTCGGAAATGAACATATTCCATATGTAAAATTATTGATTATAGATAGCCTATATCTCAGAATAGTGGCATGCGAATATTTATAGTTTTCATTGCATAAATTTGTTCAAGTTAAAAAGAAAAATTCATTTTGCTCTCTGAATCGATATTGTGTCTGGAACAAAAAAAGATGCAAAGAATGAATAATCATGGTTTTCTGTTTTTTATTAATATTTCCCATAAGATAAATGTAATGCGGCTTTTCTTAAAAAAACATGGCTGAATTTATTCGATATTTCATATTCAGGAAAATATTCGTAAAATGTACCTACCTATTCTATACGCTACTCGCATGCATGTTGAAATGTTTCATTTTGTTTTGTACCACTGATGACTGGGGCTGTATAAAACTGAATATTGATCGACTAGGTTATAAAAGTCGGCGTTAGTATTTAAAAATGAGGGAAATTGCACAAGTGTTTCATCCGCTTAATCTATGTTGCGACTTATTCAAAAGATCAGAATTATGGACATTGCAGAATAGCTTTTCAGAGGATTTTAAAATAAACTGTCCCTAAACAATGCATTTTATAACAGTAATGTAATCCGATTAGAATGCCACAATAATGGCAAATGTTGAAAGACGTATCAACCATACCCTCTTCTGAATAAAGATTGTCCTCCTAGGATCGTTCCATAGTTATTTGCTATAATAATACTTGATTGTGTTGAAGTCGGCTTATGTGAATCGTATTCGTAATTGGGGCCTTTAAGATATAATTATTCCATATAGTTCAGTAGACCTAGTCGAAATTCGACGATCGCGCGATTTCGTAAACTGTCAAGCGGGGATCTCTAGCGGCTGTTCACATATCTAGAGTTTTACATGCCAATAGCGGTCCGAGGAAGCACCTGGACACACGCCTCATTTTTTTCTGAAAAATCAGGCGGGTAAAATTACAGAAAATAGCAAAATCTTCGCGCGCAAATGGCCATTTACGGATTAATGTCGCTGAATTGCTTTATGCTATAAGAGTTTTCATTTAGCAAAATTTTTCGCGCGATTCCGGCGCGCAGACACGTTTTTCGGGCTATTTAGGTTTTATTTCGCGCTTGAAATGAGAAATTGTTTTCCGTTCTGAAAAAAAATTTGCACGCCTCAGACGTCAAACGTGCAAGCACCGAAGCGCCCGCCCTTTGTCTCTGGTGAAAATGTTGCCTGCGCTTTGTCGCCTGCTCGCGGTGTGTGTTTTCGATTTTTGGATTTATTCCTATATTTAGGCTTGGTTGGGACGTTTTCTGAATGGGCAATCTCACTTTTTACCTGAATATGACACCTGACGTATTACGATGGTTAAAGTTTTTTAAAATGGGATTCCCAGTACGGATCGTCAGCGCTAGAGGGACGGAATATATCCAATCGGTTCTCATGCATTCGCCAGTGGCGGGAAACCGAAGAGGTATGAATTCCAATAACAACTAACTCTCGAAAATATAAGATCAAATTTGCGAAACAAGCAGGTTCATTGTGACAATATTTTTTACCGTTAACAATAGATTACCATTACGTTACTACTTACTGCTTAGAGAGAATTAATATAAAATTGTATTGTATTAATTGTCTGGTTGTTTTTCTTCAAATTACCAGATGACCCAAACATCTTGTGCCTTAAAAAAACATATTTTGGTCAGCCAGTAAAATCGACAATAACCTTTTCCTCAGAATGAATCTGCCCCCTCCCCAATGTTCCCATTCTAGAACAATTCAGCCTGCTGGCCTATTTGAAAAGTGAATTTGGTGACAGAGTTTACGAGATAGAAAGAACGACAGTTACACCCATAAAACTAATTTAAACCATAAGATTTCATTTTTATCCTGCTTGATACTGGGATAGAAAAGCAAATAATACAGCTTAACCATACACATATAGTGAACCACGACCTCTTGCAGTCACCAGTTCTGAATCGAGTGAAGGATTTTGCTTAAGCCTACTTTTTTATAATCATGGTCCTGGTTGGTGAAGGAAGCTGTAAGCAGTGCTTATGTGAACCATCGTGCAAGGTGTCCAACGGATCTTTTACATAAAATCATTATCACACACAAGATTTTAACCTACTTCAGGACTGAATTGGATCGGAGATGTGTAGCTCGAAACAGATTACTCTAATTACCGAAAACTACAGAAACGACCCCGAAAAATTGTGCCAGCATCGGCCCATTACTATTTAGTACCACCCTGTTCCGTGGCAGGCTTAAAGCTGCAAACAGGCAAATACTAACTGCAGGATAATATTCCCCAAATAAGAATGCCTAAATGTGTTGACAGTCTACATAATTTACTTTACGCATTTCACCCGCAAATTTTCTTGCAGTGATGTGTGGACAATGCTTACATGCCATCGATTATTGTTCTTTTCATGTCATGTAAATATACATCTACATATAATATACATCTTCAATTAATTTATATAAATAGTAAACCAATAGATGCCACTAGGTAACAAAAGTGGGTGAAAATGAATATCCACAATGACGCTATGTAAATCATACCAGCTCATGATTAATAAAGTTAAACTTCAAAATGTTTCCCTAAAACTACTCGGCATTAATCTGCTAACTTTGTGCTTGTACTGCAAAATTTGAATGTTTTTATTCATAGATTGGCGAATCTCTCCCGTACTGGTACACCTTACCAGAAACAAGGTCTTGTAAGTTCCTCCTTGGCCTTTCAAAAGTAACCATTTGAATGAAACAAATGGGTTTGTTAAACGCTATCTATCTTGTATTGTTAGGTTTGTTAAGTTAAACTTTGATGTCATTACGTTTTAGTTGAAAGTGTGTTTGAAAATGTTTTTTCGACGATTACTCAGTGATGTGTTCACATACCAGTTGTGTGCAGAACTTGCACTGTTCAAAATACTCGCAACAAGCTCGTTATACACATAAAATATGTGCTTAGCCCCTGGTGGTGCAGCTTGATTGGATGCATTTTTTGTTATTATAGAGGCTATAAGTCTGTAATGTGTGGCCATGTGAAGTCTTCAAAATTGTCTCTGTAGGTAAAAAGATTCCAGATCTTCCACTCCAATTTGGAGACGTGAAGATTCAAGTCAATCAAGCAATTAATTTATTTTATTATTGTGTCAGGTCTGGTATTCATTTGAGATTTGAGTAGATCACCCTCAGTAATGATAAATTGGGTTATTGAAGATTTTTCTTCTAATGGCTTATTTCCTCCGGTATATGAGTACTGTAGCTGTTATTCTGCTAGCTGTATTTTTTTATTGAAGCTCACTTCAAGCAAGGCCGGAAGCGCTGTTTAAGACCGTGGTTCTCAACCATCACCTCCAACATGTCTTGCCCTCACAATGGTTCTCAAATATTGAAAAATAATTTCGTTATTTAATATTAGAATTGTGCAAATTTTTGTGAAATTGTGATAGTTGATGGCCTATCATCTTGGGCGAGAATTTGGTGCACCCAGCCCAGGCTTGATGCCTACCTAAGTAGGACAGCCTGAAATGCAGAAGCAATGTGTGGCAACTACTGACGGTGGAAGAAACATACTTTGGTTCATGGCCCGATTGTGTGTAGTACGGTAGTTCATTTTATAATTCTTGATACTCTAATTGATACGCATTTGTCATATTTTTACTTTTAGAGACGACTAAAGGAAAACGAAAAAGTAGTTGGTTTTGCCAGAAATTCACTTTTGAGTCGCATAACCGTGACTTAGTTGAGCTATTTAAGTGTCCGTTAGTTTGATCCTTCAAATTGCTGCTTTTGACCTTAGAGCGAATATCAATAAAATAACTGTTACTGTAGTTGTACCTGTTTTCTTGATAGTCCCGATTATGATCATAATAACAGGGGTACAGACTTAGCTATGCTAATGTCCGCTTTAATCAATATACTACCAACTTCACAATCACAGTTCATTTATCGGGTCCATTTTAAATTTTTTTTTTTAATCGATTTAGGATTTTTTTAAAAAAGATTATTCCAAAATACTTTTACCTTATATTACATTTTGAAGATCAGGAATCACTTTCAAAATGTTTTTTGGCTTTTGATTTAACCTTAGACTATAGAGAACCGTGAATTGATTTCTAAATCACCCTTTTTTCCGTATTGAAGTAGTATGGTATTAGAGGGTACCCATGCAAATATGCATTTTATTTATCCTGGATAAATTCCTTATTTCTTGTTACAAACGTTGAATCGCTGTTTCACATAAGTCTATCTCAAGCTCGGCCAATTGAAAATGTCTCGGTGATGCAATATATACCCCTGCTCCGGTTGGGGTACTTGTACGTGTGCCGGGTAAGGAGAATGTGACATGCAACAATTTAAAATCAAAAATTAATTTGTTCAAAATATTAGAATTGTCAGTATTATCTTCCTTCACATGTTTTTATACAATTACAATTTGCATACAATACAAAAAGTACGCAAGTGCATTGTACATTACACAAATTTTCAGCTTGTATTTCCAACTTTACATGGTGAAGAACGAGGCTTTATTTTTATTGCGGTCTCTTATATATATTAGGTATATAAATATAATATATATATAAATATATATTATATTTGTTAACCGTGTCTCGTATGTACGATAAGATAGAACGAATCGGTCCATCTGTGGTTCATGGTTAGAGAGATAGAATTCCTTAGTAAGATAGGAAGACTTTGCGTAATTTGTGATGACCCTATTTTGAACACTTTACCTTTATTTTTAATATTTTTTGAAAATGATTTTTCTCAGAAATATAAATTCTTTGCTTTAAGCGAATTATCAAAATTTCCATTACCACTTGTTATTTTTATATGTTACATTTTCAAAATACGAACATACGCAATGACATTATCTTAGCAAGTATCATTTTCAGATTGGGGAAATAAAATATTTTGTAGGATCGTTATGGTTGCGAATATTTGTGTCTCAAATACTTGGGATACTCTGATATTAACTAAATATAACTCTTGAACTAAATTTATTTTGGGCTTGATATTAACTAAATATAACTCTTGACCTAAATTTATTTTGGTCTTACAATATTTTTCTTGATATCAATGCACGACTTGATTCAGAATCAAATGCCAGAATTGGTCGATTGATAAATTCTCTCTATAGGATCCAATACATCTCAAGCCCGACCAAAGCGTTTGATAAATTCTAATTGTGACTTCGCTTGTTTCCTTAGGAATGAGAAAATGAAATTACAAGTTTTGCAATCAACTTTTGGCAGATAAATATATATATATATATATGCAATCATATTCAACAGATTCTGAATACAAATAACTCTGGCTGAAAGTTGAATAAATAGTTTGAATTTGAAGATCTCTGGTTCGAGCCCCAGTGAGTCCGGCTCGCTTATCCATGCCCACCACTCAACCCAGGGTGTAATAACTTGGCTGGGTAGGCTAAGCCGAACAGGAAAAGATGATATCTTTCCAGTAGTTGCAACCCTGTCCGTTTAAACGTCGCCGCTGTTGCAGGGCCTTGGACAGGGTGATCCATTCTAAGAAGTGACCATAAAAAAACATTGTCCTTGTATTTCTATATCATGCTTAATTGTGTGAACATTTTAAGCATTTGTGGCGAAACAAAATTGCAGAAAAAACTGTTCTGTTTTAAATGCAAGATTTTAACTATGAGATTAACTTTAACATCAAAATCATTGACCAAAGAATATTAAAATGTTTGCTTTCAAAGTCTGAAAATGACGTAATTGTGCATGAACAACACAATGAGAATATATTAGAATCATTTTATTTTCCTAGATTACTTTGAATCGACTAGAATTCCCGGTACTAGTGCTTCTAAATTCTAAAACTAATATGATTGAATAATCGTGTTTAATTCAAAGAAACGAGATTAACTCATCATTCATATTCATTTTAAAAAAGAATCCTCTTTTTGTGAATGTTTCTTCAAAATAATATGATGAATCATTTGAAAACTGCAAGTTTCCACCCTGAGCATTACTCACTAAATTTTCTCATTTCATTATTAATATTTTTAGTGTATTTTTAAATATCTACTGACAACACAAACTAAATTGTAGGGTTTTAGAAGATATATTGTGAAAATGCAGAAGTTAATGAATAACTCGAATGTTATTGCAATATATTGAGATGTTAGTTTACCGTTTTGCTGAAATAATTGACATTGAAAGTCGTTACAAGTTTTCTGTGTGGTGCACAAAAATATGATTTGTCACACATCCATTTTTATCACATATATTGTATAATTGGTGAAATAATTTTGGATGGAGTGCAATTTTTTACATTTGCATTACTCTCAGTATTTTTCAGCAAAATTCTTTGTTTGAACTTCAAGAGTTCCAAGGATGTTGAATATAAAATTTGAAAATAATGCAATTCCGAAATAAATGAACTCGTTTTGGCACTCGTTTTTTTTTTTTTACTATGTTTACATTTGCAGGAGATCTATCATCAATTACTACAGAAGCCACTTAATCACACATAAAATGCATTAGAAATGACTTTGGTGGACTCTTTCCTGCCATTTTTTTGAGTTAACCCAATATTTCTAACCTAACTTGACTGCGGCTTTGGCAAGATAAAATTTCTCGGACCAAATGTTGAGTACCACAGCATTAAAACCCATATGACCTCTTCCAATTCATTAGAAGAGGATAGTTACCATTTCTTCTATTTCACAGGGATGTTGTGTGATTTAAGTTTGAAGTTGTCATGATCAGTATAACCAACATACCTGTTGAAATGAATAATGCCCAGGGTGATCAGCAGCTCTCTCATGATGAGATACTCGAAGATGGAGAAATTGATGATGATCAGGAAGTTTTAACAGAAGAAACCTTAAGAGATGAAGAAAAAACTTTACATGTGGATAAGGGCTCTGAATCCTCCATGCTTCAAGATCAAAAGCTAAATGCATTGAACAATGGAAATGAGAATGAAGAGGATTCTGAAGATACACACACAACTCGAGGTCACAAAAAACATCAACATCGGAAGAGGAAGAAACATAGAGATTCTAGAGAAAAAGAATTGAAAGCTTTAGAAAAAAAAGAGAGGCGAAGGAAACGAAAGGTATACTTTGAATTTATTGGCAATTTTTAAACTAACGTTCATAACAAAGGAACATCTTAGTTTCTAGTTAAAAATGTACGAAACAAATTATCAGTAATGTACCTGAATATTACTAAATTCATGATTTAGCATTATTGCTAAATGATGTACAGATCAAGAGGTATGCCAATTTACATTAATCTGTAGTTTTAAATTTTATATATTATCTGATTTTTTTATTCCTTTTTACAGATGCACGCACACCAGGATATATTTGGATCAAGAGAAAATGATGAATCTCTGAGCCCTCACACTAGAAAGCGAAGAAAACGAAAAAAGCATTCACGAGAGCCTAAAGATGGAGGCAGCTCGACACCAGAAAATTATCGGTCTGGTGAAGATTATGACCAACAAACCATATACAAGAGCAATTTTGATGATGCATATTCACCAGATCCCAGTCTATACTCTTCATTAAAATCTCCAACATATGTTAAAGTCTCTTCACGCCATGATGGAGACAAGAATTCATACTATACAGAACCAACCGGGCACACTACAGACTATCAGAACAATGATGCAAGCTATGATTCTTATTCTGAATCTGGTAGTGATTTTGAGACTCAGCTGGCAGAATATCAAAATTATAAATCGAATGGTAGCACTGTGAATGGTGTGAATGAATCTGTTAGTACGCATAGTAAAAAATGGAGAAAACAGAACACTGGAAGTGTACGGTCGAGAAACTCCGACAGATCGTCTTTTGAAAAGGAGGTCTGTTCTTATCAACTTGGGATAGTTATTTAGAAATAACTTAATAGATGAATTCGGAATAGTAAACTATCCAAATCCGACTTCTTCAATTCCATTGAGACTTTAAGGAATCAATTTTTGTATCTGGTGTCAAATAATTACAGTCCCATCCTATTTCGTACCCATTGTCCTAATTGTCAGTATGTCATTGCCGTCACCAGAATTTATGAACAGGATTCGATTCAAGTATTACGAAATAGTGAGGAATTCTGAATTGCCCATGGATCCCTATTATTAACCCTGTCTTAATTTGGAAACGCCAAATTTCGCTCCTCATTTGGATCCTTGCTCATGTATGATTTCTTGTGATGTTTTTCCTTCATACGGAAATTGAAATGTTCGTTAGACTGTCTTCCTAGACCAATGTACGATTTACTATGCTGAACCCAGGGAGACAGATTTTTTTTTCATCTGGTGTCCGAAATATTCGTGTCGGCATTTTTGGTTGAATAAAATATAAATTAATTTTTTCAAAGACACAAAAATTATGTCAACATTTTAATATCTTGGAAAATAGGATCACTGTCGTAGTAGTTTACTTCCTTTTCATGGATGAATCTCTCTATCACACTTACTTCAAAAGGATAATAAATAATCAAAGCTTGAAAATAAATTTAAAAAATTTGCGGATTGTGGGTTCTTGTTTGGCACTGTTGACATTGAATCTTATATAGTACTCTGATAGTAATAATTATTTTCATTCATATATTTGTGTACAGTCTTCGAGACCACATCAAAATGAAATGTATGAGGAGTTCATGGATTACGAAGAAAATCCTTCGAGACCATGCAAATTTTTTGCTGAAGGGAATTGCTTAAAGGTATAAATACTGTAAAATATAGCGTTGCCTTCTTTATTTAAGTGATACTTTCTTTGGCTTTGCAATTTTATTTGCTACAGAATCCATTGAATTTTCAATTTAAACAAAACTTTTATGGATATAGATGCTATTTTAGACAAATTGTCGTTTCTGTGAAGGGATTAGTTCCTTCCACCAGAAATGAACAGCTTCATCAATTTCAGATTGATTTATTCCTGAAGCTAATTCTATCTAAATTGTGTCATTTTGAATAAAATTATATCTGATCGGATCCTTTTCAAAAGTTGCTGTAAGATTTGATAAGCATTTTCCATTATATTGGTGATAATTTGTTGAATATATCATATAAAATACAAAATATAGATAGATTCATTTTGACCTTCTCGTCGTGAGCCATAATTAAATACAATTCAGTACTTGAATACGTCGATAAATACAGTAATACACCAAAGAAAGGCCAGGCAGTTGGACAAAACATCTTGCAAAGTTTAAAAATTTGCGCTATGTACATATGCACTTTTGTATATATATACGTGATGGAATTTTTACAATAAACCTTCCTTTACAAATCGCAGAGATTACATTCGACAAAAATAGCATCTATATCCATGAAGGTTTGTTTAAATTGAAAATTTAAGCTTTGATATTGGGCTATGTCTAAAGGGCTTCAGGAATACTCCAACAACTCTTACACAGTTCCGAGTCCTTTTTGAATTCAGACTGTCCCTACCGTGTAGCGAATCCTGCTGTTGCCGTTGCTTATATTGATGAACTCCAGCAATTCGTCGATGTTGGATCGGTTACTTTTGGCAGATACTATCGGCTAACCAATCCTACTTATATTTCACAAATACAAATATAATTAATAACTTGACCATATTAAAAAGTTTTATCATTCAAAATGATGTATGATGCACGGTTGACATTTAGTGTGAAAATAAATGTATATGGGAGTTGTAACAGTCTTTCTTAGCCTCATCCAATGAACATGTGCTTTGATGGTATAATTTTTTAAAGAATGAAGGGGCATTTAAATATCACTAATTCTTTTTCTAGGGTGATGATTGTTTATTTTAGTCATGATCAGAAGATAACTCATAGCAGACGCTCAAGGCTGAAGAGATTGGAACTATGCAAGTATTATCTTGCAGGGCACTGTCATCATGGTGACAGATGTACATATATGCATCATATCCTTTTTAAAAACTAGTAAAAAAAATACTTTCATTTGGCTTTGAGTAGTTTGGTAAAGCAATTGCACTCGATCACACAAATAATAGCTAGTAGAGAAAGTCTGCTAATAAATGGTATTATGAAATTGGATCTGGATTATCATCAGTAGTGTGTGTAACAGATCTTACACATCGATAAT
The DNA here is from genome assembly GCA_963675895.2 of Styela plicata. Lineage (NCBI taxonomy): Eukaryota > Metazoa > Chordata > Ascidiacea > Stolidobranchia > Styelidae > Styela > Styela plicata. The sequence continues at coordinate 246,340 of OZ023138.1, forward strand.
GCTGGGTGACATCATACCGTGACAATACTGGTTTACTGTGAAACCGGGATTTTGTGTCATACCACCTAAAGGGGTTACAGATTGATGTAATATTGTGCCAACCCACAACAAAAAAATGGTCTGTCTTTTACCCACTTACATCGGCACATCTGAAGCTTGTCATACTTGTGCCCGCCAGTAATCAGCTTTCAGATATAAATTTTCACAATATCTTTTAACATGTGCTATAATTCGCAGAACATTTTTTTATTACTTTTATTTTTATTTTATTACTTACATAACCGATTAAATAATGAGTCTGTTGATTCTCAAACCCCTGAAATCAAATGAAGTGTTTAATTTTTATAAATTCAATGTTTTCTTTAATTTTATTATTTGTTCAATACAAGAGTATCCGTGTAAGTATTTTCACACTGGTGCTACCTGCTATGCTGCCGATAAATGCAGATTTTCTCATGAACCTGCTAACGAAGATACAAAGGAGATCATTGAAAATGTATGTACCATACTCACATTTGTTTGAGATGTAACCAATCAAAATTTAGTATGATGCGTTGTCAAGAAAAACGTTGGATGAATAACATCATTTTAGAATTTGAATTACTTATTAGAGAGGTTCAAAGCTTCATCTTCACACAAATAAAATTTCTTCAACCCAACTAACTAACTAGTCATAGTTAGTCTTGATTTGGTTGACACTGAATATTGTCTGAACATCTTCATGTCAGGGTAGCATAATCATGTTTGGCTTTGGCTGTCTGTGAAATTGAAGCAATTTCCAATTGGATGGTGCAAAATTGAGAAATATATAACAAAAAGCACTTTCTACCAGGTGTACATACAATTGCATCCTTAACTTTTCCTGACTCGATGTGAACTCTAATCCCAGATCTTCAACCTGCGATGCCGACAGAGTGATTACTAGGCCATCCATCGCATCCACAATATTGGTCATTAATGTGATCTGCCGATATATCGGTCTAGTTCCAAGCATTTTCGTAGAGTTGTGGAACAAATTAATAACCAACTACGAAAATTCAGCTCTCGTACAAAAAGTTTCACACATGATTGCATTGAATAAAAAGCATAACCTATGCATGGCTTATTGACAGTGACTTATTGAGTTATATGAGAATGGTTATATGAAATCAGGTTGTGAAATATGATCCTACAACTGCATAGCAAACGTCGTAGATAAGATTCATGATAAGTTAGATTTAAATACAGTACGTAGAAATATTGTTATTTTTTCAGCTGAAGGATGTCCTTGGTGGTGTTGACGATTCCTGGGAAATTACAGAGCTTGCCAAAGTAGGATTGAAAGCTCTTGACAAACCTCCTCCTGGAGTAGGATTGTTACCCACTCCTGATATCCGTCCTTCTGTTACCGCTAATGACCTTCATATCATCCCATCAATTTTTGATATTGATGTAGAGCCTACAGCAAATTTACAGAAAAGGATTGATGAGAAGTAATATTATACTAAATTCATTCATCTTTTGTACATAGTTATATTTATCTATTTACTCTGAATAGAACTTATGGCATAAAAAGCAGGAAATAAGGAAAATAATATAGTCTAAACAATTGTCATAATCGGTTGTGCAAATTAAAGTTAAATTAAACTATTACTAGAATGTCTCATTAATTTTTTTTGATCAAAATTCATTCTAAGCAAGTCTATAAATGGTTTTTGGAAAGGGCCAGATCAAAGATGGCTTGCACTTGTACGACATAAAGTTTCTACAAAATGTAATACCGGTGCTGTAATTTGTAAGCGGAAGATGTTCCAAATAGATAACTAACTCAACTACCGCTAAGATTATTCATTTATTTTGTGAACTTCCTACTTTGACTTTGAATCATATTTACTGGGGTTGGCCATATTCGAATCAACAGAAAAATCAAATGATTTGTGAATGACTAATGAAATCGAATATTTTGGACAGCCCTATTTTATACACGAACATGGATATTTTGTGATAGGAAATTTTTGATCGGATGATATTTATGTATATATATATATTTCTGTTAATAGAGATTGTCAGAAATAGGAATCATCTGTCATGTGTATCTGTGGTTTTTGACTAATTTCTTGGCGAGTTCTTTGGAGCAAACACAATCAGAACTTAATAATAAATTCATTGTTTTTCGTGCTTTACAGTGGCTCAATCAAAGCACTCAAATTTGGAAATGGCTATACTGCACTACTGTTTTTCGACAGACCTTTAAAACAGCATACCAGATTTGACTTTGGTAATGCTGAAACATCTAAGCAAGTGTAGAATTGTGTTCAGTGCATTGTGTGATCTTTAGGAAAATTTTGTATGCAAGTTGCTTAGGTCAGCCAAGAGGTATAATCAGTAAGCCGATCAAACCATTGTATGATACTGGTAGTATTACTGGGGTTTCGAGTCCTGTGTCGTGTAGGTTATTGATAGTCTCCATTCAAATGCATTCTACTCGTCAGTTTCCTATGAAATGCCTCATGTTCAGCTTTACACGTTTTTATATTAGCTCTTTGCTGGATGAGTTACCATTAGTTCCAGGTGTTATTTTCAAACTTGCTAAGAGTGCTTTTCAGTGGAATAAAAAACATGCAAAAGTCAAAATTTGAGAAGTTCAGTTCATCAGTTTATGACAGGAATACAATTCAGCATTTTTCTATATCTAGAATTGAAACAAGAATACAGGAGATAGACACAGCATGTATACTTCTGCAGTTGAGGTAGGCTAAAAAGTTACAGAAATAATTTCGATATGTCATATAAACCAAAAACCACAATGCTGACAACAAAATATGATTGTGTTCTTTGAAATGCATTTTCACTTATTTTATTGAGATTTTTTAACAACAGGGGGTGAGTTAGTTTTGTTATAGCTCCTTTTATCAACAAGGTTGGCTGAGTGAATAACCAGAATTCAGTTGCCTAGGGTAGTATGCTCTTCAGAAAGGTATTTAATATATAGCTGAAAAAGCAAATGGACAGTAATGTGGAGGGAAAATGGATGGTTTTATTATTCGGGTATATATTGTGTTGTGTTTACGGATTATAGGTTGTACTTAGTTAAAAGACGCAGAGTGTCGTTTTTCTTAGAATTGTATCATCTTGTACACTGACATATGTCATTCAGAAGTGACAATGGTAAAATTTAGAGTGACTTGTTTTTAAGTGACTCAACTTTTTTCTATTGATTAGATGGAAAAAATGTATTTTATTTGTCTGACAATGTTGAAAATTTTATTTAGTTCAGTGACATCATTGTCGATGTGTAATGCATTGGAATCCTCTGAGAGCAAAGGTGTCCACTTCCAAACAACTTCTTTCTATCCACCGTTCCAATATCAAGAGAATCCATCTAACTCATCCATGTCGCAGGGATTGCCTGAAAATTCCTTGATAACACCGATGAATCAAGCCGGAAATGATCATGCATCACAGTACTTCCAGCACGATAACAGTGGTAACTGAAAAAATCAATATTGCTCTTAATACCACTACTTTAACTAAATAATATAATTTGCTCAATTTTCATCATAGAATGTATGACGAGCTATTTCAGGGTATGTGGCAGATATATACCATAAATATTTAACCATCTTATTAATGCTTATTAATTTCAAGGTCTAGGTAGTCTTACTTCATATTATTTCCACAGTAGAAATCGTCTTAAGACATTTTTTTTTTTTAATTAAACATTGGCAAAAGGTTATTATATGCATCATAAATATTTTGGCAGATATCAACAGACCGGTGAATGTTGAAGAGACCTCTGACAAAAACAGTGATGGGTCAGAAAGAGCAAACAATTCAGCAAATAATGAACATTCCGAAGGTGAATATCAGAATATAGTATTACAAAGTTCTGCTTGCATTTATTAGGTGTTTTATCATTCAAAAATGGCCATGCCCATCTTTCTATCATTGACTGGTAATGGGATTTTCATAAGTATTTACACTAAATAACCTGAAGTAATAGATTGTGTGTTGCAACATATGGAATCAAACTGCATGGCATTGCACCTCTTCCGTTCTCAAGTATTTATCATCGTTGAAAGGTACAAAAATTTCAATTGATTTAAACAGACTTTCATTTCCTGCCTGTGCTTGAATTATGTTTTTATGGCTTTAAATTTTTACCAGATGTCTCTGTAAATTTTGACACCTAAGATTCTCTTGAAACATAATTCCACAATCTATTGCTTCATTTTGAGATTCACATTGAATTTTATTCAAAATCTATCTCCATATTCTGTTACTCCCTGGTAGTTTTAGGTAGCTCAAAAATATACTCAATTATTTGGATATAAATACTACCACATATGAGTGCATTTCTGAAAAACTAGTCTATTAGTTAAGCTGGTCTAAAAATCTATTATTTTATTTATGGTAGTTTTTAGCAGATTTGTTAGTAAAATTCTCTGTTTCTTAACTTTGAATAATCAAAGCAAGTCGATAAAAATTGCCTCGTTTCACTCTGAAGCAAACATTAAAATTTCTGATCGAGAAACTAATGGACGGACATATTTCTCATTCCCGTCATTTTTACTATGCAGACTCTGAAGTCAAAGCACCAGATTTTCTTCCAGCAACACAAAAAGCTCTCTTCATGAGAATCCATCATGGTCGAATACAAGCAGACTCTGATAAGGAATCTAAAGAAAAAAATATGAAGAGTATGTTTAGTTAGCTTGTAATAAGGCACTATCTAGCTAGGTAAATGCGTTCCTGACTTGGTGATTATTGTGGATTGAACTCCTTGTCCTCAAAGAAAGACCCCAATCATAATATAATACTCACATATATGAAATGCCCCAGGAAGAAATACATTTTGGATTTTATTAGCAGGACTCTTGGATTGAAATAACTTATATATATGATTTGAAATTGCTTTCAAAAGAATTTAAACTTGGCTCAATCTAAAAACCATTTGAAAATAAAAAAGATAGATTTTTACTGAAATTTATGGCGAATAAAACTAAAACCCAAAAAGAGCTATCTCAAAAGTACAGGGATCGAAATTTACCATCAAATTGATCATATTCATATCATTTACCAAAATTGTTGATATAAAAAGAATTCAACGATTTGAAATTGAGAGCAATTTTTGAACCTAAAGTTAACTTGAACTTTTTGACTTGAAGTTAACATGAATTTTGTCAAATAACTCACATCGGATATGATTCCACATTTTGTTTTCATGACAATAAGTTCAAGTTTTTCATGTCAGAGTTCAGTGGAAAAGTTTGAACCCATTAATTCGAAACCTGAACTGACGTACATGATTTAAGATGTTTCTTAGGTTTTTTTTCTACCTAAACTTGATTCAAAGGGTTTCAGTGTTTCTGACCTCACTTTGAGTAAAATACTTTCTGAACCACCCTAACGTTCAGTACATATTCTATTTTGAGAAATTCACAGCAGTTTGCTCAATAAAAATGCCACTGTTAAAACCGCTCATCATGAACCATCAGTGTGATGTACAATTGCACTTTAATCAAAACCAGACAAGAAAGGTTAAAAATGAAAAAATTATTATATGTCGGAACAAAAAAATTTTTCTCATGGTTTTAAAGCTAGTTAAGATTTTTTGTAAATTTAAAATGCCATAATTAAATTGTTACCATGGAACACACTAAAATACCAACATGCTTGTATATTAAATCTTTGATGTCTAGATAGAGAATCTGAAGGTTGGACTTATTCAAGTGATGAAGATGATGGAAAAATAAATTTACCAGATTCAGGAATCATCAAAATGGATAGTATCATTTCTCAAACATCTGCAAATGTAGATCCGTTACCATCTCCTGTTGATTCCATCTTGCAAATGATTACAAGCAAACAAGGAGGCAATTCCGGAGTGGTCGACACAGAATTACTATCTAAAGTAGCAAAAGTTATTAAAACTCCGACAAGTGCAGGTATCACCTTATTTTTGATTATTTTACTGAAGATTGCTCAACATTATTAAGAATTTGGAATCTTAAGAATTTATATAGGCATATCGTACATGAAAGTTCCAAAGCAGTCCGCTAATACACAAACATATTGATATTAGGCAACCGGATGCAGATATAAATGTGAATTGTTTTCTCACTTCCCTCAAATGACTGTAAAAATAGTTTCTCATCCACCTTCTTGCGCATTCAGTTCTTCCCTATCAAATTTGTCTTTGTCTATTGATGACAAAAAACTTTGAATGGAACAAAATATTTAATTGTAAGGTTTTACTAAAAGGAAACAAAGTAGGTGGTAGTGGTTCTTCAATCGTCCAGGTCAGATGTCACTACTGTACTCTGTTCTAGCTGTTCAGATAATTTGATGGTACTACATTTTGTAGCAACTATTTGCTGTATGCTGGCTTTTAGGTATTGCTTCTGTCCTTGCATGGGGTGAATTTGAATATAAAAATTACCTTCTTTCTAGCTCCTACTGAAATCTATGAACCTACATCTAGTATCACAACATACAATCCAGCAAATACGAAATCTTCACCTCAACATGTTAGTACTTCTCAATCAAGAGAAAGGAAGATAAGTGAATCGTCTAGCATGAGTCCTGTAAATGCCGCAAAACCAAAGTCGCGGTTTACGCGTCGGCGTTTATCTACACAGGAACTTTTGAAGGAGCCTGTTATTATTCCATTGGTTTCAAAACAAACTGAAAATCAATCAACCAACACAGCCCATCCTGACCCAAGAATCACACTGAGTAAACTTATCGGTGCCAAATTATCTATGTATACTGCTAACCTGCCTCGTTTCAGTAAAGATTTGATACTACCAGGTTCAGGAAAACTGATTGGACTTAAAATCACAGTTTCATCAGATGATAATAAATCGTCAAAACGCGATCCACGCTTGGGTCGATACAAAGATCCTCGATTACGCAGATCTGGTGATTCTAAACAGAAAAATCATCAAGGTACAGCAAGAACAACAGTGCATGGTACTGAGGATAAATCATCCATACCTGCAAAGCCATCAGCACTTCTCACTAAATCATCTACAGTTATTCCAAGTCTTCCAGAGCTGGACTTGAATTTAGCTCCTCTAAACAATAAAATGAGAACTCAAGATAGTCATATACCGTCACAAGTTTCACCTATTAAGGATGTCCGTACACAACCAAATCTTAGACTGCCGAGATTGATGAAGGCTCCTCCAACATCTTCCTTGAAGCACAGTTCACCGCCATCAGAGGGTAGTGATGCCGCAGTTCCTGCTATTGCACCATATGATCCTCGATATATGTCATCTGGTGCCAAGACGACAGGTAAGACTAGTTTTAGGGCTACTACTATAGTTACGTTTAGTTCCAATCAACTTCTTTAATTCAAGTATAGATACTTCTGTCCATGCATGATTTGTCAACTTGTTGAGTCATTTTCTATGATCCAATACTTTGGGGTGGATGATGTCGAAAAGTTGCAAGTTTGTGGTTCAGCAGAGCAATCTAGGTTGAGTGACGTCCGGGGCTAAGGAGCTAGACTTCCCATGTTTTGGACCCAAGATCTTCAATCTGCAATGCCAATGCTCTGGTGGCTAGGTTAAAAAAACTGAAATTTTCAGGAAAACATGAACGAAATAACAAATGCATATATATACTCACATTCTAATTTTTGAAAGGTGCTGAATTTTTTGGTGTGCCATTATTTTACCCAATGAATAATCCATTTTGCGATAATAAGAACGTTTCATAATATTTTAACTAAATCCTATTGCATCATTCAAATTTAGGTTCTGAAAGGTCTATCAACCCTGCCCCTTATGATCCGAGACATATCTCTGGCCATCCATCTGCAAATGTTGGGATAGATTTGAAAAAACGAACTATACAATTGCCAAAACTCACTCCTGCACCTTCATATCAGCCTTCAGAAATGGGACAAACCGACAATTACAAAAGTATGGAAGAGAACTCGCAGCATGAAGGATAATGCGTAGAAAATGTTTGTACCTTTTTGATTTCATTATTTTAGAACAGAATGTTTCTTGAATATTTCCAGCTGTTTTGTCTATTCCTTTTTTTATCAAAAAGCAATAAATTATTGTTGTAAGCATCGTTTGGATTGCTCCCACTAGGTTCTACTCTGGGTGTGGGTTATAATATATCTTTCTCTCTACAATTAATCATTTAAATTGGAAAAAGCATTTTGATCTATAGCATATATGATGATTGTGCCAGTGAGACGAAAAATCAGAGGCATACATGTCAACATAGTGAGTGAACAAAATGTATTGAAGGGCAGGCAACAGTCTGACCGAAGAGGATAAAAGAACACTAGATGAAACTGTCTTTTTCACCATTGTGACATCATCGGCCCGTCGCACGATTGAACATCAGTTTTAGCATAAATTTTGTGAATCGTTTGATTGATCGTCATTTTTTTTGTAGGATACTTTTCGCTAATAGAAAGTAGAGAATTCATGCAAAACCAACATGTTAACTGTAACACTATGGCCCAAGCACTTGAGTTCTATCGTTGAAATACACCATACGCTTTAGGAATTTAGTATTGTTGGTGTGGACCGCGCTCCATCAGTTGCCCGTGTTTGGTAAAATGTTTTTGATGATTGAACGATTAATATTCTTCGTGTTGTAAAAGGCGACTACATGGAAACAATGAAGTGGTAGATAGTTCTACCGTTGCCCAGAGTCCTAAAAGATGTCAAATCTTGGGGACGGGACATGAAAACTAAAAACTTCGATCTTTTTCAACCAAAATGTGCACGCCTGAGGCCCACAATAATGTTTTGGCATTTTCGATGCTAATTTTGAGCCAAATCAATAGAAACACGCAGGGTAAAAGTCGGTACGCGCGCATTTTGCCTATTTCGAAGATATTTTTTATAAAATCTCAAACCCGTGGTGAGAACTGTGCACAGAGCAGATACTGCTAGTCCCGTGGCCTATTCAGAACCTCGTAAGGCTAACTAAATTTTAAAAAATTCGATTAATTTTAACAATTTCTATAAATAACAGTGTTTTGTATTCTATAACTCGATAAAATGATAAAGTTTTCGTGAAACGGAATTTCAGGGCCTAATATTGCTCTCCTCGCCGATCCATCAAAAATATCCATCAGCACAAAAGTTTAGATTCGTTAAACCTACCGCAGAAGTTATGTTTTTGTCATGCACTCGATCGTGAAGTGGGCGAAGTAAAAGTCGCGTGAAAATGACGTAACAATTGTATTTTATGAGAGTTTCTTCTCATGTTCTTTTATCCTCTTTGGTATGACAGAATAGTCTCGCTCAATGATGTGATGTGTACAGGGATGTCCAAAACGAATCGAATATTCAAAAATGAACGAAATCACTCGCACCTAGCTTTCTTTAAATCCAAACTTCTCAAAAACATATTCTTCATTTTTTAATAAAACTTTGATATTTAAAAAGCAATATAATTCTATGATCTTTCTATCAATATCAAGCAAAAATTGACCTTCAACATTGTTTGTGTCACAAGCACGATTTTTGTGTAGTGTAGCAGAGGAATCATATCATGAGGGCACTCCTATTGATGGAGGTTTAGTCATTCACTCGTTTTAAGTTTTATTCAACCAATAGCCAATGTGATGCCAACGGTGTGACATTTCGAAGGTACTAACACTCTGTTTTATTCCAGTCTTCGTAGTATTAACAACAACCCATTTTCGATAGTGTATAAAATTCAAAATATATGAAATCATCTCTTCTCTCAAAAGTGTTGAATACTTTCCACCCAGAATAAAACCCAGTATAATTTTTTTCCGTTTTAATATCTCTTTCACCAAAAAGATATTTTAGGGTTGGGTGCTACATGGTCATCCGTGAAACGGTAAAATGAACGTTAATTTTCCAAGTAATAAGTCAAAACGAAATCAATTGAAGATTGCTACCACCTCTCAATTCTGTTGTTGACATCAAAACCAAGCTTTTGTTAATATCGTGGAGAATATGGAATATACAAGGAGGAAAAATATCTATGAAGAATGATCTTTTTCAAAACAGTTAACAATTTTATATTTACAAGAAAAAATGAAACCATACCTTTTATCCCATTACTTGCCTTCATAATGTATGAATACAGTGCGGAGTAGTCCAAGATCATATTTGTATAAATGTGATATTACTGGTAAACCCACTTTACAAAAATAGGATAACACTTTTAGATTTTCCTAAGGAATAAATTCAATAATCTCTATAGTTATAACCATCATTTTAGAGGCGAACAAAAATTTGGTGACGATTCAAAATCCCTATCACAAAAGTACTCATCAAACAGAAAATAGGTACTATCTGCACCAATTTTGACCATATTTTCTACTTTTCAATTTCGTAGATATTGAAGGAAACTCAAATCCTTGGTTCTTACACAAGAACACTATAGGAGGGGAATTAGCGAGGGCTATTTTTTTTTTTTGGGGGGGGGGGTATCAAATACACTGTCACCCGGCGAACAAGTCTTTGAATTTTCGCTGGTGAGATCAGATCTTGTCGAGTGATGTTACATTCGAGCCCGGTGCAAGTCGTAGCATATTTTTGTCTCCGAAAGTAGCATGATAACATAAATAATAGTACGGCCAGTCAAAGGAAGAAATAACAACACCTAGAATTTGTTTACCGCACAAAGCTACTTTATTCAATCCACGCAAATCCACGCAAAAGTTTGCTTTGTAAACCACGTCGACGGCTCAATCTCCGTCAGAAATATTTTGTGCACACGTTTTATTACCCTTATGTTAAACTCGAGTACTACACAACTCAAAGAGTAAATATCAAACCATGCATTGATTGAAATCAAACGTTTCCAAGTTTATCAACAATCACATGGTGTAGTTATGGATCTTATGAAGTAATCAAGCTAACTATATTTTAGTGGTCGTCAGCTCGGTTTCCTTGCAGAGAAAGATTTTCCGTGGCATAAAATACTGTTCAATCATGTTGTCCATCATTCTGCATACATTAGTTCAGTTGTCCAGTTGACGATATTGCTAATACGCGATGTTTTCTGTCTAACGAAGGCAATTTTGTTCACGTTATTCTACGTGTTCCCTAATCAGTCGCCAAAGTTGGTGAATACGAATTTTTTTACGAACGAGAAGAAAGAAAGGCAATTCATGATTTTCGGCCAGACGCTCAGTTTTTAGGAAATTAAATTAATTTCTCACGTTTTTTCTACGAAGAAAAGTAAATCGCGTTTTCGGTTTTTACAAAAACAAACAAAAAAACGACACCTACCGAACGCTTACGAGAGATAGAAAATGGCCTCCTGTTTTTCATTCTGATGATCAGTAATGCATTCTTAATAAAGAATTAGACGAATATTAAAATATTTGAAAAAAAATCCCAATAAAAATATTCGAACTAAAAACTGTTCAGTTCAATTATCTTTGTAGTCTTAGTTACTTTAATGAAAGCAATCTGTTTGTTGACGTTTAACGCTTTCCTGAACCGTTTGTGTTTATTCTCCTCCCACAATCACAAAAACACTAGCCAAAACAAAAATCTTTAAATTAGCAACAGCGTGTTGTTCTCGCATGTGCGTAGTTAAAAAAAGAGTCGCACGATTTATATAGATATTTGTTCTCAAATATCTATTGCCCGTATTTCTATCGCTCGTGTACCTCATCCAATTTTAAGGGTCCGGGTGAAATATCTCGTGATTTTTAGTTTTTGTGTAGGCAAACAGGCGCGTGAATCCATAGTATAAGTTTTAATTCTTTTTATATATTGTGCCAGTTTTTTTCTAACTTTGCATCATTTTTTTTTGGTTTTGTTTAGACCAGTTTGTTTGGATGGTTTGCCGAAATAAATACGTATATGTATGTATGTAATTACTTTGCATGGAATTGTCGAATATTATTTGTTAGTCACATTCAACTGAATACTTCAAAGCTATTCCAAAAAAAAAATGGTTGAAATTGGTTTGCAAGTTTACAAGAATCGCTCATATAATTGGGGAATTGTTTCGTAGAATTAAATCTTTAAAGAAAACATATTTTATATCACAAATCATGCTACACGCGCGTCAGTGTGTGGCAATAATTCTTTGCTGTGACGCCATGGGATATTTGAATATGTCACGTTCTTCCAATTCCCGCCTCGATTTCCAGAAAATTCCGCAATTATTACCATGTTTTGAAAGTCATTTCTAGCATGTCCGTATAACTTAAAGTAAGTCATAAGTGCTCGTTCACACCGACGCACTGCGTTGCGTTGACGTTCATCAATATCCAGCACAGTGCGTTGGTTTTGTTCACACCGACCGCAATTCACTGGTTTGAATACAATGTTACGCCATAATTTGTTACGACCAAAGCAGAATTAAGTTAAATACGATAATAATAAACTGATAATTAACAAAATTACACTGCGATTGAATTAAAACAGAATTATATACATGTTGAAGCGAAAAAGCAGCCAAACTTTTTCACAAGCAGCAAACAAGCAAAACCAGATCAAACGCTTCCATCATCATGCTAGACTATATCGTGATAGCATTATTTCAGATTCGTAAAATAATACGAAAATGATAATAAAGAGGTTTTAATGATAGATACTGAATCAACATTTACAAATATTCCGGACGTTGATATACTTATTGAAAAGAAAAAAAAAAAACATTATATAATATTTTCCCTGAACTTGGCAAAGATAATGCTGAAAATGATACTGCTGCAGTTACAGAGGTTGCAAACGTTGAAAGCTGTACTGCTATCACATGGAAGCTACAATAAGAGATTGGAAGCGGAACACGTATACACGGTCCACTATTTGTTACATTGCGCCATTGCAAAGAAATTTTCCCTAAATTTCAATGTGTCAAAATGACAAATAGCTCTGATGACATCGAACCACGGACTGAGTAAGTTGTTCCTATGTAAATTCCCCGCGCCGCCAACGCGAAATAACACACGTTTACTTAGAATATGCACGTCTTAAATTATGACCACTTCGGTATATTTCTAAAACGAACCACAACTACTTGGTTTTGTTTTGGATTTATTTTCTAATCCTGAGCCAAACTTGTGTCTCAATTGTCACAGCACTGATATAGGATTCTGACATACTGGTGATACCAATAAAACGAGTGGCCGGCCTTAGATTAAAATTTCCATAGAGGTAATAAGGTGAAGAAGAAGAATTGTTATTAATTACAACGTAAGCCTGGGGAAGAATTAATTCGAGTGAATTCGATTCACATTATATTTTTAACTGAGCAAGGTCGCCGGAAGCAGTGCCGAAAAGGAACTGACTAACTAACGAAAACTTATTGGCAAGAAAGATCTACTACAAGATGTGGTACCAGCAACTGCACAAAACATTTTAAACGAAACTGAACTGCTATGGTAAGGTTCAGTAAGTGGTATCTGACTGGGCAATGGTATACCCATACACCACCTCTTTGTTCCCTCCATTGTTCTTTTTGCAGCTTTCTCAATAGGTGATTGTACTTGTTCCTAAAGAACACAGTGAGGAAATTCCTCTTCTGTTTCCGTTCGAACCTTCTTTCCGGAGTTTGGTTTTACTTTGAGTGTTTCTCAACTTTCCCCGTTTTCAATGAACCATATCTTAGAAATCGCTGTAGCTGCAAAAAACAACTCAAAATATAAAAGTTACAGAAACTATTCAACAATTTATTTCTTTTTCTTTCTTCGTAAAAAGTGGTCGTACTTAAAACTCCCCGAAATGGCAGAACAGAATTGGATATTAAAATCATTTAGGCGTTTTCGTAATAGAGATTTTATATTTCTGCACACAAAAATCATCAAAATGTATTTAAAATTTTGAAGAAATAGGTGTTCAAAGTTAAAAATGTTAAAAATGATATTCTCGACTAAGATTGCCGCTGACAATTGTCGATTTATAGTAAATAATTGGAGAAAGCTAGAAGTGAAAACCTTACTACAAGGCGAGAGAAACGACAGTCCGCATTCTTAAGCATTGATCAGTGATTATTTTAGCGACATTTGGTATTCAGCAGCAATATTACGAGCATGTCTTTCAATTGCTACTTCAAATTTCTAGTAATTACCAAGCAAATGCTTTGTTTGAGTAATCATTTTCTATTCCTACCAATGATAATAATGTGATAACCAAGTGTTGGTTCTCTTTACTGCTGGTCCATTCATAAAAAATTAGTTCGTCGGATAAAACACACGTTGTGTTATCCATATTTGAGTGAAATATTAGCTTGTACAGACTGCGTAGTATGGTTTTTTCGCGCTCTTGGTTCAATATGGAGCTTTTTTGAGACAGGCAATTGCATATTATCTAAAACTTTTTTGTCAAGCACGTGCCATGACCGCGCTGACTTCGACGGCGCATTTCACCGCCCATACTTGATAAAACATGTTTTGGCGGAAGTTTTCTGACTGGTTACAAAAATTCTTGTTCGTGCGGCACTCTTCCCACACCTGTCCACAACTTTGTAGCACTTATACCTAAATTTAAAAATATCGTCGCAAAAATTGCGCAGTCGCAACCCACTTTCTCACAGCAATTTTATGAGAAACAGTAGTGAATTTATATTGACGGTGCAAAATGACGCTATAAAAATCTCAATAAAAATGGTAATGGTCGTGAATATCAAAATTGAAGTAATACTTGACCATTACTTTCAGAGGTAATTACTTAAGCAATACTCGGGCAGTACTTGTGAATACGGGCATAAAATAAACAACCTAAAAAATTGCACAACCCTTATCTTGGATGGATTGGAAAAGTTGAAAGAATAACAAAGTACGAAGAATTATTTTTCTCGACAACACAAAATATAGGGTTAGTATAAGTCGTTGACCTGGCAATTCCCTAGAATATTCGGTCAATAATAAACTGAAATATCACAAAATTTAAAAAAGTTAGAAGTTCGGTGATAACAATCAAAAATAAAATTTTGAATTGCACTGTGCAGTAAATGCGTAAATATAATCAACAAACTTGCCTGACAGTGTTTGATTATTGAATGGCAGGAAGCTGTATAAATGAGAGTGGTCATGCCATATGCAATCTATACGTACAGTATCATACATTGTTTATTATACACGGGAAATATTTGACGTGTGAGCATTTAGCGCCACGTAGCCTCAGTATCGTCTACCAGCTTTCAACGCTCAGATCAGGCGCGGAGTGTAGCCGTACAACGAAAGGTGTGTGGGATAGTGATAGACGGCGTATAAGGCAATTTTGCACTCGTTCAACTTTGAAGAGAATATTATTTGTTATGTATATATGATATATACATTATTTTTATAGTGTGGGAATGCGGATATAATGGCGAATCACGATCTTCACTGCAGTCGGCAGGTCAATTTCATATGGATTCAATAGGGTGTCTCGAAAACTGTACAGGGTGTAGGGCACGTACTGGATGTACGGGAATTACTGGGTGCATGGAAAATTTTGCGCGAATTGCCTTTCAAAGCATAGCAAATTAAAATATCAGTTGAAAAGTTAAAATATTGATTACTAACACTGTAACAAAAATGTAGTAAAATCGCCTTTCTTCGATAGTAATGCTAATCAATAAGATCAAAATCCGCATTCCAGAATTCGGCATTCATAAGGCGACTACAATTTTGAAATATAAAATAATGCGGGTTAACGATAAATTTATTACGTTTTTATCAGAGTCAATGGTTTGCAACCAGTTGAACTGCAGTCTTGTTATATTAAACCCAAGACAATTTCACCCACAGCGTATCGAACACGCATTTAATTACATCCAGTAGGATTGCCCTCGGTAAATTGCACACTCTCCTATGATTGTAATAATATTACCCAGCAGTATAGTTGTACCCAGAAGAATGCCCAGAAGTAGTAGAATTGCGCTTTGTAAAATATATGTATCGAATGTATGGGATGTACGGGATACACTGAATGTAAGGGATATTCTGGATGTACTGGATTTACGGTATACACTGGGTTTATGGGTCGGCTTCCACGACATGTACTGGATGTTCATCATGTACGTGCTGTACGGAATGCACTATATATATTATATGAATATATAATATAGATGATATGTACGGGATTCTCGGCATGTACGGGATGTACAAAAAGCACTGGATATACAGGATGTAGGATATATACCGGAAGCACTGGATGTAAGGAATATGTGATGTGCATAGGATGCACGGGATGTACGAGATGTACAACATGCGCACGATGCACGGGATTTACCGTTTGTACGGAATGCGAGACATTCACTGGATGTACGTGTTTCTCAGTATCTCACGAGATGCACTGGATGTATAGAATATATGGGATGCAATAGCTGTACGAGATGTACGACATGCATGGGATGTACGACAGGCACAGGATTTACGGTATACACGGGATGTACGGATTGCTCGGCATGTACTGGATACACTGAATACACTTGATGTACGTCATGTACCGAATGCAAGGCATGCACGGAGTGCGCTCGATGTAATGAATATATAATATAGATGAGATGTACGTGATACTAAGTATGTATGGAATAAACTGGATACACCCAGAGTGTACGAACAGGGTGTATTCATCAAACAATGTTCACTGATCGCGCTGCTTTAAGTGGCCACCTCACGCATTATTTTGAATTGATATTATTGATGTTATGATTGACATAGTTTTAAATTTCTGTATTTTATTTAGATGGCAATATAACCACGTCCAGAATGAGAATACGTACGAAAGGGTTAAAGAAACGTCAGCAACTTCTCATGCTAAAAATATTAACGATAGAGTGGCGATGGGAGATACAGACAACATAAAACGCACAATGAGAAATTGTAGGAGACGCGTTATGCCACCTATACCAGCAAACGATGCGAAATATCGATTAGTCGGACCTTGGACAATGTCGGGAAATCAACAATTTCTCCAATACGAATCAGGTCCCAATTCACGGACAAGACTCATGGTAATTTCTCCTGAAGATTGCTTAAAATGTCTTTCTACTTTCTCAACTTGGTATGCGGATTGGGATATGTTCATGCTTCCCACTAGGCCTTTATCAGCTCTACACAATTACAGTAGAACTTGCTACTCAATATGTCACGCTTCAATGCGTCTACGCTTTAATGTCCGGAAAAACGGGAGATGAATATAAAGAACATTATACAATGCATCACGTGATTATGGACTATATCTAGATCCTGAAATTGTAATCACCGATTTCGAAAAGGCATCCACGAATGCAATTCAACCTGGAAAAAATTTCAACCACTAGTCCTCACACCTACCACTACTGAGGTTAGTCAAAATAGTCAACAATCTGATATTGATCAACTTAATGAAGTGGATGCTCTAGCATTTTTACCAGTAGGAGAAGTGAAGAATGACATGGGGCAAGTACATCATCAACGGTAGATGTAGGAGTATGGCAATCAATGAATTTCAAATGCTGTAGTTCGTGTCCGATGGATTGCCGCACCATTCCCTTCAAACGTTTGGAACGTTCATGACCCAACACCTGGAGAAACTTCTCGGACCAACAACGTTAGTGAAAGTTGGAATTATTCATTCCAAAAAGATATTCAGAGTAGAATTCAATCAACCCGTCCCAAAGAGGGGAAAAATAATTGTACTCGAGCGAAATGAGACAACGCTAAAGCGGTATTGTGAAGAGTATATAACAGTGGCCTAAGACTCATCGGGACTTCTTATCAAAAGTAGCTCTTGTTTTAATATATAAGGAAAATTAATTTCGTGTCATCGTTACCCACTATTGATAACTGAGTGGCTATTTTGTTCTTTCACCCTCTGTTTATTTTCATTCCTATTTCTGTCCACTGTTTACGTTTCATTTTAAGTATTTTTTCATTTTCTCTTATATTTATGGTTCTCCAAGTTTATATCATCAGATTATTCCTCTCAACGTATTGTTTTTCGTTTCTATCTTTTGAATTTCAATTTTTACTGCAAATTACATTTTTTATACTAGTTGTTGATTGCTTTAACGTCTTCGGGTGCTTGGAGTCAGGAGAATCATACTTGGTCCGAACATGCTAAACATGTCCGATTGCAGCGCAGGTATCAGCGAATAAAGCTGCGCATGCTGAATTAAATTTGGATTCTTACTTGATCCGAGCATGATAAGCATGTCGGCGAATAGGCTTTAACAATTGAAGAATGGACGATAAAAAAACATCGCCTAAGATAACATTCAGTAAGATCGCCGTGCAGGCGCCAAATTGACAGTGATTATATGGCTTACACCTCATCAAACACGTAATAATTCATCGGCAATGAGGGGATGATTCTAGAAGGCGAGTTTTTCTCGGCAAGTTTTTTACCGGGTGATTTTTTTTTCTGGCTACTTTTTTCCAGGGGACTTTTTACTACGCCCCTTTGTTACATTGAGTTAAGGGGGAGACGAATACTAGTTATTACAGCGCAAGACTGAAGAAAAATCAATTTTTCTTGCGACAGTTGATTTGAACTGAACAATGTAATTGGATACGAGTGGACCTAACGATCATTTTACAACATTCACATTCTCTTTCTTATTATTAAAATTCACACTGAGCAAGGTCGTCGGAAGCAGTGCCAAAAAGGAACTGACTAACTAACGGCAACTTATTGGCAAAGATCTACTACAAGATGTGGTGCCAGCAACCGCACAAAACATTCTAAACGGAACTGTTATACTATGGTAAGGTGCAGTGTGAGGTGACTGACTGGGCGATGGTATAACCATATACCACCTCTTTGTTTCCCTTCGTTGTTCTTTTTGCAGCCTTCTCAATGGGTGATTGTGCTTATTCCTAAAGAGCACAGTGGGGAAATTGCACTTCTGTTCCCGTCTGCACCTTCTTTTTGGTGTCTGGCTTCAGAAATTTCTGTACCTGCTAAAAGCAAAACTAAAAATATAAAATTTACAAAAAGCTATTCAACAATGTATTTTTTTTTTCTTTCATTCGTCGTACTTAAAACTCTCTGAAATAACAAAACAGAATTTCATATTAAAATCATTTATTTTAAATTTTCATAATTGAAAATTTTATATTTCTCCATACAAAGAATCACCACTGGTTTACATTTAAAATTTTGAACAGATAGGGGTTCAAAGTTTGTTAAAAATGATATTCTCGACTGAGATTGCTGCTGACAATCATCGATTTATAGTAAATAATCGGAGAGAAATGACTGCCCGCATTCTCAAGCATTGGCGAATACCTATGTAATTACGTTAGGGACATTTGGTTTTCAGTAACAATATATCGAGCATGGGTTTCAAATGATACATCAAATATCAAGTAATTGATCGAAAATTAGCTCAAAACTGTCTAATTTCAGGTAATTACCAAGCAAATGCTTTGTTTTAATTATTTTCTATTCATACGTGTCATAACCAAGGCGCTGGTTCTCTTTACTGCTGGTCCATTTAATAAAAATTAGTTCGTTGGCTAAAACACACGTTGTGTAATATTAATTGGGTGGAATATTAGCCTATACGGACTGCTTAGTATGTTTTTTTGGCGCTCTCGTTCCATTATGGAGCTAATATCTCTATTGAGACAGGCAAGTGCATAGTATCTGAAACATTTTTTGTCAAGCATGCACCATAGACCGCGCGGACCTCAACGGATTTTGACTGGTTACAAAAATCCTTGTTCGTGCGGCACCCTTCCCACACCATCCACAACTTTGTACCACTTATACCTATATTTAAAAATAACGTCGCAAAAAATTTTCAAATGTTAGCCATAAACAGTCGCGCCCCACTTTCTCACTGTAATTTTATGAGAATCAATGGGAATTAATACTGACGGCGCAAAATGACGAAATAAAAAATCCTCGCTCCTCGCATTGTTTTGAGAGCCCCGGCCTAAAAATAATCTGCGACAAAATATTTGAAATTGGGAGGTTTTAGTTTACCGTTGTAGCGTCTACAAAACATGAGGAGGCACGGTTTTGGACAAATAGGAAGAGTGTGGCCACGAGATCAGTACTTGAATATACGGTCAAACGGCTGCAAAGTTGTCCGATTCGCCAATATTAGCCTAATCGAGCACCGTTGTTTGTGTAAGTCTTTTTTTTACCCTGTCCCATGGGAATTCCTCGTGTACTGCTGTACGTAATTTCATGACGTTTTCGATATCTCATTATGACGTAATAATTGAATTCTCTTACGTACTACTTGAAGTGAAAACACTTGTTTTTAAGTAATAACTTCTGAAAGTATAGCTCAAGTAATGACCGTTAATATCAAAATTGAAGTAATACTTGACCATTACTTTCAGAAGTACTTACTTAAGCAATACTCGGACAGTACTTGTGAATACGGGCATAAAATAAACAACCTAAAAATTTGCACAATCCTTATGTTGTTTCAATGAAATTGGGTGGATTGGGAGAGTTGAAAGAATAACAAAGTCCGAAAAATCACTTTTCTCGACAGCACGAAATATAGGGTTAGTATAAGTCATCGACCAGACAATTCTCTAGAATATTCGGTCAAAAATAAACTGCAATATCACAAAATTTAAAAGAGTTAGAAATTCGGCGATAACAATCAGAAATAAAATTTTGCATTGCACTGTGAAGTAAGTGCGTAAATATAATTAATGGACTTGTTTGCCAGCGTTTGATTATTGAATGGCAGGAAGTTGTATAAATGAAAGCAGTTATACCATATCGCAATGTATACATACAATATCAGTTTGAACATTGTTTATTATACACGGAAACTAGTTGAAGTGAGATCATTCCGCGTCAGTATCCTTAGTATCGTCTACCAGCTTTTAACGCTTAGATCAGGCGCGCAGTGCAGCCGTAGAACAAAAGGCTTTTGCGATAGTGATAGACGGCGTATAAGGCAATTTTGCATTCGTTCAACTTTGAAAGAGATATTAATGTTGTGTATATATGATATATACATTATTTTTATACTGTGAAAATGCGGCTTAGACATAATGGCGAATCACGACCATTTCTGCAGTTGGCAGGTCAATTCCATATGGATTTATTAGAGTGTCTCGAAAACTGTACGGGATGTACTGGATGCAGGGGATGTACGGATGTACTGGATATAAGGCAAGTACTAGATGCACGGGATGTTTTGGATGTATGAAAAACTTTGCGCAAATTACTCTTTGAAGCATAGCCAATTGAAATATCAGCTGAGAAGTCTGGAATATTGATCACTGATAATGTGACAAGAATGCAGTAAAATCGCCGTTCTTCGATAGTAATGCTGATCGATAATATTAAAATCCATATTCCATAATTTGGCGTCCATACGCGGCTACAATTTTGAAATATAAAATAATGCAGGTTAACGATAAATTTACTACGTATTTATCAGAGTCAATGGTTTGCAACCAGTTGAACTGCAATCTTGTTATATTAAACCCAAGACAATTTTACCCACAGCGTATCGCACACGCATTTATTTACACCCAGTAGGATTGGCCTTAATAGGATTGCACTCGGTAAATTGCACCTTCTCTTACGATTGTAGAATAATAGGAGTATAGTTGTAATCCAGGGGAATGCAAGCAGTAGAATTGCGCCTTGTAAAATATATGTACCGGATGTACGGGAAGTACTGGGTGTACGGGATGTGCGGGATGCACTGGATGTACTAGTGTATTTATGTGATGTACGGGATGCACCGGATGTAAGGGATTTACTGGATTCACGGGGTGTACGGGATGTACTGGCTGCACAGTATGCACTGCGCGTACGGCTTGCTAGACATGTACTGGATGTACAAAGCATCCACGAATGCAATTGAGGCTGTTTACGGGAACTTTACAGAGATAAAGGGCCCCTTTTTCTTTTGGTCCCACTCAACTTGGAGAAAATTTCAACAACTGGGCCTCACATCAGCCATAACTGAGGTTAGTCAACAATCTGATATTGGTCAACTAAAGAAAACTGGATGCTCTAGCATTTTTACCAGTAGGATAAGTGAAGAATGGCATGAGGTGCGTACGTCAACGGTAGAACGTTCCAAAGTTCTTGAATATAAGGTTAAACTTTAAAAACTCGTAGCCCCGACGCCCTCAAAATGATCCGATTCGATAATGTTCGAGCAATGTTGTTTGAGTAACTTTTTATCCTGTCCAATGGGGTTTCCTCGTGTACAGCTGATCGTAATTTCGTGACGTTTTACATATCTCTTTATGAAGTAATAATTTTATTCTCCTACCTTTCTTTCACTTTTCTTTGAAGAGTTCTCGGAGTGCTAATCATAATTGTTTATGATTCTCACTGCGATACTGGCCGATTTACCTTAAAGGTTTAAAGGTTCCGAATTGGAGTTATACTTCTGGGTGTAAAAAGATTCAGAATTTAGAAAAGTTAGAAATTCCGTGATAACAATCAGAAATCAATTTTGAATAACATTGTAGGGTAAATAGGTAAATATAATCAACAAACGTGTTTGACAGCATTCACTTATTGAATGACAGGAAGTTGTATAAATGAAAGAGGTTATACCATGTCGCAATGTATACATACAGTATCATACATTGTTTATTATACACGGGAAATCGTTGACATGTGTCATTTAGCGTCACGTAGCCTCAGTATCGTCTACCAGCTTTTAACACTTAGATCAGACGCAGAGTGTAGCTGTAAAACTGATGGCTTGTGGGATAGTGATAGACGGTTTAAAAGGGCAACGTTGCACTCGTTCGACTTCGAAAGGGGTATTATTTGTTATGTAAATATGATATATTATACACTATTTTTATACTGTGTGATTACAGCTTAGACATAATGGCTGACCACGACCTTCGCTGCAGTCGTAAGTTCAATATTATATGGATTTATTATTATTATTACCCACGGAATGCAGTTCGCCAGCCAAAAAGGCGTTTCGTGCACAAAACATTGATACCAATACCTCAATTAGTAATAATACCAACAATCAAGTATATATCGCATAAATATAACGAGCGAGGTTTGAATCTGCAACAACATTCAACCATAATTTTTGGACGTTTTTATTTCTGATCTGATTTCTGATTTCCTTGTGTAATGTGGAAGCGGAGGCCTAGTGGTTATCACGTTGAAATCGCCGGTAAGATCTCGAATTCTAATGCAGTTTCTTAATCCCACGCCCACCACTCAATCCAGAATGTTATATCTTGAGTAGGGCTAGGCCAAAACTGAAAGATCTTAACTTTTCAACAACATTAATCTTGTCTGCTTATAAGTGGCCTTTAGTACAGGGCCTTGGGTCAGGGTGATTCACTCCAAAAAGTGGCAAGGAAAAGTGCTCTACTGGTATTCCTTGGTAAGTTCGAAATCTCACCTCGTGCAGACTCGTGGTTGGCTCTAAATTTTCTTTTCACATAAACTGTTTCATTTTAATATGCCCCCGGTAAATACTCTATTATAAGTCATAGAAGAGTAATAAACAAACGCATGAAAACGTACTTTGACGTCACCCTTGTTCCCCCACCAACAATCGCATTGAATTTGTTCTTTTTGGTAACTATAGTCGCAATGAATCCTTCGTTTTATCAAAATCTACATATCACAATAAAAATTGGACGATTCGAACTCGTTTTCCGGAATGCTCGTTAATTTTATATATATAAATTTTTTTTATGAATTAGGTGTTTGCTTCGACCTTAATACAGTTGTGCAGTAACAGATTGAGAATATTGTATCACGAGTTTTTGAAAACTTAGTAGTTCCACGATTTATGATCCGCTAGTGCAGGATAATTTTTTACAAGGATCTTATTGAGTTTCAAAATTGAGGCGCTGTTAAAACAAATTTCAGGAAGCCAAAACGTTTAAAATAAATTGATTTGACAAAATTTGAAACGCTTATTCCATCAGCTGACATTTCGCTTCACTCAGCTCCCAAAAAACACAAGGTTATAAAGACGGCAATGTAGGTAGAGACAAACCCAACTTTTTCTGCTTGTACTGCAGCATTTTGTACTATAATCTCACAATTATTTGACAACATCATGATTACATTAATTTTTATATCCGTATATATCCAGATATATTTAGAAAAATTATTTAAATAAAAATAATGTCAAATCATAAAGCTGTGGAAAATCCTGAACAAGATGAGGATCAAGATGATGGAATTGATATTGAATTTCAAACAGTTCGGGCTATGAGACTGAAAATGTTTAGCGATGCTGTATGGGCAATCGTCGCAACAATTATGGTAAATGATTTGAATATATTTATTCATCATATACACAATAAAAATGACATCAAATGCTATTAGCGTGTACTTGCCTTCTATATATTTAATTTATACTTCACTTAATGTGATATTTCAAGTTGAAATTATGCTTATTATAATGCTCATAGCCAGATTATACCTTTTGCGCGCTGTCAATCATCTTCGAAACCATCTTTTGACTTAATGATGATGACAACAGATATCCTCAATCTCATTCGACAGTTGACCGTTTCACCACCGATCGTGCCTTTCAGCACGGCACTTCTCGAGTAGCTGTAACATAGAATAGATACACAGTCACTGCAAAGGTCCGTTGGCCATAAAGCCTTTGCGTGGGTTAACGTTCGGGCCATGGCAAAAAATTCAAAAGAATCGATCCGCTCGTGTTCACGATTTTTTCAATGAGAAGGGGCCCAAGGCTGAACAATGAGTTATATTGCCCTCAAAATAGTTGATAGTTCTTTCAGCATATTGCTAGTTATGACGTAATATCTTATCATGCTGATTGCCCAGTGAATACGTTCTCCTATTTGCAGTTATCGGAGGCCCTAACCTAAATTAAAGGTAACGTCTTGCGACGTTGCGTGACGATTGTCTCACTTGTACGTACGAGTTTAACACCACCGCCTCGTGTATATATTTAGTGCAAAAAGTTTAAAAATAAAGATACTCCAGCAAAAGCATTATATAATTTATCATCATCACTTTTTTACTATAAATTTTGACGAAAAATCTAAGATCCTTTAACAAAGAGGCTTGAGAGCTTAGATTAAAAATATGGAACAAAGAGTAATAAAAAAAACTTAAAATTTCAATAAGACTTTCGCTTCAGAACAAAGACCTCAATTAATCTGCAGGTTGCACAAAATGCGCTTCAGAGCTATGGGGGATCAGCTGTCGATCTATGGATTGGTACAAATGACATTACCCACACATGTCACATGATAACACTTCCAGAAAGTCTAACAAGAGACCACAATCTTCTATGTATGACAGTCTACAAGACACATGATCTACAAAAAGATAAAACTCACTAAAAAAATTTAAATAAATAAAAGAACATAGACTGGGCAAAATTTAAAATAGAAAGTATGAACAACGTTATTGAATCTACATTCAATGATAATGTAGATTTATTTAAGAAAAACCTCACAAATGGTATTCTTCATATATTTTTTCATGCATGCCAACAAGAAACCACAAACTAAGGTGGAATGAAGCTTGCAGTGTATCTGTGAAAATAAACAAAAGCATACATGAAACTGAAATGATCATCATTACCACAATATTTAATTGAATACAAAAAGCTAGAAGCAACATTTAGAAAGATCATTTTACAACAACAAAAACAATATTGGGCTAAAACGCAACATAAACTGGGACACTTAAATCCTAAATTAGTGTGGGACGCTATAAAATAGAAGGTATACAAATATTGAATATAAAATAGCACTGAGTGATAGACTAATCAACGACAACAGGGAAAAGGCAGATATATTTGCAAACACAATGTACACACTAATCCCAGGAGAAAATACAATAATCAGAAATTAATTAGAGATCAATGTTACAACCGTATCGAGACACAATTTCAGCAGAACAACAATTTCACCCCAGCAACACTGAATCGTCGCATTAACATATATGAATTAGAAATGGTTTACAGGAATACAAAAATACTTCACCCGGACAAGATCCTATATCATACGAAATGTTCAAATTACCACGACCTTGCAAGGGTATTTTGCTACTTCTATACAACACCATCTGGGAAAGTGGTTACATACCTGCAAACTGGAAACACTCAGTAGTAGTATCAATTTATAAACCAGGCAAACAAAAATCTGACTCAAACTCGTATCGTCCAACAGTCCCCACTTCTTGTCTCTGTAATGTTATGAAACAGATAATGGGTAAGAGGCTAACGGTACATCATGAATTAAATGTCAAATTGAACAAAGTTCAAGTGCATTCCGAAAACAAAGATCAACTCAAGATACATTAATCTTCTGCATGACTCCTCAATTCACAAAGCACTACAAACAAATCAGACCACTCTTGATTTATATACACATTTTTTTTTCTGGATAAATTTTTAAAAAACAAATCATTCAATGTTAGCATAAAAACAAATTGACAAATATTTTCATCCCATTCGTGGCCTTCAAGAAAGATTGAATATATTACCATACTTTATACTATTTTTGTCAATATTCGGCCACATATACATCCACGAATTATTCGATTTAGAAGAGTAGCTGAGCCTCACATTTATTCTAAAATACCATGCTCAAAACAATAATGAAACAAACCAATTTTGCAGTCGAAATCCGCTATGGACGTTCTGAAACTCAATGAAAAATAAAATATCTGCTCAAACCTGGCATAAGCTCACTAATAAACTACTTACATCACCTAAGCCATTATCTAATTTAGATGAAACACGCGTTTTTTTGCTCAGTGCAGTTTTTCGTTAATTCGACTTACCGCCCAAGCATTAGCCCCTTATCTCAGCATGACTAACATTGCTCAGAAGTTCGGGATTTATTCCTAGATGATCGTTGTGCTTCTAATTTTATACTACAGTTATACAAGTAAAGCCTCCTAAACTGATTTCTGTTTCCAGAGCTATTTCTTCGCTTCGATTTGAGAGTGACAAGCCTGCACTTACACAAAGTATAAAGCAAGTCATGAAACGTCAACATAATAATACGAAACCACACTTTTTCATACACAGGGAAACGTATATTTTACTGGATAAATATAACATAAGTTCAATTACAAGGAAGTAGAGATTCGATTTTTTTTAGCAAATTGTTTGACATTTTAGGCCGTTTTATATTTCTGGAGACCCCCGCTATTGCTTTGGCAGCATTTACCATAGCTTCTTTTTAGAATGAATAACTGAAAATGTTTAACAGATTGTGCCCACGATGCATCTCGGAATTAGTGAAGAACTTCACAAAACAAGCACAGACATGCGAGGAGTTGTTAAGGATTTGATTCCGCAAGTGTTTCTTTACCTGCTGGCTTTTTTGATAATATGTTCAACTTGGAATTGTCATGTATGGTATGTTGATGTTTTCTCTAAACTTTTCTCTAAATATGTGATCTTGGTTATAATTGATCACCTCGATCTACGGAGTAACGAAGAGATCTCATTTTCATTTGCCTTACTGTAACAATTAATTGATAAAACTTTGGTTTTTCCCGAGTTCAGAGTTACATACCAATCAGTTATTTTGGCTAAGTGGGAAATTTTGGCAAGAGCTAGATGTTGTTGCATTAATCTTAGAGTTGTTATTCTGTTGCAGGACGTTCCAAACGATGAAAAAAGTCACTGACCTAAGCATTGTCTTCAATCTGGTAAGCAACAGTTAGTTTTTTTTTATTTAAATAAAGTTCACTCAGGGAAAAATGTAGTACCAGTAATTGCAGTGCACTCAGAGCGGAAACGTCCCAAGCAGAACTGAACCCCTGTAATAACATACAGCGACTGGTATATAATTTTAGAATATACAAGTTTGCTTGGTTTATTTTACCCTTGCGTTGTATTATGTAAAAACACAGATTATTTAAAACAGACGTAAAAACACATACCACCTACGCACTCGTGTGTTGCAGCATTTTAATGTATGTACGATTGCGTTTAATTTATCTGCAGAAACCGGAATCGAAGATTTGCCCAATTTGATATTATCCGTCCCCCGGTTCCGACGCGAGTGGCTCAAAATAAAAACACATTTGTTCACAGATGGGTATGAGTTGCAATCACGTGGGCAGATGTAGTTTTAACAAATCTCGAAATTGCTGCCTCGCTTTGAATTACAAGTTCTCTAAACTTTCACGAGTAGGCGAGCCCCAAGTTTTTAAGAACTGTTTATGTTTGTAGAGTAAACCAAGTGTATTGTTTCTTTCAAAAGTAGCTCGAGTGGACATAAACTGATGACATTTCCAAATGTTTTTAGATTCTTCTTCTTGCTGCAAGTTTCCTGCCATACTTCGTGAGTTTAAAACTTTCTTTTGAAGTTGTCGCTCGACATTAGATGACGAGCATATTAATTAGAAGATATATAAAGTTTATACTTACCAATAAAACACTACGAAATGCCTTATTTTGTATTTCGGCAACCAGGTTGTTTAAAGCCAAAATTAAACACAAAATTATATAACGAACCATTACAAAGTAAAGGTATTCTCAACCTGATTAACGCCGGATATCCAGCAATGTTAATTTGAACAGTAGAGCGCTCTGAGGTGAAAGTCTGGAAGTTTCGTGTCTGTGAGCAAAGTTCCTAATTTCTTTTTATTTTTTTTCTAAGTTCTTGGTATTTCTCTATATATTTTGTCTTGACAAGCGACGTCAAAAATTGTGTGTATTTTCTTGAGTCTTTCTGTATGAAAATCAAATCTGGTCTGGAGTATTCAATTTCTTTGTCAGTCTGAATTTTCAGTCCCAATTTTGTTTAATTCTGTCACTTTCAAGGACGACCTCAGGTTGGTGGTCATACCCCTTTCGAAAAACAGGCCCAATGAATAACCCTTGCGGCATTGCCATGTCTCCAATTTTTTGTATTGATTTTGACTCGCCAGTTTGCATTCTGACAATATAGGAGTCACCTTCTCATCTCTTTCCTCGCACAGTCGAACTTTGCCATCCATAAATTCCACATCTATAATTTTCCGGATGCATCACGAGCGTAAGGCTTGCTTCAGTGCGGTCATAATCATCCCATTCATTTCTTTATTTAGTACAATTTTATCGGCTAATTCCATGTATCATCTCCCTCTTCACATATCATATTCTCATATTTTCCACGTAAGCATTCACCTTAATATTTTCCCATCTTTTTTTGCTGAATGGTGTTTCTTTCTTTTCCCTGCTTCGAAAATCTTCACTACTCACGGATGCCGAATTTTTTTTGTGCTTAAGTTAATGCACTTCTTACCCCTTTATTTAGATTAGTATTAACGCAATCTCCAATGCTGATTAAGCCCCCAATATTTTTACGTATAATCTTTCCACATTACCCTGTGGATCTTTCTGGGTATTTGGTCAAGTTGTTCCAAATCATTTTTGCCTATTCAAGAATCCAAGTTCTATATCTTATGAGGGAAACAGCTCTTGAATTTATAGCTATATTGCAATTTAGACTATTCAGTTTAGAGTTGAAATTTTTGTCAGTATTCCTAGATATTTCTTTCGTGTTTGTTCTTTCTTGTTGAGTCCTTAATTCCGCCAGGTCCAAGTACACCCAAATATTTATATTCGTCGTATACATTATTTTTTTGTTTGGTATTTCGATTTCTTTACTCTTGATATACTTGCCCTATATAGTGATAAATTGCATGGCATTTATAAATATTCCGAATATTTTGATACATTCAACTATCCATGAGTGGGGAACCTTGTCGTGCGTTTTTTATAGTCAATCCAAACCATTGCCAATCCAATATTTCTTCTTTTAAAATTCCGCAAATTCATCCGGTCTATTGAAAGATGGTATTTTTTATCTCTCGACTTCTTTTTACATCCTCCTCGTTCGTTCGTCAGTAATTTGATCTTTTTCCCAATAATCGTAAATTTTATCCGACAAAATAACTGCAATTAGTACCCACATTAATGAGTGGCATGCGATAGAGCGGAAGTTAGTCCCCTTATTTTCTTTTGCTCCGTCCTTCATTATCAAGGGGGTTCTTCTTCTTGTAAGCCAATTTGGAATTTCGTTTTTGTTCGAACATTCGTTCAATAACTGTGTCAATTTTGGGCGTGATGATTTCATGTGCTTCATGTGGATATTTGTAAACCATCCGGGCAAGGTAAATTCCAATTGGGCACTTTTCCAATTTTGTGTCATATGTTTTTTATAGTATAATCATGGTATTTTGCTGTTGTTTTATTGAATATAATTCTTTTTCAATGTTCCCCAACCATTCGGCGTCACTGTGATTTAAGTAATTCCCCAAATTCCTTTTAAAGAATACTTACTTTCTTCTGCATTTGGGATCTGGGTGGATATCTTCTGTTTTCCATTCAACTCATTGGACAATTTTTTTGATTGTTTTGGAACATCCTATTTGGACGAAATTGCTCTACTCATTTTGATACTGTTTCAGTTCTTCTAGCTTCAAACTGATTTTCCTTGTCAATTTGATATTTTGTCTTCAGTTGAGATTTTAGCGAGATATTTTCCATTGGTCACTCCGCCATACACTTTATCCGGCTTATATCTTTTCTACGTAGATCAATTTGTTTCTGATCAATTTGTTCCGTATGCTCTTTTTGTTCTCGTTTTGTTTTGCATTTGATTCCGAGTAGTTTTGCAACAGAATTTCCAGCTGCTTTTGTTACATTGCTTATTTCGACCCATGAGTTAATTTCCATGATTTATCAGCTTTTGACTTTGTTTGTCATTTCCAGTAATTTATTTTTCTTACCAGGTTTGAAGTTTGATTGGTTTTTCACTGGATTATCTGAAAGTTCTTGTTTCATTATTTCATCCTCATTCGATTGTTTCATAGTTGATATCTTTCCCCTTTCTTTTTCCAATGCGTTTTTTCGTTTTTTGTTAATTCTAGTGTTTGTTTTCTCCCGTTAGTCCTGTTGTTGTTGATAACAGTCAAGTCTTATTTTCGGTAGATCCATTTGTATATCTAGAGTCCTGTAGGTTACTTTTTGTGTTTTCAGTTTCTATGTCGTACAGCCAGCTATTTTGTCCGATTGCCGATGCCTGTATATTTCAACCCGTATATTTCAACTCTGTCGCTTCTGACATCGACGTCATTCCTATTCTTCGCATACCGATCTCCCTCAACCCAGGATTGTCCTGTCCTGGACGAAATCTCTTTGCAGATGGACAAGATTTTGATGCCTTCTCCATCTGTCATATTTTTCATAATGGCAGATTTCAATGCCCATCACGATACCTGGTTAAATTCAGCTGCAACTGACCTGACCGGAATTAAAACTCATAATTTCGTCATTACTGAGTCACTGACTCAGATGGTGGAATTTATTATTACAATCCCCGACAACCCGGCTCACGTTCCTTCCCGACTTGACCTTTGTTTTGTCTCAGATCCAGGTGATGAATTTCCTAGTCTCCCAGCCCCCACTAGGTACCTCCGACCACGTCATTTTGCAGCTGAGATTAAAAACTCCGATTCCTATATGTAAAGAGTCTCCTTTTTTACCACACTTCGTATAATTACAAGAGCAGTGACTTGGACTCATTTCGGGACTGCCTTCGCGATGTGCCGTGGAGTGATGTTTTCTTGTTGCCTGCTGATGAGTGCGCGGTGGAAATCGCAGAGTAGATACGCCTTGGAATTGATGAATTCTTTCCTCATCGAAGATTTCTGGTGGCGCCCACTTTGCCCCATGGTTCCCACCGGATTGCTCGGCGGCAATAGCGGCGAGCAAATCATCGTTCCCACCGCTATCATCGACATTCCAACAGCGATGATAGACGACTTTACAAAAAGGCTCGAAATAATTGTAAGAGAATTTTCAGAATTGCTAGAACACGATACATGGAATCCAAAATTTCAGAACAAAAATTGAGTTCCAAAGATTTTAGGAAAATAATAAATAACGTAATGAACAGGGGTAAATCCAATATCCCTCCCCTTTTAAATGCCCCCGAAATTTTGTGTTATTCTAAAGACAAAGCGGAGTTGTTTGTCAGAATGTTTTCTAATAACCACAGCCTTGGTTTGGTTTCTGGTACCTCACCACCTAATTTTCCAAATCGAGCTGACGTTACATTTTCAGTTGTCGAATCTTTCTTATCCAATCGCAAGACTAATGTTGTTTTGAACGGACAACGTTCAGGAAGTTATTCCATTTCATCCGGTGTTCCTCAGGGGTCGATTCTTGGTCCAATTTTGTTATATATATATTTATATATAGAGAACTTATAGCAATTTATATTATAGCAATTTATTTATTTATTGCATTCAAATTTTATTCAGTATTCGATGATGTCCCGATTTCAGACCTGGCCAACTATTGTCATTTATAGTTCAATTCAAATTTTTATTGGAATTATTCAGGTATGTACATTAGAGTATTTAGGGGGTTAGGGGCATGGTTGGAGGCTAAACCGAAAAATATCGTATTTTTGCGCGCCTTCTGAGCGCAAAAGTTAATTAGACAATTAATGGAATCAATGGCCTCGGACATGACTTTTGGGTTGCTTTTCTTCAATAAACATTGGAAACGCTATTAAAAATAAATTGCCTGCGACTCCTGTTATAGCGGCATAATTTTACCACAATTTTTTTTTCAATTTATCAATTTATCCCCCCCCACCCATTTCTTGCGTCACTACACTGGTGAATTAATATTTTAGTGTGTTCTGGTCCTGCATGCATTCTCTTATCCCGGAATACTTCGCTCTGATATCGACGAAAAAACACCAGAAGAGAAGGTTTGTTTGATTTTTTATTAAAATTCACAAGCAAGGCCGGAAGCAGCTTCCAAAGGGGACCAACCAACGGCCACTCAATAGCAAAGAGCTACTAAAGGATGTAGTACCAGCAACTGCGCTCTAAACGGAAAACATCTCGAACGAAACTGAATCCTAAAGTGCAGCGAGTGGTATCAGCTGGAAGTTAGGTGAAGCGGTGAAGTTAAAACCAACTACCACTACTTCGTTTTAGTCGAATCCTACGACACGCAGGATATACGTTCGGTGTATGCTCAATTCCGTACTTGCAGGGTATGAAAATAAAATGAATATAATAAAAAAATATATTACCCAAATTAATTCATTCAAATCTTCTGAACGACATTCGTGTGAAATATTTCCATTTATGTTTATATTTATTATTACACAGGCGAACTTGTTTCGTCTGCAGACATTGACATCGAAGCGTGAACTTTGCTATGGTATATTGTTAATTTGAAAGTTTGACTGTTGATGGATGTTATGGATATAGTGTTTTACGGTTCGATCCGGACATATTTTTATCAAGTTTTCGTCATTAACTATTTTCAAAATAGTATCCAAAATATTGTTGCACATCGAAAGAAAACGATCGAAATATACATGATTGTCAATTCAAAATATTCAACCTAAAACTACATGCATATATACAGCGCATGTTTCTGCAGTGTATTTGACCATTCCACACTGTTGTGGTAATGAAGGTAATCCTAGTAGTATAGTAGTAGGCTCCGTTAGGTGATTTGAGGTGACATGCCAGATTAAAGCATGAAATTTTGACCATGGGTCTATGAGCGATGACGTCATAATACGTGTCTGTTATGACGTCGTGATTTCATCACCATTTTTTTATTAATTTGCGATGTTTGCTCTTGTACGCGACAATATCAATATAAACCATTTTTGCCAGGAATACTGGGTCATACAACTCACTAACCCATTTTTATAGTCTTATCAGGCAAATCTCGACCCCGAGCAAAATAAGGAATTTCAATACCTGAAGTATCGTCCCCATAATATGGTGCTTTAAACCGGCATATTAAGAAAGGCTAATTTTCCGACATAAGAAACCGTACTGTTTGCAAACAATTTTCTTCGATTCTTGTATTTCAGAAAAAGGTGAAATATAAGATACTTGCTAAACTTGCTGTAGCACCTGTTTATTGCCTTGTAGCAATGGCTTTATCTGCAGTCTCCACCACAGCAGTGAGTTCACTATATTGTCTCTATTTATTAATATTAGAATACAAACATCAATTTATGTTGAGTAATTTGATATCGAAGTGATATTTTATCCGCAAGTTATTGAACAGTAAATTGTGGACACGGTGACAGGGATTATAATTATCGGGTTGACGTTTTTGATTCGAAGCCCAGTAAATCGGGTTACTCTAAACTCAGGTTGTATGCTCGGCCAAACCGTAAAGTTCTCGACTTTTAACGGGACCGGTCCATCATATAAAACATTCGTTAAATCAACACTGAACATTTTGATAAAAAAAATCATAAAAATCCATGGAGTAGTTTTCCTTTTATTGTCTAATCAAAATCGTGGTTATCATTGCTTATTGTTACTCGTAAAGTTTGTCCTAATTTTTTGGCCAAAGTATTCTGTGAACACCATGAAAGTGAATACTTTCCGCGTCACATGTTTTAGTGAGTATGCCTTCATGTGATTGAGGTTCAGACTATATCATATAATACTGTTGTTTATATTACAGGCCATCATTTGTCTTGCGCTAATATTGATTCATCCGTGGACTCAATCTATGCTCTTTTTAATATTTTCTCAAATTTCAAGTTAGTATAATATTATATATTATCCTCTAAAATGTCTATCTATCTTCATATATCTGACGTTTCCGTTTAAATTCCGTAATAAATTTATATCCAGAACTCCTCCGACGCAGTGAAACTGTTTGCTATCCTATCAAGCCTGCCTTGGATTTACTTTTTATCTTTTTGTATTATATTCGCTATCGCATTATAGCATTTGTCCCTTAAAAATATATATTCGATGATATTCGATGTTGGCAAAATGAGACAATAAGTTTTAGCCACCATTCCAACTTCTGAGATAGACCAATGCCTGATAAGCAAGCAATCTAAGCAATGTGATAATGTTTGTCGAAAAAAATTGAACAAACTTATTTTCCCCATATTGTCAATGTCTTGATCCTAATTTCACGTTACTGTGGATTCTCACAGGTGTAGTTAGTTTTTCAATTGGATTCATACATCGGAGTTAGATACTATTTCACATTTGCATATTTGAAGGAAATCATTCGATATAGAATTTACCTGTTGTAACAGAGCAGAGACCGTATAGATTGTAGAGATTTCGTCAGAACAATTTCCCGAATGAGACACCGGTAAATTATGAGAATGCGAACAGAGTCGTACTGCTTTCCATATGATCCCTATCGAAGCGCTCTGCCTGACAGTTACCGATTGGATGGTAAGGGAACGACGAGCTACACCTCGACTGTGCGAAAAAAAATTTCAATTTTGATGAAATGAACTGTTTTTCAGTGTCAGTTAAAAGTAGTTACAGATTGGTCGCAGGAATCATCGCAGAAGACAGACATTGTGGTGCTGGTCGCATAGCATAGATTTGTGAAGAAATTGACGCGCTCACTGTTGTAGAACTGTCTATAATCTTAGCTCGATAAACTTTAACATTTAGATAAACTCCTAGCAGGGCATATTCGACGATTATGAGAAGAATATCCACAAAATATACATTTTCGTTCAGTCTTACATATCCAACAACTTCATTAAGGCGGTTGGTCTGAACACTCGGAATTTTTCTTCGGATTATCTGATTGAATTGCAGAATCACCTATCTCATTCCGTGTCATTTCGTATTTTGAAGGAATACTCTGAGGTTACTTGTGTGAATGCCAAGTCAAGTGTAAGCTTTTTATTTTCCAACAATCTCGGAGTTTCTGCAAAAATTCGTTCAAAGATTGGCCAGGCCGTGTGTTCGTCGTAGCTAATAAAGGACGAGCGAAAATTCCATACGGTGTCTTGACAAGTAGATTATGCAAAACATTCACAGCCGCGTCGTACCTATCAGTCTCCTCAATGCACTCATAAACACTATGAGACACAGAATTGTATCAATCTCTTGAGCTGATCAACTTGACCTTCTGTGAGTTTTGCTTGCAAATCTTCAATGTAATTCTCGAATGTCCTACACAGTGTTTCCACTCATTGACAGCACTGGGTGAATTCAAATCCAGATTTAGTTTTGATGGCTTCATTGAAATATCCATGATTTGCAGTTTCTTAAATTGTTATGCAACATCAAGTCCAGGATATGTATCAATGTCAATTTATATTAACCGAATATACGACTTTTAGAAACTACAAAACAAGGCCTAAATTCAACAAAATACAATAAAGAATATATTACACTCCGAGTATAGGACAAGCAAGCAAACCTGTCAAAACTAAATGCCTTCGTATCGACAAAACAACAGACCAGGATTAGCCTGACTATAATCAGTGAGCACTTAGAACAATAATATCCCAATGATGATAAATAATAATGAGATGTAAGACAATGTCTTGCTTGGCCGAACTTAATTCTCATAATAACCGTTGAATTTTCCTGAAGCTGTAAGTAATCCCAAAATACCAAGACAGTCAAATTTACTTTTTGCAGCAGCAAGTTGAAACTAAAAATCCGAATTTTTTTGCAATCCAACATTGTCATCTTCTGTAATTTCTGACCAAGCTTTCCTTTTATTTCTAAATGCATTGCTTATCATTACAGCATTCCCATATATGTTCACTCACCATTTCATTTGACTCCCCACTTGTTTAAAAGATTGAATTTCAACTCTACATTCATTATCTTCGAATCAATCAAACCTCCGAATGTCTTTTCCCATGCCGGATATTTTGTTATTTCTACGTCGAATGCGTCCATCTCTGGTATTTGAATTTTCACAGTAGATCGTCGAAAAGCTTCTGGGGGAATTAGACTACATGTGAATTATGCACACTGTTGCGCTTTCATTACCAGCTCACTTTTTCATTACTATAGCTCACATGTGAATTATGCACATTCTTGTGCTTTCATTACCAGCTCACTTTTTCGTTTCAGCCCTAAGATAGAAATTTGAAGTCAATAACGGTTCTGATTTTCCAGGCTTGTCAAGGATCTTCCGAATACCAATGCCTTGTAGTCCAGAATGTGTACCCGCAACTTAAACGGAAAACATATCTAGAATTGACCTATCGCCGCATCATCAACATGCAAAGTTTAAATATCACGCTAAGGGTGACAGGAGTGCTAGTGGATTAGGTGGCAGTTAAAGTTAGTTGTTGTAGCTTTCTCCTAACAAATCATGTGTAGATATCCCGGATACAAGAGTTTACAGAGCACAATTGTTTTCTAGATATTATTAATTTATCATCTCGCTTTACGGTACATGTCGATCCCAAATAATGTTTTCCCAATTCTCATCGAGTAGAATAGCTATGATATTTAAACATTTGATCAGCTGACATGTGAACGTCTTGTTTTGAAACATCGTAAAAGAAATTCTTGTAATATTAGGGTGTGCAGAAATGATGGACAGAAATAAGCGAAGAATCGAACGAGATATTTTATTGACGGAAAGAGTGAAAAAGGAACGAATTGAAGGTTCGTCAATTTTTCCGAAAACAAACCTAAATGAGAAACCAATGCGCCCAATGCGCCGAAATGAAAATGATATTGTGAAAATAAGGCGATGAGGTCATTGTAGGGCCATTACGAAAATCGTAATTGATTGTCGCTCTAGCTAAGAAGTGAATCTCCGTATTAAGTACCGTTGAGCTAGATGTTCGCGAAAAACTTCTCATATAGAATTCATTTAGAGTGTAAATCACTATGGAGTGTCAATGTTGAAATAGGCGACGTGGTAACCCAGTAATAAAATTAACAGTGACTGTCGTTAATATTCTATATAACCGCAAAAATACTGATGGAATATGTTGTTTTAGATACAGCAACGTC
This sequence comes from Styela plicata, assembly GCA_963675895.2. Taxonomy (NCBI): domain Eukaryota; kingdom Metazoa; phylum Chordata; class Ascidiacea; order Stolidobranchia; family Styelidae; genus Styela; species Styela plicata. The sequence continues at coordinate 283,947 of OZ023138.1, forward strand.
AAAGAAACCATCGCTTTAAAATAAATAAGCAGCAGTTAAAAACAACAGACAATTATCTTTAATGCGTAAAATGTTTTTCAGCATTCAGCGATGGAGTTTTTGCAATTACATCAACTTTACTTGTCCTTGACATCAGGTTGGATACGTTTTTAATGTATAATATATAACGAAGTTGTTGGATTCAAACATATTGAGTTTTTATGTATAAAATGCACGGAAACAATAGTATCTAATTATTTTGCTACTTTTTGGATTCGTATGTTAGTTTTTTATAAACAAATATTTGTATTAGATATTTTTTGAACTTTCCTTTATAACACATTTCAGTGAAAAATTCCTTCCGAACAAAGAAAAGCTAAAAACATCGTACGACAACAAACCTATCAACGTATTTTCTCAAAATTGGGGAATTTATGTATCATATTTCGAAATGTTTTTTATTATTGGACTATTGTGGTATATACAACTCACCTTGTTCAAGGTTTGTACGTTTCGTTCATTATTATCGATAAGACTTTTTCCCAAGTTTCATTCAAATACATCTATCCGATCTCTAGAATGTGACTCTTGCCACGGTTTCCAAAAAATATAGCTGCAGTTTGCTCCATAACTAGAATAGCATAATCGTGTTGAGCAGACTTTTCTACAAATGTATTGCGGGTATACTTGCAGCAGAAGCCTCCGCCTATAGTTTCAAATGTTCAGCTTTCACTCTTCTCTCGGCTGTAACGAATCCACAACTTTGACTGCGTGCTATAGCGTTACAATCTACAGGCTGTTATATCATTGTTTTGAAAACTTCTAAAATCTAAAATTTTTATATTTGTACAATACCGATTTTGGACTAACCATTTTCCCAAATGTCGATGCGTGCAATAAATCGAACGTTCCGTTGTTTTCAGAACTTCGAAAGATTCTCACGTATAATGCTCTTCATCAACAATCTCGTAAGTATTAATTGGACCAAGTACATACATTTATTCAAATCTTTGAATTTCAGTATAATTGGCGGAATAATTATGCATTTTACTGCATTTCGCTATCTGCAATAGAGGAAAACTGACAAGCACCCGACCTAAAGTCTAGTAAATCTAAAGCTGTTGAAAAAGTTGAGGTGTTCATTTTTTTTTTAGTTGAAATTCACTCTAAGGAAGGTCGGAAGCAGTGTCTAAAAGCAATTAACTAACGACCACTTATTCGCATATGAGCTATTTCAAGGTATGGTACCAACAACTGCACTCTAAGCGAATAACATCACGAACGGAACTGACCACTATGACAAAGTGCAGTGAGTGGTATCTGCCCTATGCGATGGTAAATACATCCACCACTTATAGTTGATAATGTGTTTTATTAGTAGAAAAAAAGACACTCATGAATACGAAAAATTATTAGTTCGTGGGCCAGGAGCCGAAATATACGATTTTGTCATAATTGATTCGAATAATTCGAAGTAGTATTTTCCGAAAGTTCTATTGTCGCAGATCACGATACAAGTTGATACACCTGAAAGCGGTAGCTTTGGAGTGAAACGGTAAATTTTTTTGAAGAATGCGCTGCCCAGCGAAAAGGTCAATATATTACTTCTACCGAATAAATTGTGTATACATTACATTCGCAACGTTTTTGAAAATATATTAGTACTTAGCAAAAAAGAATATGGCATCATGGTGACGGCACAATGCCTTAAATCATTACAGAGTCATGTAATGAACACAAATGTAAGCATATAAAATTTCGTTGTGGACAATCAATTCACGCAAGATTTCCAAGAATTATGGCCCTAAAATTAATGATGAGCACATCGCAATAAATGCACGTGAAGATTTTACCGCTTGACGCAAATATGCCGTATATTTTACATATGTAACGAACAATTGAGAATCGCATGATCGCAGAAATGTACTCACGTAACTCTCTCTTTAATTTTTATGATTTGGCAAAGTTTTCACGTGATGAAAAGCGACTTATTTAACAAGGACCGAATTCTGATGGGAAATCGCCAAGGACACGGTAACACAGCCGAAGTAATGTAGGGCTTGACAAAAGGGGTGCGAAAATACCATACGATAATACAGAAATGACCATTGACGTTCCGAAATGCAAAATTGAATTGGTCTTGATAACGTTTGTAAATGCTCCATCAAATTAAAAATGTCATTTGATAATGTGATCGCTGCACACCTCGGAGTGGTGCGAAAATTTCGAAGTGTCCATGTATAAAACGCATTTTCAATATAATATTTCGTCATTCACGTTTCACATATCCCTCTTCTTCAAGGTTTAGGGGTTGTCAATAATGTTACATTGCAAGTTTGTCACTGATAAGTAGATGTTTGGAATTTTGTTAAACGTTTACAAAGTTAAGTGCATAGATAGATTTGTTCTCTTCAAAAACACTTTAAAAAAATAGCACGCAAAACAAGGAAACAAGAAACGGACAGACAAAATTTAATATCCAGTTCAAAACGCAATGTGCGTCCGCCCATCCCACGAAACCCATTGCATAAAGTACCGAGTTCTGACGAAGTGTTGGGCAGACCCCTATCCTCATCTGCAATCCGCACGGGATTCGAAAACACATCTCTAAGATATTTAAACGATTCATAGCAATATTTATACTCAAAAGCGACTGTGGGAAGAACTGTGCTAATATACTTTTTTCGAATATTGAATATTCGAATGAGTTCACCCGAATTTTAAAGATTGCCGCCATTGGTTGCACCGCTCTGATTACTTGTAAAACCAGTATCAACCCAATAATTACGAAAGACGCGTTCCAGTATGATTGTGCGCAAGTGTAACAGCGACTCTACCATGTTTATACATTTAGAAATTTGAAAAAATTCCGATTAGTATATTTTCAATTTCATTTTCCAGGTTAGAAACGACTTTAAATATTGTATTCTCATCATTTGGTTCTTTTACTCCGTACTATTAAGACTATTATATTGTATATAATATAATTCCCGAATTACCGAAAACTATGCTTGCAACCTGTTCCAATAAGGCGGTAGAATATATTATGACGTCACACATAAATTACAACTTCAACAATGTCCCTGCATAACTATATATTTATATATTTTTAATTACAATTGTTAGTCACAATGCCATCAATGTGAACCTCTTTGAAATGTCCATCATATCATTTCGTGTTCAGAACAAAATTTCGAACACGCCAATACTAAATTCGCTTATTCTAATAAATTATGACAAAAATCGGTTTGGATCACGGCTATATACGAAGTAAACCATAATTAAAATGATAATACCATATAATATTATATATAGTCAACTCTTAAACCATACCTGATAACACCAAGACGTTTAAGTTTAAGATTTCCGTTCATTTAATTTTAATTACGATTTTTTTTTCATTGAAATTCACTCTGAGCAAGGTCGGAAGCAGTGCCAAAAAAGAACCAAATAACGACAACTCAATGGCAAAGAGCTACTAAAATGTTTAGTGCCAGCAACTGCACTCTAAGCAGAAAACATCCAAAATGGAACTGAACCGCCATGGCAAAGTGTAGTGAGTGGTGTTTGCCCTGGCGGTGGTAATACCGCCCTACCACTTTTAAATTTTTAAATAAATCAAAATTTTGTGGAAAATTTCAATTATGGTAAATATTTTGCTTTAGGTACTGGCTTGTATCGGCATGATCCCGTTGAGTTTTACGTTTATTATCCATTTTAAGGTAAGTTGCAAATATTTTTTGATAATGTTATCGTAAATTCTCTTAAGTTTATTATATGTTATTATATATTATATATTATTATATATTATATATTATTATATTATGGTATAATAGAACTATTAAATTTATTGCATGAAGTGTGTGTGTGATATGTGCCACAATAATGAAAGGATGTTCACTAACATTGGATTGCAGATCTAAAATTACTACAAATACATAAGCTGAAGCTTTCATACGATGCTTGTAAACTAATATATTTGATTACGCACACTTTTAACTCTAAACCGACTCTTTCATTCATCCAAACCCCAGAAAACACTGAAGCGTTCTAAGCTATACCTTGGGAAAAGGATATGATTCATTAAACCAGACAAGTAGACCACTTGTAGATTTCTTAATCAGAAAAACAACAGAATGGTGTTGAATTTCCAGTAAACGGACTAAATTTGTTCAAATCAATTTGATATTAGTTACAATAATAGTATATTTATAAATCGTACCGGTAACCTAATGCCCTGCCATCGTAGCAAAAAAATTGATAAATAATGTAAAACAGATGTCGTTTAACGCAAAGCCAAAAATCCTTAATAAACATATTTTTTTTTTATAGCCACTCCCTGTTCAAGGCCCTGTAACAGCGGCCACTTGTAGACGGACAGGGTTACAATTACTGGAAAGATATCATCTTTTCCTGTTCGGCTTAGCCTACCCAAGTTATTGCACCCTGGGTTAAGTGGTGGGCACGGATAAGCGAGCCGGGTCTCGAACCCGAGATCTTCAACCTGCGATGCCAACATGTTTAACCACTAGGCCATCGCGCCTCACAAAATCGTATACACCAAAAAAAAAGTAGAAATTAGCCAATGATGACAGGTTTAGAATATTTGATGTTGAAGGTCAAGAAAGGGTTCAAAAATACTAGATTTTCAAACAACACGCGCAAAATTATGCCAGATTGAAGGAGAAATTCATATTTAGATTACAAAATTTACAAAAAGGACTTTGCTTGCCTATCCAAATGAAATTTCAGATAGTGGCAAGATGAGGTAAAATGAATACCGAATGAGGCGGAATTATATAAATATTTTATTCATTTGCGGTTGACGATATAAATACGTACACTTGATTGTTCATGAATCAGGGCGCGTTAATAATATCTTTCTTTTCAAAAAGATTTTTATACCTCATTTAATAAAAGTTAAAGGATTTACTAAGGTGTACATGGCTTACAAATTTTCAACTGGAATTTTAATTCATTCTCAAGTTTTCGTTTTGAGTTATAGGGCAGGTTATTATTATGAATATTGTAATTATTGTGTTCTGACGAATACGGGTTATAGTATTGAGATGTATATTTGTTTAATTATATATGGTTACACAGATCCAACCAGCTATCAAAGTGGGAATGCAATTTGGCTGCATAACAATATTTCTTGTTGGATTTCTTAGCACCGTACTCTACATTTTTGGGTATATTTTTGACAGGTATTTAAAGTTCTTATTTATACTTTATGCATGAACATATGTTATTCCGAAGTTATTGTTCAATTTCATGGAGACGTAAATAACACTGGCCATTGGAAATGTGTCCAAGCAGGCTCGCGCGTCAGCATGAACTCCTTATTCGAAAAACTCTGAGAGCTGTCGCTGGCACAAAGCCTTACAAAAATCCCAGTGATAACACCCGAAATAAATGATTGTACAAAACATAAGAAAGCTCATGTTTTCAATTTGTTAAAGTTTAAATGATTTTCTACTTTGTCCCAAATTAATTATTTCAAATCAAATTGATTTTTCTGAGTTACGCCTGACATCATTGTGTGAAATGTGGATGTAGGCATTATTAGCTGTTTTTGAAGTTATATATCGATGATCAAATAAACCTAATTTTGATAGTACTAAACGTTACTCATCAATTATACTTGCGATCTGAGCTTAGCGGAGGAAAGTTGAGTCTTTGTGCCGTGTTCGACGCAATCTTCATCCTGAAGCGATACTTGACATTTATACGTATATGTTTAACATAATTACGCATATATTAACTTAAGTGATTATGCGTACTTTGAACCAACCTATCTAACTATCTCTGAAAACAGTGCTTTGATAACTGTCATAGCGAAACACCATGTTTTGACCAATAATTTTACGAACAACTAGGGTTGGGAACTGTCCATATTATGTACATGCCCATTATACCCACCCGAAGGTCTGCTAAAAGGAAGCTTCAAATCAATTGGAGCCTCCATGGAAAACCCAATGAACTTGGGTCTGTTGACAAATTGCTCTATCAGATAGATTTGACTCCAACTTAATAGGTCTGAGCAACAACTTCAGAATACAACGACAAGACAAGTTGTTGCAAAGTTCCTTCGATGAAGATATTTCAACAAAAATTAGTGCAGTTGAATAATATGCAAATTGAATAAAAAAAAAAAAAATTTTTTCCATCTCATCTGCACTTTTTGGTTCGTAAGAACAATAATATTATGGTTATTTATTGACTAATATTACGCGGATGGCGTTACGGTTATAATAGAAAGATTTTATTTTAGGAGCAATATTGTACAATTACCATACAGCGTTCTGAAGTCTCAAGAATAAAATCAGAAAAGTTTGGTTCTAGAATTGGAATGTTGTCGAGTTCGGCAACTGATTTAGTTATTATAAGATTATAATTGTTATCGGAAATATTTAGGTTAGACAAGTTGTTGTATACCACTTTCATTATCTTTGGCTGTTTCGTTTTGGTTATAAAATTTGAACAAACGTTACAAAGTGCCTATGTCTGTCTAATGGGATATGTCTTTCTAGATGCAAGCGGAAAACAGGGAACGACCTATCATTGGATTTATCAAATAAAGACACAATAGTCTCAGAAACGCCGCACGGATCTGGCAAAAATTCTGAGACTCTGCTTACTAACAATCAACCTGAAACAGATGAGTCCAATAGGAAGGAACGTAGTAATACCAAACAAGGCGAGATTTGGATGTACAGGAATATACAACCAGGTGGAAAGGATTTTGGAATAATGATGTTCCAACTGTTTGGAGTTTGTATTGGAAGGTGATATTTAATTTTTGTCTTTATCACATCCTCGTGCGCCTTTGATTTCGCAGTCTAAAGTGGCGCGTTTCATCGGATGACTCGGTTTGAAACAGATCCGTTCGCATATGCCCAGTAGACTCTATACCACTCTATATCAACTGAAACTCGGCCTCTTTTTCAAGTTTACATTTCAAAAGAAATCGATAATGCTAAGCATGTTTATATAAGATTAAACTCTGCTCAAAATAAGCCATTGCGCGAACGCTGTAAAGTGCTCAAAAACTACCGGATCTCCCAAATCGAGGAGACGAATATCTGTATATGCGTGTTTTCTTCATCAAGTGTTTCTTATCACACAAGCGAAATATTTCGTTAGAAATCCCGTCACAGCGGAAGTTTTCGGCGTACGGAAAAGGCCCAATTAAGCAGAAATTTGGACGGCTGTGACCCCTCCAAAATCAAAAAATCAGCAATAAATTTTTTTGTCGTAAAACAGACTTCCTCCAGTGTGCTTCCCCACTTGCGGCATTAATGCTGGTCGTCATGGACCGGGTCGGAGTCGAATGCAGTGTCATCCATCGTATTGACCGATATAACTGACCATTTGCCAGTCATGTGTGTTCTGCCTGACTTTCAGTAATTATGAGCATTTCTTCACAAAAATGAATTTTTCTAATTTCCTTTAAATATCCAAAGAAATTTTGAACAAACATGCATTACTCAGACCGCAAGGAGAAAAAATTAACCATGAAATTCTAAATAACTATTAACTTCTCTTAACTGTTTGAACTCGGCGTCCTAGGGCGATTTTACTCTCTCGGTATGGCTGCCCATGGCTTGGCCGCGTGATCGAAACGGGAAAATGAAAAATTGACTTATAACTATCTTAAATTACTTTGACAAAAATTCCTAACGTATGTTTAGGGTCCGTCATATTTGAAATGTCCAAAAGGTGAAAAAAATCACCAAAGACATAATGTTTTTCTTTCGAGGCTTTTGTCCAAATTCCGCGTTACTGACGTTACGTTTGGCAAACGACGTCACCAATCGAACGTCGTTCTTATTACGTAATGACGCAGCGCAAACGCAATATTCGAAGATTCTTCAAGAACTGTACCGGATTTTTGCATTCGTATCAGTGAAGCGAATATTTGATAAAACTTTGGAGTGTTCTCCGAGTCTCATCAAAATCTTGTCAATCTGCGAAAATATATCATCCAGGATAGAGCACTACTGGATAGAGGGGGAACGGTATGCGAAGAACAGAAACAACTTCGACGCTAGATGCGATATTCGCTCGCATAGATACCGTGATGATGCATGACAAACCAGCAACTGCACTCTAAGCAGGTCCGTGTACAGGCAATATGATCAGCCTAAAAACTTTTAACCCGATTCGCAACTGGTGTCTGCACGAAAGGTCCTGGTTTCCATATATATGGTTAAGCCGTTTTCTCGGCGAATTGGGTGAAAGTTTTGGCTTAATATCTTACTAATTTGTCCTGTGCATGGACATGGGTTGGTGTAGGAAGCCGTAAGCAGCGCCTATGTGACCACCGTACACGCGCTCAGCAGACCTCTTGCATATAATCATCCCTCACGCTGTTTGAACCCAGAAGGTTAGAGATGCGTATTCTCAACGCTTTACCGACTAAGCTAACTGAGCTGACCTACATGGGTGTGTATCGACATCAAAATGAACTGGTTAAAACTTTCGATTGAAGGAACGAAAACAGAAAGATTCCTCCAACAAAGGACATTTTATTACTTGCGGTGATGAGTAAACAAAGTGATCGCCACAACACACGCGAAATTGTCTTACCGATGCATTTCGGGTAACAAAAAATGAAATTCGCGCCTGCACTGCGCTAATCGATTTCACATGCCTATAATCGCGCGCAACGGCCACTTTTCGGTCAGCTTGCACAAAAAACCGTTCGATTACATTGGAAAACGAAAGGAACAAAAATGATATTTTTGCAGATAGAAGAAAGGAAGGTGTTGGGCACACATTTAGGAGGGTTCAAAATGCACCAGTATATTTAAGAATATAGATTTGGGGATAACATTGTGAACATGAAATGCGGTTTTGTATGTTCTTTTTTAACACAATTAACTTTTTTCTTTAGTGGGATTGTTTTCGGCTTTACTTTCATGTCAGATGTGTTTATTTCAATGTACGTTGGCACAGGGGTGAGTAAAATATTTTGAATTGTCTATACACAGTTTTGTTTTGAACATATCTTTTCGATGATAATACGAAATTCGTTGCTAAAAAAAGCGGAAATTTTGTAACTTGAAAAACCCTCCCAAAGTCAACGTGTGAAATGTTGGCTGACACTCTTCACAAAATTACCACTGAAATTGTTTTATGTGACTCAACAAGCCAGATATATGTATGAAAATGTTGAAGCCTTTTTTCATCACAGGTCATGGGAACATATACTGTTATACTGGTGTTGTGGAAGAGTATCGCTGCAAATATTAAAGACATCAGAAGTAAGATTAAACTACCTCAAACAACAAAAATATCTCTTACAGTCTTTTGTAATCATGTTTCATTTCAAGTACAGTATTATTAGAAAAGCATATCGACATAACATTTCTAATGTTTAAAAATGAATTAGAAGTTTTATTGTTATTCTACTTCTTCGATAATTCCCTTAAAACTAGTGATTATTGGCAATTAAATGCAGAAAACACATCGAAAACATGATTCAAGACACTTTCCATGTTTTAGAACTAGCTGATTTTTTTCAAATCAACATGCGCGTCTGACTGTTGGATTCTATAAAATACCAAACTTATCATTTGTTGAATGGATTATGGAGACGTTGAACGACTTCATAATCTAATAATACGAATGGTGTAACATGACAGTATTAACTACTCAAACTACTTCCATATGGATGTGTGTATCACATTAGTGGGGGGCAATAAATGTCATCCTTTGCAAAAATTTTCATGCCAATGTTTTCAAACACTAGTAAAATAAAAATAAAGTTTTTTAGTAATCGGAGCGAATCATGTGGTATAAGACTCATCTGACAACTGCAAAACACCACCAGGTGAACTTTTTAAAGCATGTTTTGTTGTAGTATTTATCTTTCAGGAAAGCTGGAGACTCTAGAGCTGGGCGACATAAGTTATATTTTGTACCGGCATACTGCCGCTAAAATGTCGGTATGCCAAGCCATTTTCTGCTATCAAAAACATGCTATTTTATCATTTTAAAGAGCCTTGCGATGCATGACTCGTTAAAAAAAATCAGGTACATATCTCTGAATGCGGGCGATTTGTTGTTTCATGACATTGCAAAGTTCAATTGAGGCATATCAGCAGGTGTGAGTGGGCTGTTTTTTGTCGTTACTTGACCCGATAAAGCATCAATTTGTAACTATTTTAGGCGGTATGTCACGAAAAACCGGTATCACGGCAAAACAACATTGCAATAATTCACGTAATACAATATTTTGAAATACTCAATATCGGTATTTACCTTCTTACCGATATGCCGCACAGCTCTAGGAGATTCTACCATGAACATACGATCGGTCAGTTGTTCGATAGCTTTGCAAGTGCATTAGAACTAGTCGCTTACATCTCAAACTCAGAAACTCTGTGCGTAGGACTCTTTTCACATGTTGGTAAGAATGACCTTTCAGATTTCAACACTAATCCTTGTTTTGCGCATTTCATTTCTTACGGTTATATTCTGGCGGCACTGTTTGTTTTAATGTACTCTTCCAGTATTGGATCATTCGCAGCTGCTTCAGTGAGCCTTTTAAGAGTATGTGGAGTAACAGCCATCTAACTATTTAATTTTGTGTTTTCCGGTTCCATACTGAATGTGCTTGGTTCTTGCTTGGCCTGTGAAAATAATCGGCTGAGAAGATCAGCAATCCACATATACTTCCCTGCCCTGTGGCTTACTTTCAGATTGTATTTTGTAAACAAAGTCTCATTCAATGCAATCGACGTGGAACATCTGAAATGGCTTTCTGGAAAAGAACCTGCAATGGTTTGTGATCTGACTTTACAATCACTTCAGGCAGGCAAAAAATATAATCATCAAAGTTTTCCACATGCATCAACTATAGCAAGCATTTCTTTTTTGATTTTTTTAATTTACATTTGCCTGATGTGCAAACTCTTGCCCAATGATCAATTTTGTGGCATTTGCGACATTCTGGAATTTTTGCATTTAAGTTAGCTTCTCCATGCTTAACATTAACACACCAACCACATTCCCATTTTCTTATATTTGAATGAATTTTGCAGAAGCTGTTGTCACTGTGTCATATGGTTGTTGTGTAGGCTATTCTCAAAATAATTTATTTTCTTTGTCTGCAGCTTTTTCAAAACCTTTTACAATGTCATATCAAGGTGCATGAATTGTGTAGGCATATTTGAGCAATTCATTTTCTTGATTTCAAATGTTTGCAAGGTCATGTAGAACAGAAACATGTTGTTGAACAGTCTCAGTTGAATTCTTTCCATGATTTCAAATTCATAACGATCAATTACAACGCTTTTTTAGGCATGCAGCAGTCTCCAAATTGTTTCAGAACCTTTTCTGGGTTATCTTTGTTAGCATTGTCTTCCGATTCAAAGATTTTGAAAATGTTCTTTGCCTCTAAGCCAGCAACCATCAAAAAAGTTTACACATGGACTTGATTTAACTTTTTAGTTAGTTCTGTGGCTATTTTATAACGACGTCAGTCAAATTTGAAGTCTCCCCATCTCCGAAACAGTCAATTCGAGTTGTTTTGGTGTAGGCATCGCCATATTGAAATTGGATTTGATTTCGACCCCTGCTGTGTCTATGCAGTATGCGCATTGGCTTCCAACTATGTCAGTTTAAACTTCTATACCATCAGCCATGTTTTTTGATGGTATTCTTCTATCTGTCAGGACACCTGGGAACTCTACCACGAACACACAATCTCTTAGTTGTTCATAAACACAACTTATTATGTTTTTAACGACAGATCTGCACATACATTAAAACTCGCCGGTTACGGCTTATACAGTAAGCTATATCTTAATATCAGAAATTCCGTTGATTTATGCGGTAGTCAGTAGTCCGTTAATTATGGCGTCATATAAATATGAATATGATTTCGCGCAAAGAGACCGTTAGGTGATGAATACAATAATGTCAATATGATACAAGGTAAAAGTGAAGCTAGTCGCTATTTTTTGCATTTGTTTATTAATATAACTTAATATGATATTATAGCATAAATTAATCAAATAAATTTCCTTCGCAATGAACGATATCGAGATCACAAATTAAAAGCAGCTCGAGTCATACTTTTTACTCGCCTATATTGAGCCACTCGTAGCCAATAACATGTAGGTTAGAAATTAGATCAGATATTAGACAAATATAGTTAATGCAATTTAAATATATAACGTCTCAGGTTCGTGGATCCATGCTCACTAGTCAACCTTGGATGTCGTAACTTATATAGACTCAGCTTAATCGGAAATACAATATCTTGCCAACAACACCAACACTGCTTGTCTATACGTATATATATTCCTTTATGAGAAAGGAGGTTACGAATTTCGTTCTATAAAAAATTCAATTTTTTCTACAATTTTCGAGAAACTTAAACAATAACGTGTGCAATTGTAACAATATCGCCAAGAAATATTTTGAAGCTATAACATATGACAAAAAGCTGAACGAGAACAAATAAATTGCCTCTGGTGCTATTTTGCAACTAAATAGGAATCAGATGTCTGAATCATCTAATGCCAGCGTACCCGAGCCGTGACAACACCTCTCGAATTTCACAAGCTTGACCACGATTACGGAATTCGAGAGGAGACACAATTTACTAATCTGAAAGAAGGTTATTTTGATCTAGTAATCTTGGCTAAAATAAAAACTTCTTTTCAACTAAACTATGACGTCGATAAGGATTTGTCCTTATCAATGAGGCCATATTTAACAAAACTTAACAGGAACATACTTCCAGTTGAAGTTGGTACACTCGAAGAAATTTCATCCCCAATGACCCACGATTTTTGGAGTTACCGTAAATGTTATTTTTTACGCTACAGCAATTAGGATATTCAAACGACAGGGACCTCTAACAGCAACGCGCCATTTCAAAAAGAAGTTAAAACAGAAAAACGAGAAAACTCGCGAACTAGTATTACTCAGATCTCTAAAATCCAGCAAATCATGTCAAGTATTGAAACGCATTTTACATCACTTCAGGGAAGGTTACCTTTCTGGGAAGTTTTGGCTAAATTATCGACGTCTTCATTGAAATGATTTATATATTATAATTAAATAAAACAAGGTCTACGTGAAATCCCTCTATGGTTCGTATCAACAAGTGCAACGTCGATACTCAAAAGTAAAAACCCTGATCTTGCAGAAATTGGCGGACTCTTGTTAAAATGTTCTGCATAAGTTTTTTTTCTTTACTCACTCATTTTGTCGCTTGCATATCAATGCCATCTCCATCTATGAGGCTGGTGGCAAAATAGGTAGTTGGGCCTGTTCAGACCAATTTCTCATAAACAAAACAGTTGCGGAGGAAGTTAAAATGAACCGTAGAAATTTAGTTATGATGTGATTAAATTACAAGAAAGCATCCTACTCAATCTCACACAATGACCTCAAAAACCATTATAACTCAACAGTGCTTCTGAAGAATTAAGAAATGCCTTAATGTGTTTGGCGAAACGACAACTTGTCGACAACTTTACACCTACGCCCAGGAAAAGAAATAGTCACCACGGAGGGTATTAATTAATCCATAAAATGTGCGTACTACCAGGGAATTGTTCAGCCCGTATGATGTTCGTACACATCTCCTTGATCAGATTGATGGATATCGCATGGGCAACACCAAAACTTCCCGAGCTACATACATACTTTTCGCATATCCCCTTCGTCGATGACTTGAAAACATTTGCGATTTCGTTACAATATTGACAGAAATGGCTACAAATATTACCTATTTTTGCTGATGATATCGGTATGAACCCTGGTATTAAAAAATGTGCTTCCCTACACATCAATAAAGGTGAACGCATGACTTTGAATAAACCACTCTGTCGGCAAATGGTTTTAATTTAAAAGAGCGGACTGAGAGCGATAAACTATCTCTGGTTGCTAATGCATTTTGAATGCAAATATAAGGCTAATTCACACGGGAACGTTAACGGTGACACGACCCTTGATCAGCCCCAAGAAGCTTACAGCCCTGCCCGCTGAAAACATACTGTTTCAATTTCAAACAATTGTATTATTGCTTAGATTAAAAAACTCTGATATTTTATTTTCAATATAATATTAGTTTGAATGGCATGCAGATGTCAAGCTCGTTAGCACAGCAATCTGGAAGCAGCGTAAAACAGAGTCTTCGGTACCGGTAGACTATCACCTAATCACAGGCTCCATTTGATCATTGACATCATGAAGCATGTTCTCGTACAGCAATATAATTCTAATATGAAATGTCCTACATAAAAAGTTGGAAAAAATGTATAAAGACAGCAATGAATGATTTTCTGCGAAATAAAGCATATATATTTAATCAATCTTTCATAGAATGCTGGAAATAAAAAATGAAATCATTTTCTAATTAGGTACTACAACTAGTTAATCCCATACCCACTACTTAACCAACGGTGCAATAACTTATGTAGGCTAGGCCAAAACGGAATGATCATAATTAGGGCTGGGCAATTCGAATCCATTCGAAGCACAATATATTCGAATCAATCGTGAATTGTACATAGGCAAAAATGCTCACTAAATGGGCTAGAATTTCCATTTTTAACGACAAAATGTAATCGATTTTGGCCGATTTTTTATTTGATCAAAATCGATTGTGTTTTGTCGTTGAAATATGAAAATTGTTCACGATGGAAATGCACTATAAACTATAAATTTCTCGATTTTCACATTGAAGACAAATTGTAATGGTAAAAACGGGATATTTCCTCGATCGTATAACGTGAACGGCAGTTTATATACTTATTTGTACTGAGTAGTTTCGGTTAAATTCCATAAGTATATTTCAAAGTTAAGCCGAGTACACATTTTGTTAATATCAACACAAACCAACTACTTCCGGAGGTTAGAAGTCACTCTCCGTGCCACTGACCAAATGTGTTTGTACTACATTAAATACTAACAGTTTATTTACTCTCTTTCCGAAGGTTACTATCAAAAATTGCCGGTCGATTAAGTTGGCATGAAGCTGTTGGCTGAATCTTGGAATAAAGAAAAAAGAAGAAAAATCAAAATGTTAACAACCTGGAACGTGAAACACAGAAGCCGCTCATGCATTAATATTGACACTAAATTGCAATATATTTTTTGCATTTGAAGGAGTCTAATGAGTCAAAAATCTTTGACTCATATATGAAAGTGTTCTGTGTGTGCTTGATCATAGTCTGCACATGCTGCCTGCACAAATTCCTAATTTATATCTTTGTTTTCACGATATGGGAGCTGCAAATTGGCCAGTTTTGTCAGTTCAAAAGCTATTTTTGTGACTATCATTTCTAGCTTAAACCAAGTATATTCAGTGAAGCGTTAAGTCTGATGGTTTCGGTTTGCCGTGATTACATTACAAATTAGTAAACTTAGTAAATTAGTGAAATAAAACATTTTTTTCTACTCGGATACGTATGGCTATGTTCAGTGACTTTTAAAAATCTTGAGACCATGCTATTGGTCTGAGGGACGTGGACTAATATCCTTCCTCTGTGCCTTTGTGTTTGGGGATCCATATGCAGTATATGCAAGGATACAGTAGCAAGAGTAACCATGACTAACTAGAGAGGTTCAAAGTCTTGCTTCTCACTTACACAAAATAAATTTGTGTATGTGTGAAGCAAGACTTTGGACCTCTCTTGGGACCATATTCAAAATATTTTAGGGACCCACTTTATGTTGGTATCATGTATGGCTCATGTATGAATTCTAAAATTGGTTAAAAAAACGGGTTAGGATGAATTTTAGGATTGATACGACATTTCTGATACAAAATGGTTGAAATATAGTTGTTCGTAGACATATCAGTATCATGTATAGCCCGTACATGGGTTCAGAATACCCATAACAACGCAGAAAGATGTCTGTTGGAAGGAATGGGCAGTAGTTATCTATACTTGATCCATCCACCTAGAATTTTTTCTATAATTCTATTATTTCAGCATCATGTATAGCCATACATATATCATTGGATAGATCAAAAAGAGTGTAAAGATGGGCTTTTATACTGATTTGACACAGTCCGGAGATGAATGGACCAAAAATAATTTCAATACACAAAACCTTGTCTGTCCCATGCATGGTCCATATATATCATTGGGTACAATAAAAAGAGTGTAAAAATAGTCTTTAATACTGATTTGATATAGCCCTGGGATGAAGAACCCAAATATAATATATAAACACTAAATCTAACTAATATATATATTGACTAAAGTTATTTGAGACCAAGATTTGGAGATGGTGATTAATTAGAGGAGAGGCAAATATTATGTTTTTCAACATGAATAAAAATTGACTGGACCAAATGATGTTTAAATTACACAACGCATTTTTGTGATTATTCTATATGATGGACCTCTATATCAAGCCGCTAGCAATTGATTAGGGTATTGCTAGAGGTTGTTAAAATTAACAGGGCAGAGCCAAATGTGGATCAATGATTCCTTTTTTTACACAACGATGCAAATATTCGCCATCATCCATTAAATCTATACGAGCAATGTAATGTAACATTCGGGGTTTCCCAGCAACCCTGTCAACGACAAAATCTGCCTCAAACATTTCATCAGCACACAACTCTTCTTCGTCGGTTGTGTCAACATATTGAATGCTACATTTTCCTCCGAACTGCTGCTATTATCTAATGTTGAAATGACGCTTTTATTCTTTTTTGCAACTAATAACTTTCTTCGATTTTCCAGTTATTTTTCATTTTTCGAAGCAATTTCATTCAGTCTTCCCCTTCTTTTTTTGATGCTTTGTCGCTCTGGTGAATATAAGTTTGTGATGGAATGGAGACTGGTGCAATATTCACTGTTATATTAGGAGTTTGATTAGATACACTACTGCTGCAACCTGGAATATTTGAGACAATTTTCGACACATTAATACTTCGTGTATCTTGCCTAGGGCTAATTTTTTTCGATATGTCAAGATTGTTGGGGAAAAATCGACTTCTGTAAAAATTTCACAATTGTAAGGATACATTTCTTCTACCAAACCAAGAATCTCATATATTGTCACGTTCTCCCAGGATTTATTCTTAACTAATTATCCATTGCTCTGTTGTAAACCAGTCTTGCCAAGAGGTTGTAATCTGTGAGATGTATGAGGTGGTATGGTAATTCGTGATTGTCTAAAATCAAAAGGACGTTTTTTCAGCTGAGCAAGCGGAGGAAGTGTTTCAGGTAAACGAGAAATAACTTTTCACCTGTTCTAGCTGCTTGGCCAATGCAACCGGGCGGCCCATGTGTGATGAAATGATGCTAAAAATATGAACATTGGGGGAAGAACGTTCCCAGATACATTTATTTCATATACCACCATGAATCTTTCACCAGCTCGACTGATGTATAGCCGAACCAAACTGCTCCTTTCCTTTTTCAATAACGATATCACTTGGGGTCTGAAATGTAGTGCACCCCGTTTCATAAACGTTATAGATATCCTCTTGAAAATTATGGTTGGGGATGCCGATTAAAGACCATGACTCTTCCCAGGGATGTTGGTTCGGGAGAACGTATAGAGATATACGCCTTTTTTATTCCCAACCACCAGGGTTTTCCAGCTCGTTTATTTTTCTTCCATAATGCCGGCATATTCAAAGGTTTTTTGAAGCAAATTAGTAAGCTTACAACATTGATCAAGGGTGGGGCTAAAAAACGTGTTTGCCAACAATTTCATATGGTCTCCTGAATCTTTTTCCCATTAACAGAGGTATAATATAGCGTGCGCTGGCTTTTAGATATATTTGAGAATAGTGGTATATACACAATTTGTCGTTTTTCTTTCAAAAATTGGTACAAATTCAACAGAAAATTTATCAATAATCATTCATTATGGAATTATACTGTTTCATGGAAGTAAAAAAACATTGGAAATTGTGCATTAGCAGCATGGTTGGATTTAGAATGTATTCAATATTTCAAATTCGAAAGATTCAGAATGGATTCGATATAGTAAATAAAATATTGGAAGATCATGTCTATTCATGTTTTCAATGTCATCATTGGTATTTAGCAGCAGCTTATCAAGTATCAAGTATCAATCGCCTTCTTCTCAATGTTGGCAACTTGCCATTAAACTGCTCGAGGAAAGAAAACACGTCCGAAAACACGTTTCCAGAAAATAGGTAGCAATTTTAAGGAATACCGAATTTTCGGAGACGAAAAGACGTGAAAATTGAATCAGGAGTTCATATTTTGACAATAGTTGTTAACATTGGTTCGGTTTTTCATCATTTTAACTAAACAGTTTTTTATCATCCAAAATGCAAGTACTGACTTTAGAATGGCGCTAACGTATTTCCTCCGTGCCGTGCGAGGCGACTAAAAGGGTAAGTGATAGATGGTTTTGTTGTCGTTTATCCTCATCTTTCTCAATAAAATTTGCATTTGACTGTTGCGTCAAGGTGTAACCCATGGCCAAAATCTTTCGATCAAATGTTATAGCTCAAGATGCATTTTACAGTATAAACGACAACTTAGTTTGTTTGACTGCGAACCAACCAAAGTTGCTGTAGAGTTTGTAAATACTAAAATAATATGCATGTGAAATTGCTATATTAGACTCTTATGGTAATATTTTGACATGTTACAGGACCCCTTAAATTTGCGAATATCTTTCCGAAGGGTTCATCATAATGCTTTTCTCTAAGTGGGTTCAAGATGATTTTACAAACTTTTTAAAAAAAAATCCATTTGAAGATTTTAACTTTCTACTAAATAATCTACTAATAATAACTTAAATGCAAACAAAACGTGATACTTTATCTAGTTTTGTGGCAAACTCGTTTCACCCGCCGCCAAAAATACAACGCCGAGGCGAACCAACAAGAATATTGGGCGACAGTTAAATTCACCTCAGGGTTTAACCTCAGCCCTAACCCGACTAAAACTGATCAAACGTATGATTTTTTCACTTGTTTTTTAAAAACCTTCAAACAAAATTCAATTTTCACAGCCTTAGTAGACTAGCAACTAGACTAGTAGACTAGCTTTCACAATGTATATTCGTTGGGTGACAAGTAAATCATGTACGCAATATTTTGGAATGAAATTTCACACTTTAATTAATACAAAAATTGTATTTAAACTTCGATCTACTTGTCCATAATGTCCCTGTACACAAAGGTTTCTAACCATTTTGTACGTACTGCATGATTATCGCACATATCATTCTGGTTACAGCGAAGTCACGAACCAAACATTATATTAGACGTATATCATAATGATATTTTGTGAATACTGGGCATTGTGTCGTTATTTGAATATTTCACAACTGAATGAATGGTATCTATGAGCGCTCGCTTTGCCGAGCTGCTTATTGTACAATCGGACTTAGTTTGTATAACGGCCACTTTTCTATTGTATCCGTAGCTGCCACTCGATTTTAGCGATTCACTGCAATAACAAAAGTTATACCTTACTTTACGCGACGATATTTTGATAATTTTCTTATCAATAGTCGTAGCAAGAATAGGCCTCGAAAGTCGTAAACTACTCGACACTTAACTATATGTTGCTTTGAGCGTCAAGTACGGTGGCAACTGTTAGGTACTTCAAACGAGCTAGATTGTATTTGTTGGTCACTCATCGGTGATTTTCAGAACAGATAGCGAGAGAGCCATTCTATAGTGTACGGTGTTCATATAATTTGAAATTTTGGAATGTTGGCGGTGAAATATCGTTATTTGTTGTATTATAGGTTGCGGTATTTGTTTATGTATCTAATAACTACGTCGTAAGCAAAAATCCTACGAAAACCAATCATAAATCTCATCAGATAATCACGGAAATAATTTGTGTCCAATCGTCTTTTTACATGCTGGAGTTGATAACAACTTTATTGGCAGTGACAGAGTAAAGAATAATCTAGTTGGGTAGTTGATAAGATTCAGGAAAATAACTTTGGAATGCGCATCATAGGCACAAAGTATATATAAAAACAAGATTTTGTACTGCAATTATTTAGAGTAATATATAAATACTTGCCAAAAGGACTGGTGACGGAACCAGGAAAGTGAAAGGAGCATGCCGCCACAAAATTGAGATAGGGTCTGCCAAAATCTATGGATAATTCCATAAATCTTTACGAAGTATTTGAGTTACTATTTGGATATTATTGAATTGGAAAACATAACGTCATAACTGCGCTACTTTGTTTTGGACATATTATTTTGGAAACATTGAGAATAGGAGAGTTTGTATGCAGAAATTCATGAATTATGTATCACGTTGTGCCGGGGCCTGAATTTGATATCTCTGACCTGCAACAAATAACCACTACACGGTCCAACTCGAACATTAGTATAGTTACGTTACTGCTATTTACTTAGCACAACGCCTATATAACTGAAAGTATTTACTCGTGAGGTGCGACATTTATTTAAATGTCTATGGTGTGACCAGTTTGCTCAGTTCCAGTATGGCGATCTGATTTTGATTTAAATAAGCAATTGTTTGTTCAATCCCGATATGTATCAGTAATCTTGTGGTGCAGCATGTGAAAATTGGCGGAATTTAAATGCTTTAAGTACGTCAGCATCCAAATCTACTTCCGCGCACCAAGGCTATCATAAAGTACCGCACATTACTCTATAAACACGGAGAAAATTATATATGGATTAGCTTTTGCTATATTAATTTAAATACTTGATGCTTAGAAGTTCTTAGTTCATAAAGATTGATTAGTTCATATTTATTAACTGTTTAAATTATCAGGACTTAAAAAGGTTCTGTCGTCTAATGTGTTCTATGTCTCAGTAGGGCTGGGGAATCCGATTCGATGATTCGAATCGATTCGAAGCAAGGTTTATTCGAATCAATCGAGAATCGTTCATAGGAACAAAAACTTGTTAAATGTACTAGGATATTCAATTTTAACGACGAAATGCAATCGATTTTGGTCAAATTTGACTAAAATCGATTATATTTCTTCGTTAAAATATGCAAATTGTAGCTCTTCGTGTGAATTCAAAATATACTATAAATTTCCCAATTTCACAACAAGACAAGTTATAATAGTAAAAATGAGATATTTTTTGTTTACATAGAATTAGTGATTCGATCCGTTTCGAACAAATTATTCGAATTCCAAAGAATTCGATTTTGCCCAGCCCTCTGTCTCAGATCATAGCTAAAGAGAGAATGAAGAACTTATGCCTTCGTTTTTCGAATTTAGGACAGTGACATATATAATCCTGTGCGCATTTTTGCGGCAAGTGTAAACTGAGTATCTTTTCCCACTGAATCCAAAAAGTCATGTTGGCATTTCTGTAACCCAACATTTCACCGGATATGATAGCATAATGACCGAATATTGGAAAATGACCAAGAAATTTACAAAATATTACAAACAAACAAAACGAAATTGCATAAAAAATCTTTTATCGAACAAGGTGGAACGATCATATGAACATCAAGTACGAGTCGCCATGACGAATCACATGTTGATCAAGCTTAACAAAATATTCTATTAGATTTTTTAGATTAGACGCAAGAAATGGTTAACGCAGGCAGTTTTTCGAAGCTTGAAATAGATTGAACTATGAATATTTTATAGAGTTTACCTGTTGAATCCTAAATATAGTATATCTGAATATAGTACACTTTTCACGAGCTTTTCCTCATTTTGCAAAGCTTTTGAGGAATAATTTAGCCTTTAAATTTAGGTCCCTTCCACACAGAGGAAGTACAAGTTGCGAGTAGAGGCAGCTAGTTACCCCTTTTGGCTTAAAGAGTGAATTCAAGGAGATGTTTTTGTCGATTTCGAGACATATATATTCCAAATTCATTACTGGAGAAAAATAAAATATATAATATATTATAATATAATATTATTTGGAAAACGTTAGAATAAACACTTTTTACACTATTTTTGGGTCGTTCATATACATTGATCGGTTGGCAGATACGTTCATGCGTCCCTCGTTGTCTACTTCTAAAACGCAGGAAAATCCTCGTTTAGCTTTGGCTTGGTTATTTGAGTTTACAAATTACAAGAATTTCAGTCACTACTTGTACTTCGGTCTCTACAAATATTGAAAAAGTCCGTGTCTGATTAACTGCCGATTCGTTTTGCGCCTGTATCATAATTTCTGACTTTCAAACTTTGACAAAAATTCAATTTATTGTTAGAATGGGTATGAATTTGTTTGTCGACATTTGCTTATCAAAGAGTTCGTAAAGAAAGTATAGTAAATTTACCATTCATTTGTACTAATTGTATATTTACAATGTACAAAATCAGTGAGTGCCGTCTGGCCTCTTTATCCTCTTACGGCGCTTGAAAAGTAAATATCTTAGAGCACATGTACGCCAGAGCATAAAGCCGTACCTACAGGGCAATTAACCGATGATCGCGTTGGAGCAAGTAGCGGCTTTATTTTGGAACTGTTACGTCATAATTTCACGACACGCTAGCCATACCCCCAATAACTGATGAGGCAATTTAACGGGGGGGGGGAGTCTCGCAAATTTATAACGTCATGATTTACATTTCATTACAGTTTATATTTTGTATGAGGATTGTAGTGTACAAATCCGTCACATATTCCTTGTATCCGCGCCTGCATCTATCCATTTCGTATTTGCATACAAAGGCTCTAGCCAAACCAAATAAGGCTGAAAGTTAGTTAAATTGTTTTAAATAAACTTCTTGTTCTCTTTTCATTACTTGGCAACTATTCGTAAGAATTGAGGGTTTGTTTATAGTAGCTTTGCGTGATATATAGAATATATAGCAGATTTATTGTAGATGAAAATTTTAAATCTGATTCATTGAACAGTCTGTGTAAAATTTTGTTTGCTTTCATCAATCCTCACCACTGCCATGTTAATCGGTGGAATTTTTTGCAGTACTCACAGATGAAAATCTGTAGTCTGATTCATCGAAAAAATATGAGTTTACAAAATGCCAACATGACTTTTGGGAATCGGTAGGACAAACTGAATCAGAAAATGCACGGCACTAATATGAAAGATAAAGGTCAGTCCAAGCCACCACCAGTCGATGGGTGCTGACTTCCGATGCATATGAATGATTCCCCATGATTCTTAAGTATAGTTCGAGATGGAGAATGATGTTATTCCAACACCTCTTACTCCTCACGGCGACTTACCCAAATTTTTAAATATTGTATTTCCCAGGGCCACGAAAATTTATTAGGTGTAGTTTTAAGTTTTAACTGCTCGGCAAAATAATTTTGAATACAAATGACTCAATATAGCATAGACTTCAAAACATCGAAACATTACAAAGGAAACGGTATGCCGATGGGGTCACTATACAAGGATCTTTTAACTCACGGAAAAGGATTACCTCCACACCGACATCAACCTGCAAACAGCTACGACTTCGTTTTTGCTAGCGCATTGCGAGCGCATGGTGAGTTTGTCATTAATAACCGTACAATTCAGTTGTTCTCAACCTGTGCTCCGCGTGACACTAGTGATATGCGGGAGATTTTGAAGTGGTACGGTTGTAGACAAAACCTGACCAAGAATTGCAACGAGTTTAAAACTGTTCGCGGTGGTTTGAATGGGCAAGCAGCTCCGTACCTGTTGTTTTGTGATAGTGCCGTTAGTTGATTTCATTTAGTCTATTTTTCGAATATATTGTATGTTTCCCAAGCTCGGGGGAAGCAGCGATGGAAAAAGTGGTGAGATGGCACGCGATAAGAAAAAGGTTGAGGAACGCTGCATTAAACTTTTTTTCATCAAAATTTCAAAGCTTTCCAGATGTGATTGTTCAAAAGCTTTCAACAGTCTTCATAGTCCTTAATTTGGAAAGATTTTCGTTTTGAACATTCAGGAGATTGCTGCGTCGAAATCGATCTATGTTGACGAGATTTTATCAATGGAAAATTGTAAAAGCAGCGATACCATTAGGTGGCGCTTCTAAATTTATTAGATATTTCTTCCTTACTCGTCGTCGGATTATTAATGTATTGTATTATTAGTAATATATAACCCAAATTTAAGGAAAACAAATCTGTTCATTCCAACTCGCTTACACAGACAATAGATTTCTTAAATTTCGACCCATGGGGAGTAAAAGTATTGACTTCTTTGAAATGCTGTTTTTAGCCTAATTACCGGTGACAAAGTACAAATGGAGTGCCGTTTTGCTACTTTTTTCAGTATCTTCATGTTCGCTTAATAATTGGTAGCCAAATCCGTTTTGGTTTTTGTAGGTTTTGATCGAATCGGTAAAGTTAGTTATAGTAACCGCGTGACGACAGCTTGCTGGAGTGGAAGTTAGCTGATCACTGTGAAGCTAGCGGAAAAAACTCTCAAACGCAGAGAGATCCTACGCGTATCTGATGTTCCTATTCAAACAAAATAAAATTTGTCTGAGAAATTCGAAAGTCTCAATAAAAGTATGGTTCTTATGTGATAATTATGTTCGTCTGCCCACCAATGCTCGTAGAAAACTGAAACAGAAGGGAATTTCTTGATTTTCTGCCGCCTGAATGAGAACGTTCCAAGGTAGCTATAAAATAAAAGGTCTTATTGAAAATTCGTCACCTACAAATCATATAAGGAAAACATTGTGACTAAATATTAAAGTTCCGCTATTGTTCTAACTCAGTGAGTACACGTACAATATATTTCCTTATAACACCATAGTACTGATATGCTTACTACCTTTATTAGATTTGTAGGAGTTACGGCCCTGAATTTTCAAAGAATTTGTCATTTTTAGCAACTTCCGCACTTTTATCTGACAATTTTAATTATAGTGCGAGTGCACCATCAAATTTCGTTTTGCATTACAAATCTCTTAGATACAAATCGAGCAAATAAAAACAAAGATTATGATTATTTAAAACACAGTGCAATTCAGACCGGGCGGATTCGTTAACTTTTCAAAAATGTAAACAAACACTCTTGTTGCCGCCTTCAACCCACAGAAAATAATCTAGACCGATTCAAGTTTCTTTGTAGTATAAATGACACACAAACTTCGTCCATGTTGTTCAAACAAAATTTAATGTTCTATTGCGTTGATTATGTCATAGTTCTCTTTATAAATATATCATACAGATCCGGTACCAAAACTGCTTCTACCGAAGTACCCGATTGTATGAATGCATTGGCTATTTTGTTTCCCGAGCCTTCCTCTATCCACGAAGAGTTCTTTGATCAATAAATCTAAAATATGTGACACAGTTCCATGATTACATTGACCAATACCAAACCATACTTTGCGAATTAGTGAGTTGAATGATTGAGGATCGTGACGGAGAGCCACCTGCTCTCGACGGCGACTAGCGACTTTGGTAGCGGTACATTCATAATATATTTCCGTACAGCCATATACTACTGATATTTTTCCGTCACGAAATTTTCAAAATGGATCTAAATTTTCACGCAACTGACAGCTCTTAAACGTTCTAATCAGTTCAATCGTCCGCGGGTGATAACGGTGAAAAGCGCAGCGGGAATCCACAGCCGTGAAGAAGGGTAGAAATTTTTTGTCGAAATCTCTCGCGGTCTGGCGGTAGTTATAGTTTGTCTGATAGATTTGCGCACAAATTTGTTTCTCAGGTAGACGATAGTGCGTTACAACTTGTTGGATTTAATAGATTATTCGAGGTACAAATCACGTTTATCCGACTATGGCGATTATTGTTATTTGTAATCGCGCCCGGTTATAATTTTCGTTGATGCGCGTGCAATATCAATGACTTGCTCCGTGCTTCAGATCACCGCTCATAACATAAGAGAGAACAACTCACTATGGTTCCAGAAATCGGGGTAAAAACACATAGAATTTCAAAATACAATGTCGGAAAAATATTACAAACAAATCAAATTTTTCAACAGCTTCTCGACATCAATTGAGTTTCTCTATCTCCTCTTTAACTTTCCTTCGGCAACTAAACGCACTTGGAGGTAAACAAAAAGTAAATTTGAATTTTCAAATGATTAATTTTCGGATATCAACTTCTTTAAAAATTTCATTAAAATAGGCCTAATTTTCAAGCGCCTTTAGCATAATTTATTAGGTACGATGGAAAAATCGATCTCGATTTTTCATGTTCCCTCCCGAACTGAGACCCTGCGCGGCCACAGTTTTGATAAAAAAGTATTCGAAACGTCACTTTTGTTTATTATTATTGCGTATATTAATATGGTGTTTCAGTTCTTCTTTTCGCAATAAATGAATTCAAAATTTTTTGAATTGGAACGATCCCAGAATAGGCTTAATATTATGAGACAAAGTTAATAATGATGTCATGAATGAACCGTAGTAAAAATTTCTTAATTCAAAGCTATTGTGACGGTACTGGATTTTTGGTATATTCCTTACTGTCTTGAGTTTATGTTACAGTGACACTTCTCTATATTTTAGTCCATTCTTTCCTAAATTTAGCCATATAGCGGTTGATAGTTCAAAGGTCACTACTTGATATATTACCACCTTGCTGGTAAGCGACGTTCTTCCTCAACGAACCTTGTTGTGTGGTTTTTGCGGCACAAAGGAATCTGAAAGCGTTTCATGGGTTGCACAGTCTATCGGACTGTGCTTGTGAGCACTGTTATTTCTTAAAACCGCCCGCTGCACTATCATGCTTCACCTTTCTACACCAATCTGAGATGGTCTCTACTCTGTTATTTCCACGTCGGTTATATCACATTCACATAAAAAAGACTTAACTGTCGCAATTAATTTTCTTGTAATTTGTATGTTTTTGGTCTCATCAAAACAGTTTTGAAATTTGTAGTAGCCAGTTAAAAGAATCTTTTGAAATTATTCTATCACATAGGAGCCACTGATAAAACATGTTTGCAAGGCTCGGTTCATTTCAACAATACAAAAGTTTTTAAATAAGCTTTATTGGGTATTTCAATGATAGAATGAATTCAATATGAGTAACAACACAAAATTATATAATCACTGCGAACGGTTACTAAAGTCTATGCTAAGATTGATGTTCATTGGTGCATCCAATCAAAAATGTCCCCTATGAAGCAAGCGAACAGCTGAGAGGACACGCAATGTTTTTGTCATGCATTCCATCGTGTGATGGGCCGATGATGAACCTAGACATAGTGTATTTTGAAATCCCCGAAATGACGACAGAATAACAAAGAATAAATACACAAAGTTTGGAGAGATCTGTAGAATGATCGAAATCTAAAATGAAGTTTAAAAACATGACGATATATCATGCGATCATCTACCGAAAACAAACAAACAAAAAATAGGGATGGACTCATCTTTAACATTTGTGGAGGCACACAAATGAGACTATCATTGCTGCAAGATCTTTTTTTACGACAACATTGAGCATTTCAAAAAAGTCTAGATGTACGCTTTGATATGAAAAGCCCGTGGAAACAATTTCAATATCAATGTAATTTCGGACAAACGTAGTTAATACAAAATTAAATAAATAACTTCAAAACACTATAAATGCGTGCGCGCCAGTCTTAAGTTAAGTGAACAAAACTTAGCAATCCCATCGCGTTCCTAACGCTTCGCAGTCAGTTTGTTTACAAACATTCGGCTAGAATTGAGTTGACATTGAATTCTGATTTATTTCAAGTGTTCTCAACGAGCATACTGTTTCATATGCCCGAGACTTCATGTCGTCGTTCGTTTTAAGTAGTTAATTATCAGATTTTCCAATCGAGTGTATCGATATCTATGTAGATATCTCCTGCCGCAACTCTAATTCATTTTTCTACGCCATCGAGAAACAATCAAGCCCGGCCTCCACGGCGACCCCGTTTACTGTGTGATGTCACCATGGTCAGATATAAAAAAATGTAGTTTCTTCTCATATTCTTTCTGGTTTTATTCACTTTGACAGTGTTGCCAGGACAAACAATAAAAAAAACTACCCGAATTTCAAACGCTGTGTCCGACAACCAAAAATCTCTCGGAAAAACGATTTTTGTCCGAATTTACGTGTCCCAAACAAGATGTTACAATTTATAGGAAAATATCATATAATTTTGTTACCTTCATTCCCAAAATGTTGAATTTTTCTAACAAAATTTCAAAAAAATTTCGCACTCGTTCTGCGCGATAGTATCTAAGAAAAAATTTTCATGTCGATATTAGGATTTGATATAGAGAAACATTAATGATATGGTATTCATTCAATAAATTTCTCCAGTAAATGATAAATACATCCATATTTCGAAATGTCTGAATTTTAGGTTAAAATTGTCCCGAACTGTCCATAGCGACCCTGCTCTTTGACCTGTTTGTGCTCGTTAACCTGTGAGCTACCTGGCTACGCTGTACGCTTACCGGTTCAGAGTTTACTTGTTTGGTTGCGTAATTTTTCAAATAAGAGAATTTCTTTATCTCACTCTGTTAGAATATATTATAGGCATATAAAACTTGCAGTTGCAATTTATTGATTGTCGAGGAAACAAGGGTACCGTAGGGATACCGGTATGCTCATTTGTATCATATTTTTCATCGTTTCAACATGCACAGTGAGTTTGTTAGATTGAATGTTTCAATAAACTATTACTGATTTTGCAGTTTGATGTCTGTATGTTGTAATTTTATAATCGATCAACGGTTGCTTTCAGTTAACTAACATGGCAGCAGGCCTATTTGTAACCTTACTTTTACTGATCCAACTATTTTGTAATTTTTTATGATAATTTTGTTGCCAATTTTATTGTTCCCAGCTTTCAAATCAATACACAGCTATTTCGTTCTTGTTCAGTGTTGCTTGAATTTCAATAACAAATGCGTTTTTTGGTTTTGTAAACTAATATAGCATCTTGAACTATTGGAAATAAGTTTTATTTTTAAGAGAATCATACTCGAGATAATTCAATTCAAAATTAGTGAGATTTGATTTAATGACAAAATATCTGAAACATGTGTTCCTAATTGTGGGTAGATAGAGTGACAGGAAAAGTTCAAGTGTTTGGGTGATTTTCACTTGATATTGATAGAAAGATCTTCGAATATAAAGTGAATACCGGATATGTTATAATTAACCACAAGATCTTACAAATGTCCAAGTTTCATCAAAATTGAAGAACGTTTGGGTCTCATGAAGTTTAGTACCATATATCCGATTATCATAAAAATTTCCCATGTTGCAAGCAACTCATCTTAACCCGGGAGACAATGCCAGATGCTTGTAGCATTGTCGCCCCCTAGTTAGGATGAGAATATTCTGCCAGTTTTTATTTTGATGACATTCGGGAATATGGTACCAAACTTCACTAGACCCGAACGTTTTTGAGAAATTCAAAAAGCTATATACGCTAGGTGCAAGTTCCTATTATAATTTTCTGCTCTGATAAATTAACATTTGCGAATCGCCCTAAACAGTAAAGGTAATAATTACTGTTAGTACATGTAGCGTTTCAAGAACTTGCTTTTGAATACTTCCTCTGCCAACATTTCAGATTTTATTCACAAATGTCTAGCAATTTCAGGCAACTTTGACCATCGCAAAGCTGTATTCATATTATTAAAATCGTTGGCATTATTGGTCTTTCGAATGCATCATACCCCAGTCAGCAGGCGTGCAACATAAGTCCATGTACAGTGTATGTTGAATACAGACGCAAATAGTTTCGAATGATCAATGTAAGGTTCATTATCTGTTATTATGTCCTATTCTTCCTCTGTAATTTAGCTGTTGATTCCAGTTATCATCAAAAGGGAAGGCGTCAGAAAGAATTTAGATTACAAAATAACTATTTTCCAAGTCACAAGATTCATTGTCTGTTATCATGATACGAGAATGATTTTTATGAGAATGTGCAGGGCATATCATTAAAATGGATCTTATAAATATTATATTGAGATGTCAGTTGTGCTGTAATTGCTGTTGAACGATGTCGTCATTTGTGATCCCAGTCAGGACAGATTTTGAAACTATTCATGAAGGTTGGTAGTCAATGTTATGTTAAGCCATGTGAATATGGTAATTTATGAAACTTACTTATATTTAAAGAAATTTGTGCACTTCAGTTCAATACATATTATTTAAGTTGGGTGAGGAACTGAATTCATTTTATTGGTATGGTGAGCAATAAGATCAGACACTCTGAAGAAAATTTAGCATCTTGGACAATATCCAATAATATACAAGTGCTAAAAAATTGAAATTATGGTGTCTTAGAAAATTAAAATGTAGAGTTCCTTATGTTCGGTAAGATATTTGTTTATGCTGGGTTTGCAACTATGTATTCCAGTCTACACGATAACAACAAAGATAGCAAACATCCAGATAGCAGAGATTTTTATTACAGAGAAAAATCTTTCAGTGTCGATTTGTTAATTTGTTGAAAAGCTCTAATTAAATATATAAAACACTGTGTTACAACACCACGATGATGAGTTTAGCTTCGGCCAAGAAGCCAGTGCAAAATAGTTGTGAACTAATGGGTAAGTCACCAAAATATTTTTTGGTGAAGCAAGAGGAGAGTTTCTGTGAAACAGACATTATTTGAGTCTAGTTTGAGACTAGGAAGCCCGTTTAGAACCTATTCTATTAACGATGAACTAATAAGTGAGTTGAGCAATACAGCAGAGACGTTGACGTGATTCAATTTTTACTCTGAATCGGACGCATTTTCCCCTAGACACATGGCCCTTTGGTATTTTTTTTTTATAATAAACGCCTATTCTTATATAACACAATCGTTTTTTAAAAATTAATAAATGTCTATTTTGCATTGTTCAGTGAAATTTTGTCTTAGTTTATTACATCTCTTGCTGACAAAATATGGGAGGGTAACAAGTAAAACATGTTACATCGCACATAAGCAATTTCCAATGTCAGTGAAGAATTTTTAATTTTTGATACTTCTGAAATTTTTTCATTCTTATTAATTCTTTCTTTCTGAGAAAATTTTTTCAATTTTATTAATACTTTACCTCTGAAATTTTTTTATTTTTATTAATACTTTCCTTTTGAAAATTTTTTTTGCGCACGTTCGCTATGAAACATGTTGTTAGCATTAAAAGTTTAATGAACAACAAGAAATTGTTTAATTGCCTTAATTTGCCTTAATTTTTAGCTGAATGCTTTGTCAAACTAAAAGAATTATACTTAAAACTCAATTATGAATATAACGACCCCAACAAATACAGGAGAATTGTTAGATTAGCATGATATTACAAAAATAGAAGATGCCAGGATTATTGAGTTTCATAAAATATTGAAAAAGATGACGACAATCCAAATCCATTCACATCATTGTCTAAACAAACTTTATCAAACTTTTCAATGTTGTGATCGTGTTTGTAGATGGCCTGCAAGTTACTCTTTTGTGAACGATAACTTTGTCAGTAGATTCGTAGTTTTTAGTATTCTAATTTAAACTAATTTATGTAATTTCTTATTGTGATTGTGGATTAGAAGATGTCTTGTGTGGTGTGTGCTATTTCCTTAGATTCTTCATTGTGTTATTCGTTTGCCAGAATATCGAATTCTCGGAAAAAAAGGGGAAGGAACATTTTCAGAAGTTTTGAAATGTCAACACATCAAAGATGGGACATACTATGCATGCAAAAAAATGAAACAGCATTATAATGGGTAAATACAAGTAAAAATCTTCATTTACACCACGAAAACGATGTTGACATTTTCATCTGAACAGCCTAAGCCAGTAGTTCCCAAAGTAGGTTTAGCGAACCAAAAAAGATCTGCTAGTTTCAAAGGGTTCATTGAAGAAAATTTGTATGCAAGCATATACAGTCTGAATGCACTGTGATAAAATATTTTGCCGTCTGGTTAGAATGAATATTCCTTTTGATTTAATGAGAGTCTGAGAATCATCTAAAAAACGCTAAGGATTTGCTTGAAAAGTTTATGAACCACTTGTCTAAAGTAATCCTCGATAAAATTGTTTTTAAATTTGCACTGGTAGTATTGTAATTGTAGGAAACCCACATGTATGCACCAGGCCTGCAGAATACCAGCTACTCTGCTGCCCAGACACCCGAAGAAAATGGGTTTCATCTGAACGGGCAATATTTTGTTTAAGATTTGAGAATAGAAAATTTAAATATCTCTTTCTTAGCGTCTTGGAGGAATGGCAATGTTATTTGCTTTGAAGGTTTTTTGTTTATTCAAAGAAAATGACATGAAGATTTAAGACACCCAAAGAAAACCAAAATTCTGCAACCCTAGTACGCACTTAGCAAGTACACGTAGAAACTGTTATACTATTATTAATGCCTAGTAATCACAACCGCACTGCGGATGATGTATTTTCATCTTTGCTGGCATAGATAAGGTTTTATTGTCACATTTATTATTCTGTACAAATTAAAAAAATGCTCAACAAACGCTGCATTTTCTTATTCACCATATTATACTGCTGTAAAATATATCCTTTCAATAAATTTCAGGGTTGAAGAAGTGAACAATCTACGTGAAATTCAAGCAATGCGTCGTCTCAACCCCCATTCAAATGTCATTGAACTTCATGAAATTATTTTGTAAGTTGTTATTACTAAAAAATGTTTAGTAAGAGATGCCTTTGATAGTCAAGCTATTTCAATTTTGAAGATATGTACGCATATTCATTTTCTATTCCATGTCGCCACCCTTTCGCACACCCAGCAGGGTCAGAGAAAAGATGCGATTATACGAATATTACACATGATATTTATAACTCAAGGTTGCAGACAAATTCCAAAAACAAAACTTAAAAAAATCACAGTTTAATTCAAATTTTTTCGATAAGACGATGGTACTTCAAAGTCTGAAAGCCGTGATCCCACAATTTTTATACGCAAAATGATTTGCAAGGGATATTAAATTGGATTTTGTTATAAAATCTCCTTTATATAATAAAAGTATTGAGAATATTTTGACAAAATTAAGCACAAAACCATCAGAAACAAAGAAGACTCTGATTTCTTTAAGTTAGTCGATAGCGTCCGTACTCAATTATTCTGGTATGTCTGTGTCCTGCAAATAGGAGAGAGAATATTTCTTTAAGAGAGAAATAATCAAGTGAGCATATCCTGACCGGGTGCGACAAAGTCCCACAAGCTGCCGATATACAGTACGATTTCGAGTAATGAGCATGCATGCGTATTTGTTATGATACTGATTGTAAAGGCTGATCCCCCATCAGTAATTTTAATGCTTCAGTTGGCATGATCAATCATCTTAAGGACGTAAATTTAGTTTCATATCTTGTATAATATTACGCAACAATGAAATTATCATCCGATCGCCGACAGCAAAAAATTTCGCACCTTGATCTTGACCGATCTCTTCCATTCGTGAAAAATGCTTATACGCGAAAGGTTTCCGGGACACCTCACTGGTGCACAATGTTTCTCTTAACTACGGATTATGGCTTGCTTACTCAGTCAACCATGCCCGTACACATGAAATATTAGCAAAATCTTGAGCCAATACCTCCCCCCTCGAACTTGTATTTTATCTGCACCAAAGCTCGTTTGTCGTGGTACACCATTATGTTTAAGTCATACTGTCATCTTCCCTCTACTGCAGGATACAAATGAGACACAATCTCTGTCATGTCCCTATGGTTTTCAGTCTAGTACTTCTTTGCTTATCATTTTGTGTTTACAAATAATCTATTGTTAATATTATCTATATGTTAATATTGTGTTAATACTTTGTGTTATTACTTTCTAGCGATAAAAAGACCGGCACTGTAGCATTAATATGTGAACTTATGGATATGAATATTTATGAATTGATCCGAGGTAAGTTTGGCGATATCAATTTTTATGTTAATAATAATGCTTGTTATTATTTTGTTGATGGAATGTTACTCTCGCTAGGTTAGTGGACATAGATATGTAAACATCAACCTTCTGACCCCATACATACATATAATGATATAATGGGGGAGGGGGTGCGTTCCCCGAGATTTTGAAAGGGATGGTCCTGGTTATAAATATTTTGACATTTTAACGGAAATATCTCAAATAGACAACATTTGGTATTCCAGCATTATTTTTATACTGTTAAGACTCTCGAAATCTTGATTATGTTAGCAGAAAAGAGCTATTCTCACTGACCGATGAAATATTATGGCTTGAGCATTTCATAAATTAAACTTCTGATCTGCCATTCAGGCTTGTATTGGTGTTATGAAATTATTAATATGGTCTTTGAAAGTTTCGAAAATACATTTTTGTTATGTGGTAAGTTGTCTGTAACCAGCCTCTGTTTGTAATTATAATGTATAAAATGATTTTCCCAATAAAAATTAAAATTTATTTATAAAAAAGAAGTTTTTGGATAAATTCTTTTTTATTGAAATGTCCCACAGCTGATTATTCTTCAATGTATAAATTGGGGTACACCTGAATCATAATACACTAGTACTGAATATAACAAAAGACATTTGATATCGCCACCAATTTACATTGTTGTCTTGAGTCATATCTACCCGAATGGAAGAATGGGCATCCAAATATAATCACTGTACTACAATAGGCAGTATTGATTCTATAATAGAATAGCATTTTAATTTGGTATATTCTACTTGATATGCTGTTTTCAATTTTGTCAAAGTTGTCCATGCATTGAGAATTTTAAATACAATAATGCTAAATATTAAAGTCGACTGAACTATCGAATTATATACGATTCGTTGATATCTTGCACTGAACTACCTATCTCTCTTCCTTTTTTCCTTAAAATCCTGGATTCGTGTGTGAGAGAATTCTCAAGGATACACGAATAAGATAATATCAAGCATATATACAAAAATATTATGTTCTCATTTCACAGAAATACAAATCCTATTGTTCTTGTTTGTTTGTTTTATTCAAATACACGTTTTTATTGAAATTCACTTGAGTCAGGGCTGAAGCTTAGCCTGAGTATAAAGTATAACAAACTGAACTAGACCGTACCGGCATGATAGATTATTTGTGTCATTTTTTTTTGCCTTTAAAAAACAATTTGTTTGTACTACTTTTGGTTCATGATGATATCGCACATTGTTCAGTTGCTAATTCTGTTCACAGGAAGACGTCATTATCTGCAAGAATCTAAGGTTAAAAGTTATATGTATCAACTGCTGAAGTCATTGGATCACATGCACAGGTATAAACTTGGAATTTTTATTTCGCATTTTATTGTATATTGTATTTTTTCTTTATTACAGTACGGTATTGAAATCATGAGCACTGTGAACTATGCATCTGCTATTTTGATTCCGTTGTTAATATATACTCGCTACTTGGGATGAACTGAATTAACATCCTCTTTTCTGGTGCTTTGCAGAAATATTGTCATGCCAAAATGTTAGGGCAAGTATTCATACTTTTTCTGATGCTGTCGACCTGTTTAATTCTTATGTTAACTTTCTTTACAACAGATGTGGAATTTTTCATCGTGATGTAAAACCAGAAAATATATTGGTAAAGGTATGTTGAAATTGTACTATGAATAACGTGCATGTGTTGTTGTGATTGAAAAATATTTTGTCATTTTGCTTCAAATGGGCTACATATACAACATTTATCTATGGTGGCATTAAAATGTCCCCCAGCTTTTCTAAATTTGTGTCAAACAGTAGCTTGCAATTTAGCATGGTCCCGTAGATTAAAAAATGAAAACCTATCCTAATAATTCAACAATTAAATTTAAATACCACTCAACGTTACCGGTATTGACAATGTTATAAATATTTCTTATATAGCTCATTAACTTATTGTAATTATTTTTATTTTCTAAGTTAATCACCCATGCGTAGCACGATTGCAAGGTTTTTGTGCGACCGTGTGATTGTAATTCTTGAGGTACTATTTCGCTTGTATCATGCAAAAATATCTGCTGCAAATGTTTGATCATAATAACGTTCTTTCTTCTAGACGTTATGATCATTGATTGTTATACTTTCAGGATGAATTGCTGAAATTGGCTGATTTTGGTTCGTGCAGAAGTGTGTATAGCAAGCAGCCTTATACGGAATACATCAGTACAAGATGGTATCGAGCCCCTGAATGTTTATTAACTGATGGTTATTACACATATAGAATGGATTTATGGAGTGTTGGATGTGTCTTCTTTGAAGTCATGAGGTAAACAACACTTATCACTTTTTGAAGTGTCAGGTATGCAATATAAGATGTAAAATGTACCCTAAAATTGTGGAATGTTGCACTGTCACATTTTCTCAACCGTACCAGTTTTGATCTGCTCTGTCATTCTATCAACTGCGATTGTTCACTTACTTAAATAAATAAAAATGCATTCTCTGAACTGTAGCACAACAGCATTGAAGAATGTAAAATTACACAGGGGAGAGGTTCCGGGGGTCTGGACCGGAGCCCCTTTTGGGTGGCAAAAAATGCTTGGATGTAGTATGTTTTATAAAATTTGCCTCTTGCGGCTTATATCTTTAATTTTGAGCCTGTGTTTCTGATAAGGAACACAGAAAAGTTGTGATGTCCTATTTTATCTTTTCCTCTGTCGCAAATTCCGACAGCTTGTTTTCCAAGACGCAGTAGCTTTTCCAGTTGTCATTTCTAATGCTTGCCATGGGCCTCACGAGATCAAGGTTTATATCATTCAGATGCCGTTGCAGTAAACCTTGTGTGCCAAAAAAGTGTCTAGAAATTGTAAATTACACAATGGTAAATCGAAAACGAATTAATATTAGCTTTTGTTACTGTAGTTAGTTGGATTAAAGGAGGTCCCTTTTTACCCTTGATATGAGGTTTGCAATAGCTATCCAAAGAATCTAAATTTGATATAATTCTACAAATAACAAAAATAAAATATAAAAAAGGTTCGCGATTAAAATCCATTTTTTTTTTCAATTGTGTCATACTGTATGTAATCACATCATTTGTTCAATTCTGTTTCAGTTTACATCCACTATTCCCTGGTGCAAATGAAGTTGATCAGATCGCAAAAATTCATGATGTTTTAGGTACACCAGATTCATCTATACTCAATAAAATGAAGCAGTGAGTATCGAATACATAATGGAATATTATCGCCTACTACTATTACCACCTACTTACAAACTGTGTCCCCAGATAAAATTGGTTCAAACTGGCTTCAGTATTGCCCTAACATAATACCTGCACATTGTAAGAAACAATTCAAAGTGAAGGATTTTTCGAATATAGCAGATTCCATTCACTGCACTCTATTATATCATTTCAGTTCTCTTTGATATTTACAACTTTCAGTGCAGTTGCTAATACTACCTTTTGTTGTGTCTATTTATCATATAAAAGGCCTATTTACTTCTTTAATAATAGCAACAAATGACATTGTTCAAATTTAGCACCTTGTTAATACTCAAGGTTTGTGAAGTGAGGAAATCGTTAAAAGCATAAATAATTTATGGTCATGCATAGACCATAAATGGTAATTTGTAAATACGGAATGATTTAATAATTCATTTTTCGACAGGAGCTTTGTAACCAAAATTCATAAAACAGATATTTACTTGTTCTTTTCTGAAAATATTTACGACGCTTAATAATGGTTGACGATTGCAAGTTTATGTGAAAAGACATTGTCCATTGCAAACTTCAGCATTTACACTTTTGAATTAAATACGGGGAAAGGCACATACCGCTGCATTTATTACTAGTCAAATGAGGAAATACTCATGCAATTCAACATGTTTATATGCATTCTGATTTAAAAAAGTAAGAGAATAAGCAAATGAGAAATGAGTGGTTTCACATAGGCGTTTGAGCGATGGTTTACCTATTATTAAATTAGTTAACAGCGCCCATATCCAAGTCTGATTGAAATACTCGGCCGAGCCTCCATCCATACAATTCAGGCACCACTTTCAGCCTTGTTTGGAGTGAATGTCAAGAAAGTCTTTTTGTTAAATATTCACCTTATATAAAATTTTTACCTTAATTTTAACTCCATAAAATCATTATTTCCTTATTTACTCTCAGTCGAAACCGAGGTATCAACTTTGATTTTCCACAAAAGAAAGGAACAGGAATAGAAAAACTATTGCCACACGCATCACAGCAATGTATAGAACTTATTTATAAGATGTGCACGTATGATCCCGATGAACGAATAACAGCTAAGCAAGCTTTACGACATTCGTACTTCAGGGACTTGAGGTCTTTGCTTTTCTTTACTTATTTATTTTACTGTATTAGTTTTGACTGATCTTACCTGTTTTATCATGATCAAGCAAATGGTCTTCAATGAATTTTTATGTATGTATTGTACTGTAAAATGTTTGATTGTTGTATTGAAGAATGACAGCTTTTGTGAAAACCAGCCAGAGCATTCTTTATGCAATCTTATTTTCTTGTTACCAATCTATATC
Source organism: Styela plicata (assembly GCA_963675895.2). Taxonomy (NCBI): domain Eukaryota; kingdom Metazoa; phylum Chordata; class Ascidiacea; order Stolidobranchia; family Styelidae; genus Styela; species Styela plicata. The sequence goes on from OZ023138.1 coordinate 322,220, forward strand.
CTTTTTTACAATATCCAATCCAAAATTTTAAACACCTTGCAAGGAAATGTCAGATTTGTGGAACTTTCTACTCTGTACCTACTGCGTGATCAATTGCCTTAGAATCGCACTAATGTATGTCAGGATGTGCTTGATGCACCTTTTTGAAACGATGCAATAGCATATTTTCGATTTCGGTGGAGGTATGCCGGTATATAATATAGCCAATGCTGCCCAGCTCTAACTCAGACTGGATCACCATCAGAAGAAAACCGATGAAATGTGCAATATTTCATGAAAAATTCATTACTGGAGAAATAAATTTTTTTCTGGGTGTTGAGGCTAACTGTAGAAAAAGATTCAAAATCATAAATACAGTTATGAAATAGCAGTGCTGATGATTTTGATGCTTTATTGTACATTCGGAGAAAATGACGTGAACTTTTTAAACACTTGAAGAAACGCATGATTCTATCACTTTGCAGATCGGGAATTTAATCGGCATAGAACGTTTTTAATACGATCCATAAGGAATCTGTGTCAGTGCCAATAGCAATGAAAAAATTATTTCAAATGCTGTTCATTATTCTTTTAAAAATACTTTATTGAATCATCATTCCTGAATAATAATTATTTTTTCAGAGATGCAGACAAACGAGCACATGAAGCCAAACAAGCAGCAAGATTCAACGAAGCTGCAAATAAACCCAATGCAACGTCTAATACAAGTGATGTCCCGTTATGGAAACAAAATCAGATGCAGAAGAAGAGGGTGAGTTCTGTTTCTTTTCTTCAATAACGGTTTAAAGTAATCGTTACTAAATTTGATTTGCATTTTTGGAAGACTTTTTGATACTGGTTATCGGGGGTGTACCTATTTAGGTCTGATTTGTGCTTTGTGAGACTATTGTAGCTACTCTTATCGCACAATTTTTTACCTCAAATGTTTTTAAAGAGACATTCAAAAAGAGAATTAAAAAGCTTGTGATTAATCACAAATTTTACAGTAAATAAAAGCAATAGTGTTTAATGGTCATTAAAGGTAAAGTTATCTCATAACCTTTATATGCCGAATGTTTTTAAAGAGTCAATGAATTAGACATTGTCATCAAATTTCATAATATAATAAATGTGTTTAATGGATTCGTATTAATGAAATTAGGCCTCACACCCTAAATCGAGATCATCGTTGCCCCCAATGTCTCTCGTACGTCGATGTCTGATAAATAGGTGAGATATTTCCTATTAGTTATGATAGGATTACTTGAAGAAATAGATATACGCATATGCGACTAGAGCGGTCTTGCAAAAAGGTCCACAAGACATTAATTTATGGAAATATTGTTTAACCATATGGCAGATGTCAAGTTTGTGTTTGTTCTGATACCACCATTATCTGGATAATTGCGTTGGTTGATGACCGGATATGATAAATGTATTACAAATTACAAGTTATTGAAATTATGATACCTACTAATGATACTCTTTCCTTGAAATTTTTTTAGGGTATGTTTAAATTTTTCATGTTACAAATGTTTGGATTAGTTTTAGTGATGATGAAGCATCAGAGATTGTTAGAAACAATAAATGCAAAAATATTGTATGGTTACTGGTATATAAAATGTTCTTTAACTAAGACTGTAGTGCCTGTATTAACCGAACAAGTCTGAATATCTGGATATCGAATAGCCAAGAAGGCTGCAAATATCTGGATATCTGTTTTGTTTATCTTGGAAAGAGCTAGATCTGTTTGCATTGAGAATGGTTTCAATCAGAAATAAACAAGTTTATATTTATTTCGGAAAACCCTTTATCCACTTTTTATTGTTCCTTAATTAATTGTTTCTATAAATTTGCTGTAGTTTCCCATTTTTTCTGGGTACTTGGTGATTATTAAATTAATATGAAAAGTTCATATCCTCAAGTGTCATGCCCAAAGTGTCAATGGTCTGAATTTTGTTTATTAGCCTTTTATGGGAAGAAAGTCAGCGGATAAGTATTCAACAGCTACAAACTGCAGTGCCATTGAGAAGAATCGAAAGCAATTTGTTTTGAAAACTTCAAAAGGGAATTTAAAGCCAGCAAGATCAGAAAATTTAAATGGACCAGAGCGTGATGAATCAATTAATGAAGTTAAACCTAACATATCAAACAAAAACATTGCATTAACTAAAAAGGGAAAAGTTAGTTTGCTAGACTTTTCACAGACTCCGATTGGTGTAAAACCGATAGTTTCTTCAAAAAGTGGTATGTCTCACTGGTTGATGCAAAAACGTGTGACCATAGCAGATTCTTCTAGCTCTAAGATAATGAAACCGGCAGTAATTAAAGAGAAAAAGAAGGGCAGAAAAGAAAAGTTTACAGAGGCAGTTTCTGCATTCAGAGTTATTGACAAGGATGTTGTGAACAAGTCATTAGTACATAAATCAGATTCTTTGAGGAGAGTGAAACAGAAAAATTCAGAGTTCTCGTTGCCAAAATACACTGTAAAAACCAAGGTGGAAAAAAAGATAATGGATCATTTAGCAGTTGGGGTCAGTAGCTTTTCTTGCATTTTTCAGGGAACTGCCTGAGAGGCATGTACAATATTGTTACAATCAGGAGAAATTTTTTTTTTTTATTAAATAAGGATACAAAACCATTCAATGTTACATAAAACTTTTTGCAGAAAAAAAAATGGAGGATGATATTTCAAGGAGGTACATACCCTCAAAAATCAGGTGCATATCAAATAATGTAATATCCCATGTGAACTGGTTGTTGTGTCATGACATTGCTAAAGTTTAAATCAGGCATGCAAGTCAGTGTAAGGAAACCAAAGCTGTTTCGATATTGTATCAATCTGTAATCGTTGTAGGTGAAATTTCCCTGAAATCCTGGTGTCATAGCAAACCAGTATTACTGCATTTGTGAAACACAATACAGATATCCACTGTCATACCAGGATGTCGCCCAGTATTAGCACATAGTTTGTCAAAAAGAATAACTAGCTCCATATAAATAACAAATATCCAATTTTTTTCTACAATTCGTCCCCATTATGAAAATCATCAAATTTATAATTACAAATTACTAATATTAACATAAACGGGCTTGAAATCTATGTATTTTCATTTCACATTGCATGTCTGAGAGCAAAGGTTTTCAATTTTAACGACAAAAGATAATCGATTTTGGTCAAGTTTGGCCAAAATCGATTATATTTTGTCGTTAAAAATTAATTCCACTTTAATTAGCATGTTGTTGTTCCTATGAACGATTCACGATTAATTCAAGTAATTGGTGCTTCGGATCAATTTGAATCACCGAATCGAATTGCCCAGTCCAGGATGCGAAGTGTTGAACTAAATCACTCATTGAACGATGCTGAAGTTTCTAACACTCTAAAGCTTGTAAAAGAGAAAAAAATGATATTTGATTATTTTTCCTATATGATTTATACCATTTATACCTTGTTTTCTAAAATTTGTGAAAGTTTGTCAGAACATCTTTTGTTAATGCGAATGCTCGAAAAAATAAAATTTCATATTGAGTTTGCTCACACAACAAAAAGCAAGTCATTTGCATTCAATTGCTCTTATAAATCATGAACTAATTATGTTGTGTAAACTATATGTAGGATAGTTATTAAAATGTTTTTTTTTGTGAATAAAGATTTGTTTTAATGTGATGTTAATGCAAACATGTAGGCGGTTTTTAGCAAAGTTTATGTGCTGGATAGCTGTACTACCAACCTTAAAGAGAAGAAGATTATTCTATCCTAAATTTCCAATAGTTATTGCTTAAAGTCATATTTCATAGAGGTCTTTTTGTCAGCAGAGCTTCAACTAAATCAGAAATTTACCAATACATCTAAACTATTTTGATCAATTTTAGTGATAATTTTTATATAAAATATGTACCTGTAATCAAATTATATTAATCATTTGACTCCTAGTCTCAGTTTGGTTATGCCAAAACAGGAAACTCTTTTTATATCTTTCATCAGACTGTAAATAGGAAGGTGTCTTAAACTAACAAGATGCAATTAAAAAACAATCTGTAGGGCCAAATTTTATTGATATATGTTTGAATGAAACCTCAATGGAGCGTAATAGCAAAATATCTCTGTTTTATTGTTGTATGGTTTATATACAGGTAAACGTAGAAGTCATTTCCAATTTTATCTTTTAATCATTTTACTTGTATTCAGAGACGGCAGCGCAGACTAGAGCAGCACCATGCCCATGGACATCAAACGATAGGTGGAGTTGGAAACCATGGTGGAACCGGTGCATTGCCACAAATTGTACCATTGAATGGTACAGCTATCCATGGCCCATCATCATTTACCACAACCTCATCGAAACCACCATTCCCTTCCACTACTTTGACAAAGGTATGTTGGTTTTCAAGCCACCAATGTTGGTTGTTCTTGCGAACTGGTATATATTCTTTTACTTGTTGTTAGCTGAGTTTTAATGATTGATTTCAATGTACCGGTAGTTTTTTTTAAGATATCGAATGAATGGATATATGCTTGAAGATAAAATTTGCCCCATAAAGGTATGTTGGTTTTCAAGCCACCAATGTCGGTTGTTCTTGCGAACTGATATATATTCTTTTACTTGTTGTTAGCTGAGACTAAAAGATTGATTTCTATGTACCGGTAGTTTTTTTTAAGATATCGAATGAATGGATATATGCTTGAAGATAAAATTTTGCCCCATAAAATTCAGTTTTTGAAGTGGATTCAGCAAAAAAAAAATGCCGACCATCCTTGCATTACCTCAGAGCCAGTGTCGCTAGAATGCTGCCAGTGGATGCAAATCTACTACAACTTAAGTTTAATGCTCTCTATTTTGGATCATTTTAACTTTAAATGTCTGAATGTCTAATATTTTTGGATTTGCTATAGGTTCCACTCCATCACAGTCATCAGCAACAAGGCGCCACACTCCTCCCTGGAATACTCAAACCAAATATATTGAGTAACAAGCATTTGTCTAAACATAAAGTTAAGGTGAGTCTTGATTACTTGTTTTTTGTGCAGTATTTTTCTACAACTGTATTCATTGTCTAGTGCTAATTTTTTTTTATCCAGTTTTGCTCAGAGCAAAGCCCGCAAGAGACCTCATACTTGAAAAGTCTCCTGAAACCTCTAGTGGGCAACGAGCTCCCAGTGCATAAAATATAAGAATAGGAACTAAGGAGTACCCATTCCTGACAGATGTCGATTAAAGCGGGTTTTAAAGATCAACACGACCAGGAGAGCAGTGGGAAGCCAAGAAATTCCAAAGTTGTGGTTGTTTGAAAAAAATTTTTTTGCATAACACTGTTTGTGACAATGGGACCTTTGCAGCGACAAAAGTAAATTGGAAACCAGTTGAGTAGATCCGTTAAATAGTTTGTTCAGAGGAATGAGGGGCAGGAACCTCCCTTGAACAAAGGCCAGTGTAATAACTGTAAAATAGACTAAGTGTTGGGAATGTTGCGACGATGCAACAAGCTTTGCAGACCAGAAGAAAGTTTGTGACCAATCTCATTGATCACACATAGTTGAGTATGGTCAAGCATGGGAGAACAGTAGCAGCACCATCCATCAAAAAACAAGTTTATGATACATTGGTACATAAATCCGAATGCCAGTGCTTTTCAAAAATTTCGGTTTTCAAATCTGCACATTCAGGTATACTAGTGCAATAGCACTATTCTACTAATTGCATTTTAGCAGATCGATTTTTTTCCCTGTCATGTTCTCCTCAGATATCCACCAAGAATTTGTTTACTTGAGGCTAATAAAAACCAAAATCAGAAAGTGCCAGTTTTTCCTTGGTTTTCGTAACTTCGATCAACTTTTTTTTATTTATTTCAATGATATATGGTGTTGTGCCATCATAATTTGCTTATTTGCTCTTCCGAAAGCTTGAAATGGGGGAAAATGTATGAATGTTTCGGTGATAAAGAGCCACTTATCGATTGATTTTGGCACTATTGGACACCTGCAGAGACTGTTACATGTCCCCCACCCCTCAATTTTCATAATAGGTATGATGACAAATTGGTCTTGTGGGCTCTTGTCGTATTGATGTTATATTTTATTTAATTTAGGCCACTGATGTCTCCACAAAAAGTATATATGGACATTATCAACTTCCTTCAATTAACAGACATATCTTTCACTGATATGTAGATTATGCAATATTTCGTCGGGAAAAAATTTGGTATAAAGTTCAAAAATTTGGTATGCCGGAAATTTTAAGCTTCCTTGTTCGTACATGTTCTTCAAGTCTCCAGTTTTTTCATAGGCAGTATACCAAGGCTATAAATATTTTGTCAAAATACTTGCTATATGACTAAATTCAATGCAATATCAACAGCCTGTGGATGATTTGATCGACATAACAAATCAATAAAAACAGTTCAGTATTTCTTCTTTACAAGCAAAAACTGACTAAATGTATTCTTTTGCCACCATTGGTTTATAGTTTACCTCTTCATTTACTTGGATTTAAGTATATAGTACACAATACAAATTTAAATCCATATCCACTGCCTAGACTGTAAAGTTATTATCTTAATGGTTTTTTTCTTGGTCTATCATTACATGGGTATTTTTTTTTAAAACTAGCGGATTAAGTTCTCATGGAAATCCTAATGAAGGCAGGCATGCATATTTTTTTTTTTTTTTTTTTTTTTATAGGAGTGGATCACCCTAATGAATAGAGGCAGGTAGACGGACAGGGTTACAATTTGAAAGATTTCGAACACCCAAGTTATTACACCATTTCGAACATTCAACATATACATTCACAGTTCTTATTATCCCAGATTGTGTATAAATTATAATGAATTGCGAATTTTCATGTTTTATCCACTGGTTTCTTACGTTACAAAATTGATGATTGCAACGTTTTTTTATAGGCAACCGTAGTTGGGTGGATGTTCTAGTTTGCCCAAACATTTCCCAATACATCCGATCTAGACTGCGCTTAGGTGAAACCTGTATTGTAGTACAACGTTGTCAAGAGTACCCTTCACATCTTCACATAAGAACTGTCATTTCATGTCTATATGTTAGGTTTATATATGTACACTTTTTTTAATATTTGTACATATCATACTACACCCTTTAAAATAAATGTATATATCTTTTTTTTAAATATGTTGAGTTTAGAACCAAAAACATGTCTATATGTTAGGTAAATGTTATGGTATAGCGAGACTGTGATGTACACTTTTTTTAATATTTGTACATTTTTTATCATACTGATCACCCTTTAAATAAATAATATATGTTTGTAGTTAATATAAAAGAGTTTATTTTGGTTATTATTTTTGAATACTGGGTTGCACAAGTCTTGTTTATATATGCATGCTATGTTTTTAGCATCCGCCACTGCAGATCGATCATGTACCAGAGCAATAGTACCCGATCGGGTAGGCTATTTAATTTGAAATGAAAGGATATTATTTTATTTTTATCCTCTCTGGTGGAAGCTCAATTATATGCAAATCCTGTGTTTGTATACACAGTATGCTTGAAAAATAAACACCAACTCGGGTCGGGTAACACCTTTTAGTTTTACCCGATCAAAATATATGTTTTGCTGTTGTTTTATAAAAAATGGCAAAGAAACACACCCATAGCGGATGAAGTGCACTTGGTGCAATAACACAAAATAACTGCAGAACAGACTTATTTAAGAACTTTATATGAATCGAAGTATACAAAGACAACATACTAAATTAAAGACAGCATTAGGAGATAGCTGTTCAAAATAGTTCCATAATCTGTGACAGACTCAGAAATAATAAAAACATAAATAACGCTCTTAGAAAGCTAAAACTACCTTAGAGTCCAAAGTGGCATAAATAAAAAAAAAATGAAAATGATTCCATTATATCAACATTCTCGTAGAATGGCAACGTTAGGTATTTTTTAAAACCTTTCATTCACCCCAAGGAAGTTGAAACTGTTTTGGACACCCAATAAAAAACAACATTCATTACATTAGATGGCTTACTGTAACCACATTGATCCTCCAAAAATACTCAAAGCGCTACTCTCTATCTTTTGCTTGCCATGCATTAACCACAGAGGGGCCTCACGTAGGGCAAGGTAACCAATGATTTATATCGATCCGGACAACAAGTTTTTAAACGTAGTCTTGAGTTATTTGCATGAAACAATCAAAAAATATTTTCTATTTGGTCGAAGTATTTATGCTCTTAATGAAAGTTAACTGCGCAAAAGTATTTTTCATCTCCAGTAGTTACTTCACTACGAATGTCTTTCGATTATTGAAGGATAAGAAGTTTGTTTTTTTCAAGAGAGATGCACCCATGCTTGAATGTCGATGCTGTAGTTTCTAAAGTAGCTTGAATAGGTGAAATATATTTGAAACCCAGGACAAGGAAAACTTCGCCATATATCCATAACTCGACAAGGCAATCAGAATTGCAAAATAGTGATTTCCACTCGCTGCGGTTTACTATGGCGGTTAAGTTCTGTTTTCCTCTCATGGTGTGCAGTTGCAGGCAAGGGTGGTAGTACGGTACGGTACGAAATTTTTATCGTACTTCGAAACAGGATAATATTTTCGTACCGAACTTCGTACCGTACTAGTCAAAAAAAAAGGCAATACCGTACTGTACGATAATTCTAATTTTTTCGTACATCATACCGAACTTCGTACCAGTACGAAAATAAGTACGATTAATTTTGTTCTTTTAACGTACCAAATTTCGTACTAGTACGAAAACAAAACGTACCAAAATTTCGTACTAGTACGAAAACAAGTACGTTTTTATGAAAGGGTGTTTCGTACCGTACCAGCAAAAAATGCCTGAAAGAGCCTATATCTGTAATGAAAACGTCTCTCCCACGGCTTGTAACTAAATTCTCAAACAGGCCGCACGATAATTTTTGTGTTGACATACGGTGCTTCGATTCTGGACAATCCCATCAATCACCAAATTCATTTTTTTGTAAATTTTTAATAACATAGAAACGGATAACATGTAATCACATTTTGTTTGAAAATATCAGAAGTTGTGTCGCTCATTTTACATTTTCCTTATTTCTTCTGACCATCAGTACTGAAAACATATCCACTTAGAAGTAAATGGAACAACTTGTTGAAATAAAAATTGAACAAAAAAAAAACAATACAAAAAAAATACAAACATAATCAGCGGTAAATGTTCAGCATACCACCATCACTTGGGTATTAAACGAGGCGCGCCTATGGGGAATGTTTCAGGTATTGTTCATGTTGGCTGATGACGCTCTAACCAAAAGTTTGAGAAGTGCGAAAAAAATAAGAAAATTGCATTTCACGTAAAAAAATTCTCGTTTGAATCAAACTTTCGGTTTACAGATGAAATTTACCATCAAATTTATTGGTGAATAATTCACAAAAAATGCCGTTCCCACCAAGCATTAAATAGTCCACCTCTTCAAGTTTGCCCAACTGAAATTGAATGCTAATTACATTGACATGCTAGAAAAATGCTTATGTGTTGCAACGCAAAAACATGATTGCATCAATTATGTCTTCTTTTAGGCCCAAGCGTAGCTGATCCAAAATATAACGCAAACCTGAGAACGTGCGCTCCACACTGGCTTGTGTTACCGGAAGAGCTACAGCAACCTCAGCCAATTTTTTCAGGTTATAACTCGGGTATGCATGCCACCATGCAAAAAGATTTACATTTTTATCAATGCGTGCTGTGTTATCGAAGATATCAATCTCTCTTTCAATTTCACGAATGTTTAAGCCTGTCACAGGGAGCCTTTCGTTTTCGCTTGCAATTAGAAGCTGATCAATTATATCCTCATCCGATTTTTCACTATTAGTATCTTGATCTGCAAGGTCAGTATATTTTCGGTGTTATGACCATTTCCCTCCTCGTCTTCAATCCTTAATATTCTCATCCAGAGCTCACTTAAATGGCGCTTAGCGATGCTTTTCTGTGGTATTTTAAGTAGACATTGAAACCGCGGGTCGAGATAAACTGCGGCGAGAAGCGCCGAATTGTTGACGAGAGATGGTTCTCGCTTCTCCATAGCATGCAACAGAGCTGTTGAAGGACTCCCGGGTGATTTTCCAGAAAGTCTAACCTTACACTTCATCCACTCTCCCAAAAATTTTCCGGCAGTTAACTCTTCTAGCTGCAATGCAATTGTCGTGTCGTAGACGGGTTTTAATGTTTGCAGTAGGTCTTCGATGAGCAACCAAGTTTCGTCTGCAATTGACAATGCTTCGTTGGCCAGAGCAATTTGATTCAAAAATGCTTTGCATTCCACCATGCTGAGTAACATATTATATGTTGAACCCCATCGCGTTTCACAGTCCAGCTTAGGCAGGGGTTTGCCATTTTGTTTGAAAATCAGGCGCATATTCTGTGTATGGGTTTTGTTAACCACTTTGCGAACATCTGAAACTAATTTTTTAATGTCGTCGTTTTTGCTAATGACATTATGAACACTCAACTGTAGGGTACGAACGGCACAACGAACTGATACTACGCCATCGGAAGCGGTGGTGATGTCGCTCAGAGCCTCGTCCAGGGCTACAATGATGGATTCAGTTTCTGGATTCTCGTCAACAACATCTTGATCGTGCACATTTTGTATTTCTTCGGCATCCATCCTCATCAGTTCGTCGACCTTCATAACATTTGAACCGTTGTCCGTTGTAAGACTATAAACTTGCTCCTCATTGATCCCAATCTTTTGCAGACAATCCGTCAGATTTGTTCGGATTTCAGCAGCGGTCGCCTTTGAAGTCATTTCCTTGACGCTCACAGTTTTCACTTCTAATTCTCCATCTATAACTGTTTGTACATTTATGCCTAAAAAGTGTCGCCCTCTTCTGGTACACAAATCGATCTTCACGCACACCATTCGTCCTGAAAACTTGACTTTTGCTTCATTCATTCTAGTTTCAGCAGCTTCAAGTGTTAATATTCTTACGGTTTTAGGATTCAAAGTCATCTCTAGTTTTTATAGTATCGGGCGCATAATTTTCGGTATTCCCGACTTCTCGAAAACTGAGAGGGGCAAGCCATTTGTCGTGACCGCCTCCACCGCATGCCGACGAATTGCTGCCTTGCTGGAGTGGAACTCAATTTTCATGATCGGACTTTCTGCCCGACTGCTCACTTGAACCAGGAATGTAACTCGAAATGAGCTCATGTCTACGTTTGCGCGTTTGTACTTTCTCCTCTGTTGCTTTTTTGAACTCCTCCGGATGCATCTTTTTAAGATGATCTAGCAATGGCTTGGAATGAACTTCGCACCCTCTCTTCGGAGTATATTTATAATTGCAATCAGATATTTTGCACTCAGCATTCGTAACAGTAAAGTTAAAATGAGCACATCCAAGAAATTCGCGGCGTCGACCCATTATCACAAGTAATTTTTGTCAGTTATGGTATGGAATGAAAAACGCATAGAAGCACCAAGTAACTCGACTAAATGTCCGCAGTTAGGTAAGTACAGTCAGGCAAGTTTATTCCTGCCCACACAAATTCACAAGCAAGCACATTACAAACCGACATTTAAGTGCGGACGAGACCTTTGCATTATGACGTCATAAACGACTAATAAGGATGCTCGTGTTTTCATGGTGGTGCGAGTGTGCGACTGCAAAAGGCAGAAATTGGAATGTGGCATGTTTAGGTACGAAAAAGAGTACGGTACGGTACGAAAAAAATACCGAACTTTGTACCGTACCGTACCAAGTACGATAATGAAAAAAAGAACCGTACCGTACTATCGTACCGGGATATTCAATCGTACCGTACCGAACTTCGTACCGTACCGAACTTCGTACCGTACCGTACTGCCAGCCTTGGTTGCAGGCACTGCTAATTGCAGCCGATCTTTATCATTCAAGTGGCCGTAAGTTGACTCATTTAGTAGCTGCTTTAAGCCTTGAATATAGTTGAATCCCAAAAATTACTATCGGCCATTTTGCGGCTCATGCAAATATCCGGAAATAGCTAATACCGTAAGTATATTGTATTTTGTAAGTCAGTAGGCTTTTACCAAGATCAACGCACGAGAAAGGTAATGCATGCTGGGTGCCTCTGGGTCAACCACAGCCTAAATACCTTACCGGTTTCTTATTGATCCCGCGCTGGTTTTTTTTGCTCTTTTTTTAATGAAACGAATTTTTCGTTCTGTTATAATGAAATAAATACACCTAGACGTTGGCCTTCTCGGGAGACAAAAACTGAACGACTTTTTGCAACAACGTAAGATCTTCATGTTCTCACGCCAGTGTGAAAGTCCTAGCTAGTCAATCCTCTCACCCTTTAAAGAAATATTATCTTGTGATTCTGCAAAGAGCTCATTTCGTGGAAGATGTCACAGATTCATCCAAAACCTGGATTTTAAACAATCCCACCACTAATAGTGGTGTTGATCTTTATGTATGAGCAAACATCACTTACGAAACTACTAATGAGTTTGAGCTGAAAGAACTAAACACGGAAGATATACAGATTAAAATCAAATTCCCTCATGAACATACTGTTACCCTAAATTTCTTTGGAAAAATACATTCAGAAAAAATAATGTGAATTTATTTTTTCAAATATTGCAACAGTACTTGTTAATTCATCCGGTTATGTCACTGTAAAAGTTGGTCGAAGTAAAAATTTGTTCATGTAACAAACCAAGAATGTAGTGCACACTATTTTTTCAAATGCACCAATATAAGTAATCTCATTCGCAAGGGGAAAAAATTACTAATTTTCAGATGCTTCATTTATCTCGAAATGCCAGAATTAGAGATAGTCATTTCTCTTCCTGTTTTTGTCGAACGAAATTTATTCAAAGTGTCATATAAAGCCATCAGAGACGTGTAGAAAAGGAATTGTCCCAACAATTAAAATGAATCACAGCACTATCAGACTACTGGTACGGTAGTTGGGATAGGATATCATTTTTCTCCTGCGGGAGAGAAAAGTCGAGAATATAGCTTAACCAATGGCGAACCACGACCCCTCGTGAAGATACCAGTTCGGAATAGGGGTTAAGGTTTTTGGATTATCATATTTCTCATTTTGCCTGTGCATGGACATGGTTGGTGCACCGGATTCCACGGCGTATATCGATATATTGATCGATATATCGTTGTCAGATTAGATTGTAAAACTGAAGAGTGTACTATTCAGTTGATTGTTCCATCCAATATAAGACGGGATTTGTTTCATAAGCTTCATTCTTTGCGCAATGCAGGCCATTTAGGTGTCAATCGTACTTTTAAAAGTACACGCCGCAAGTTCTATTGGCCTGTTTTTAAGAAAAACATTCTAAGATGGTGCAAAGACTTACGCTTCGACAAAAATGCTGTATGGTAGAAAACAAGGAGATCATAAACAACTTGTATGTGGATCACCGATGGAGCGAATTGCAATTAATTTTTTCGGGCCATTGCCGACTACCGAAAATGGAAACGAACACATCTTGGTGGTTTCGGACTATTTTTCTAAGTGGATAGAATGTTTTGCCCTTCCAAATCAGAGAGCTGATGCTACTGCAGATGTGTTAGTCACTTAGTTTTTCTAACGTTTTGGTGTACCGAGAATTCTTCACTCAGATCAAGGCAGAGATTTTGAATCAAAATTATTCTCTAAAATGTGTGAATTATATGGAATACAGAAAACTAGGACAAGCCCGTACCATCCGCGCTCTGATGGACAAGTTGAACGATTTAATATGACGATTCAACAAATGCTTAAAGCTTTTGTCAACGATAATCGCAATGACTGGGATGATCATCCTACATTTCTTTGTATAACGTACCTATCTACAGTACACGATAGCATTGGATATTCACCTAATAAATTAATGCTTGGCCATGAGATTGATATGCCGGTTGATGTAATGTTTGGCAAACCAGAGTCTACAACAGATCTCTGTTACACTGATTTTATCGAATGTTTCGCGAATGCGACTGAAAAAGCTTTTCTATACGCAAGACAACATCTTAATGCAAGGCAACAACAAGGCAAAAACGTAATTTTGACCTCAGAGTCAAGTCTCAAGTCTTTTCAAAGAGATGAATTGATGTGGTATTATTATCCAGCAAAACATCGGAAACTCAGTATTTCCTGGATTGGACCTTATCGAATTTTGGATTGTCTACTTAATCATTTGTACAGCGCTTTTTGGAATATCCCGTGTTTTCCTGATTTATTCCAGTTTTCTCTCATTGTAGGACTGTCAGTTGATATTTTAGTGTTTAGTTAATACCGATACATATTTGGATATTTTAGGAAACTGTGTGTTGTCTTTTTCTACACTGCCAGTTAGTGATCTTCAGTCGGTAATATGTCAATTTCTACTTGTGTCTAAATGGTGATTAGCCCTTTCTGTAGCCTAACGTCAGATGCGTCGATCTACTGTTTTTCATGTGTATTTTGTTATTTAATTGGAGTATTTGGTTGTATTAAGTCTCAGCTCTTATATTATAGTGCACGGCTTCCCAAACTGGGGGTCGAACTTTAGGGGTTGCGGAATGTATCCCAATTTTACATGAAGTACTGCATATGCTATTGTATTTTTCTTTCTTACTTTTTTAAGCTTAACTATAGCCTGATACACAGCAGTTTTACAAACGGCAAGCATGATGGATATTTGTCGCTCTGTATACCCCCTTTCTTTTAATAGATTTATCTGAGCTCGTTTTCCTGCCCATTTTTTAAGGAAGCTAAAATAAGTAAACACCAGCAAGTTGTGAGTTTACAAAGAGCAAAACTTACCTGAGAATGCTATATAAAGTTCGAAAATAGAATTACTTTGAATTCAGTAGATTATTGGGTTTTGTTACTGAATGAAATGAATTATTTTCATTTGTACTGATGTGTTGATACTTGGTCTTAAACTTTTGCACAGCACTGTATTTATGACACCATGAAACTCATACAGACGAGAGCCAAGTTAACGAAAACACAATTTAATTAAACTTCAGGAGCCCAGTACAGAGTAAGTAGAGCGTGCCAGTAACTAGATATTAAAAAAGACTGATCAAATGGATAGGTCGCTATGGCAGATCCTGTTGAAGCTGCGGTAGAGGCAGATGCAACAACAGCTTGCACATCAGAAAAGCGCAAGTGCATTAAGGAAAAGGCGGCTAGTCATACGAAAAAGAGAAAGTATAACGAAAGTTTTTTGCAGTATGCTTTCACTTTTGTATCGGAAAACAATGAACACGGTCCACTTTGTTTGATCTACATCTGGCAAGCGAGTGTCTCAAGCATGTCAAGTTGAAATGACATCTTCACTCCAAGCATGATTCTCATCGCAACAAGCCAGTAAAATTTTTTCAACGCTTACTGCGAATATCGGAAAGACAATCATTTGGAAGTAAAGTTGCAGGCAAAGAGAAGTACACAAGAGCATCCTTTGAGGCTTCCTTATTAGTTGATAAAAATAAGAAACCTCACAACATCGGCGAAGAACCAATTTTACCAGCCGCAATTAAACTGAGCGCGATAGTTCACGGCAAAAAAGAGTCTAATGAAATGCGCAAATTCCATTGTCAAACAACCCTGTCTCAAGGTAAATTTGCGAAATCAGCGAAGATCAACGCGAGCAACTCATTCTACGGATTGATGAGTCGACGGACATCACCAAAATGGCACATCTTTTGTCATATGTTATGATACATTTACAATAACGACATTCACGAGGATTGACTGTTTTGCCAACCATTGCAAGAACGTACCACAGGGTTGGATAATTTTCAGAAAGTTGATGGTTTTTTCACGGAAGTGGGGCTATCTCGGACGGAATGCGTTGGTGCATGTACTGACGGAGCTGCTGCAATGACAGGACATACCGCTGGGTTTCATGCAGGAATAGCTTGAATTTAGTCCTTTCATTTCAATAAATGTCACAAATGTATAATTCACACTACTTATCATTTTAGCCGTGAAAGGGGTCGCGGGAAATTTTGGGAGATTAACAGGGGTCGCGAGCGAAAAAGTTTGGGAAGCCCTGTTATAGTGTACCATAAATTAGATAATCTGTGCTGAACCGCGACTGTGTGATCCATCTTTTCAACCTGTGATTGGTTTCTACCTCCACCGTCAAGGTGTTCGTAAATTGTATACAAGTGGTCTCAAAGACTGTCAACTATCGAACTGGATATATTTGGTTGTGGCTAACCTCAGCGCCTATTTCAGGTACGCCACATATACTACCATGACACAATAATAACAACATACAACAACACAGCCCTTAGCAAAGCTCATAAATAGCGCAACCTAATTCTTGGTAAAATAAGTAAATGACCCTAATTAAAAAACAGTACGACTCGAGCTTGCTGACTTGCTACACACACCTTGTACAGCAGAAGTTTCTAGAACAGTGGTTCTCAACCTTATTCTTTCCATGGTCCATTTTCGTTGCCCAAAACTTCTGTAGCCCAATACAATTCTTTGGAAGCAAGAACTTATAAAATAGGTTTAGACGAAAACAGCAAAACACATTTCAAAACAGATTATTTATTTAACCGTGCATTGGTGAGATACTTGTTGCTGAACATTATTGACCAATACTAGTTTTTCCTCCCCAAGCCATTATTCCTGTAAAATTAAGTATATAGCACAAATGGAACAAAATTTTTCAATAAAACTAGCCTCTTTTAATTGGTCTGTTGCCCACTTCAAAATGGTTCCATGGCCCACCAGTGGATGCCCCAGAAGATGTCAAGAAGACATTGTACCTGACAATATCCTCTTCTTTATTCATCAGAAGGATAAAAGATATCTGGCGGAATACTTGGATCTAACTTTATTTTTATTAAAATAGAGTTTGATAGTGCGTTCAAGTCACACTGATCACCGCTGAGTTGCGTTAAAGACCTGTCATTTAGTATGCCTTCAACACCAATGAGAAGTGACCAGAGTGGATAATCTGTTACTGTTTGTGACTCTGTGAGTCCACGAAGAGTCTTTTTCACTTCTTTCACCATCCTCTCGCCATTTTTCTGACTGGATAAAGGAGGCGAAAAGTGCCGCTGTATACCCTTTTGTGTAAGAGCACTCAATTCGTTTAGAATTCTATTTCTTGATACCATTAGCTATAACAAGTCTGCCATCGACATTTCTCCAACTCTGGCATTACAAGTGCGACAAGGAATACATTCACGAAGTACTTATAGAGACAGATGCTTGTCCCTTTGGTATCTAATATTTTTCTCTCACAGACGAGAGGACATGTAATGTTCCGGAGTGTCCGATGTTGCATATCAATTATTAGTTTAGATGGGTGAGGATAGAATTGGGTTCTTTTGTGGTAGTGACAGATCGGAATTGACGTCCTCCGACTCTCAATACTTCAATAATGACGATTGGATTGCTTTTTAAGTAACGCAACTTTAAAACTTGTTGAGATATTGCCCTGTCGAATATTGAGTGAATCGCAAAATCCAACACATTCCCCTACGTAAGCGATGAGTACCTCTTCACAAATTCTTCTCAGAGTGACTATGACTACGGCAGATGAGGTTATTTGTATGAAATTATTTCTAACCTGTGGCAAACTGTGAGCTGTTGCCTGTTGAAGAGAAATTAGTTGAGGGCCATGTAGACTCGTCTTGTAGCAGAAAGCTCGGTGCATGGAAACAAATATCACGTCTTTACCTCGTCTGGCGTGACACCCCCTGACGCCAAATCAGCAGGGTTATGTTCAGTGTCTACATGAAGTAATTGATTTTGCTTCGTTAGCGAGTGTATAGCACTTACTCGATTTGGTACAAATCTCTTAAAACGCTCAAAGCGACTCCGAATCATTTGAAGCACTTTCATCGAATCAGTTCATGAGAATGTGTTATCCACTACGTAATCAAGTCCACGAAAAATGGAGCTCGCAAGTTCAGCAGCAACACCTGCAGCTGCTAACTCGAGTAAAAGAATGGGAATCATTGGTTTAGGAGCAACTTTAGATGTACCCTTGACGAAACTGCAATGATTTCTTCCTTGTTTATTAGTCGAAGATAAGTGCAAGCACCATATCCAGAGGAGCTAGCATTTGAAAAGCAGTGTGGTAAAGGGTTGTACGAAACCATGCGGATCGAAGACTTGACTAACCATAGAAAGTATGCCTCTGTCATTTGCTGCTAGCAATGCAGAAAGCTGTTGGGTGAGTCTTATGAATGCAGTGACCGCATTAGTAGATTTCAAACCATCATCGACGTATAAGTTTTTTAATATAGTATTCACAGTACCGGGATCTGCATTTGCGATATTTTCAAGAGCCAACTTATGTAGTATAGACAATTGCCAATAACATGGAATTTCATACAATATTGAACCGGGTCCTGGCTCAGATCATTGTCTGGAAACCATAGAAAGCGACGTATATCAGCATCACAAGGGGTGACCAGTATACGATGTGTTTGATATTACAGACGAATGCAATCAATCCCTGGCTGAACCGAGTGTCAACACCAACCAGCGAATTAGTGTTGCCAGCCACGTAAAAACTTGCGCCTTAAATAAAAAAAGACACTTCTCTGCAACCGACAGGTTAAATGGCAGTTTTGATGTCATCAGATTTTTTTTATAGCCACTTCTTTTGAGTGGGTCACCCTGTCCAAGGCCCTGTAACAGCGGCCACTTATAGGCGGACAGGGTTACAATTACTGGAAAGATATGATCTTTTCCTGTTCGGCTTAGCCTACCCAAGTTATTACACCCTGGGTTGAGTGGTGGGCGTGGATAAGCGAGCCGGACTCGAACCCGAGGTCTTCAACCTGCGATGCCAACATGTTTAACCACTAGGCCATCGCGCCCCCAATAAACCTACACAATATCCACAATAAACCTACTTGGAATCTGGAAATTTATCCTATTAGTTTCTGACATGAGCGTTTGATCAGGTCCTGTTAATGCCCAGTCTAAGGCCATGTGCTGTTGGGGTCCCAGTGCGTCCTAACCTCGTTTACCTGATTTCATATCTACTTAAAACATCAACACCAATAAGATCGTCAATGCTGGCAAAACAATTTCAATGCATAACATACCTAGATCCATCGCTTACTGTGGTTTTATTGTCCTGTCTTGTCGTTGCTATTTCCAGATGAAATAGCGTGGTGTTTCTGTCTGCATCCATCAATTTGACATCGTCTCTGCGATTGACATTTACTTGCCAAACGATCTGATCTCATGTAGTTGTAGCAAAGATTGTTGTTTCTCACGTGCTCGCTACGTTTTGTCACATCTATGTATTTGAAATTATCACATCTATATATAGCATGATCACCTTTGCAATATAGACAACGAATTGCCAGTAACCACAGAACCATTTGGTATCCTTCAAAGACTCAATGATATCCTTTATACGAGGTAGCGGATAGACATCCTTGTAAGTGATATCATTCAACATACGGATATGCACACAAAAACGTGTCGATCCGTCCTTTTTAGGGACTAAAACAATAGGAGAAGAATATTGAGATGCGCTGGGTTCCATCACACCTTGTGCCAACATATTATCAATTGCCTCATCCACAACTCTTATTTTGACTTGCTTGTCATTTTGATTAACCGCCAAGACTGGAACGGTGGATTTTCACGGATCGACAATAGAAGAAACCAGCTGAATACCATCAGCAAGGAAGCATGAATATAGCGGTTCAACAATGGCAGCTATGTCAGATAAAGAGTTCGACCAGGGACAACTAAGTCAAGCTGGAACGACTACTTTATAGTGTGGCGGGGGTCGTAATATCTTCTCGTACAGTGACACGGCAACAAGGTATCGACTTCTCAGTATGCAATTTAATTTCTTGCCCACGTATCATCATGTGACCTGATGATAAATAATGAATACTATCATTTTCACGAAGATAGTCCATACCTAAAACCTCATTAGACATCCCTAACTGGGCAACAATCACAGTGCAACGAGTAGACAAAGAATTAATTTTCAGTTCAAGCTCCATTGCACCCAAGGACAATAATTCATGACCCCCGACTGCTATAAGGGATTCTTCTAGAAGCATCAGGTCAGTATATTTCCCACCTATGACATCAAAGATAGAAACATCAATAGGCGTAGTCATTGCACCACTGTCTACCAGAAAGTTGAATGGTTGATTGTTTACAAGTACACGTGAATGCCAACTATTGCTGTACTGCAAGGAACAAATATTTAAGTCTAGGTTATAGTTTACTGGTCCGTCAACATTAGTCAATTCAGCGGACACTGAGGACCTCAAATCCGCTGAGTGTCATTTAAATTTGCGTTTGTTGAACTTTCATTTAGCGCAGATTCAGTGGTAACCACTCGACTAGGGCAATAACGCTACATGTGTCCAGTCTGCTTGCAATTAAACATGCCCTACAATCCCTACCCCAATGTCCATTCTTACCAAACCTAGGACATGGATTTCGTGGTGTGCCATCGAAATTGCGAGAGATATTACCGCGTGGCTCAACATTTTCGATTATCAAATGCAGCTTCGCTAAAATCTTTTCACCAATGCTACCTGCGAAAGATGAAACATTTGCGGTCTTGTCTTGTTTCGCATTAACTGCAG
The DNA here is from genome assembly GCA_963675895.2 of Styela plicata. Taxonomy (NCBI): domain Eukaryota; kingdom Metazoa; phylum Chordata; class Ascidiacea; order Stolidobranchia; family Styelidae; genus Styela; species Styela plicata. The sequence goes on from OZ023138.1 coordinate 342,745, forward strand.
CGATAAGCGGCTTGCTAATGTTCCTCTTATCTGCCATTTCAGAACGATCAACCGAATAATACAGAGTAGCTAGCAACAAAGCTTTTTCGAACTTTTCAGGCTCATGCATTGTAACATGTTTGATCATGCTTTCATCAGTTAAGACGGCGAGAAACTGTGACTTTAAAATATCATCCTGTCCACTTACATCAAGATATGGATATGCAAGAATAACAAGTTCCATCAACTTACTACCAAAGTCTCGTGGGGTTTCCGTCGTTTATATTTTGCGACAATGCAATGTGGTACAGTATGAACTTTCATTTCCTACCGGGTTGAAATAGTGATCGAAATGCGCCACAATATCAGTGGAACTGGTATGCTTACATTCCGGCAAATCTTTCAAAACATCGAGGGCTTGTCCTGTCATACAGGTAGCTAACTCTAGCCCAGCAGTATTATTATCCCACATATTATAGCTAAAAACCAATTCAAAATGACATAGCTAGGCCACGTCATGGTATGGGCTCCATCAAAATAGATTGGTTTCTTGGGTGCTTTAGTCATCATAGAAACGTTAGCTGTGGTATTGAGAAAATCACTGGCAGTATTAACACCACCTAGTGTAGTTTGAAATTTTGTTCCAGTAGAAACTGATCTATGTTTGCTAAAAGACGGCTTACTTGCAACTTTCCGGCTCTCTTTATCACCAGAAAATGAAATACCAGGTGAAAAATTACTCACATGACCTGGTTTCACAATACGTACCGCCATTGTTTGAGAACAAGCATCATGTCGGCCACTCCGTTCTGCACCATCTGTAATCTCTGAGCCAGAATACGGGGTTTACGTACCTGTGTAAAATTAGCAGGTGTAGATGTAACTGGACTTGGGCGGTCATCATGCGACATTGGCGTTGTTTCTACAAAAATAGCATCTCCATTACCTTTCATCATAATCAAAAGGTCCTCCGACATATTGTAAATCTGTCCGAAAAATGACTTCGTTTCCGCGTTTTGACATTCGACCGTTTCAAGTTGAAAAATAACGTGCTGCAAAACTTCGTCCAATTTCGCTTGTTTCTCCAAAATTTCTTCCCGTCTCTGCTCAGATTCCTTCGCCCTCTCTTTAAATTGCCGCATTTGCAACAGCAAAAGTTTAATATCCTCTTCCGCCGTATTTTTTTTTTCATTTTGATCGCAAATTGGTCGTCAACTAAAAAATAAACTTCAAAATGTCCCAGACGCAACAATAAAAATATGGTCTACTGGTCTTATCCCTATCATAGTCTAGTGCAGTTCCCAGCCAAAAAATTTTATTGTCAATCCTGGCGTGCTCGCCAATTTATTTTTGTTTAACTATATGTGGCGTACATGAAATGAGCACTGAGGTTAGCCACAACCAAATATATCCGGTTCGATAGTTGACAGTCTTTGAGACCACTTGAATACAATTTAAGAACGAATTGACAGAAGAAATCACTCAAAGAATAAGGAACGGTGGAGGTAGAAACCAATCACAGGTTGAAAAGATGGATCACACAGTCTTCGTGGTTCACCACAGATTATCTAATTTATGGTACACTTTAATATTAGAGCTGAAACTTAATACAACCAAAAACTCCCTTTAAAAAACAAAATACACATGATAAACAAAAGATCGACGTATCTGACATTAGGCTACAGAAAGGGCTAACCACCATTTATACACAAGTAGAAGTTGGCATATTAAAGACCAACGATCACTAACCGGCAGTAGAAAAAAGACAACATACAGTTTCCTAACATATCTAAATATATATCGGCATTAACTAAAGACTTAAATATCAACTGACAGTCCTTCAATGAGAGAAAACCGGAATAAATCGAGAAAACACGGAATTATTCCTTAAAGCCCGGAAAAGAGCCTCACAGTATCAGCTGATTGCCTATAAATGGAGGGCAGAGCAGAGTCTGAGCCTGTGATTGTTCAACCATGATAATCGAACCACAGTGGACAAAATAAACACACACATAGTTCGTTTTATTGTTATTTATGAACATCCTAAATTGAAATGTCTCAAAACTCCTTATCTCAATTTGAAGGTTTGACACATGATGAGAGCTCAAAGTACGCCAAAAGAAAAAAAATCGCAACGAGGCTTGTCGGCTTGTCGTGTTTTGGATCTCAAAATAACGATTAAGGGCTAACGATTATTAAATCATTTAATATAAAAGTCGGAATGACTGATTTTTTTATTGCATTTTTATGAGAGGTTCAATTTTGTCTAAAACTAATGTTTGGGGAATATGAGTTCTTACAACATTACAGTAATGTTCAAGAACAGGTTGATTTTGCAATAAATTTAATGTGCATATTCACCAACTTTTCACATTAACTTATCAACTATCTAGCAATCTTGGTTGGCATATGGAGGTTGCAGCAACATAAATACGTTTTCTGGCTGGTATTCTCGTCATGCAGGAAGGGGAATAGGAGAATATAGCTTAATTATATGGCTAGCCACGACCTCTCGTGCTGACACCAGTTTGAAAGGTGGTAATAATATTTCCCATTTTCCTGTGGATGGGCCTGGTAGGTGCGAGAAGCTGTAAGCAGTGCTTGCTTGAACAATCATGCACCGGCGAGGCGTCTAGCAGACTTCTCGCATAATTTTTTTTTTTTATTTGCATTTTCATCAAAAATGACATATAGAATATGATTTCATTTTCATCCTGTGGGAGAGCAAAGCCGAGAATTCAGCTTAATCATATGGCGAACCACGACCTCTCGTGTACGGTGTAGATACCAGTTCCGAATCGGGTGTTTTTTGGATTATCGTATTCCTCAATTCTTCCTGTGTATGGGACGCTTGTGGGACCTGACGGGAAGTACTAAAATGTCGTCGGAGGAGTCGAGGGCTAAACCTAAAGGGAAGCGTCGGAGGCTAAGGGAAAGCGTCGGAGGCTGAGAGAAAGCGTCGGAGGCTAAGGGAAAGCGTCGGGAGCTAAGGGAAAGCGTCGGTGGCTATGGGAAAGCGTCGGACGCTAAGGGAAAGCGTTGGGGGCTAAGGGGGAGCGTCGAGGGCTGAGGGGAAGCCTCAGTAGCTAAGGGAAAGCGTCGGAGGCTAGGGGAAAGCGTCGGGGGCTAAGGGAAAGCGTCGGGGGCTAAGGGGAAGCGTTGAGGGTTAAGGGGAAGCGTCGAGGGCTAAGGGGAAGCGTCGGGAGCTAAGGGAAACGTCGGAGGCTAGGGGGAAGCGTCGTGGGCGAAGAGAAAGCGTCGGATGCTAAGGGTAGCGTCGAAGTCTAAGGGAAAGCGTCAGAGGCTAGGGGAAACCGTTTTAGGCTAAGGGAAAGCGTTGGGGACTAAGAGGAATCATATGGGGCTAAAAGGAAGCGTCGAGGGCTAAGGGGAAGGGCCGAGGGCTAACGGGAAGCTTTGTGGGCTAAGGGGAAGCGTAGAGAGCTAAGGGGAAGCATAGAGGGCTAAGAGGAAGCGTCGAAGGCTAAGGGGAAGCGCCGAGGGCTAAGGGGAAGCGTCGAGGGCTAAGGGGAAGCATAGAGGGCTAAGGGGAAGCATAGAGGGCTAAGAGGAAGCGTCGAAGGCTAAGGGGGAGCGCCGAGGGCTAAAGGGAAGCTTTGGGGGCTAAGGGGAAGCGTCGAGGGCTAAAGGGAAGCGTCGAGGGCTAAGGGGAAGCATCGAGGGCTGAGGGGAAGCGTCGGAGGCTAAGGAAAAGCGTCGGTGGCTAAGAGAAAGCGTCGGGGGTGAATAGAAGCATCGGAGGCTAAGAGGAAGTGTAGAGGGCCAGGGGAAAGCGTCGAGGGCTAAGGGCTTTTAACGTGTAGGGCTTTTAATGTTTATGTTGTGATCACGAAAATAAATTAAAAGATCCCGCCTAAGGCTAACTTGAATGGTCACAAAAGTGCATAAAAGCGAGTGCATTTTTATCCATTAATAAGAGAAGATTAGATTGTATTAAGATTCTGAAATTATTCTTTTTGTTGAAGTATAATAAAGTATATCAAACTTGGTCTCTATTTCGTTCTTTTATCTTGACCTTTTAGGGTTAAGATATTATATAAGCTCCATAACTGGTAAACCCTTGGAAGAATAGTGCCTTCTGATTTGAAGTGGAAGATTGCCGTATCATTGAAGCACGGGAGTCAGGACAGAGCAGTTAAGTAACGTTTTTCGCGATTATATTAAATAGCGTATAGGGGCCATTGCTAACATTAATCTGTGTTCGTATTTTTTCATCCAGCGTGTTCAACTTCAATTAAAGAATCGATGTTGTGCAAAGACAAAGAAGACAAGACGATGTACAACACTAAAAGTTGATAAAAAAAACATTATTCATAAAAGCAAACAATCAAATTTATAAAAATGAAGACGTCGCTGATAAAAACTAAGAAATTATATTACTTAGATGCCAGATTTTATATATATTGTGCTGCGTTATTATTTCTTGCCATTATAATGTTTATTTTACAGTGAAATAATTTTAAAATTTTCTTCCTCTACGAAAACCATTTCATGTATTTTCTCTCTTCTTTTATGGTGTTAAAATTTGGCTTATCAATTTCTTAAAGAAATTGCTTAAATTGATATTTTATCATGCATACTTTTTCTGATCAATTAATTGTGCGTCAGTGGTAATAAACGTAAATTTTCGTTTTGAACCAAATTAATTGAGAGTGACAGATACAAACAAATAATTTTTGTTGAATAGATTTTACGTTGATAATGAAAAATTGAAAGATGATTTAAACGAATCATACTTTAAAGAAAACATCGCTGCAGAAGACGGTAAACGCGCCAGGATATATTCGCAAAAAGCGAGTATCAATTCAAAAACTCTTTTGTTATACAAAGTCCAAAAATGGCAAAGACTAACACAACTACAAAGGCAAACGATGCCACATTTTTTACTTATAAAGCGCAAAAGCTATTCATTGTGTAACAAAATATATTGCATTCAAACATTGTTCAATCTGTCAAAAAATTTTTTTCATTAAATAAAACGCCAACTCTACATCTTTCAAACCTACATTTTCTATATCTTTACTTTCTCTTACTAAATTTTCACCTCTCCTGATGGGAAATTTTTTTGTTTTAGATGTGAATTTTACGTATGTATGCTCATTTTATTGTTGTTTTTTTATATCGTTATATATTCCAGAAGCTGACCATTCATGTTAAATAATCAAAGTCACTCCGTGTTTAGGGGGCCGACATGAATACAATGGATTAGTGAATTAACCCATAACAGTGAACATAAATATGCTACACATTTACCCCGTTATAGATTTATATTTCTCGAGGTTTATTTGCATAAGCGTCAGAAAATATGTGACGTTTGTTTTATTTTCATTTAAAACTATGAAAAAAATGCATGAACTCGAACTCTTTTTGACTTCTGAGCTTGAACTAGAACTATTTAGAAATTTTCCTACTCAGTTCGCATCCCCGGTGGAAACCGTTGACACTACGCCAATTATAGCGTTCGATTTGGAAGGACGGGATGTTTTCGTCTGTGCTACAATTGCTTCTTCTTCATTTTATGTGGTTCGTAGCATAATCAGAGGTATTTAGTAGATTCCTTCCAGATGCTGCTTCCAACTCTGCCTGATGCGGGTTTAATATTGGGATAAGCCGGTTGAACCCATCCACTAATGGGTTAATAGGTCTTAGAGAATGTGTTTCAACCTTTCTAGCTGCAAATCGAGTATTTTAAATCTGAATCTGATAATAATTTTTTTCTATTCGACGCCCTCGACGCTTACCCTCATCTCTTGACTCACTACGCTTCTTCTAATACAACCTAGCCCTTGACGCTTCCCTCTAGCCCCCGACGCTTCCCCTTGTCTCCTGACGCTTCCCCCTAGCCCCCAACGCTTCCCCCTAGCCTCCGACGCTTCCCCTTAGCCCTCTACGCGCCCGACGACAATTTAGTACTACCGTGGACCTGGTTGGTGGAAGGAACTGCAAGAAGTGCTTACTTGAATCACAGTGCACAGGCGAGACGTACACAGATCAAGCACAGACTTCTCGCATATAATCATCTCTCATGGGATTCGAACCTGCGTCATGACTATCAGAAATGCAAAGCTTGAACGCCTTACTGATTGAGCTAACCCGAACAGGGTACGGTACTGGATCTGGGGTAGTCTAGCTCTGAGCTCTGGGTTAGCTACCGGTATCAGTTTTATACCGGGTACCTTAGGGTACGGTATCGAAGTCCAAAAACTACATTGGCGAGTAGAGAGAGAATTCCTAAACCAGAAAATAGCCATGAATTACAACAATACCGGTAATACTAACTACGGTAGTTTACAACAAAATTTTCGTTAGCGGTATAGGCTTTGGGCTTGGAGATGGCAATACTGGTACGGTAGGACATCCCTGTCACCAAACCACCGTACGGTAATTTTAATCTGAATTAGTTCACGGAGCAAGGTTTTAAGAGACCTTTAATACGACCATAGAGTCACCCAAAACCACTATCTCACTACTGTGCAAAGACGGAAGAGCTAGCCAGTACTGAGCATAAGCAGTAAGCTGGTAAGGCAGAAGAGCAAAAATGAGGAAGAAATTGGTCTATCCATGAAGTCATTAATTCACCTCAGTACAGAATATACATTGTTTTACAGATACTTCATGAACTTCAACTGCAGTAGGTAAATCCCTCACAGCGTATGTCCAAAATTGTGAAAAATAGCGTAACTTAGATACGGTACAGTACGTAACTAACTTACAGACTATTAGAAGTGTTATACAATTTATTTCGGAACTCTGGCGGTAACATAAATTACAAATCACATTGTATCATGTATTGTATCGTAGGCTACGGTAAATGCTTTTTAATCGGGTCTAGTGAAGTTTAGTACGGTACCATATTCCCGAATGTCATCAAAATAAAAACTGGCGGAATATTCTCATCCTAACTAGGGGGCACCAATGCTGCAAGTATCTGGCATTGTCTCCCGGGTTAGGATGAGTCGTTTCCAACTTGGAAAATTTTTATGGTAATCGGATATATGGTACTAAACTTCATGAGACCCTTTTAATCAATCTATGATACAACCATCAATATTTTGCCCAATTCCTGTACGATACCGGTATCTCAAATACCAAAACAAAGGCATCATAATAATTCATATCAGTAACAATAAAAAGCAGAACTAGTATCATAATTTTGTTATTTCGGACAATACAGAATAGACTATATTGGTACGGTATATGTAATGTATGCTGTATGTAAGAATTTGCCAGTCTTATAGTGTATTTAATTTGGCGCAGTATTGTATATCATGAAAGGTGTCCCTCATCTTCCATTTTCTGTTTTAATTCTATTTTACCCCTTCTTATATTCAGTTTTACTTTACCCAGTAATTTTTTTTCATATTGTTTTTTTTTATTATTATTATTTTCATGTAACTTACAGTTTCCCCCTTCGAGACTTTGCGTTTTGATAGCTTTGATAATACAGAATAGTGTAGAGTGTGTTGAGAAAGAATTAGTCGTTTATTGAAAGCAGATTTTTTTTTGTTTTCCGGAAATATATTTCAAAGTCGCCTGGTTTTTTGGTTTTGTACATCTTCAGACCTGCTGTTCCTATGAAATTTTTTTTATTTACTTTTGTTCAGATTGTGTTATTATATGAATATATAGGTATTCTGTAAACAGGCAAATACTAGTACTGCACAATATGCCTCGAAAAAAGAAACAGGGTGGGAGCAGCAGCTTATTTTGTGGCTGTTTTGGAGTACGAGATGAGCCCCCAGAAATTCAGCTTGAAATTGGAAATGCAGAAATAAGATCGCCTACAGTTGATCCCACTTTACCAATGCCTCCTGTTGCTGAACTCAATGCAAAGTTCACCGAGCTTGTGGTGAGACTATAAATTCAATTGCATATTACATAAATTTCCTTTGTTCAATCTCTATCAACTGTCTGCCTTTTTAGGTTAGTTGTGTTCAAATTGTACATATATATACAGTATATATATATATATATATGTATTCGACAAGTTAAATGTTACATTTTATGACATTGTAACATTTATAAATGTGATAAAAATTGGAAGGCGAATTTATTGTAAGCTAATGTTGGATTTATAGACCATTTGCGGCACTGTGACGAGTGAGAATTTTACATTTTTGTCATTAGACTGATTAAACCACTTTATACCATTGTTATAAATTTACGGGCGTGTACACGGTTTGTGGTGGAATTGAGTTGTAAGTGAATTTGGGAGTCGGATGGTTCTATTGAGTGCTATTCAGAAACTCGACTCTAATTCTATTTCAAAGTAATTAGCATATTTAACTACAATACATTTGATCAAATTAAGATTTATCGCCTATTGCCTTTCAATAGAAATAATGTTTCAAAGTCTGCTTTATGACAATACTAGTACTATATAGTTTCTTAATAATGTGTACCAATTTGTATTAATAATGTATTGATTTGATATCAAACAAGTGACTCTGCTTATCTTTGCTTGCATTAAGATGTATTAAAAAAGGTGTAAAATGTGTAAAATTACCCAAAATCACAGTTTTTGGATATGTTAGTGCTAAATTATTTGGTGCTGGGTAGGGATGTAATTTGAAATCAATTCAAAGCATTTCAAGAAACGAAATAATGATTCTAACAAATTCTTATTATATCATTCATGTACAGATCTTTAGTTGTTACTTTTTGAAATCAAACTTTTCAATAATTTTGATTTTTAATCATAACTTTTTGTGCCCAGTCGTAAATCCAATACACAACTTTTTCGTTCTTGTTCATGCAGCGTCGCTCGAATGAATGTTTTTTTGTATATAATTTATCTTTGAACTGCTGAGAAAAGATGTTTTCAAATAGAATGACATTCAAATAGATTCCATTCAAAATTATTCTACTTATATAGTTTAAAAAATATTTAAAAATTCCATCCCTATTGTTAATTAAAAGGAGGTTGAATGTTTTAATAACAGAGTGTGGTGTTGTTTTAATTGCATTCAACATTTTTGTGGAACAGAATAGTAGTTTCCTTAAAGTTTCAATCCCATGATTGTCTGCTATTTAACTTTCAAATATAATAGTTAGCAACGGGCTTGTATATCACAGTTAATGCCAAGTCCAACACTTTATCTAAGTTAAAACATTTTCTTTAAAAATTAAGCGCCAAGTCACTTGTGTTAATCTGTTGCTATTTTTCATCAGCCATGTCCATCCGTCTCTTTGTTGGATAACTTATTCATTGCAAATATTAGGGAATATACTTATTATTATTAGTACTGGCATCATACAAGTTTTAAGTGGATGATGCTCTGAACAATCTGTGAACAATTAAAACATGTAGCGTAACTCACTGGCTTGGCAAATCATGAAAAATAGGGAGTATTTTTCACGCAGATGCAGTCGGTCCATGGTCACAATCTTGAGCTTGATTTTTTATAGTAAAAAGGATTGAAGTTTAGATTCTAGGGTCTTCGGTAAATGAAGGGAAATACTACTTAAAACACTCAGTAAATATGTTAGGACTATTCGAAAACCTGTACCTACGGGGCTGATAATAACAAACTGGTTAATTTACAAATTTTTTTTGACTCTTAAGCAATTAAAATTTTAAATTTTTGTCTTATTAGAAGGTTGTGCTTCCCGTTTGAGACCACACTACTAAATTTTCCCTATAAGGAGGTTTAATTTTAACCTTTAAACCTTTCAAACCATTGTGGTTCTGTTGTTTCACATTATAAATTATTTTGTTTGACAAGAAATTGATGTGCACCAGGTGAAATATTTATGTACATGTTCTTATCCAGGATGAGCTTGATCTTCCGCTTCAACGGCGCCAAGCTATGTTCAGTATGTCACCAGAGAAGAAATGGCAAATATATTGCAGTAAAAAAAAGGTAGCCTTTTTCTTCACTTTTTGACCTGTTAATATTTTTCGAGAATTTTTTGTGACTAATAATATAATAAGTTTTTTGAATTCAGTATATTTGGTTTGATTTAGTATATTGATGTAAATGATTCAATATTTTGAATGCTACCTTTCGATATTACCTAATAGTTTACTCTTTTTCTGGCACCATTAATGGACAATAGTCAATTGATAATAAGCCATTCTCTTAGCCAATTGTAAACTTAAGGATTCTTAAATTAAGGATTTTATATTATTAAATGATAACAAAAATGTTCTCTTTCCTTTGCGACACAAAATTGTGGCGGTACCGGTAACTTATGTTAAATTTGAAAACTTTGTATATGGTACCGGTATATATATATCAGATTATACTGCATTATTAATGGTTATGTTCATATCAATTATAATAGTAAATTCCAGGGAATCTTAGATATTTGTAAAGGCATAAAACAATGCTTGTTTAAAAGGATAATGTATATATTTATAGGAGCAGGAAGATCCACAACTTGCAACAAGTTGGCCAGATTATTACATCGACCGGCTAAACTCTATGAGTTCGGTAAGACCCCTTCACATAACATAGTTAATTTGAGTATTTTTGTGTTTATGACTATAAACCACCATTTTATGATCCACCAAAAAAATACCTTTGAAAAAACAAGTAAGTCTCTCCCATCAAAATCATATCATATAATCAAAATCATATATTCTTTGTAGAACAGATCTTTGTCATCGCTAGGGGTGGCCAAAAAAGAATATCTTTTGATTTCAGATTCGAATCGAATAAATTTTTCCAATTCGAGTTGAATATTCGAATCAGAAGTCATATAATAAACAAACAAAGGCATCTTTCTATCAGCTTATAATTTAAGGAAAACTTATTTTGGAAATCGAATCGAATATTTTCAACAGCCCTAGTCATCGGGTATGCAAAGTCTTTGTCAAGAATTTCTATTTTTTTCAAGCATGAATCTAGGCAACACAATTCATGAGTATAGCATGCTTAATAAAAGATATTTTGCTACAACTCCATCTCCTCCAGTACTGAAATAGGGAATTGAATTTTTTGATTTTAACTTACAAAGAAAGTTGAAAACTTGAGCCCATTGGGGGAAAATTTTAAATTTCACTTTGTATATCGCTTTTAAATTTTTAAGCGGTGTTTGTTTGGAGCAAGGTTTGAGTCAATAAATAATAATTACCAAGACAATATTAATTTATTGAGCAAAGTAAAAGAGGAAAAATCAATCACCGTAACAAATTTATATGGTAATGACATATTAAATTATTCTGGTACTACAAATTGTTGTACCGAAATACGGTGTAACAAGTCTGGGTATAATTTTGAGTTTGTGCTTTAATGATTGTTTAATTCCAATTATTTTTGATGTGTATTTTGTTCAATAATTATTTTGTACTTTCTCACTTTTTTTGGCCGATTTTGAATGTATACACTGTAGTCGCCTACTTGGAATCAGTACCTGCATGAGAGGTTGTGGTTTGGTCATAATAATGCTTATACTGTTTTGATACTTTGAAGATTTTTTCAATTTGCTTTGGACTCAACCTCTTCCGGTTTGTGTGACAAAGTCGTCAGGTGGCCAAATTTATGTGATATGTTGTTACTGTAAATAAAATTTTCTGTGAGCACTGCGTACCTGAAAGCAAGAGAAAATATTCACAATCTTATAACATGGTAATGCAAGACTTGATGACATCATTATTCTTGACCTAACAGTAGAATATACAGGTGTCGATTAAAGGAAGTGATTGATTTCCAAACCAATGAACTCAGGGCTTTAAAGGTTGAATAATTTGCATTGTTCTCTGTCACTTCCTGATGATAAAGGTTATTTGGCATTGTTACCAATGTCCCAAAATTTCTTTAGTTATAACAAGATAATAATTTCAATTTCGATTCGATTTTATTCAATGCTCTATAATAATGGTCAAATTTGAAGTTTAATGAGTTATTATTCTGATTGTTCTTTTGGAAATTTTATTGTTTATATGATTCAGGTATTTTAAACTGAATATATATATTTATATATATATATATATATCGCTTTATTTGTATTTCTGTCTGATATTTAAATCAGCGATCTGGTGAGTTTATGTTTGCACTCAAGTGTTGGTTGTTTGGAAATATTTTTCACTGCTAATAAAGTAATAAAATCTGCAATTCAATGCTAGTGGTGTGAACCCAACTGGAAAAATTTTGCCAATACATGTGATGTTTGAGCTCTTGTTTAAGCAGTCAAGTAAAATTTATGTTTTTAAAATTTCCAGGTATTAGTTCTGATGTACGATGAAGAAGAAATCAATATGCGACTTCAACTTGTTGATAACTTGAAAACTGCTCTTCGAACACTTCCTGTCCGGTGACAATTTTGATATATAAATTATTGATATAAAAACTAAATTGTGAATTTTCATGTTTGTTCAGTGCTAATGTATTTTTTTCGTTGAAATTCACCAAAAACTTTAACATTTACTAGAAAAGGTGAAAATTCGAGAAACTTTTTGAATTATTTTATCATTAGTAGAAATGGAAAAGAGTGGCAATTTCAATCAAAATCAAATTGTTAGAGGATGAATGCTTATTCAGTACGGTATATAAATTTTCCATTGGTATTGAGATAAACAACAGTGATTTGAGGTCTTGTTTATCAAGCATGAACAGGTGGACTGCTTGTTATTATGGCCTGTTATTGACCCATACTTTGCAAAACATATTTGGCAAAATTATTCTACTTAGATAGCATGTGTGTTAGTATGTATTTGTTTCTCTGTTAGTGTGCATAATAATAATGAAAATCACACATTCACAAATAAATGTTCAGGGGGTATTCACAAGACCACATGGGTCTAAATCGCATTGTGTTGGCTAGATCCTGAATAAAGTGCCTGGGGCTATATGAGAGAGATATGAGATTCTATTCCAAGTTGTCAACATCCGTCTGGTCTTAGGAATTATGGTCGGAATATTTGATTCAACCCCTCTACTTCACTTTTTCTCATTATATATGAATTTTATCTACTAAACAGGTTTGTATCTCGTTTCATTGAACTTGATGGACTTACATGTCTTCTCAATTTTCTCAAAAACATGGTACCCGAGGTCATAGAGAGCAGAGTTCATACTTCTATTATTGGATGTATCAAAGCACTTATGAACAATTCGGTTTGTATTTTTAAACAAAATTTTTATGTAGACAAATATTTCACACAATTTTTTAATCATTATATTTATTTTCATTTTGATATTTTTTATATCCACTTCTTGGAGTGAATCATCCTCACTAAGGCCCTGTTTGAGCAGCCACTTATAGACGCACTGCGTTAGAATTGCCCTAAAGCTATGATCTTTTCCTGTTCGGCTTAGCCTACCAAAGTTATTACACCCTGGTTTGAGTGATAAACATGAGCCGGATTCGTTGGGACTTCAACCTGAGATATTCAACCTGCTATTCCAACATGTTTAACCACTAGGCCACTGTGCCCATAATCTCTCACTCCCATGTTCCCATGTTCTTGGAGCGAGGTCTGATACTTATTCCAAGCACTTTATTGTGCAAATTTTTTACATTTGAGGTTATTAGATTGTTTTCAAAATTCATTGCAGAAAGAATAATCTGCAGCAAATCATTCTGATCTATATTAAATTTAACAACATAAAATTTTCAATTCCAGCAAAGCGTAGGATGACTTAAATCACATGTGGTATCGCTGTATTTAATTATCGCAGTTCAATTCTGCTTTTTCGTCTTAGTAATTTTTAGCCATTTTCACTGATACTATTTTATAACATTTACAGCAAGGAAGAGGTCACGTATTGGCTCATCCGGAAAGTATAAAAGTGATTGCCCAAAGTTTAGCATGTGAAAACATTCGTACTAAAACTGCTGTTTTGGAAATACTTGGAGCCGTATGTTTGGTTCCGAACGGACACAAGAAAGTTCTTGAAGCCATGCTCCATTATCAGAGTTTTGCACATGAAAGATCAAGATTCCAGGTTGGCATGGAAACAGATTGTATGAAATAAATTCCAGTACCATATCTGGTGATGAAAAATATTTCTGACCTATGAAAAATATGTCTGACCCTGGAATGAGTAGTGAGCCATTTAAACAGTCAATTTTAATTTCTTTGAACTCTTAAAAAATTTGTTTGCTTTTGTGTACCGTACGTTGAAAAAATATATCTGAAATGTTATAAAAAATGAAGCAAGATTTGAATTAGAAACCCCGGTTATCGATATTATTAGTAATTATGAATATTGCTTGGTTATGTTAAATGACATGAGCGAAAGAAACTTTGTATCGTGGGATGGTCGATACCATGATATTTAACTATTTTGAAGGCATTCTGAAAAATTAATTAAAATGTGCAAAATGGGATGCTACTCTGAGAAAAAGCAATCATCATTTAAATAGCTTTCAGTATGTCATTTTTTGTCATGCTGTGTGGAGGCTATTTAAACTGAAAGCAGAAATTTTCCTCTTGAACAAATTTTTGATGCAAAACTAGCAACTACTATCCTACATCTACAGTATCAAAAATAAATACCTAATATTTTGAACATTTCATTTTGTACTTTGAATGTGAATGAGAAATTCAATTTCTTGGAGCAGATATAAATATTTCATGATCATTCTTGCTTCAGTGAAACCGACATTTGATACCAATTTGTGTTGTTTAAAGGGCATTGTAAACGAGCTTTCAAGAATTTATCGTGCTCCTGATGATAATGTATTTGAAGTCGGCTTGAAAACAACAATCATGTCATTTTTTAACGCATTGGTAAAGTGTGGGGCTGGAGAAGTGAGTTCAAACATTTTTAATCATTCAATTAGGGATATGAGTGACATTACAATTGAATGTGAAGGTGCCGCATATGAATTCAAATTCAAAATATACATTTATTTGCAAGTTACTTTGGCCGCTATAACCTAGTGATTATCATGGCATTGGCAATTGAAGATTTCAGTAACCCTGTTCACCTAATTGGCTTCTAGTAACGTGGCCTAAAGTTTAAACTCCAGGAGGTTTCACTCGAATGGGTGACTATAAAAAAAATGGAAAGTAGCCGAGGGAGTCGCAAGAGACCAAACATACTTGTCATTTTACTAAATTTTATGCAAGTCCAACATCATTAGTGGGTATGATAAGATAATCGAGCGCAAAACAAACCACTAATGAAAAATGAACCCCAAATTGCTTTTATATGCTTCTGATAGTGGTGTTATTGAAAGTTGTATAAAATGTGCCTTTTCAAAATTTTGTTTGGAATCAAGAAGGATGTATAAATTTGTAAATCCGGAGCATGAACTACCAATGCCAATATCTGAGGTCAAATCGTGGATACCCCAAGTAACATTCTATTCTAATCTAATTGACTTTATATACTCCATTTAATCTTTGTATGCTGTGTAATCGAATTGCTCAGCGCTATCTGTAGTTCTCTCTATTTTCTGTTTCTGGATTATTTTTTAGGATAATTTGGAATTTCGAATGCATCTACGTTACGAACTTCTTTGCCTTGGCATCCAGCCGATCATGGATTTGTTAAGAATGCATGAAAATGAGACCCTCAACAAACATATCAATTTTTTCGAAATGATCCGACGAGAAGATGAAGCTGAAGTGGCTGCGAGGTTTAGAATGGCAAGTCTTTTTAAATTTAATATGTTGTGCAGTAACAAATCTACCCTTTTTGAAAAATTTCATTTATACAATATCATGTCAAAGTATTAAGGTTAATTCATACCAAATGCTAATTGACACTTTTCAAGACATAAATCTTAATCTGATCAGTAAATGCTTACATAGACCTTTTTCCTGCAATATACTCAGAACAAGATTCGAAGCAGCACCGGCAGGTGACCAATCAGTGATCACAATTATGCAAAAATATTTATTTAGTAGAAAACTAGCAAGAATTCAATTTGTTCATCACATTGGTTAAATTTGTCAATGTGAATGTAAAAATACAATAAATTGGATTTGTCCATAGTTTAATTGAACCGTGAAAATCGGTATTCAGTCCTGTTATTGTTATTAAAATATATGAATCGATCAGAACATTGAATCAGAACCAAACAATGAGGAGAGCAATAGATCACTGAAATCGTAAATCATTGATATTCAGAAACATTTCATAAATGGCTTCATTCGTTTTAGGGCTGTCATTTTTTTTATTAATTAATTTTTGATTCTGGATTGATCAAATCGACATCTTATTAATGTGTCATTTATCATCTGGCATATTATATTATTCTTATGTATTAAATATATACTCTATCGCATGATTTTGCAAGTATATATTTTTAACTTATATCTTTATAAAATCACCATCAAACAAACATATTAACATAAATGTATCAACAAAAATTTTGCCCACTCATGCCCAGGGCAGATACTAATTACAACAACCCCATATCCTGTTATATCAATCTTGTTTCCTGTTATTACTTTCTACTTGATCCCTCATTCTATTTAGATGTTGAGAATGATTCAGTGGTCTTTATTATCTTTCTAAAAAGTCTTTGTACACCAATGGTTATAAGAGACTTTCCATGTATCGTATGTCGATTTCAGCCTTGCTCTGAAAGTGAATTTTGATAAAGAAAAGTCGTTAGTTTAGAGGTTCTTCAAAAAAAATTATTGCGTTGAACTGTGTGTGACACTGTGGAAACTTCACAGTGAGTATGTGTGAATTGGAATCCAACCTTGTAACCGGTCTAATATTTTGCTCAGAGTAACAAAAGCACCCTTAAAGGCAAATATAGCATCGAAAAAACTTTCAAGCTTTAAAAATTATCTTCATCAAAGTAAACGTTTTGGGTTGTTTTGCCTGGAATAGCGGTTGTGTCATATAGGAATGCCCTTACCTGAATAGTCAAATATTCTAAATAATTCTGATGGAAAGTAATGTGTTTTTTCGGTTATTCTGAAAATGACAGACAGGATTTGTATTATAAAATATAGTCATTGCTGTAGTTCTTGCCCTTTGAATGAATGTTTTGAGGATTGGTTCATCATTAGAATGTCATCATACCTTGCGTTGTTGTTTTTTATCGAGCTTGTACTTTTAAATTTGGGGAGAACAGTTATCTGCCAAAATTTTTCAAAATCAATGTCCGTTGCTTCTTAAGAAAACCTTTTTTACTCGAAATTTTTTTAGAAGAAAAATGATGTTTTTTAATTTATTGAATTGAAGTGTATTGAAATGTGCGATACTGTTCATATTATGGCTCATGTTTTTCAATATTTTCCAAAATTACACTTTTTTCTTATTGAAATTCATTCTTGAGCAATGCCGGAAGCCATTGCCTAAAAGAATCCAAAGAATGAATTCGTTAATGTTGGTGACAAATAAAACAAGATTCTGTGGTCTGTATAGTAGTGTGAATGATTGAACTTTATTTGGTACATGGTATTGATGTAATGAATTATTCAAACATCTCAGGTCCATATTGATACGAAAAGCTCGAGTGCAATGTTCGATGTATTACAAAGGAAACTCAGTCACACAGAGGCATATCAGAATTTCCTGTCCGTGCTCCATCATTGCATACTTCTACCTTGTAAGTTACGTGTCACTGTGCAGGCTTGCAAGTTCAGTGCAATTAATACCTTTTCACAAGCAGCGTAATATAGTAACCTAGAAGGAATCGATACTGGATTACACAGGAAATAGGCAAAAGGGAATTAAAGGAATCGATCTTTGATCCTCGAAAATATATATTTTTTAATTTATTATGACTTCATAAATGTTTTACAATAGTCTGTGAGAGATTCTGGATACCTGTGATCCAGCAAACTTGCAAGCCTGCTACGATTTTGATTTCATAGGGAAGATATGTACACTGGCATAAGCAAGACTATATTAACTTGTAGGGTTGACTGTTGTCTTGTTACGAAATATATTGATGCTTTCAAATATATATCTTCACTGAATAATATGCCCAATTAAATGATATATTTTTATAAATATTCCATTAAATTTGTAACAATCAAGGGTAAGAGTATTCAAGTAAGATGTTTCGATTTTATATGTACCAATTTTTGCCCTAAGTATTAAAACATGAAATGATAACATAAACTTGAATTCGGCTTTTTAGTGAAACCTTCCAGAACCAAAACAAGCATTTTCCATGCAACTTGAGATGGACGTAATCAATTGTTGGTAGTTGCTGCTGCTACTTTTTTACATCTGTCTTAATCTTCTATAATTCAGTGAACCGCAATGGATGTCCTTATCACTGGCAGTTGTTTGACCGAATATTACAACAAATTACATTGCAACAACTTGATGGGTCTGATCCCGATATTACCTATCTCAGAAATTTCAACTTAGAAAGTTGTTTGAAAACGTAAGTTATTTTTATTTGTAAGTGAGGAAAAAGAGGTTCGGAGAATGCCTAAACAAATCGCGAGGGACACAGGCTGGCAGAATCTTGTTCTTCTCCGGGTGTTAGAAATGGTGGCATCATACTCTTCGGATAGACAAAAAAGCTTCAAAATCATCAACAATGCTACTTCCCTGCAGTTAATTGCTACTAAACACTCCTAGAGAAAAATTTTCAATTTTTTTAGCAAAAGATTTATAATGAAATTTTGTATATTTACTAAATTTTCTTCTGTAGCAGCCATTTGGTTCAGGTGTCTGAGTAGCTGTCATTCTGTCTGCCTGGAGAGACTTGGACAGTGAATTAGTTGAAAACGAAACTAAAAATGCAATGTAGGGCCAAAAATTCATGGTTTTTCTCTCTGCAGAAAATAAAATCTTCTTTTCATTCTAACTTGTGAGTTTAACGCACATAGTACATCATTTTTCAAGTACTTTATACAAAAGTGGATTTTTTGTGCAACATTTTCGGTCATGCTGAAGGAAACGCAACATTTTTGACTTGACAGGGTTTATAGTTTCGTGTTAATTACAGTATGTTCTCATGACTGGATGGCCTTGTATGCAATGCTTATTTTTATGTGTGGCCAACTGAGAAAGCGTTCTATCTGTGTGCTGTTGATGGAGCATTAGCATCCTTAACCACCTTACTTAAAAATTAGTATTTATAAGATTAAGGGGCTATGTATCACTTATTCCGATATGTTTCAGGTTACTAATACATATCTTCATGGTGATATAATATTTTCAAAGCATACTATTATTATTCTACAATGTTCTTGATGAATGTAATAATTTAAGAATCATATCATAAAGTATTGTCACGCTGTGTACTGGAATAGTATTTCTGGGTCTGATATCCTGAGGAGAAGATAATAATAAGCAGTGGACATCTGAGTATGTATATTCCCCTGCATTTCGTTCAATTCGTGTGAGAAATGAATTAAGTCAACTTTCATCTTTGTAGCTTATTCAATGAAAATGAGATCAAGCAATGGAAAGAAACAGCAGAAAGCATGAAAAAACGTACGTTTTCTTTGTTATTTCTCCTGTCATATATCAGGATATGATGTTATTATATTTATATAGTATAGTTTATTATATATTTATATTTAGGTTAAATTTGCAACCTTCTTAAATAAAAAGTAAAATCATGCTGATTTCGTCAAGATTAGATTTTGTCGAAAGCTTTTTCAAACTACAAAGCGTGGTATATAACATAATTATATTTCAAGTCAAAAAACCGTACTATTAAACACCAAATTACACAGAAACGCGGCCATGGAAATTTGAGTTTTTAAAGCTTTTAAAGGCAAGCCAAGTGTGATCAGAAATGTGAGAATGGCCCGATCATGGAACAGTAGTGTTTTGTAGTTCATTTCATGCAGGTGCCATACATGTGCACATTGGTACGGCATATAAAATGCATGACACATTTATGTATCATTCTTGGCACAAGGATACTATACTTGAAATGCATCAATAAAGCTTTTGCGGTGTTAATTGAATTGTTATCCGGTGACTGGGTACATGAATAAAAAAGTCATGCCAAGCTTAACGCTCCTATCGATTAATCCTTTCGAACCACCTGCTATTGGTGGGTAACATCTTATTCGATTCGATTTTATTCAAGTTCCTTTTTCCTGTATATTTCGAAAATTTCTATTCATATTATCGAATAGGTTGCCCGTTGATAGATTTTTTCGTAATAATCATTCAATTCACAAAGATCTCATTCAGAATCATGTTATTCCATATTTGATTTTGAAATACTCAAACCCAAAATATTGCTACTTTATCAAAATAATTTATAATGTGTTTCTCCAGAACATGAAGATATGAAAACTCAACTTGAGAGAAAAGAAAGGGAGTGTGTTGCAAAAGGTCAAGAAAAAGAGGAAGCAATGCAAACACTCAACAAATTAAAATTTAAATTAGAAACCGAGACAAAAGAACATCAAGAAACTCAAAACAGATTAAAAGAATTATCCCAGAGAATAGAAGGACTTCAACAAACTGTAAGTTACTGTTCAATTTTGTTTTAGCTTATATCTGGTAAATAGATTGAGCTGACACCACCGCTATAGGGATTTTGAAATACACTGTACCACATCATTAGAGTAAGAAGACAAATTGGGTTAAAATATTCAGTTTCAAAAGGAATTCTATTTTGTTAAGCATGAGCCACTGATGGGCCGTGCCTGTTCAGTGCGGTTCATCAGTGACTCGTGCTTAACGAAATTCTTCCTATGTCCTGGCTACTTACTGCAAATCGTAACTCTACCACAGGTGTTCTAATTTTTTTACTGGAAATTGTTCTGAGCAATGTTGAAAGCAGCGCAAAAAGGTCTTACCTATCGATAACCAAAATCTGATTCAAACCAAAATTTGGTTCACTAATCTGAGGAGACCTGTTTTTGTTCATTCTGTGATTATCATCATCTACCAGTACCGGTAATTCAATTTCTGCCATATTCAACCTTGCTTAGATTAATCTTCATTGAAAAAAATCATAAGATATGAAATACATTTCAGTCATAGTGATCATAGCTTCTCTCCAGTTGAAAGTGGTCAGACAAACGACATAACCACGTTCTTATAGTTTCTGACTTGTATCCTCCGGTCTTTTTATACCCTTATCGTAACTACCGGTACCATACTAAGAGACACGGGTCATGGCTTGGTTGGCATAACGATGTCTCATCCAAGAATGTATCTCCCATAATATTGACTAGAACAGGTGTCGTTTTCTATTATGTATATGATATATAACATACATAAATAGTTATCATTGCCAAGGGCAGTGCTCGCTGCCCTCTACCATGGTGGCTCAGTCCAATTCGGTATGTTTTCCAGTTAGAGTGTCGTTGCTGGAACTGCATTTCATATTAGTTCTCAGCAATTTGAGTGGTGGCTGGTCATCTTTTTGGGGTGCTGCTTCCGCCCTTGCTTTGATCAAACTTCAATAAAAGTATTTGTATGATATGGGGTATTTTTTAAATATATTAAATTTTAGTTTGAGTCGAGATTTCTGCATTATCTTACATGACTTATGAGGGGTAAAAGCATGGATGAACGCTCAACCAAGTGAAAATTTTAGAACACTTTGTGACGCAACTATCCCGTGCAGCCTGGCAAAATGTCAGCTGCTTCTCTAATCAGATATCTGAAGAAAATCGTTTCCATCAGAAGAAAATTGAGGAATTTTTCTCTAGAAGATAAAAATATCTCTTCTAGAATGTCTAGTGAACATTCTGGATAACCAAGGAAAAAAGATTATGTCGCTAGCATGCCTAACGAAAAAATAGAAAGATGTAGAATGTTTTAGAAATTTCAAAACGAATGTTTTGTTTAGTTTTATTTTTGTGGCTTATCAATAGTTATAAGCCAGTGTAAGTAGTATTATACTACATCGAGCATGAAGTATAATTTTGTAGTGTAGTTTGTAATGCCATTACCTATTACATTATGTGGACTTCTGCCTCAAAATCACTAAAATTTATTTAAAAACATACAAGAAATTGGATGATCACCATTTTTTTCTCAGATAAAAAAAAATACAAAAGCACATGATGCTTTTATGCAAAACACCTTTATTGATTTAATTTGATCTTTAATAAGTATAAATGAATTTTTGTATTTTATTTGTCTTAATTAATTTTTTATTGCAATTGTTTACATCTTTTAATAAACACAAACTCAAAGTTTTGATTTGCATGATATTAGCATGATGGTGATAAATAAAGCCTACTAATCGGACATTTTGTGTACAGTCATGAATTATCGGATAAAAATTACCTGTGAAATTTTGCACTACAATCATTTATAGTCGTATTGGCGGTATGAACAATTTTCAATTATGTAAATTTTGCTTTGGCTATTGGCTTTGATTTTATCAAGTTACTGATTAGAATACTAGTTATTGAATTTGGTACAATGACTAGCGTTTACCACCTCCGGAAATATTATTTAGTGCATTTTTTCTGCTAATTAATTAGCTTTGTGTTCCACTCTTTTTATCATGAAATGTTGCACGGCTTGTATCATGTGATTTTGCTCCTACGTTGCTTCAACATTCCCCTATTGGTGATCCTATCCTTGCCTTCATGTTTATCAACTGATGACAGCAGGGTGCATCTTCTGCAAATGATGAGTATTATCCGTTGCAAAATTTGGTGAGTGCTTATTTGCTGCTTAATTTTTTTTCTAATTGCTGGTGATTTTTACAAAGCATGTTTTAGTGTAATGTTGTAGTTAAATACTTATTGCTTTGGCGACACAAGTAGCAATGAGGCCTTCGAACAAGCATCTACATTTTTAGAATCCTAAGCAATGTTGAGAAAATCAAAACCCTTTAGCATGGTATTTTTAGACTGAACATCAGCTTGATGGAAGAAATTAGTAGAATCTAGAACTCACATTTGAATGTAAATAAGTCTTTTGAAAAAAAGACCGAAAACAATTTTTCTGCATGAGTCATAGTGTACTTTCTTTCAATAACATTGGAAGTAAGATGGAATTATCTGCTCAAAAACAAACGTTTGATAATCATCTTATCGTAGCAATTTAGGAATCTTATACTATGAAAACCTTTCGATTGTGTAGAAATTTTGAAAACAAACAGGCGTGAAAGTGATATATAATATTTGTTTTAATGCTAGCAGGTGAAGGCAATATTGATTTCACAATATCTGCCTGTACAGGCCATTGATACAATAGAATAGGGAGCATTTTGGATATTTTCATATTACGGTATCCGAAATGAGATACGACCATTTCTAAAAAATTAAAATAAATATAGCCGGGGTCAGTCCATTGGTATTTGATAGTATTATTTGACCCAGCGAGTGTCATGAATTTTCTTTCTGGGAGACAAGACAATGCCAAAACTTATTGCAAGCACTGCAGTGATGTCGCTCGTTAAGTACCACATAATATGATGTATTAAATTAGCGTTCCGATCAATGCAACTAATAAATATTTTTGCATACTTTTTAAACTTCTTGGATAAACATACCTACTTTGGGTCAATTAAATTTCCAATTCTCAAATTTTTTCATCATTATGTAGTTAAACCCTAGATAAACTTCATACAGATTGCATTACTTGTTATGCTGACAAACTTTGCCTATGTTCATCCTAAATAAGATTTTTGCAAAGTTACTCGTGGTTATTGTATGTTTTATCTTCCCTGGTCAATTCGTGGTCGAGTGGCCATTGCCTCTGATATTTACAGTTGGTCAAGAAGAAATAAATTAAATGCTTTTCATGATTTTCTGTCCGACCAAATTCTGAGTTGGATTGAAATATTAAAATTATTCTGCAGCTGATCGCTTCTATTAATTAATTTCATTATTCAGATGTGATATGAAACTACAAACCAATATGTTTTAATAATCATTATGTGTATTTGTATATTTTTTGCATGAAAATTATTGTTTTGTAAGGGTACATATAATAATATTGCAGAAATCTACAGCAATCTAATCAGAGTGGTGCTGATTCTTGTTTTTCCATTTCTTGTATTAACAAAACTATAGTAGTTGATTTTTTTCTTTTTTAATCTTATTCTGATTATTCTTATAATTTGGTTATTATTTAAGGCGAATGCTGACAGAATAGAAAAAGAACGTCTGCAACAACTTGTGGCATCCGGAAGCATAACTGATGATGTGAAGGCGAAAATTGCTGCTCAAACTGTTCCTCCACCGCCTCCTCCACCTCCCCCTCCAATGAATGCTCCTCCTCCACCGCCTCCTCCACCCATGGCTCCACCTCCCCCAGGTGCTCCTCCACCTCCTGGTATGAGTTCGTCGCAACAATCACTGTTGCCACCGAGAAAGAAAATTCCAACTCCATCGAATCCTTTAAAATCATTCAATTGGTCGAAGTTACCAGAAAGTAAAATTCTCGGGACGATATGGAGTGACATCGATGACTCAAGAGTGAGTGGATGTATTTTATATAAGCAAAGTTATTGAACACTGATTCAAAGTCTTTCTACAACTACACAAATTTGTCTTTTATAAGGCTTTTTGAACAAATTGTCCCACTTATTCAAATAAGGCTTAAAAATGAGATCAGAACCTGGCCGGAATAAATGTGATGGAAAAAAATTGCACAAATACTGAATGTGTAAGATCATCATTATTATGGAAATCTTACAGTATTAGCATTTTAGTTTTATATAATCGAAAAAAATTAATATTTTTCTTGCCACCGTATACTGAACAAAATTCTTCAATCATTGCTTTTCAGGCTTTCAAGTGGATTGATTTGCCAAACTTGGAAAATACATTTTCTGCTTACCAAAGGCAGCAGGTACTGTTATCTTTTTTATTTGGAAATCTAATTCGGCATTATTGGGTTTAAAAGTCCCTCTTTCTGCCACTTTTGGGTTATTCAATTTATTCAGACCTGCAAAATATGAGGGAGTACTAAAAGTGGGCTAATTATTTATTCTCTGATGATTAATCGTGAAAATCCTTTTTAAAACACTATCAACATTTCTTCTGGTGATTGGTGTGTGCTTTACAAAATGTCTTCTCTGTGAACACTGGCGTTTAAACAACCCCCCTCCTCAAAATATTTTTCATAAAATAAAGAGGTCATAACTTTCGTGAAAATTGCTAGATAAAAAACTTTTTGTGCAATTTTGTGTGTTTCATGCAACTCTGTTCCAATAACTGGACTTTTGTCTTTTCCTACGAATTTTGATGAATACCGATATATATCATTCAAATGCGAAATAAAATAGATATTTGTAATAAAGTGAGATTGGAATATCATTCGATACTTGATTTGAAAATGTTTTTCGGAATTTGCAAACTTGGGTGCAATAGTGATTGACAGAAATGTGATTTAAATAATAACTTCCCATTGGAAATAAATTCACTTGCCCGGAGAATCAAACAGTCAACTGTGTGGAAGCATTAACCTTTGGTCGCATAATTAGCAGCTAAGTTCAAACTCGTCCGCCTTTGTGTCAAACTCGCTTGATAACGCTTGTAATTTGTATTGCTGTATATTTTTGTGCAATGCATGCATATACGAATGTGATGTGAGTGGCACCAATTGGAGGTACATACCGGTATATTATAGATATTTTTTTTTCTTTAAAAAAAATATGATGATATTGACAGCAATTTTTTCGGATGTCTGAGAAGCAAATTAACTTGCATTTCATTGTTACGCAGTACAGAATCACTTTTTGATTCATTTCAGGCATATCTGATTTTTTTTTTGCCTAACTTTTTTCATATTGCATGTATGCTTCATGAATGAATTGCCTAACCATACTAAGGTGATATAAATCCTAAATGTTGTTTTGTAATGTTGGTGGAGGAATCGTCAACTTTGAAGACGCAACTTCGATTTTGTATCTATGAGGAATTTGTCGTCATTAGATAATGTTTAAATGATCTTAATATCAAGACAAGAGTGATTATAAAAAACACTCGGTTCCAACATTCTTATCAAACTAATTCTAACACTTAACAATTTGGAATTATTATTTTCGTGCCCAACCCCATCGATCATGAATGTGAACTGTTTCAAGTTATAATCAGAACCAATAAGTCTTAATCATGATCTCTGACTAACTTGTAATTTTTCACTTGCATGTAAATCTGACTATCTTTGTATATTGCATCTTTGGAAAAAGGATTTACATTCAAGTAAGGTGAGTCCGGTTTCTCTATTCTTTCAGTATATTTTATTTACTACCGATCAATAATTGTCGCTTTTAGATGTTTTGGAGTTGAAACCAAAAATTTTTTGCCTTCAAATTAGTTTATTTTTAATAAGTTGGGAGGAACATCTGGCAATTTTAAATTCAATTAAATACTTAGTGAAATTAATCACGCATCAACTAAAGCCTAATTCAGATATACCAAAGTTAAGGAGCTATTACTTGGGGAAATTTTATAATTTTTTCTGGTGTTTCTGTATTGGATTTCTGGTGATTTTTTGCTTTCTGAAAATAACACTAAAACTCTGGATGCATGCATGAAAAATTTATACTAATCTATATGTAATAACTTGTCACCATCTTATTATTGTTATTGCTGCTCATATAAATGAAGGAATCCATTCTCACTCAAGAATCTAAGGTATAGTACTCGAGTAATTAAGATTTCAAGCATTGCTACAATATCAGGGATATCCGGACATATTTAGAACAGTAATTGTTATTATGATGAAATTAAATTATATATTTATCGGAAATCTTAATTGATTGTGTTGCAA
Organism: Styela plicata; assembly: GCA_963675895.2. Classification (NCBI taxonomy): domain Eukaryota; kingdom Metazoa; phylum Chordata; class Ascidiacea; order Stolidobranchia; family Styelidae; genus Styela; species Styela plicata. Next base: position 369,282 of record OZ023138.1, read on the forward strand.
ATTGATAGTTTTTGAAATGAAATCCCGCCCATGTATAAATCTTGTACTGTTTTATCAGAAATACGGTTCTCAAGAAGATTTGTCAACAAAGAAAGTGAAAGAACTGTCAGTTATTGACGGCAGAAGAGCGCAGAACTGTACTATTTTATTATCAAAACTGAAATTGACTGATGAAGAAATAAAAACGGCTGTTTTAACCTGTGATAAGGTAAGAATCCTGTAAATTATACTAGTATTGACAGGAACATTTCTGGATACTGACAAAGTTTTTGAATTCTTGTAGGGATGGGTAATTCAGAATATCAAATCCTAGTCAATTCTGATTTTTGAACCTGCTTAATAGAATTTGATTGCTAATTAACATTTGCCGAACACACACGGTCTTAACATTGTGAAATGTTAGAGCGTGTATACTATTGTGAGGAGGCAGCCGGCCACAAAAGTATCTTCGAGATCTCATCCCCGAGTTATTTTGATGGCTTATTTAGTGATTTAGTTCAAGTACAGATGCTGAATGATGGTAGTAAGGAGTTTAATTTTGGAATAGGTTTCAGTATTCTGGGTTTCATTTTACTGTTCAAGAATTCTAAAGTATTCCAACTTACCCATCTCTAAATTCACGTTCCATATTCTATTCCTATTGGTTAAATATTTTATTGTTCCCATACTTGTTTAATGTGTGTCTTGCTTATTTTTATTATTTCTCAAACACCAAACACATTGATCTCTGACTTTTTTTTCTTTTTGCTTAATTTAAGTTTGCTTTTACCCTTTTTGTAAATATTGCTGTGTATTTTGAAAATATCCAGAAACACTTGAATTGCATTAATCTACCAATGTTTGGATATATACTTCAGAATGAAAACAGAAAAAAATAAAACAAGATTGCTATTTTATATCTGGTTGAGATGTGAAATATAACTTCCATAACAGGAATTGAGACATTGAAACATATTTTCTGACTATTTTACTCACCGGGTGAAAAGTAACTGGTTGAGCAAAATATTCAAATAAATGAATAACCCTGATGGTGAACACTCTATTGAATCATATTATGTTTTTCGTCTTGATCTCCTTATAATTTTTTTTTCAAATTCGAGATTTATTCCGCTTGCTCAGTCGAATAAAGTATGTATAATATACTGTATTTGATATTGTATATAAATTTTAACTCTTTAAGTGAATACAACAACACACAAAATTCTACTATTACCAAATCTAATCATCATTCTGAGAACAATACGACAATTTAGGCCGATTATCTCTACCAGTAGAGTCGTTGGGTATGTGTTTTGTCCTACACATCTCCTATCATCCTGTACGCAGATCCGAATACAGAGAGGAATGATTATATGGGAGGACTGATGGACACGCACTGGTGCAGGGTGGTTCCTGTGAACCCTTAGTTACATTCCTCCAACCGTGTCCATGTACTGGAAACATCTGCAAATGATAATTTAAAAATATCCACCTCCAACTTGGAACTGGCATCGGCACAGTGTCCGAATATTGTGGAAATTATTTGTCAATTGATTAGCTACCTTAAAAACTTTTATATTTCCATATATATTTCACAAATTTTAAAGTTTAAATAAATTCAAAAACTTTGCAAAGCAGGTTTACAGACAACAGTGTTTGACATGTTATATGGGGTGGGGGGGCGTCATTATCAAAAATTTTCAAGCTTTCACCCAGAAATTTTATATATTTTTACTCATTCTCAACTAATGAGATTAAATGTTGATACGACGATCGGTGGCTTTTCTAGTCACCATTACATAAACGTCAAGTTATAGATGGATGTAATATATAAAATAAACATGTGATGTTTGTTTAATTCATAATTATTTCAATTCATACATTCAAGCCCAACTTTTTGGCACAGCATCATTTTCTGTAACCATTTGCAAATGTTATATTTCTCACAGGCTGGTGATTTGCCCAAAGACATGCTAGAACAGATGATAAAATTTATTCCAACTAAAGAAGAAATAGACATGCTGAGTGAGCACCAGTCTGAATTAGATAGAATGGCCCGTGCTGATAAATTTTTGTTTGAAATGACCAGGTTGGTTCATTAATATCTTTGAGTATAGATTTTGTTGTAGATATGCAATGTTTAAATATCAGTTCACTCATAAATTTGAAAAAATTTGATTGGTCTGGCTCAGCCTCCCTACAGACATTTGTGTTTGTGAATAGATGTTCGCACAAATTTTTTATCTCTGTCAGACTCATTTAGACAAGCACTTTAGAAAAACCATGAATGATGAATGTTGCAGAAATGAAAATTGTATAAGTCCCAAGCAAGACTTCAAACCTTCCTCCCCCGTGCCCCACGTTTTGTTGAACATGTGTCACTGATGAAACATGCCCAACCTGTGACTCATGCTTGACAAAATAGAATTTCTGATATCGTATATGCCGATGACTGTGATATCACATAAAATTAATTATGTGCAAATCTCCATGTTAAAGCTGGCAAAAAATTTTCCATTAAATCTGTGAAGGTGTGACTTTAATATTCAATAAGAATAGTATAAACGGATTTTTGAAAAGTAGTAGTAATGGATTATCATTATTTAACCTGAATTATTCTCTGATGTTCGGTTCATTGCAATCAATTGTTTTCTGGAAAATTTAATTTGCCTTTGTGTGTTTTCTTCCTTCAAGAAATTCAATTCGAAAAAATTCAAATAGATGAAATGATTGGATTAGATGGATTTTGTACAGTTTTGAGATAACATTCAAACTAAACATTTCAATAGGTTCTGAAATAATATTTCTATCTTTGCTAATCTATTTTACACTTACAACTCATCGGTGTTCTGCTTTGTTTTCTGCAGACAAGAAGTTCAAAAATTTTTCTCATACACAAATTTATTTCTGTTACAATTATTTATTTCTGTTACGATTTTTCTGTCCAAGGTCAGACTTCCTCAGACAGGCATTTTAAATGCTCTAAATGCATAGAAGATGGATAAATAATTTCACGTACCCAACCAAGGGCATTGTTTCTTCTAGTTCCAGCTTTGAGATCCTTTTAATATGTTCGCAGTATTCAAGGTTTTTTAATATTTCTTTTTTGTTTCAGGTTACATAACTATGAGCAAAGATTGCAAGGTTTATTTTATAAGAAAAAATTTAAAGAAAGAATTTCTGAAACCAAACCCAAAGTTGAAGGTAAATAGATTGTGGTTATTGGTTTTGAATAATTATCATTGCACAATTATGAGGAAACCATGAAAATACCGCAATGATTAGTACTTACTCTAATATTCAAACAGACTTTATCAGGAATTGTATAGTCATTTTGTTACCGGACATGTTTTTATGTCAAGATAAATTAAGATGCATTTAAAGCATAGCCTCAAGGAATAAGTAATAAAAAAAAACTATAAGGAAAGGTAACCTTTTGCAGTTACCAGTTCTAAGTGTGGGTTAGTTTGTGGGAAGGTGATGCTGTGAATTTACCATAAATCCCTCATAAGTTTGGCATCTTTTTATATGTACTCTCATCTTTATAATTTATAAATACCAAATAAGGTTTTGTTTTTACATCTTTCTAGCTGTTCTTGAAGCATCAAGGGAAATTCATAACAGTAAAAATTTACGTAAACTTCTGGAAATCATTCTTGCATTTGGCAATTACATGAACAGAGGAAAAAGAGGAAATGCATACGGATTCAAGTTGATGAGTTTAAACAAAATCGCTGACACAAAGTCTAGTTCGGACCGGTACCTTTTTATATTTAACCCAATTAGAAAAATTTTTTAAAGCATCTTTTTTTTAAGCATGTGTCGCCGATGATCACGCTTTGTCCGTCTGTCGTGCATGGTTGACAAAATAAGATTGCAAGGTTGGTTGACAAGATAAGATTTCAGATTGCACACTAGTTGGCATTGCCATTATCACCAGATTGCATGTTTTGTTAAGTATGAGCTACTGATGGATCCATCAATGGCTCGGACAAATTATAATGTTGTTTCATTTCTTGTGTTTATTAATAATTCTGTGACAATGAAATCCATCGATCAACCGACTATAATTATAATAAAAGTTCATAACAAGTTACAAAATTCAATGATCAATATTATATCTGACCATTTCTTCAAATTTTATTATTTTTCGAACATGTCCATTTATTTGATTAATTTTCCGCTGCAAAAAATCAGGTGGGGATCCTTGTATGACAGATTGATCATTGATTTTTTAATTTTTTTGTTGTGATCAAACGGAAAATAGTCTGAATTCTTCAGGAACATCGGAATGTTTATTAGGATGGGTGCTTCATTAGGAATACTTGACTTTTATTTACCTTTATACGTTCAATACATTTTAAGATCAATCATCAAGCATTTATTAAAGTTTTTTGTTGATTCGATTCCTGGTTATCATTTTACCCATGACCAATATTGAATATACATTGACATTTTAAAATATATATCAACAGAGATGCATAAAAATCCATGGTTTAATAATTTGGTCAAGCTTGGCCGAGCTGGAAAGGCAATGTCCTTCATCTTTCCAACAACACTAACCCTGTTCGTATCTGAGTACCTGACAGGACATGATCCTTTACAGAGTGATCTATAGGGATGGGCATCTCAGAATAGCTTTTCATGTTGATCCGAAATAGTAAACTAAAAAACTCCAATTTCATTGGGATTGTAGAAACCGAATTTAATGACACAATTGTGTCATATAATCTGGGACGCATCACTCTTGCTTGATTGAAACATCTTTATAATATCGACATAATTAAATCTTAATTTTTGATCTAGTGCTACTCTTACTATGTTCATGATTTCTCAGCTGACTCGATACTCCCAACCCTCGATTGCACATGTTCATTGGCACATTTTAATGCAACATTTCAGTATGCTTTTTATAGATTTAGGAATAGGATATGATTTAGATATTCCGCATTAATTGTGGAAAAATAAAGTATTATGAATGACCGACCCATCCCTGGTGATTCCCTCAATATGAGTGGGTATTAAAAAAAATATGTTTTTTGTTGTTCTAACTTTAAAACTTAAGTTAAGACCAAAAAGTGGAACATTGAAAGAATCTTAACGAAACAAAATTTTTTTCTTAATAGAAATATAACTCTTATGCATTTTCTGCTTGAAATGCTGAGCAAACACTGCCCTGAAATTATCAATTTGCCATCAGATCTTTCTCATGTCGAAGCAGCGGCCCGTGTAAGGTCAGTATCTTTATTTTTTATTTTATTTTCATGTGTAAATGATGGATATGTTATTCATTATCTTTTTTTTCATCAAAATTACGGAAGCAGCTCCCAAAGGAAACTAAGCAACGTCCACTCAATAACAAAGATCTACTATGAGATGTAGTACCAGCAACTGCACTCTAAATTGAAAACATTTCAAATGAAACTAAACCGTCATGATGAAGTGCAGTGAGTGGTATCTGCCCTTGGCGATAGTAGAGCCATCTACCAATTTATTTATTAAGCAAGTTCCTAAAAGAGATGCTGTTGTAAACCCTGGCTTGTGTGGCTGATTGCATTGTTCATTGAACTATTGCGTTGATTTCAGTAAGTAGGAGTGATGACAATGCGCCTCAATAACAAAAGGAACGCACTGTCCATCATCTTTTCCATGATCATACTGAATTATCTTGCTATTCCCATAGTTAGTTTCAAATAAATACAAATTATTTACTTGATTTCAGTTTTTCTGACGTCGACAAAGAAGTAGGAATAATAAGGATGGGTCTCAATAACTTGAAGAAGGAACTTGCTATTCAGCAGAAACGTTATGATAGTGGTCAGTGTGACCATGAGGATAAATTTGTTCCCGTTATGACAGACTTTGTGACTGTTGCAGACTTAGGTTTCATGGAAGTCGAGGAATTATTGAAAGATGCGAAAAACAAAGTGAGTAAAGTATTCCTTATTTTTCAGTACTGAATTGCAGGTGATTTCAAGTTACTTTGTTCATGAATAAAAGCTAATTAAAAAAGTTTGGATTATGGTTACATTTCCGCCACTTTCTTCGGTCTGTCTTAACTTGGATAGGTTAGGTTGAAACTGTAAAGTGTAATTAAAACAGCACTGAGAAAAGTAAAATCTTTCTCAGAGGGGATCATTTTTATGCAACTTTTGGGATTTGATCTTAGTCATTTCATTTTTTTTCAACTGGACTTTTAAGCGCAGAAAGTATTTCATTCGAGCTGTACACCTTTTCTGATTTGGATTTCTGCAATTATTCATATTTTATTATTTTTGTACAATAACTGCAGTTCACAGAAGTTGCAATGTTATTTGGTGAAGATGCAAAAATTCAGCCAGACGAATTTTTTGGACTTTTTATTGAATTCATGGAATCATTTAATGCTGCGAAGAAAGATAATGAATTAATGAGGAAAAAGAAGTTAGAAGAAGAAAAGAGAAAGAAACTTGAAAATGAGGTACATTTTATCTTTTTTTTTAATTAAGGAGTATTTTGTACCAATTGTTAATTCATAAGGATGATTGAATTTTTCCTTTCCTTGAATATGTGTTATGTCTTATATATATTACCGCATTCCGGTATCTGGGGATGGGACTCATCTGTGAAGATACAAACTGTTTTGAATCTAGAAGGTGGTCAGATTTGATATGATATTTAACTACATGCAGACTTTTAGGCACAAATCATCAATTGCATGTATCGACGTAGCAAGTAATTTTCATCATGTTTTTCTTTTGGGAGTGATTGTATTCTACCCAGCGCTCAGAAAATACTAATCCGTCCCGAATCTGCAAAAACCATGGAGAATAGACCGACCAGGATTTTGGATATTTTCTCAAAATATATGTAGACCAACTTTTTTTGGTTGAATTTGCCCTCAAAATCTCGAAAATCACAATAAAAATTTGATTCTGCAAAGTTATAACAATCCAAAAGGAGGCCAAAGGTCACTGAATACACTAAAATACATTTTTTACTATAACTCGAAAACCATACAAGATAGAACACTGGGACATGCATCTAAAGACATGGAAGCTCCACTTTCCTATCTGAGTAATCCAGGCACATTCCAGCTGTAACCATTGCCCTTGCGCTCGCTTTTGATATATTGTGCTCTGAATTTTGCATACGCCACATGATGCGGCTTTGATTCACCAGCGACATCACCTTAGATTTGGCATTTTTTTTTGCAGTACTTGTCCAGGGCAGATACCTCTCAGTGCACTTTAATATAGTGATTGGGTTTTGTATGGAATGTTTCCTTCTATGGATGCGGTCACCGGTCTTACATTCAGTGTAGCTCTTTACCATATTATTGAATGTAAGTTGATTGCCTTTGGAACTGCTGTTACCTTGCCTATAGCAAATTATAGAGAACTGTTAGTTTTGGTTATAAGTCATTTAATGTTTTTTATCTGTGGTTGCAATTGATAGAGAGAAATGGAAAAACAAAAACGACGTGGCGCATCCAAGAAGAAGGGTGGAGGGGGTGATCAAGGAGAGTTTGATGATTTAGTTTCTGCCCTACGTTCTGGTGAAGTCTTTGAAAAAGATGTCAATAAGCTGCAAAAACGAAACAGACAACGCAGAACTAATAATGCGTCAAACTCTCTTGATGCAAGGGAACGTAATGTTTCAAAAGTTCTGGGATAGCAGTGTTACACTTGTTATATCAACAACAGGTTTTCTGTTACACTGCCATTCAATATGGCTGATGAAATAATCTCTTAAATAACAGGAATCATATGTAACTAAATTTTCTGTATACTCTCTGATATATGCCTCGATGAACATAGATTCCTGAACGGTTGTATAAATCACTTGCATTGCTCTTTTCTCCAGAAATTGAGCTAGGACTAAGCTTATTTTTGAGAGCTATTTGTCAGAAACAAATCTCTAACATCAGATGGGAATAAATTAGAAGCAATTTGTTATTATGGATTGCTCACACTCAATAGTGCGGTTCATAGTTTTGTATTTTAGGATTAACAGGGATTTGGTGTATCTAATTTTATTAATTTTTTTGCTTCTCAAACGTACCCTTTGTAACTAACTGTGTTTAAACTAAGCCTATGTTACTATTTACATGGTTGAATTGAACATATTTTACACATATATTTTACCGCAAATTATTTTTAGTTTTTTTTTTCTTTTTGCAGGCGCCATATCGTATCTTTTTGTTACTGCTTACCATCATTGTTAGAATCTGTAGAAGGTTTTACCTACATTATTTTTTTCCACAGCAATTGTTTTTATAGACTTTTAACTCTATAGATACTATAATAATATCAACATCAATTCAAATAGATACAATCTAGTTATTATTCTAACATTCAAGCTTATCTAAATTGGTGTTTGGTCTATTAATAATATTTAACATGGCATCAAGTTCCTTAGTAGTGTTTTTGTCATGAAAACCTGCATATCTTTGAGCTTTTGTCAAGATATTTAGTGATCTTAACGTACAACATGATGAATTAAAAAAATAATCAGCAAACATTGTCACTTAAATGTGAAATCCTTGGTCCAGCCATAAATGGTATTACTAAAATATACTTTCAAAAGCCTATATTATCACCTAATTTCAGAGGTACCTTATTGACCTTTCCTTTCTGCTCTCAACCCTGATAGTTTGCCATCTCAGTCAACTCTTATCAGGAGCAGTAGCGAATCCAGAAATTTTAAGTATAGCGGCGTTACTTTAGACGTCAAATTTACGGCCGTCAGAATGTTGCGGCCCAATCGAAGATTTTTGAAAAAATACCCTCTACTGCCAAATAAAGAAAAGAATATAGGAAACGGAATTTTTCAATGGAACTATATTTCAGGGTTCAAAAGGTAGAAAAATTGACTTGAATCCTCAAAAAGTTGCCAGCGTTAAATATTTTAAACTATGTAATAACCTTGGGCACGTAATCATTTGTACATCTCCCTCACCCCTCTCGTATCCGCCCTGGTCAAGCAATAAGCACATTGGCCTTTAGCGAGTGATGAATCATGGTTGGTGCATATGTCATGAAGGGTGAACTTTCTTCTATAGTTCGAAATATGTTATTAATTATCATATATTAGTGTTATGCCAACTGAGAAGCTGGGAGATAATTTGTTGTGTAAAAACAAATCTGATGCGGGTATTTGCGTTTCGATTTTATACTTCAAGGATAGTTGCCAAATCATATTATTGTGACAGTGTTGTGTTATATTTTGTCTATTGTGTACGTTTCCCTTGTGTGAAAACACTATTTTGCAAGTTGATGTATTTTTGACTGAAATAATATGCTCTAAGGTTCCAAGCCTACTTGTTTCGTATTATAATGTCTGTACAGAATGACCGTGCTTGTACATTGCAAGTACTAACTTTAAGTGCGGTTTGCGTAAGTAGTCTGACATCTGTAGTGAGATATGACTGCGACCAATACCTTAAAAAATTATCATTGCAAAATTTACGTTTGTTCTGGCGTTGTAGTTGTTAGTTGAAATCTGCATATATATTGAAAATGGTGATTGCATTCTTGTACAATAATCTGGTAAAATGTAGTGATTTCGAGGTGGAAATTCCCAAAACCTGTTTCGGACGCGCCGCTGCAGCAAAGTAAAATTAGAAATTTATTTCGGCTGGGAATATAATTTCATTTTTATCCTATGAAGAGTAAAGCCAATTATATGTGCCACGATGTCTCCTGCGGACAGATACCAGTAGTGTGTTTGGTGGAGGAAGCGTCGTGCGCCGGTGAGGTTGGTGCCCAGTAAACCGTTCGCGCGCAGGAGAAGGTTGGGTAAAACGGACACTAAGCTGAGATTTCTATTTTCTTTGACTTAGAATTTCAAGCGGATTTTGTCGTATCAGATGCATTACTAGAGCCACAATGAGATTCGCTTTTGCCGTTGTGTGGTCGTTAGTTGGTGAATAAGCGGGTTCTTCATATACAAATCAACAGTATAACATAAAAGAGCACAACTAGAACAGATAGACAACCACACGAGACCGGAGTATGACATAGACTAACGTAATTGAGGCGGTTAGACGTGGGGATCTTCCTTGATCATAAGGCAGGATCTTTAGAAATGTATAATCCGGTACATATTGTTTTGGTTGATTCCTTTCAGACGCTGCTCAAGTAGCCGACCTTGCTTAGAGCTAACTTCTTTATATAAAGTCACGAACCAAAGGTTTCTTCATTATATTTTTTTGTTTTGTGATACTAGGTTATTGGTAGTTTGATTTCAGTTTAATTCAATTCTTATTTGACGATGCCGTTGAACGCGGCGAAAATTTGAATAACTATTAACGGACACGAATTTTGAGAAAATCCATTTATTATAATATGAATATTTATAAATAGGCAAAGTTCCCACTGTCCTGGAATGGTTGTGACAATTCTCATTGCTCTAATCCCGGTCTCATCTTCCGAGTATGCTTAATCCCATAACAATCATCAAAATCACCGAATTTTGCTTCTGTTTAAAAGCGATTGCTAATGTTTCATCTTCGTGTTAAAATTCCTTCAGTGTAATATTAACTAATTTTTTGTCTGCCGTTATCTTGAGCAAGTGAGGGAAGATTTTACCATCGCCCAGGGCAGATACCACAACGGCGGTTCAGTTTCGTTTAGGATGTTTTCCTTTTTGTTATTGCAGATTCATTATGTAACTTCTCCATATTCTCTATTGAGTTGAGATGAAGAGCTTGTACCCAGTTCATAAACACGCATAGTACTGAGATCTTCCTTTTCGAAAAGTCCATTAATTACGTTACAAGATGTTCTGACTGATTCGTGTCATAGCCTGTAGGCTCTTTGATCAACTGAATGTCCGGGATTTGTATTCCTCTGCAGCAGGGTCACACATTTGGTGGTGTCCGAAAAAAGCAAAAGAACATCCTTCAGCAAACCCAGTTTTTAGTGTTCATATCCGAAAAGAAGATCTAGAATAGCTCAAAAAGATCGTGGCACAAATATTTCGCGACTTCTAAACATCACAAACTCCGAACCTTCCCAATCAAAGAAGAGACAACATGGCCACCTAGACAAGTGGGTTGGGTGGCACACAAGCGTCATGTTTGTAATATATTCGGTTTTCCTTTTTAACCCAGTGACCCGCTAAATCACACCTTCCCTACCACACTAGATCAGAAGGTTGGACGATCGGGCATGCGTAGCACGGAGCGTATTCCGCCTTTACCGATTGAGCTAACATTAAATTTGAATATTGTTTCCTAATTTCCATGCTTTATTATAAACTACGTGTCCAACATGGACTAACATATTTCATACCGCCGTCCTTTCAGATTTCTTTACTCCCAATATCTGAACACCATCTTAGGATAGAATAAGTTTTTCTTGTCCTTCGATTTGCATGCTATTCGCACGTATTGTACAAGATATATCCTTAACCTTGAAATTAGCAAAAATATAATTGAAAAGAGAAATCATAATTTATTGACGTAATGACAAAATACTTCGTTACAAAACACCCTAATCGCAATCCAGAACAAGTAACCACACTTGAACGGTCAAAAGACCTACCAAATCGCTGGATGTAGTGCTTTCTTGTCAACATTAAATAGGAATCATTTTTCACATGAAGCCCATCGCTGGATGTAGTGCTTCCTTGTCAACATTAAATAGGAATCATTTCTCACCTGAAGCCCACTGTATGCAATGCAGTGAATATTATACGTAACGTTGCTGAACCTATTATATTATGAGTCAATTCACATACCAAACGAATTGCATACTATAAATCAGGCTACTTGCCTATAGTTATCAATTCCAAATTTTCACTTGTTAGAATCAAATCGGTATCATCTTCCGAAATTCGTTTCCCATGTTTGGTCAAAACTCCGCAGGTAGCAACAATATGTCTGGAGGTGGGTCACATTTGATGATGATGATGAAAAATGGAAAAAGACACCAGTCAGAAAACCCAGTTTTTAGTGTTCATATCCGAGGAGAAAGACCTGGAATAGATTAAAAAAAATCGTGGGATAAATTTCGCATTGGTTCTTTGACTATAGTCCCACTCCGAATATCCGAAAAAATAGCAGATAGCCTTTTAGGTGCTTTAAACGTTGGCGATCGAAAATTTCCGCGCAAAACTTCTTGTCTATGACGCCTGTTGTGATGTTACAATTTAAACACTAAATTCATACAAATTTTGCCTCTTTTCAATGTACGTCAGTGATCACACAGACCACATTGCCCTATGAAGCAGATTACGCAATTTTCGCAGTTTTGACTTGAATAAATATATTTAAAGAGTAAATTTGAAATAAAAAAGTCTGGTAAGCCTGGGCAACTGATGAATCGCGTCACACCTTAAAAAACTAAACTTTTTGTTCAGGATATCATCTCGTATATAGGCTATTTCTAGCGTGCTATAAGGTCTCGTATTAAAATTCATAAATACGAATGGATCCAGTCGAAAAATGCCGGGCTGTGGTATTAAAATTGTTATTCAAAGTTCGCTTCACTGCGTTCGCTTTCGAAAACGCTACAGATACTTATTAGGCGCACTGCGTTACGCACAAAATGATTGAATTGTGATATTGAGTAGTTTTCGAAAAGTTCAGCTACGATTGTCGGGTATGTCTTGGTTCAGATTACAGAATTTCGTCAGAATGTCACCAAGGACAAGCAAGTAAATGCAATGGATGATTGTTTCAGTATGATAGCATAAATGAAGAAAGTAAGTTGTGATAAATAAAGATAAAGCATAACATGGTGATCATATTATGATTGATTGCGCTTGAGGTAAGATTCGAGAAAATTCCCTTCGTCCGACGGAAAAATAGATGTAGACATTTTACTTGTCCCTTAAGATGTTGACTGTTAAATTTTGGCGTCATATTGCATAACATAAGCACATCTTTTAAGAAAACTAGCACTATTACTGCGCGAAGGAGGAAATCATTCTAGGATTTGCGCCGTGGGCAGAGATTATTTCGAGGATGGGGTCAGGCTCAAAATACCGAAGCGCGCCGGAGGCAGAACTCTTTGTATAGTGTTTTGGGTCCTCGGGTGGAAATAGTGAAGGCGTGAGAGGGACAATGGATACCTAAGTTTTATGGTTACTAGCACGGCCAACAAAATACCCGCGTTTTAGGATATTAAGCGACAGAATATTTGTAAGCCGCCGAGGCGCACTAATTGTATTGCGCTATACAATTGCCAAAATTTTCTAAATTATAAATTCGACACAAAATTAGAGCTAGAATTAAACTTTTTCAGATCTCCGAGTAAAATATAATGATATCAAGCATATTACTTCGACGACGAACATTATATCAAAATCGGTTCTTTTGAAATTATAAGGCATAGTTCAATGTGGTGGAATATTGCTATGTAATTTTGGTTATTCTTTTGAGATACTATTTTATTTGATGAGTGAGGTATGAGGTGAGATCTTTTGGAGCAGTTTTTGCACATATTTTGAAAAACAAATAAATAACTTTTACAGCAGTAATAGCGCAGCGCATAATTCAAGTAGAGGTAAGCATCGAGAAATGCATTTGATTTATTTGTGTCGGTTTAGCGTAGGTAATGCCTCCAGGGAGTCTGAAAAGTTTTCCCTTGCGGCAGTTTGTATAAAATACCATTTAAGCTAATCATGCGTGCGAAGAAAAATGCGTATAGATAGTTAGAAGTTTCAAAACATATCTGATAGTTTTGTAAACATGTCGAATTATAAAGGATTAACTCATTGTCGACATTGAGGAATTGAAATCATCTGATGAGTACAGTTAGCTGTGCTGTTTATCCAATCAAAAGCTTGATTGTGCATGATTTACAAGGGTGAATCAACCTATAATTTTCACATTATAGATTTCGTACCAGGTTTAGTCCTAGATATGACGGATGAGTTACAACAATAGTGGTAAAGAAGGTGTGAGTTATTTTTCAGCAGAAAACTTAAATTAAACAAATAAACTCTTATTTAGATATAAGATTGATGCTATAAGCATTTGGTCCATTTCAGGGACCTTCAAAAATATGTGTGGGGTAAAAAGTATCTAGAGATAAGTTTATTACCTTGCTCATCTTGTGTGCTTAAAAACATACTGATTGCGCCGAAACGTCGATCATGCGCGACATCAAAACAATTCCTTTCAGAGAGAGTCCGACGAAATCAAAACAGCTGTTTCGTTCATCGTTACCGTTGGATTGGCGGTTAAAATGGTGCCTGTGCAAAAGTTTCCACTGATGACAAGTAGTCGCCTCGTCGAATTTACAAATATTATTACATCCCGATTATTGGTATTATAAAGCCTAGACGTACTGATCGTTTGTTAAGTATGCGTCATTGATGAATCGCGCCGCAGAGGCGCGGTCTGTCTGTGGCTCATGCTTGACAAAATTAAATTTCTGGCTGGGAAATGAAGGTGCAGACAATCGCACCAAGAGTTATAGCATGATATAGTACCAGCAATTGCACTCTAAAACATCCCAAACGGAACTGAACCGCTATGGTAATGGGGCGTGATAAAACCATCTAGCATAAAAATCTACCAAAAAAAATTCGCGCCACTTCACAAATGCTCGAACTTATATTATATTGTACGTACTTCATGTGTAGAATTATTATATTAGTCAACATTATGATTAATAAGTTTTGACAGAATACCAATCGTCGTCTAAATGAAAATTCCTAAAAAGAAATGGCAAATTTTGAAATCATAAAATTGTATCTATAATGAATACAGATAACGAAGAAAAATACGTTAATGGATGCCGGTGGGTCGAAATAATATTTTGTATAATTTTATCTAACTTGAACTAATCTGTACGATATTTTGGCCTTTTTCTAACATGGAAATAATCTAACTTTGCTTTGCTTTGACAATTTGTGTGTTTTATTTCAATTTTTTAAATTCCCAGGGACATACATACAGTTACTTTCCCCGAGCAATTGTTCTCAATCACTGTCATTAAAAAAAAACTAAATCAGGGCGAATAACGTTTTTTTGATGTCACGAATTAACTGGTAGTGATAAATTTCAAATATTTGTGTTAAAATGTGTTGTGTTCGGAATGGGGAGGGGTATCCATGTGTGATTAATTCTAAGCATAATAACCACGCTATTTGATAAAAATATACTCTGTGTCAAAAAAAGTATTAAACCAAATTAAAAGCTTATCATTCCATGAATTATCTATATTTTCAGATTGAGCAGTAGTTTGTTGGAATTGCAGCCATTTAAAGTTGTTGTGGCCGAACCCAAATCGGTTACTGGCAAAGAGAAAGTACCTACGGAAAAAGTATTATTAACTGCTATACAGAAGAAAAATAAAATGAAAGAAGTTCGAAATAAACGAAACTCAAACGAGGATCCCTTGTTGTCGACGAACAATATTCAAGATGCAAATGCGACGAGTGTATCGTGCGATAATATTTTTGATGCGTCGTCATTACAAGTGACGTTACATAATACTAACACGGATAACTCAAAGTTGGATCCAGAATTTGTTGATCGGAAACGAAACAGTTTTCCAAAAGCCATGCAACTGTCAGGAAGCAGAGAAAGATTAGTAGGAAACGGTGGGTAGAAAAAAAAATAAAAAAAATCTATATTAAAGCAACGCAAAAATTTCTTTAATGTTTTTAGGGCCGAAAGTTACTTGCCACCTGTGGGAATAAATATAAAAAATCTATATCAGCCGTTTAAGAATATTAATTATTAGGTGATGTAATTTCAGAACCTCTGGAAAACAGGGTATCGCCAGAACATAAGAAGGCTAAGCCTAAAAAACCCAATCGTGATAGTCTGCGAAAATCAAGACAAGATATTGGAGGAATTCAAACCAATCTGCAAAGTACAAATAATCTCTCATCGCCTCCTCACAATGGTCTATCACCAGATTTAATTACTCCTGGTCACGATTACGAAGAATTACCATCGGATAGACTGACAGTTCCAACAGATGTAATGATTGTGCAACAACGGGTTAGTTTCGTATCAAAATATTTTTTTTTATCATTACTCAATTATGACTTCGCCAACGTTGAGATGGTCTTACTCAAATGGTTTTACATCGATCAATGAAATAAATTGTTTCTGCGTGACTTATTAATACAAGTCAGAGTGTCAAATCTTCGAGAAAAACTGAACCCGGTAAGTAAAAGTGTTAGTAGCAGTGTGAACTTAGGGCTGGATAATTCGATTCGGTGATTCGAAACACAATATATTCCAATCAATCGTGGATCGTTCACGGAAACAAATACGTATACTAAATAGACTAGAAATTTCATTTTTTACCGACAAAATGTAATCGGTTTTGATCGAATTTGACCAAAATCGATTATATTTCGTCGTTGTTGATCTTAGACATGTGGTGTGGATTGAAAATACACTATAAACTAAAAACTTCTTGATTTTCACAATGAAGACAAGTTGTAATAGTAAAAATGGGATATTTGCTATTTACATCGAATTCGACCCGATTCGGAAAAATTATTCGAATCAAATTCGAGTTCCAAACGATTCGGTTTTGCCCAGCCCTCAGTGCGGTGTTCACGATATTAATTTTTTATAAAAATATTGATTATAAATGATTTGCTACTGTTAGCTTCAAAACGCACGCATTGGCTTTTTGTTTGTGTCCGTGGATATTATAAAGATAAGATAATAGAGACTTGCGTTCTCGTGAATTGAATAATCTTTTTTTACCTAAAATTACAGAAGATGCCTCAGACACCCATGGAACGTCAAATAGGCGGAAAAATTCCTGATAATGATGTCAACGTTGGCTTCACTCCAATCGCGTTTCAAAATAAGGAATATCCAAATGTTCAAAAAAAGACAAAAAATCCAAGGTAATAAAATTCAATTCAAGTTTCCCTTTAGCTTTCCCGGTAACGATATATAAAAAAAAATAATTCTTTAATAAAGAGAAAAAGGCACAATTAATTAGTCGATGTTTCCGGTAACGATATATAAAAAAAATAAATTCTTTAATAAAGAGAAAAAGGCACAATTAATTAGTCGATGTTTACTGGCTGAACTTGAATATTGTTTTTTTGTTTGTCATTCATAAAGAAACAAAACTTTTTTATTATTTGTGGCTGAGATTCAGTATATGTTTTGCCAGTTTTTACAAAATATATATGTATGAATTGTATGTATATAGTTCTCTATTTTATGATTTTCAAAAATCTGTGACTAAATACACCTACGTATCATGATAAAAACAAATTTTCCAGGCAACGTTTAAATCCAATGTACGCTGATTTACATATGAATATGTACGAACACGGAGCTGCTTGTGAGCAACAATCAAGTCAGAATAAACGACATATCAGATGTTTTCGGTGTATTGTAGCTGGCGTGATCATCGCCGTATTCCTTAGTTTTATATCGATCGTATTTATTTCCTTTTTCATATTGGGATTCCTGGATCCACTCAGAGGTTAGTATTTTTTATTTTAATATTTTTTATTTATTAAAGATTATGTTATATGCATTAGCATCGTTTTTTTTTCGAAAATGTACCATGGCGGAGAGGACGCGGGTCTCCTCATTACCAAATATTTGGGGTGTTGCAAATTCCCAAGCAGTCATTATCAGAACTGTATTTTTAACCGAAATATTTTTATATTTATTAATTTTATATTATACACCATGTTCAATCAGAGTATACAGCGCGGCGAAAATGCCAAACGGACTCGCAGTCGGTAATCTGACACGTTTCAAATTATAGATATAGACGAAACAAAGTAAAAAATCAAAAAAATCAAAATCGACAATTTGTGTTTCAAAGCAGATCATAAATATATTTTCCATTGATCTAGACATGTCAGTAAACAGCAACTCCGGGCAAAATCTTTCGGAGAAACTGATGGCTTATGATACACATTTGGAACAACAAAAACAATTAGTGAGTATGACTAATAATCTTTTACTCATTTTATGTGTTCATTTTATACAATAAATATTAAAATATTTTTGAACTTTTTGTTAGAAAAAATCATCAATTTGAGGGCAATAAAAATCGGTACCAAAAGTAAAACCTTAATGATATTTTCTTATAAAATTCTATAATGATGGGTAGAAGCGTCAAAGCGTTGCCATTACACATGTCAAACAGATACGTTTGTTCAGCACATTTCCGGCGTATCTGAACATTATCTTGTTGAAAAGACAATCAAACCAAAATTGATGAATCAAAATTATTATGCATTGTTACCAGTATATAACGTGATTCAAAACGCATGGCACACGATATATTTATATTGCTGTCGTTACGTTCACCTCCAGATATCTAAACTAACGCGGGATATTCATGACCTGAATATATCAACAATAAATACTGGAAACCAAATGGAGATTAGATTTGAAAAAACAAAAAATCAGTTAGTTGAAGCAGTAAAGTCTCTCAATATATCGGCCTTGAAAGGTAAGCAAGCTATTGCTGGCATTCTACCAATATATTACTTTTTAATATATTCAAACAATAATTGAAACGTTTTCTTATTCGTCTGTCTGGAACTGTCACAATACTGGAAATGCCTGACAGAGTGAATTAAGGTTGGGCGAAGCCGAATCGTTTCGAATCTGATTCGGGTAATTAATTTTTCGAATCGGATGGAATCATCAAATCAATATAAGTAAATATCCCATTTCTCCCATTACCAATTTGAATTTTTATCAAAATGTGATGTATTTTCAATTTACATTCCGTGTCAAAGCGACAAATGTGACCAAAATCACAATCCAATTGACAAATGTTTGTGCCTATGATCAATTAAATAATGATCGGATCCTATCGGAATATCTGACTAAATTACCCAGCCCAAGATCTCGTCTGTTGGTGTCCCTCGTCAGATGATAAATGCAGTAATCATTTCTGATCCGGATGATACATCGCATTTTTTTAAATTTTGCATGACACATATGTATTGAATATTCTGGCATATATTTGAATTTAATGAGTAAGATAGATTTTGTAACAAATAATAAACTTTCTTTTTGACCAAGGGCCGTCGACAGCAGATGTTGCTAAATGTGTACACAAGACGTTTGGGATCGGAACATCACCAACTCGTAATGAGATAAACAGTGGAAAGTATTTTGCAGAAAAGGTAAGCTCCGCGTGTTTGGGCTCGCACGCCAGCAGTTATATTTTCTATACATTTGACTTCCTATCTGCAAAAGCTTTACTGTGCTATGAGATGCATGATCCTACGTCAATTTGCGCACCTTGCCATCGATAAGTTGCAAAGTGCTTTTTTGTTTTTCCCTCATCATAGACGTGAAATTAATTATTTTGAAATTATCTTAAACTTTAATTGCGCGCTATTGGCGAGCAGAAGTTATTTAAATATTTAGTGAATTTCAGGCTTTTTAAGCTGTTTTATCGTGATATGCAATAAAAACGTCATTTTTGACATTAATTGGGGCATGTTCGGACGATTATGGCTTTAATATTTTATTACAAATTTTGCCTCCCCGAAAAAAATGAACTTTTGCCCGCTTTGTCTTGAATTGATTTTAGTAGCGTATAGTGCATGAAGAATTTCATGTATATCTGTACGATGTTATCTAAGTAACCATTATAAAATTATCAAATAATGAAATATTACATTTATAAAGTAAATTTCATCTTATTTCGTTGACGGGTTGAGTTTTCCAATTATAAGCCTGGTATATTGGAGAATTTACGTCAGCAAACTTCTTTTATTTGGTCCAGGGCTTCGTCACAACAGGAGTCTCGTGTTCAGCGTCAATTGGATATGTGGCCTACTTGAACACGCGAGAAGAAGATATTGAGACAGATGAGAACTCGGAGCATGAACCCCCACGTACCGTATATAGTTGTACGTGCCATAAGTCACCAAACTTAGTTTTGTCCAGATCAGGAGAGCGAGTCGAATGCAGTATTCATTACTGGCAGTGTCCGGTGTTGTGACATTCTGATGACAGCTCCTATGAGACCAGCAGGATTGATTTTTGACAATAATTCTAACTTACCAGCGAAGTAACGTGTTATAAAAGTGATCCAGATTCTTTCATTTCAGATTAATAGCAAACATTTTTTACTATTTGTGTTGACTAGTAAGTCATCAGCATTTAATGATTGTTGTTCATACATTATCAATTTGAGCGACGCTACTTCTATAGTACTGGCTATATTTAGCAGAAAACAACGACCGAAAACCTCGCCAACACTAACCTAGCAACAAAGCGAATATTTTTCGTGAACAAATTTAAAATTGAGCTGGAGACGCGACAAATAAAACAAGATTGTGTGGTTCCAAGGATGAAAATTGGTGTAGAAGAAGAAGAGTGAAGAAAAAGCGCGAAAAGAAACCAGTACATCCTATTTATTGTAGCTTAAACGTCTATGTACAATGTAGATGTACAAACATCAGCTCCTTAAAATGAATGAATAAAATGATAATTCCTCCCGAATAACCAATAGCAATAATGTTTAACACAGGCAAACAACAATAGATAGGTACATTAGAAGTATTCGCCTATTTTTACTCTTTGAAAGCAGTATTATTTTTAGTATTTGGTTAATCAGGGAAAATCGGTTCATGGGAAGTGGACATAGGGATATTCAATTGATATTTGAGTGTTCAAAGCAGAAAAAAAAATTAGTTTGCAATATTTTAAAAATTTCTTGCGTTTAAGTTGATTGGCCCGATCGGACTAAGTTTTGCTAAGATGCGGGCCTATTTAAAAGCTGAGGCAGAAGATTCAAATTTATACAAGCTATTTGAATTCTTAAATATCTATAACATAATGCTTATAAACCGACAACCAACGGTTATGTTGTTGTTTCGATATGATGGCACAAATGTAGAAAACTTCAAAGTGAAATGTCGAGATGTCCAAATTCGACGAAAAATGCAACAAAATCTCTGGGTTTGACAGTAATTTAAGTTGGCGCTATTAAAAAAACTCAAAATTGACGTTTTTGGCCAAATATGGGTGTTGATGGAACGCACCGCAAAGGTGCGGTTCACCAACAGCCCATAATTGATATAAATCTCATGAACATTTTTTTTACCTTTAGAAATATGCAATTACTGCAAATGGCCAGTAAAATGACTGTTATTTTGTTACAGTGTATCTTGTCGCCCGACGTTTACGGTTAACGCTTCTGTTTGAAAGCAAAAAAAATGAAAAGTTATGCAAAGAGTCGTATTTTACGTACGAAATATTGTAAAATGTCGAGTCCTAACCTCGCTTGGGTGCCGGACTTCACTAGACACCCTTTGCAGCGAGGTGCATTTAACACAAGAATATAGCATCTGCACTCAAGAACATAGCTTCAAGCCATGTAGCGATGAACAAATTAATTCAATTAGTTTTTCTTTACAAAATATGTTAAAATAATGTCACGAGGACTTCCTGAGAAGATACCGGAGACTACGGGGCACTACATGAACCACTAATATCGGGTCTGTTTACTCTCCATTTCGGAGAGCCTTGCCAATGACACCAGGTTTAACAGTCAACATCACTTTGCTCCGGCTGGAGCTACGATGGAATAAAGTACCATAATCATAGTTGTGGAACAACTTGTGGCGGAAAATGAATTTGTTGTATTAAGATAACAGTGCTTGGCATGGTGTTGAGGTGAACGAGGTATTTCTTTGTCATTCCACATACGCTGGTACGACAGTGCTGTTTGATATCATAGGACGGGGCACATTACACAGTCGACTCAACTCGTACAAACTAACATGTCACAGTGACCAAAGCGATTCCAAAGTAATTCTTCTCAGGGCACATTTTATTGATGAAACCACTGATCAGTCAGTATTCGCACATCGACCATTTTCTGTACAAACAGGATCTCCTTGGTTCGACAATAAATCACACCGAACTTCAACTGCTTCCTCTACAGCGTTTAATGTTGTTTGAGTAAATCTTCGTTCATTGGATATGTCAGGTGATGGAAATCTGGTCACGTCCGTGAAGTGTGTCATGGATGGACAATCAAATCCAGCTGCCATAGGAACGTGTTCTGTCTTGGGGCTCAATACTTTGGTTTGACGATTTCTTTTGTCTTTTATCTGCGTCAGTTGGTCTCCGCTTTCTGGGTTCAAAGGTACACGCATTGTGTGTCCATCAGTATTTTTACGACGTACAATAGATCTGCAGGCATTACTTTCTTCTCCGCATTTACGTATTTTTTGACATATTGAACGCCGCAAGCTTCGTCTGAAGATAGGAGATGCAAATGTATAAATAAACGGATTGATGAAAGCATGAGCGTATGACATGCATTTTCCTAGGCTTTCCAGAAAAAATCGCTGTTTTGCATATTCATATCCGGCCCAAACACCAGTCATGCTAAAGACAGTTTCGAGTAAATGAGGCAACCAGCATATGAGGAATGCTAGTATAAGACTGAGGACTACAATGGTACTCTTCACACACTCTTTCTGTTCTTCAGTTGGTCCCCTGAAAATAGAGTAAACATTTTGAAGATAAAATGTCCAGACGTTTATTAGTATAACTGTAGAGTACGTGGTACTAGTAAGCACTGGTGTGTTCTGGGAGGTAGTGGCATGGAGATATCCCATTATGACAGGATGACACCGAGCCGAAATTTTTTAATTTATTGTTAGACGCACCACGGCATGTACCACACACGGCATTCGTAGATTTGTTTTCAGTATAGATTCTAAATACATGGTGCCTTTTCAGAAAACTATTTAAGATGTACATTACGTAAACTGGCTTTAATTCCGATAAAATTTGCCAGCAAAGACAGCAGGGTATTAAAGGTTAGTCTATCGAACTCTTCGTTGACGTGCGGACTTGGTCATGCAGATATTTCTCGCTTCCTCAAGGTCTCAAATCTTTGATATGAGAAGGGTAACGCAGAAGGAAAAGTTTCGAATTTACCCCACTTCTCCGTTTCAGGGTGAATTGAGCATTTTAGGTGAAAAAATGAAAATCTGTATCGCATAGGATGTTTTTTGCTTAATTAGAGTGCAGTTGCTGGGACTTGTAATAGCTCATTGCCTGCTAGATTGCATCCCATCCCCCCTTGTATATGACGAATTTCAAAGATAAAGATATAAGCGAAGGAAGGACTAGAGCATTTTAATTAGAGATGGGCCGATACCAGAATTTTCGCCGATACCGATACAAGTACCGATACCACCTTCTTAATTTATATTCCGATACCGATACCGAGTACTTTGTTAAATATGTTGAAGGCTTTTCTGTATCCACATACCCATGCACTTGTTATAGTTGCACCCACGTATGTGTGCGCCTCCGTACATTTGCACCCTTGAACTCTTGCATCCATTTGAGTGCAAACTTTTATTGATGAAAATATAAAGAATTGTTGCTGAGTTCAAGCATACATGGGTCCAAAGATTGAGTGCAAATGTTCGTGGTTACACAACTAACGTGACACCTAAAGGCCACAAAACATCGAAGTTGTCTCACCGATGCGTTGCATTACGTTTCGAGCAATAAAATAAAAACGGCAATACACGCCTGCATTGCTTTGCGTTAATCGTGTTCACATGCGTACAAAGCACAAGCGTAAAAAAACAAACAAGCACTTCGCGGTAGCTTTCATAGCAAACCGTTTTGTTTCATTGGAAAACGTAGATGCATGCACAGCATTGCGCTTGCATAAGACGCAATGGTGTAATCAAACAAACCACGAAAAACACAACCTACGCAAACTTGTAATGCGACCTCAACACCTTTTAATGCACCAAAAAGAGCATGTAGTCAGTGGATTGATGAGTTTTATTCAATAAAACCCGAAGTGTAAATAAAAATTGTTCGCGCGAAGCATGCCCCGTTTTAATTATTTTTCAGAGCAGTGGAATGCGAGGTCTTTTCATTTATCATCAGTAAATAAAGCGTATTTGTACTCTCCGTTGTAAAGACGTATCCGGTATCGGTATCGGTTTTGGTATCGGTGATGAGAATTTTCCGATACCAGTACCGATACCGATACCTCTAAAATCACCGATACTTGCCGATATCGATTCCGATACCGATACATCGGCCCATCACTAATTTCAATCATGCAAAATTTTTTTTTCACGGGTAATTTAATTTTGGACCTGCGTCGTTTTTAGCCGTTGAATATTTACCATTCCAATGTCTATTTTCAGATATATTATATGTCAACATTAGGAACTAAAATCACTATAAAAGTGTAGTAGTTTCCAAAAAATGTATATTCTTTGATCGGTATCAAATTACCTAAAGTGAATTTTAATGCACCAAACGATATTTCACGACTAAAGTTCAAATTAAATTGAAACATAATACGTAAACAAGTTCTAAACAGGTCACTGGGCAGTAAATACATGTGCAAAATACACGTCGCAAAATATATCGAATCGAATTAAATAGAGTTATGGGTTTTTGGATCAAATTAACTGATTGAAAAATGCCTGTTTTAGAATCGTATTTCAGGTTTCTAGTAAAATATCCATATTATTTGGCTGTGAGTCATTTACAAAATCCACGCACCGTTTTACCAAAAACTTTCGGCTCTATGTAATAAAAGTTAGTCAGCAAAGCAAAGAGTTATGATGTCGCCAAGCTCGAGCACCAATCGTAAAAAAAAAACAAGTTGATGGAAATACGATTTGGTAATTGGAAAAACATTTCTTTTTCATTACGAACATGTAATAAACATGCGGAAGAATATTTAATTTTTCGTTTAAATTCGAATAAAAAATACGTAATTCGGCTATTAATAGTACACTTATCGGCACAAAATGGACGATGAAGGCGGCCTAAATGCTTTAGTCTCTTCCGGGGGAAAATCGACACAGATTGAAGCTGAAAAATCCTACTTTTACATTTTTGTTTTTTGAGGATTAGAAATGATGAGAACATGCATAACTTTTTACACTGTTGAAGATATGTCTTTGGTTCAAATGAAGGCATCATTGGACTCGGTCTGACAGGATAAAAACGCCCAAATTTGGCAACATTCCACCAACCCATTTATGTGATTAATATTCGTTATCGATCGGAGAAAAAATTTAATATAAACGAGCGTGCTTTTAACCGATTAAAAAATGACCAAGCTACAATTACTGGGAATCGAGAATAGTCTGTCAACTTTACGCGGCGTAGAAATTATTTCACAACTAATTCAAGCTTAAAGCTGCAAATGTTATTAGCAGCGTAAAAAGGCAGCATGAGATTTTTATTACTTTTGTTAAATTTTTTAAAATAGTATGATTTTGTTTCAGATTGCGTTCTTTTGGTATCATTAGGGTTGGGCAAAACCAAATCATTTAAAATTTGAATCTGATTCGAATAATTTTTTCGAATCGGATCGAATCACTAATTCTATGTAAATAACAAATATCTTATTTTTACTATTACAACTTGTCCCCATCATGGTTATTAAGAAATTGACAATTTATAGTGTTTTTTCAATTCACACTACATTGTCTAAAAAGCAACGATTTTCATATTTTAACGGCAAAATGCTATCAATTTTGTCGCTAAAAATGAAAATTCTCGTATATTTAGCAAGTTTTTTGTTTCTGTGAACGATTCATGATTAATTCAAAGAAATTGTGCTTCAAATTATCACCGATTTGAGTAACCCTGATCCCATGAATCAAGATAGGGGGCATTTAGGGAGCTTTAAACCGTGGAAACACACACGGAAGGAGAAACATTTCATATAGTATTGAACTGATGTGATAAAACACAGTAAGTGTTATCTTCCCTTCAATATTATACAAATCCAGAATTTGCCCCGCTGACAGAAATTTCATAAATTTTAAATTCTGAGAACACAATGAACATACTTTTTCGTGGGCGTTTGTTTCGATATTAGCGGAATAAAGAATATGAATTTCTTAAAAAGATTCCAGAAATTTTCAGAGATTCCGGTGCGTTTATGTTTATAGATTTGATTTTATTATCTCATATATATTTTAGTTTTGCACAAATGCGCATTATGCAAACAGACAAGGTGCAAAGAGTTCAATCAAATAAATAATTTATTTGCGAAGTTAAAAACTTTTGTTAAACAACTTAAGTTTCGATTTTAATATACCGCACAACCACTGATTTAACGAACAAATGACTAAACAAAATCAATCTCATAATTTTTTTTTATTAATTTATAACGCATGGATGGTACTCAAAGTATTATTTTTTAGTTTCTTTCTTGTCGACAATGCCATTCCGCAAAAGCAGTCGTTAATGCAATTAAGTCCCCCATATCCGCCCGATATAGATGGCATTGGCGTACAAAATCGATTACTATTTCATTACCTGGCAAATTCGGTGAGAAAGCAGTAGAATTATTGTAGATGGCGTGTTGCAAAAATGTTGGACTGGGTTTGACGTGGACGACATAACCAAATTATTCATCGATGTATTTAAAGAACGATTATGTTCGCTCTGGCGAGACTGGGGGTTGAGGATTTTTGTCAATTTTAGTTTCTAATCCAAAACACGACCACGTGCTTCGTGCAATATTTATGGAATAAAAAATGAATAATACCTTTAGAATTTAATTCCAATTCTTAAATTTAATATTGAATTTTTTTCTCAAACTAAGGCAAACATAGTTTCATCAATTTCAAGGCACTGGACAGCATTATTGTGTCACTTCCTTGACTGTATTTTACTTATTGTATGCAGAATAGAAGAAGTATTTAACAATTAGAAGTTTGTTGTTGTTATGATAAGAAAGGATATTCATTTACTCGTTGATATAAAAATATCACAAAATAACAATTCATCCTCAAAACATTTCATGGCTATCATTTATACCCCAGTTTTAACAAGTTTTTATTTCATGCATGGTTCCAATATGTTTCCTGATTATCACAACCTCTTGGGATTACGGATAAAGAAGGCGTCACCTTGTTCAAGTACGAAAAACATTTATTATGTAGAAGAACTGGGTCGATTTATGCATTTCACCGTCGATCGACTTTAAATTTTGAAATTTTAATAATCATTGCCATTGTCTGACGGCCGTGAAATTTAGTTGGTGAGAATACTTCTTCCTGATGGCGACGTCAGATATAAGTTTTACATTTGCATTTTATTTTCCTGATATTTGTCCTAAGGATTGTACAATAAAGACATAAATATGCGCGTTCTGATCTCTGAAGTATATTTTTTTATTACTTTAGTAATTAAAGAATAACTTATATTTTTGACTTCTAAGAATACATTTATTTTACAAGACGATGGTCTACAATATTTCGTTTCAGAATAGCTTATAATCGTTAATAATTTAGTGCCATGTTATGTGGTGGATAACATGCTTTTGTCCAATTGTTCTCCCGTTTTGGGATCCTCGTACGTAAATGTTACTAAAAACAATTGCACCATTTTTTCAGTGACTATATCAACTTTGTTTTCGTGTACGATATTTCAAAAGTTATGGGTTTTGTGTACATTAGCAGTAGACATCTGCCATTTTAGGCCGTAGGGCGCTAGCAATTATGGTCAACCATTGAACGAACCCTCGTCGGCCAATTGAATCCAAAATTGAACTAAAGTTGAACATCAATAATTTACTTCGCCATTATGCACGCTGACCTCATGTTATTGATGAAAGTTTGACAATTTCCAAAAAATAATCGAAGTGGTTTAACGAAGAAGTGTGGGCTTCTACCTCACATGTTCACCATATTGTATTATATTTACTATATCGAAGACATTCCGAGTAAGAGTTGAAATTGAAGACACACAAAACAAGTTTATGGTTTCTGTAGAAATGTATTTATTGTTTCATATTCCTTAAACCCAAGTCGGAATTTTAATTGGAAATATATCAGCATTTACTTGGCGGTGCGGTCAACAACGGACATATTTCCGAACACAGCAAAACAAAAAATGACAGGCTGATTTTGTCTGTTGCAAAAAATTAAGTAAATTTTCAACACTGATATTTATTTTTTTCATAAAATAACAAATATCCAAATTATTATTCAATCACCCTTATAAGCAACACACACCGCTTGCCTAGAGTTGAAAGGATTCATAAGAAATTTTGGAATTTATTTTACAAGTTTGAAATCACACAAATTAACTCTTCAACGAAGGATCAGCAACTACATGCTAGTCTACTATTTCATAGTATATCTTTTTTTAATAACATTCTCTTCCAAAATGGAAAATCTCGTAATGGAATTTTCAAAGCTTGTAATTTGAAAAAATATCGAATATAGATTCACTTTCTATATAAACGACAATGTATAAATAGAGGTTTTTGGTACTCTTGTACAAGATACTTTGATATTGTATCGCTGCATCTAAAATCTCTAAATAAATTTGGAGCTTGAAATATATGGTGCCTTCGAGGTTATTCCGCCATTTTTCGCTAAAAAATACCTTCAATTGCGGCGCTTCGGGCAAGTTAAAGTATGTTTGGAGGTCGCATTTATTTTCGTTTCATGTTTTTCACAGCAAATTATGATATATAAACACATAGAATGCCTGGACTATAACTGCAGCATGTAACAACCGTGACAAACATCGATCTCATTACGCAATAAATGAAACATGTTTATGATGTTCACAAATCCACTTAACAAGATAACACGAAGAATGATGAGACAAGAAACTACGTCACATACAAAAACTGTTGTATTGCGATGAATGACTAGACTTAAAGTATTATTTACCAACCAGAAATTTTATTTTGTCAAGAATGAGCCAAGGATGGACCCATCGGTGGCTCACGCCTATCAGAACTGGTTTTACTTTTCTTTTTGCCTGACTTTCAACAGTATGAGCCAATCATTACATAGGATAGATTGTTGGGCTGAAATACTGCCCTTTTGTGAACCATACTAGTGAAAAACTAAAATTGTTATAGGGAAGCCCCACGACATGCCCAATATTTACCAAAAATGTAAATCGTAATGAAACAAGCATTTGTAATTAAAGAAACTACTGTTGATATGTACATTCCCGGTGACAGAGACTTTCATTATTTTTGCGATGTGGTATTGCATCTAAATATATTTCCAAATATATACTATGAGATCAAATACTGAAAGTATTTGTCTGTTTTGCGAGATTTGTCGGTTTTTTAGTTCCTATCAATTTTGAAAATAAAAATGACATGACGTCAGAGGAGACTATACTATATTGCACGCACAATGAAACACATTTTATAGTGGATTCACGAATGGTAATTTAATGTGTTAAAAAATTCCATAGTTAATTTATCGCCGCCACACGGAATTACGCGGTGCTAAACTAACAGCACACAAACCCCAAAACATAACAGCACATACCACTCTTTTCAAACGAGCTAATTCAAATATATATTCGTGTTTCAATCAATTCATAGCTTTGATGAACGAATAATAGAACCCGATTTACAAACTCATTTATCGTTTGTAATAAATTATTTCAAACAAGAGAATTTTTATAACCACTACTTGGAGTGGATCACCCTGGTCGAGGCCCTGTACCTGAGGCCGCTTACAGGATTAGAGTTGGGATATATTAGAAATTCTATTACACTTTCCACTACTGAAGTCATCTCGTAACACTGATTATTTAAGGGAGAAATAGTTTGACTGGCTTAATAATGTAAACTAAGAAATACAAATTGTTACAATATGACAACTTAAGATTGCGATCACTGATTTCAAGTAGAAAATATGTAATTTCTTACCGATGTATTCTCGAATTATGATGCATCATGAAGCATAAAACTTCTCGTCCGATAACAGCGTAGAAAACTGTTACGAGAAGAAGTGGGAAAAGATACGTTGCGACAAGTTTTGCGGCTCCGTAGACGATGTGAGCTCCTACGCTGCCTCTTGTCCATTCGCAAGAATATGCTGAAAAATAAAATAAAAAGTGTGGTTTATAGCTTGTTTAATCTACAAATACTATGTAATGTCGAGCGGAACGGAATGTAAGTTTAGGAATACAAAAGAAAACTTAAAGTATCGACGATAAGTGCATTGAGGACATGAAAGATATCCTGATTTAAATTTTAACTCAGGAATAAAATTAATGCAAAAATTACAGAAAATGTGGCAATTATAAAGAATCAAAATTTGTGTAGACTCGATGGAGGCATTTAATTTAAACAACTTTGAATGATATAAAAACGTTATTTGTAAAACCTCCATAGTTTGTTGCAATACGCTTAAAGTTTAAAAAACGTTTAAACCTTGATATGGTCTAAACCCCATCGGAAAAATTTTGTAAAAACATCTTTAGTTAAGTATGTGCCACTGATGAATCGCGTCGATGAGATGCGATCCATCCACGACGTAAGTTTGACAAATTTGAATTCTCGATCTTATCGTTACTGGAAACTCTGATCATTGCCTTATTTGATTGAATTGTAACCGGAAGAAAATATCTTTTGCCGACTCGACCTTGGCAGTGTAGTTTGTGGCCATGTCGTTATCAACGCTTGAGACAATGATAAATTTGATTTCATTATTTCTCGTCTAAGTTTTCGAATTTCAGCCAAGTCTTGTTCAATCGAGCCCGTATCATCGGTGAATGGAGCGCTGCCAAGGTAAAACAAAATGTCTGCCGACTGGGCTGTTATGTTATGCACAACTCGAGTTGCTCGCACATCGGTGATATAAATAGTCCGTACATTTTGTTTACGTTAAATTTCAGATCTCGTGAACGTTAGCCCCTTGAGAATGCTCTGAAATTGAGGGCAGCGGGTGGAACGTCATTGGGGAATCGCAGAAATATTTTTATCCCCTCACAAAAGTCATCAGAATGACTTATCTTAATAGGATCCCTGGGAAGAAAGTGGCTGCTGTGTTTATATAAGCTTATTCGAACAGTAAAGTCGTACCGTAGATTATTTTATGACAAATAAGGGAAAATTTTCACAAACAAAGAAATCAAACGAACCACCGCCTTGCATGTCGTAAAGTCCATAATAAACAAGATTCGGTATCGATAATATAATTCCAGCCAACCAAATTGCCAATATTACAAAATATCCTGCTCTTCTGGTTGAAATGCAACTGCGACGAAATCGGAAAGGCATCACCAAGGCCATGAAACGCATCCAAGCTAGTGCACATATTGTATAAATGCTTGCAGCCATTGTACAGTTACATATGAATGGAATTACAGGACAGAGAAATGCTCCAAAACGCCACATGGTCGATGATGTGATAGTGATCTGAAAATAACGTTGAAATTATTTTAATGAAAAAACAATAACGACATAAAGAAGGAGGCTTGGTATACTATTTCTATTGGAAAACTCAATATTCACTTCGTTATTACCAAGAATTCAATCGAAAAAGCTGACATTCGTTTATTTGACACAAGAAGGCTCGAGAAATAGTTATAGCTGTTTTGAACTACGTCACATAATCGGCATGACGCACATGTTATATGTTCGATTAACAACACCTGGTTGGATGTATTATCTGTGATTGAGCTGGTTACTTCGTTGTTATGCATGAATGTGACTAGCAAAGATATTAAATGTTTTCTAAAATATACACTAAAATCAAAAGTTTAACTAAGTCTCCATATCACATATTACCACGTACAATCTGTAACCTGTATTCGACAGTCACATAGATTTCATATCTTGTAATTTCATACTGTATTTCACCTCTACAAAGCGTAAACATTCGTTAAAGTAACCGGGTATTGTACAGGCGGTGACGAGGGCCATGAATGTACAACTCCATTCAGAACAAAAATAAAATGCGGCGGACGATCTTCGCGCATTACCAATATTGTTACTTGTCAATTTATATTGTCAACCAATATTGACACCAATCAATCATTCAAAAAGACATTAAGATGTCTATTCTTTGTTACTTGTTCAAGAAGATATCGAGTGACATTTCGTTTTTAAACGCTAAACGCGCATGCAAACAATTGAATAATAACATCAATCTGTGATGTATTGTCGAAGACTGTACACTGATCGAATTTCCGTCGTAGTCTTATGAATGATAGTATGAAAGTAGTAAAAAAATTAATCTAAAAACTGTAATAACAAATTTTATATTGTCATAGTTTTGAAGTTTGAATTTCAATACAAATATCGGTTCAATATTTTCGTTATCTTTTGGTTTATCTGGATTCAAGAAGTTAGGGCCACAATACACGTGAAGTTGTCCTACCGATGCATTGCGTTGCGTTTCGAGTAACTGAATAAAAACAGCAATACACACCTGCATTGCTTTACGTAAATCATATTCACATGCCCATTTAGTACGGATAGGCGTACGCAACAAAACGAGCACCCTCCGTTAGCTTGCATAGCAAGCCGCTCGGTTGCGTTGGAAAACGTAAGGAACTGCATGCAGAGCATCATGCAAGCGTAAAACAAACCTAGAAAAAACGCAACCTACACAAACCTGTCTTGTGGCCTTTATGCTTTTGCAATATTGAATCGAAATCCCTGGAAACAATTTAGGTTCATGATTTTCAGAATTTTCGATTTAAATACCAACACCATGGAATAATGGAAATGGAATAATCTCACGTGATAAGTCGAATTTTACGCATATTATACGTCGTTCTCTACATCTCATTAAAATGAAAATGGATATTACAATTCAAGCTATTAACTCACCCAGTATGGTCCGCTGACGAGAAGAAACAAGACATCTGACACAGCCAAGTTCAATACAAACATACTGTGAATTGGATGCTTGGCTGTACGATTTGTTACCACCGTGACGTATACTACGAGAATATTTGTTATCATGCCAAATACTAAGAGAATGATGATTACGATGGGAATGACAATGTTGGCGACTCTGTTGATTCTTGCCAGTTCTTCGAGTAATTCTTCGCTGGGTCCTGTTAATGAATTGAAACAAAACCAAGTTTAAAAAAAAAATAAATTAATTTGTTTCCCATAGCTCTGGCAAAAGCTGCGTTTTTGAGAGAGTGAGGTTAGACAAACTCAATCCATATTCCATCTTTGAAGGAAAATATTATGTAATAAATAAGATATCATGTTGGTAATTGATTGTTGACGAATGATAATAGAAATTAAAATAAATGAGTTGTAGTGGATTTTGCAATATTCCTAAGACGTTCTTGAAATCTTATTTTGATTAAACGTAATTGAAATCATACATACCGTATTTACTTGATTGTAAGCCGTATGTGATTGTGTTAAAAATTTAATGTAAGACGCCCTTGAATGTAAGCCGCATACACAACCGGTGCCTACATGGGTTTTAGCATATCTGGGTGAGCCCGGATATTAAAGTATGGTTACTGTTACTTAAAAAATGTAAACCGCCTTTGAATGTAAGTCGCCCTTGAATTTAAGCTGCGAACATGATGAGAAAAAACTTTATCAGCCGTGGCTTACAATCGAGTAAATACCGCATACAAGCGGTTTATTCCTAACATTTTCTTTCATTCATTGTTAAGCTAAATCACAAAACTTCCTTTATGTTTCAACTTTATAAAAATTAGCGCAATCAAAGTGAATTTCAATTAAAAAATGCATTTTTTATTTGTATCTGGAAATGTAATATATACCTCAAAACAGGTATATTTCTATCTTTGCATTGTCGTTGAACATTTTTACAAAATAAAAATGAAAAAATTGAACTGGTTCGATACGTTTTGTTTATAGTTAAAATTATATCTATACGAATGCTTTTACAAACATGGGATTACATTGAATATTACTTGGATAAAGAAATAATGAAATTTCAATTTTCTTAATAGCCTGTTTTAAATGGCACAGAATGATGTATTAGCATGAATGTTGACATTGTCTGGATTGTGACGAAAGCGTGGTAAATCAGCCGTTCATTTACATTAATTGTATATTTCCAAAACTTAAAACCCCCTTGTTGTTTTATTCATCTCAAGTATGGACTGTTGGTGACCAGACCTCGGCGGTGTGTTTTATCAACTGCTAATAAAGCCACCTTTATAGTTTTATTTTAATATCACCCTCGATTTTAAAGCATTTTTCTCCTTCTTCCTAGTCCTAAATCTTATTTTGCCAAGCTTAATTCACAGATGAAACGTGACTCGACGATCTGACTGCAAAAGAAAGCTCAATGCTCATCCAACTTCAAAATATGAATTTTATTATTTTAAATACTTTCTCTAATGCCTATCCGTTTCAGACGCCTGACAGCTTCCGCCTAACTTCATGAATTATTTAGTAAAAACACTTGTACGCTTTACTAAATTAGCGAACTTTAGATAAAGTTTCAATAAATTTGGTTCAATCGATAACAAGATAGCAACCCACCAAGTATAAAAATTAAAAAAAAAAACTCAAGTGAAAAATATTGAAACAAAAGTCAGTTGAGCAAAATAGAATTCTAAAATATCATGATTAGTAATATAATACTGATATATAATTTCGTATTTGTAAGAAAAACATTGTGAAAAGTCACGGACATCTGTTTTTTGATTGAATATATCGCCCCAATATTTAATTACATATTTCATATATAAACAAAAACATTTTATGCAATAACAAATAGATCTAAAAGTTGTTGAAGTCAGTGGAAATTATTAAAACGAGGTTGATAATTGTCAAGTCGTAATATTGCCTTTCTTATTTCTTAGGACGAATTAAAATCTTAATCAATCGGACGTATCTATCGTATTTCAAGTGCCTGTTGAAGACGGAATAACCACCTTGTTCATGAATATCCCGCGAATTTTACTTTGAGCCACAGATTCAAAAACAGATATGTTTTTTGGAGATTTTTAGCAATGTAACTATTTTTAAATTGTGATTTTTACCCCTTGTTAATGCTGCACTGTTACATCACAGTTCGTAAGCAGGTTAGTTACTGTGAATTTTTGACGAGGGTACGAATTGACTGACGGTGATTTTTTCGAGGTACTATTTGGATTTTATACTGTACGAATTGACCTCGCCCTGAATAAAGGGCGCGCTGATAATTTCAATGACGCATTTTGCAGAAACGATTTGATTTTTGAAAGTTCGATTCAATACCTACCTTTCAATTTGCTTGTCTATTTGATTTTTTCTTGGTATTGTCAATTGGAGAAGTTTTTAGACAAGAAGAGAAACTTATTGTGACTAATATTATATCGTTTAATTAAGATTGATTGGAAGGACCATAATTAAAAATACGACGGCATATCCTTATGAATCTTTCATTAAACCTGTCCTAACGTCACGTCACGAAAAATCAATGAATTACGATTTCGGCGCAGAGCAGCAACAGTCATCTTGCACCGAAAAAAATGAGCGAGAAATCCATTAGTCTCGTCGAATTAATCGCAAATTGTTATTGCTTTAACAGAAAACATTATTCGTTTGAAAGCGTGATGTGTCGACAGGTTCTATCCTTTCATGATCACCACAGTAAATTGTTAATGTCCCAGATTGATTATTTACATACTTGTATGCGATGGCGTTTAACGCGATGCTCCACAATATTTCGCGTTGCCTTATTGTAATAAATATGGCTCATGCTCGAAAATCGTATATTAAATTAATGAATACTATTGACCGACTATCTAATAAAACGTATCACCTATGGATGATTCAGATTTCATACAAGTATTGTTTGTTTTTGTTTCGAATTTCCAAAAACCAATAATCGCAATCTCACCAAAGTTAATCAGGGGAAACTTATATTCATATCATTTTAATACTGACCATTTAATTTTGTTGATGTTACTTACGTTAACATTAATTTCAATACTTAATTTTAAAAACAAAACCAATCTTGATCGTTTCACATCAATCACACACAACACATGCACATTTGTACATACACGTTGTGCTATTTACATAACCGAGTTCACACGCTGTTTTTACATTCTATTTGCATTGACGATAATACAAAAGCGATACTAAATTATATAAAGTTTTAGAACCATATTAATATTTAGGTATATATTTACATTTTGAGTGTTGCCTACAGTGGTGCGTTAAGAGAAGAAATTAAATATATTGCAATGAGTTCTATCCCAGTCGGCAAGGCGCGGTCCATCTGTGGCTCATGCTTGTCAAAATCAAATTTCTGAAAGAAAAAGACATTGCGACACGAAACGATTCTGGTAAAAACCGAAAGTCGTGAAAGATGCGATTTCAGCCACGGAAGACAATACTTATTTATTGTGCATCTCAATTTATGAAATATTTGACAGATTATATTTGCAATACATTTTTGCATGAAACGTTCATATAAATACAAGTTTAATAAACATATAGATTTCTGCATCCAAATAATGTTTTTTCATTAAAAGAGAAAGAATTAACGAGTGACAATGACTAGCACTCCAATAGGTAAACCATAAACTTTGCGTTGTGCGGGATGGTACGGCTTATTTACCGAAACAATTTTAATGCATAAACACAGAATCAAAGTATGGTGCTATGCAAAATTGTAAGTACAACGTAGAAAATCCTTTAAGCAAATGAATCACCTAAATTTCTAAACATTGACAAGAAAATTTTCAAAAATTTGATCCATAATTTTCAAGGTTCGACGCCACTGATATCCACGAGCTATTCGTCCGCCCGCAACTCTATGAAGAATAAAAAGCTTTAACGCTTGGTAAGTTTGGAATGCTTGGAAACAAGTGAACCGATATGATAAGAAATCT
Organism: Styela plicata; assembly: GCA_963675895.2. Classification (NCBI taxonomy): domain Eukaryota; kingdom Metazoa; phylum Chordata; class Ascidiacea; order Stolidobranchia; family Styelidae; genus Styela; species Styela plicata. The sequence goes on from OZ023138.1 coordinate 405,796, forward strand.
ACAGCAAGGGATCCTCAATGAATTCACAAACATATATCGTTTGTATGTTCCTCTATGATTCAGTAACATTTATTATTCACTATCTTTGGTGGTTGGCGATCGTGTTGACCAACAAAATATACAGGGGAGACAGTCTTGGGAATGGAAAGGAAAATGGGAACACATTAATATATATAAATATTTAATAATTTCTAATTTTTAACAATAATATCAAAAAGTGTATTCCAATCGTTGTGACGAGAAAATAAGCTAACGGCGTATATTTCGCGGACAACATAAAACCGGTCAGACGAAGTGTTTTCCAATTCTGAATTAGGATTTAATACATGCTTTTCACCTTAAAATTTAAACGGTAAAATATTCAGTGGTAATATATATCTCGTTTTAAGGTCCGCATTTTTCCAATGTGTGAGTTTGATAATAAATGAGGTTATTTTATTAGTTCCATATTACGAATTAAATGAATGACGAATTAATATCGCTCTTTATGATATGACATACGTGCCTTCTACCTAAAATTTATGTTGAATTTTTTGTAGAAATCGGTGTCTATCACTCATGTGCGATAGATGGGCAACTTGTGAGGTAAAGAATAATCCAGATATCGCTCTTTATAAAATCTCATACTTTTTATCTCCTCAAGTCTTGATCAATACAGACGATTAACATAACTTCAATAAATGAATGTCTATGGGTTCGTATCATAAATAAATATAATAAATAAATTATACCGATTTTACCTTCAAACATGTATTTCTCATAACCGTACGTCGTCCGTACTTCAGTGTTATTGTTCCGCACAGTGCTTGATTGATACGTTGCAAGAAAAGTTACTGAAGTATTACTGTAATTGGTCATGTTGTCAAGATAATACTAGACTTGGTAATAGTCTATAACCTGCTAACACAGTGGGAAGAGTCAATTCAATTATGTGCAAAAATAATCTGGAAGTAGGTATGGTTGATTTAATTAAAGTCACATTTCCTAATATATGCCTGTAAACCAACAAACTAAGTTGAAACATAGATCATGTTACACTCGTACTCGGTATGATCTGTCATCCCATCAAAATGGATTATACGAGAAATACACAAAAGTAATGAACTAAACTCTCGGTCTGATATCCTTCGATAACCATAAACTAGGAAAAATATAGTTGGTAACCACAACTCGATACCGATAAAAACACTTATACTACAATTGCATTGCAACTGGGTACCTGTTTTGTTGACAACGCTTACGACGACGACGACTAACTCTTCGTGTGTGAGAACATTTCAACCGAGAGAATAGCGCGTCTGTATCGACTATACGAACGATATTGATATATAAGAGGACCAGAGAAAAATTCGATAGCGATCTGACCATGATTGTGTCAGTGCTAACATATACGAATAGTTGTAAAAATGCAGGAAAGTGAAAATAAACTGCCATATGACCTTATATTTGTCCATAGGAATATACCGATATACTTTTGCCCATGTAGTTTGGGTACATAAGACATAAATATATCAACGGGACCGATGCGAAAGTTGTACTTCTTTATTACCATAAATGGTAGCGTGAGATCTGAATACTTAGCCATGTTTAAACCCCGTGCGTCTGTGGCTCATGCTTGGCATTCTTTAAAGACATATTTGACTTGTAACTAATTGTTTATCGGTCCACGAGCGCAAAGTCACGCTTTCGCTGTCACTCGTACGAACCGAAGGAGGTTCCATTCGGTCGATTTTTTTTAGCATGGGGAATACTACCGATTAGTCGTTGCGTCCCCGTTGAACCAGAGGTGGTAAATGAATTCACAATCGCCCACCACAGACAGCGCTCACGGCACCCAACTAAAGTGGTTCATTTTTGGATAGAATGTTTGGATAGAAAAATTTGATTCAGGGTGACCATTAGCCGATGATCCCTTTGTTAGCGTTGGCAGTTGACGCAGACAGGCGAAAACACCTTCGTCTCACAATGTTTACAATGATTCGGAAAAAAATAGTAGGAATGATCAATTTAATAGTAGGATAAATAGTAGGAATTCATTTTAACTGGCAAATCACACCGGTGCAATTCTACCGGGTCAACATGTGTGCAATTTAATCGGGTGCAATATATGCCGTTATGTGCGACTCCGTAGTGGCAATACTCTGTTTCTGCATTTATATTAGGGGCATTATATGCCGCTGTGCGCCATTCCGCTGTGTGCAATTCTATATTCACATCCAAATACCTCGACTTCAGGAGAAATAAAAGGGACAGTTAGGACTCAAGTCGTGAACGAATAAAAAATATTCCGATTCCGGCATTCCACCGATAAAAGGGCCTTAATAATTTGGGACATTCCAAAGCATGTGTTGAGGGAGAACTTTGTTTCAGTTGAAACATTTCTCACCAAAACAGACTCGGCATCCTGGCTTTTAGTGAAACCAATCTGAATCCCGAAATCTCGTCCTTAGAATTTGGTGTTGCAGGGTACTTGCCTCTCATTCGCAAGGACATGCAATATGCCTGTGCCTTTGAACTTTCTACCACACTCTTATCTGTGCTTACGAATGTCGCTCCAGACCTCGTCGACGTTACTAGTTTTTTGTGCACCGTTCCTCTTCTACTCAAGACTACTCTATTTTTTAGACGATTTATCTTAGCGGGTGGATAAGATTCTGATGTCTTATCCACCTGCCAAGTTTCTTGCAATGGAAGATTTTATTGACCACCGCAATACATGGTTAAATTCAGCAGCAACTGACGTGGCCGGAATTAAAGTTCATAGTTTTGCCATTAACTCAAATGGTAGAATTCAATACTCGATAACAACAAATACAAAATCATCTGAGCTCCCTATCACCTTTGGCGTGCCATAGGGATCAATATTGGGCCCTCTATATTTTCTTCTCTACGTTAATGACTTACCTAATGCATCCGCTTTACTCACGAAACTCTTTGCGGATGATACAGGATTATATTCCAGTTCATCGACCATAACCTCACTGCAAAATAACATGAATAAGGAATTAATCAAAGTCCAGAACTGGATGGCGAGCAATAAATTGTCAATCAACATTGCCAAATCAAAATTTCTCCTGATGCATGCGAAAAAAAACAGTTAACGCTTCTTTCCTTATCCGCATCAATGACCAATCGATCAGCATCACAATTCTCTCTATTTTTTCCTAGATGTAACTTGAAGCACACTGAAGGCTCACTCAAGCTTCCCCCACCAACCATGTCCATGCATAGGAAAAATGAGAACTACGATGATCCAAAAAAAACCTTCACCCTATCTGCAAGAGAGGCCTGGTTCGCCACATGGTTAAGCTGTATTCTCGCCTTTCCTCTCCTGGAAGATAAAAATGATATCACTAGCTGCCATGTGACACAATCGAGGTATAATTCGAAAGTGATATTATTTATATCTTTTATTCTTCTGCCTTTGTGTAACATCACCCGATGGAAATCACCTACACTCCACAATTGCCGTCTCTTAGACTGGTTTTAATGTTTGCAGTAGGTAATGCTTCTTCGACGAACAACCAAGTTCCGTCTGCGATTGACAATGCTTTGTTAGACAGAGCCATTTGGTTGTAAAATGCGTTGCATTCTACCATGCTGAGAAACATATTGTATGTTAAACCCCGTATCATTTCATACTCGAGCTTAGGCAGGGGCTTATCATTTTGTTTGGTAACCAGGCGCATATTCTGTTATGTGTTTTGTTAACCACTTTGCGAACATCTGAAACTAATTTCATAATACCCATCGGAAGCGGTGATGATGTCGCTCAAAACCTCAAGACTACAGTTATAGATTCTGATGCTTGATTTTTGTCAATCGCGTCTTGATCATGAACATTTTGCATTTCTTCGGCATCCTCATCAGTTGGCCGACCTTAAAAACATTTGAACTGTTGTCCGTTATTACACTATACACATGCTCGATCTGTTATTTTATTCGCGCCCTCGACCATATCTAGCTATCATGTCTATCATATTTTTTTCGGGAATAATACATTTTCATAGCGTTAGAGAGTAGGTCTTCACTAGAGAGGTTCATATCCGAATAAAGAACATTTGAAATATTAACAGAGAGAAGTGCAATAATTTTTTTTATTAGATTCTGAACATCGTCGCCAGTCGATTTAGAATTGCCAAAAGTTTCCTTCGAATCCCTAATAAGAAATGTGTGACATCTTCTTTACTGTTGGGACAAAAGTTACATTTACCAGATGAGTGGAAATTCATTTTAAACATGTGTTTATTCAGATGAAAATGCTGTGTTTGTGGTCTAAATATATTTATTCATTCCCTGATTTCTGCTGGGTGAGACTGACTTAACTTCTACAAGTTCAAGGTACACTTTTTTGTATTCTTGAGAAGAGTCATTTGATTTGCACCTCTGATGAATAGATTGATGAGTGGTCTGCCTCTTCTTATAAAAATATCATTGTCGCACTTTTTGATGCCGATATGTTCATTTCATATTCTGTACATTAAATGAGTATGTTATTCAAATTTCTCGGTATCTGTTTCTTCCACCCTTGAAAACACCAAAACCATCTGCAAATCGATTACATTCTGCACTGTCAATGCAAACAGGAAGGTCATCCACTAGAACTGTAAACATTGTGGGGAAATCTCTGAACCTTGTATGATTACTTCTGTCGCTGTGTATGTATCCGATAGTGATTTGTTTACTCAAACTTGGAAGGTTCTGTGATGCAAATAATTATTCATATATTTCAGTATTATACCTTTTATTCCTTCCGTGGCCAATTTGTATAGCATTGCATCATAGCAGATTTTATCGTATACCGTTTCGAAGTATATACAGCAATGACTTATAGATATACAGCAATGACTGATGGTCTTGTGTTTAGAGCTTTATTAATGTTATCTTTCATACACATCAAGAGTTCAAGTGTAGATCGTCCTTTTCTGAAAGCACTCTATGTATTGAGTTTGCCATTCCGGTCCAGGTAGACTATTAACCGTTAGTTTATCATTTTTTGAATAGTTTACTCAGACAAGTGGTTAGTGATATCGGCCTATAGCAGTCTGGGCAACTTGCCGGTTTTCCTCCTTTCCGAATTGGAGGTATTATAGAATACTAGCATTTTAGCGGCATTTTAGTCGAATTCCAAATTATATTTTAGAATCCCAAGAGTGTAAGTTTACAGGATTCCGGCATATATGTCTGTCATATATGTATATGATGGTATTTTGCTGGCCATCAATGAATTCTAATTCATCATTTTCATCAGCATATTTTTGTAATTCTGGTATATGTGTTTTCGTTTTTTTGCTTTTTGATATTGGTATGTTTTTGATGATCGGCTGAATGTTTGATCAAAACCTTTGTGCAAACATTTGTGCTTTTAGGTGCAGTCATACAAGTTTATTCCTGTTCACACAAATTCGCGAGTGAGCACTCTGCAAAGCCGAATACTTTTGTAATAGGACGTCATATGCGGACGATAAAAATGCTATTGTTTTCATGGTGTTGCGACATACAAATGGTAGGAGTTGTAATGTGACATCTTTAGGTACGAAAAAAATATCGAACTTCGTACCGTACCAAGAACGAAAAGAGAAAACGAAGAAAAAGAGAAACGTATCGTACCGGGATATTCAATCTTTCCGTGTACCGAACTTCGTATCGTACCAGTAGTCACAGTATTATAATATTAATTGTGAACATGACTATTGTGGATTTTCATAACCTTTGACGGCTGCTGTCAAAGCGTTTGAGCTAGTGCATAGAGGGCCTGCAATATATTCAACTGTAGTGATTCATCACCTCTAGCCGGTCGTCTGTTTCTCCTATTTCTGCGTTTTTGTACCGCTTTGACTACGGGAAATGGAATTTTGATCTAAACTGAAACAGCATCTTTGAGATTGTGTTCGACATTTTACTTCGTTCAACGTAAGCAATGTATTGGACAGTTTAGATTGTGTTTTTGTGGTAACATTCTGTCTTTGAATGAGTGATCTAGCCTTTATTTTTTGAAAATCGCTTTAAGCAAAGCAAGAAGGAGCGCCATACCAACTAACGGCCACTTATATTACAAAAGTTATTGTAAAATGTAGCATCAGCCACTATGCTCTAATTGTAGTGAATGATTGGTATCCGCCTTGTGTGATGTGACTCCTATCCTGGCTATATTCACAAAAGTGAGTCGGGCTAATTTTCAAAGTTTGAGCTGATTCTTATCAATGAAAATAAAAAATGGAGAATATTTTAAAAGTTTTATCTAGACATAAGTGCCTTTCCCGTTGGGTGAGGTAGGTTAATTTTAAAGTTTGGGCTTTTTGTTGACATACGCTAGCATGAAATGACCATCCCCATGCCTAGAGAGCCTCATCCTAATTTGATTTCGTTCTACAGCATATAAGAACTGCTATCCTATACCAATCCTCTCCCGCCATACCCTCAAGTGAAACAAAGATGGATCAGATGCACAAAGTGAGTTAGGTTAATTTCAAAGTTTGGGATTTTTGTTGATAGACGATAGCAGGAAACTTCAGCAGGCCATTCTCATGTCGAGTGAGACTTATCCAAATTTTATTTGATTCTACAGGAGATAAAATCTGCTATTCTATCCCTTGCTCTGAAGAATAATTAGATAAGCGAGATAAGCAAGGTGAAACCAGGACCTCAAATAATGTGAAATGTTATAAAAGAAAACTTTTTATATTATTATATTTTACCGGTATGTAGAAAACTAGTAAAACAGACCAATTATTGTTTAAAAATGCACATTTGAGGAAGCTAGTGTCTATTCCAGTAAAGAATTCATACTGAATATACTATCAAACATCTGCGAAATATTTCCATTGTATCATTAGCGCAAATCATTGCAACAACGCAAACAAGCTCGAACAATATTCCCATTTCCCGAGACAAACCGACGAAAATAATCAGTGGGTCACTTCTGTGACTTGAGAAATGCCACCCTGGCAGCAGCGGTCCCGCTCCGGTTCCTATGAAAGTCCGATTTTTTTTTTTTATAGCCACTTCTTTTGAGTGGGTCACCCTGTCCAAGGCCCTGTAACAGCAGCCACAGCCGGACAGGATTACAATTACTGGAAAGATATAATCTTTTCCTGCTTAGCCTACCCAAGTTATTATACCCTGGGTTGAGTGGTGGGCATGGATAAGCGAGCCGGACTCGCCGGGGCTCGAACCCGAGATCTTCAACCTGCGATGCCAACATGTTTAACCACTAGGCCATCGCGCCCACATACCTTATCATACATATATTTCGTTTGTGCCAGTTTTTGTTAGGTGTCGTACCAATATCTCTTAACATATTTTCATACATATACAACAATCAACGCACGTTCATCAGCCATAATCGCGGCTAATATTAATAAAGGAAAAGCAAATATTGCCTAGTAGAATCATTCTCAATGAACCTTCAATTAAATGTACTATTTTTTATGGATCAGTAAATTTATCTCAACCTGTCAAACTAAAACTTTAAACCCGACGTGCATTCGGAGCCTGTTAAAGGCTTTCATAATTTTGACCGCTGCTGTCAAGTGTCAACACGGTCCAGAGACAGAGGAGACGCAGCGGTAAATTCCAACTGTCCTGATTCGCAACCTCTAGTCGGTCGTCTGTTTCCTCCCCCTTTTCTGCGTTTCCCCATCAATTGCAAGAATTTATATCAAGTTGATTATACTTTTATGCTTAATTGTTATATTTTGATTTCATGCATGATGAAAAAAATATTGACTAGACTAGGCTAAGCAATCTATTGCCTAGTCCAGATGTATTTTGTGGTAATATTTGAATGAATGGTCTAGCCTTTATGGTAAATCACTCCAAACAAGGTAGGAAAATTGGTCGAAATAAACGAACTAACGGCCACTCATGTGACAGAATCATTGCAAAATGTAGTTTCAAAAACTGCGCTCTGAGTGGATCTAGGCGATGGTAAAGTCATATAGGCCTACCACTTTGATTCCTTACTTGATGACGTACAATAAGGGAGTGAAGTTAATCCCAAAGTTTATAATGTCAATAAAAATAAAACCTGGGAAATAACTTTAAAAGTTTTATCTAGACAAAGGATAATATTGGAAGATTGGTGCAAACTTCAGCAGACCATCCACATGCCGAGAGAGGCCCATCCTAATTTTATTTGATTCTACGGGATAAAAACTGCTATCCTATACCAGGTCTCTCCCGCCGGATAACCTGAAGTGAAATAAATATTGATCAGATGTATCTCTGCCATCAATATAATGAAATTCATTTTTATTTTCAAGCAGTCAACAATAGCTTCATGAAATACCTTTCAAAAGACATTAAATTGAATGGTTATGTAAATGAAGTAATTGAGTATAAAAAGAAATGGACAAACACCGTCATTTTTATCATTACTAGGTTATTTGTTCAGATCATTGGTTCCCAACCTTTTTGTCTTGGGGACCCCCTTTAAGAATTTACGTAGATACCGCGACCCCTACTTCTTTCCTAAATGCAAAATTTGAATGTGAGCACTAAAAATGTTTTTTTTTGCATTTATAGACAAATCAATGCAATGGTTATCCTTGTAGGTCTGCAGCGGACCGGAGCCGAAACCTCCCGCTTTGATAAGATTCGAGATTTTCACCACAGAATTCAATACCTCCTTTAGTTGATGTCTATGAATGAAACGGTGCGTGCCCTTTGTTTCAAGTGCAAGCACCTAACTTGCGTTTGAAAGCCAAACTGCGATTCCAACATAGAAGAGGTGGCATCGGTACAAACTCCGCAAACATTTGTCCATTCAAGTTAGGCAGATTCGAAAAAAGTTGTCACCCTCTTCATAACATCAGCACTTTTTGTAGTAGTGTCCAGCTCACTGGGGAAAATAAACTACTCTTTAAAATCACCGCAATTTCTTCCCTTTGATAATTTCCACTGCGACTTCATAGCCTGAAGTATAGCCATATTTTCCTGATGAAAGTTTTCAGTAGCGTCAAGCCGTTGCCGCTCGAGACCAGCTTCATGGCGTTTGAAGAATGCTGCATCCTTTTTAGCATGTTGAGGGTGTTGTGCTTCTAAATAGCGTTTCAATTTTGATGGTTTCAATGATTCTGCGCCGAGAACAACGTTGCAGAAAACACACTGGGGCTTCTCAACACCGTTGGTCAATAAAGAAGTAAAGCCAAGGTTAATGTCTTTTCTCCATAGCGTACGATGCTCCCCTTACTATTTTTTAGCAATTTCGAGTCTTGGCTGATATCTGTTGTATATTATACTAGGCTACCTCTTTAATAGTGTTTCAATTTACTTCACAGAACAAAGTTTTAAGTTAGCTTATAAAAACCTAATAACTTTACAGATGGGTTAAAATAAATACTACTCAAGTGCATATTTGCCCTATTTAATAAAGAAATCATGTTTTATCTCAAATTCAACAAATTGAATCGTGCATCATTTTTCTACAAAATTGCAATTCAATGATATGAAAGAAATTTTGAGCACAATTTTCAATACACTCCGAACATTCCTCATCTAGACCAGCGGTTCCCAAACTTTTTAAAAAATTTTAGCTGGTGGACTCTTTGCAATTTTTTGACATTTCGCGGCCCTATGAAAATCAAAGAACACTATAGACTATAGGAAAAATTCAAACATCACAATAAAAAGAAATCAACACTAAACAAACAAATAAAGAAAAAGAAAAAACTGTCAAATACGGTAAGAAGTTTAATGGGATGGGTGTACTTGTTCTGCTGCAATTAAGTCATCAATGTTTAGTTTGGTTTGCTCAAGTATCTCCTCAACTGGCACGGCTTTAGTGAAGAGCTTGCCAGCACATTATGGCACAAGACGCAATGTGGTTTTTCTTCTCCACCAGAGTTTATCACGATAAACCCAAATCGGATAATGAATGGTCATATCTGAATTTTCTTTTAGGAGGCATTTGAAATAATATCCTTACAATGCTAAATTTATAATTTACTGAAAAACGTTAATAATAACTAATGAAATAGGTCTAAATTTAAAAGCTTGATGATTATCAATAACAGTGTCTTTCTAGCGACCAAACCGTACTGGCCGTATAAACAGTAGCAAGTGGTATTCTAATCGTAACATTCAAAACATTAAACACCCGAGAAAGCTTCATTATTGAATCACAATTACTGAAAAAAATTCTTTTTCGCGGACCCTATGAAACTGCTGTACGGACCACAGTTTGGGAACCACTGATCTAGACATTTTTAATTTATGCCAACATGTTCATGTACATTATGTATTATAAACAACTGAACGATTTTAAACTGTTCCTCTGTTCTAGTATATAGATGATTGATAGGTATAAAATAATAGCATTTCATTTTCATTCTGTGGCAGATGAAAGTCAATGGCCCAAGAATAAGGTGGGCCCCTCGCACAGCAAAATTTAGAGGTCTAGTGAGGTTTAGTATCATTTTCGACCACTACCAGACCAACAATTTAAACACCTACCAGAAAATTTGTGTCTTAATTTCATTCTTATTTAAAAATGCATGTCTCGGTCTGCCAGTGTCCACGGCTGAATGGATACTTAATCCATCCATGTTCTGTGTTTCTAGCAGTGTTGGTCACATACTTCGAGTCAAGTCCCAAGTCTGACCAAAATTTAAATTTATAGTCTCAGGTCATATATTTACGAGTAACGAGTTGATTTCTAAATCTATTCAACGGTAATGACAGAATAATTTACCACTTGTCCCTTTCTGAGTACCCACTTTGAATCATCATCTGATCATTATTGGGCAGACGAACACGAATTTCACAGCAGTCAATTCGCATCTGCATTTTGACAAGTCGAGTTATTTAGTCAAGACGACTCGAGTCAAGTCAACTCCTTGAAACATGATACTCGATTGCTCGAGTAAAGTCTCGCCAACACTGGTTTCTTATCATTGGGATTCATGATGATTATATACGAGAGGTCTGCTGGACGCCTCGCCGATGCACGGTGACTCATGTATAAGCACTACTTACGGCTTCCTCCGCCAACCAGGTCCATGCACAGGAAAAATGAAAAATATGATAAGCCAAAAATCTTTCACCCCGATTCGGAACTGGTATCAGCACGAGAGGTCGTGGTTTCCTAATATTCTATCCTATCGTGGTTGCCTAATAAACCCAACCTAGATTACCATAACTGAATACCCAACGTAACCTAATATCTTCGTCCAACTTTGGGGATAGTTTGGGTTGGTGTAGGGAGATGGTCGCTGGAGTCTTGGCTTCGGTGCGCGACGAATCCAAGCTTCATTCAAATATGACGTCAGTCCGCCCGAATGACTAATAAAAGATGTAACAACTTGAGCTAAATGACAATATTCTTTATGAAATCCATTCACATCGTTAATAGATTTATAATTTTAAAGGCAGTAGAAGTAGTTTGGCAAAATCAGATTGGGTATGCGGCCAGTGGCGTAACTAGGACGTCGAGATGGGGGGGCAGGACATACACAAGCTGTTGATTTATGGCGTCATAATTCAAATACATTTTTTTTTTATTCCGTAATGGACGATATTCACTCGTGGCCATGGTGACGCAGGCGGTGAACGACTCTACTGACGCCCGTGGCTGCTTCCAATTAGGCTTGATGGTTTTCGGTTTTGAAATCGTTGGGAAATGGGAATATAGGTATGTAGCATATATTTAAACGTATTCGTCATTTGATCGTTTTAATGGCTTATTAATAAAGAATAACGGTACCGGTAGTAGACTAATGTAGTAACGTTGGTGGGTTCGTAGTGGTTAGTTAGTGGCAGGATACCGTGCCGGCCAAGCAACGCTTCCCTGATTAAGATTGGGGCGATCCCTTACTGGTTATCGTGTTGAAGATCTGGGTCTAGTGAAGTGGAAATTTAAAACTGACAGAATAAAATAATCTCATCCTACTAGCCAAGGGACGCCATATAATAAACAAACAAAGACATTCTTTTATCAGCTTATAACTCAGGTAAAAGTTCACATTAATTTATGAAAAAAAAATTCAAAATTATCACTTGGTTGATTTCGAATTGCTGCAGAAATCGAACCGCAAAATTTATGATATGAGCTTATAACTCAGGTAAAAGTTCACATTAATTTATGAAAAAAAATTCAAAATTATCACTTGGTTGATTTCGAATTGCTGCAGAAATCGAACCGCAAAATTTATGATTTTAATCGAACTAAATCGTCGCGAAAGGTTGTTAAGACGCATATTTTTCGGCGGGAGGGAGTGGCTGCGTTGAATTATCTGTTATGGCCTATCCGCTGCTGTCGTTGTTGGAGGGGGGTTCTGAGGTAATATCGCCACCTAGTGTGAAGATGTGATGTCCCCGTCATAGCGTGTTAAAAATGACAATTTTCCGCTTATCAAGTAACTACAAATAATTAAGTAAGTGCGCGATGATTAATAACTTATATTTTTCATACCTTAAACACAACTTTAAAAATATAACCTTTAATAAACACAACATTTAAATCAACTAGCAATAACTAAAAAATCCTTCAAGTATCAAAAAAAAGATTAACCTACAAAAATTGTTTATTCGCTATCTGCACAAAAAAATTCTTCACTGTAATCGAAGTCTACTGGAAGGCATGTAGAGCAGCACCAATTTTTACACTGAAAAATTTCACACCCCACCCATTTCATCTGGACCTCAGTGGTTGCACATCGTTCCCAATTGGCGGAACAGATGTGACATATGTCGTGTCCACCCCAATCTTCCTTCAAATTATTTTTTTCTTTATGCGACTTTTTCTTGCTCTCCTTTTCTTCTATTTGTTTTTTCTGATTATTCAAATCTACTTCTATCTCATCGGAAGTGAGTACCCGCGCCTTGGAACTCATTCTAAGGGGGGTTTTTTTTTTTTTTGGAATATATTCTTTTGGCGGACGGAATACATCAGCGAGATCTTTAGATATAAGGCCGAATTTTACAAATGGATGTTCAACCGATGTTTTTGATATCTGCGAGGCGGTGCCCGGTTCATCTTCTTGGTGCCCAGTTTGCACATATGCCTCCACCATTTTGGGATTTCAGGTGGAATTGAGAGATCCACATCATAAAACAAGGTAGATATCCCACGGAATAATTGTGTTTTACCAGTAGTTATATTATGCATGCTCATTGACTTTTCTATCGGCATTCGTACTATTCTTGCCACGTCTTTTTTTGCCACCCATAATGCTCCCACCGATGCCTGGCCCAAATTCACGAACTTGATCAGCTCAGTTTTGAAACTTTTATATACAGCCACGTCCAACGGTTGGCACAAAAGTGTGGTGTTTGGCACCAGCGACATCAAAATGACGTTCTCCCGTCTTGCTCGTCAATCAGAGCCTGGGTGCAGTGTGATAGATGGCCATTCATCAGTAGCAGAACAGGATTTTCCGGTGTTCTATCGATAGGGACATATTTTAAAAATATTTTCCTAAACCATTTTAACATCAACTCGGAATCCATAAATCCAGGTTTTGATTTAGCAAATACTCTTCCACTGGTGGTATTTTTGGCACAATTTCTTCCAGGAAAACTTTTGGAGTATATAATATAAGGTGGCATAGCAGATCCGGCGGCACTCACGGAGTAATGAATCGTGATGTGCTCACGTGATGCAAACTGGCGAGAATGCACTCGCTTGGTTCCGCCAGCGACAACCACTCGTTGAGTTTTCTTATTGAGATCGATCATTGACTCGTCGCAGTTGAAAATTCTAGTAGGTTTTTGGTTAAAATTGTATTTCTCAAAATTTTTTTTTCAGTTTTTGGAAATAGTCCCTTAAATCATTAATCACAGTGTCACTCACTCTGGATCCATCGAGCATATCTGGTCGCCTTAATTTTAGGTTATTATTGTCGCGAAAATTTCGCCACCATTAGTTGCTTGGGCCAACTTTTCTGAATTTATTCGTTCCCATCTTTTTATCCACGCACCAAGCGTACTTTTTGATTTGGTCTACGGTCAAAGGAAAAGCCCGATTTGACATTTGATCTACATATGATTTCAATGCCTTCTCGTCCAGCTTTTTTCTTGCTTCCGCGCATGCATTTAAAGCGGTTTTCCCGTTCACTCGATCACTAAGGGTCTTTCTTGATATTTTATATTTCTCAGCCGCAGTTTTAATTTTCCATCCCTTTTTTATAACCAAATCTAACGCTAATTTCATATTTTCGTCATTTTTCCGTATTTTACCCATCTTGTCAAACTTACTATTTACGTTCAAATACGAGAAGGAAAAATAATAAAATTATGAGTTGGGAATAATTATTTACCTTTTTCAATTATTTTGACAATCCGAACGCTAAATTCAAATTTTCACAAAATCTCAATCTAATCCCGAACATTTTCACCTCCATTCCACGCGCGCATGGTTAGAATACGTTTTGGGAAAGCAGAGGCCATAAAAAGGTTTAGAATATCACAATTTTCTATTTTCCCGAGCAATATTTTTTTACGCATGCCCTTATACTGCCACTTTTTTCAACGGCCCCCACAAGATTATCGCAACTCTCTGCCCAACCACTTTAATAATTATCAAAACTGAAACACCTCAAGAACTAATCTGCGGCCATCCCCGACGACTTCCAGCGATCAAATGCACAGGGTGGCGATACTTCCGAAGGTCAAGGTCAAAATCGGCCGTGTGCAAAATTGGCGCCAATATTGTAGGTGTATTTTAATAGGTTAATTACCTTATTCGCATTGTCAATCAAACCCACATGTGTAATTTATAAGTTGCGATAGCTGTCGCTGTGCTTAACACCGTTGACCCGAGCAGTTTTAATGCTAGCTGGAGCGAGTTTGAGTTCGGGAGACGTAAGAAAGTGAATTTTCAGAAGTGGCGTTAATAGGTTCAGTTACGCTACAAATACGAGTAAATGTTCTGAGGAGATAAGTTTCGACTGTTTTGTCGCCTTATATAAATTTCCAAATTAAAAAGTTGAAATTCATATTTCAGGGTCAACTACACAGCTTGAGCATTGTTCCTAATTCTTGTAGCTCTCCTTGGATAATGAATTTTTAGAAATCTTGCTTGAACGTCAGTGTAGAAGAATTTTCGAGGATAGCTCTGAACATGCAGTAAATGCTTTCCGAATTCTTGTTTGATACAAATAGAACTAGTCTAAAAATTGTCAACAGTTCCATCATGCAGTTCCTACCTGTCAGTCACCACTCTCCTCCGGTGCCTTTCCAGGTGCATAAGTTTCTCGCAAGTTCGCAACTATCACATTATTGTTAATCATCACAATATTGGTATTTTTCATCATAGGTTTGAAGTGATTTTCTTTCTCTATAGCCTAATTTCATTATACAGGATTGTTAATTCATCTGAAGGACATAAGACTTGCCTGACGTGATTCTAAGTGCCCAGTATCTTTTGTTTTGTTCACAAAATTTGATGTAATGGATTTGGTTGAACGGTGTGTATATTTTTTAAAGATGCACTAATATCAATATTTTTGTCAATACCAGTACATTCCTATTATTATTCTCTGTATTCTTGTTCTAATTGACGGTTTAATAAAAGCATGATAATTTGGAGCAATCATTTTCAACTTATTGACGTGTAAGCAACTATTGGCTGTTTGCCAATTTTATTTTATTTATTATTTAACAAAGTTGTGATGACAGTGGTCTATGGTGCAGAATATGCTGACTCCAGCGCTTATTGGAAATTGTAATCCATGGAAAATTTCCTAGGACATCTACATATCTATATTCACCGATAAATATAATGGACGAAGGGTTTTTGTTACCAAAATCATGAAAAATTATTAATAAAACTAGGGATGTTATTTTTAGATTTTATATAATTGGATACATGTCAAACAGATTGGCAAGGTGACAGCTGTTTTGCAACTCAGACACCCGAAGAAAGTTGGTTCTATAAGACAAAAGTCAGCAAATGGACAATATTTCATGATATATTTGTGGCTAGAAGATTTAAACATGTAACCGAACCGTATAGAAAGGTTTGAAATTGACAATACTACTGCTTTGAAATAACAGTGTCGAAGCAACCCAAATTAACTCTGAAGGCAATACCAAAATCCTGCAGTATTTTGCTATGTTAGGAGATATTTTGCATTTAATTTCATGGCATATATAAATAAGACTTGAAAACAGCATATCACTTGCCTAACCAGAGAGACGATGCAAGAAGATTTGACTACTGGTGCCTTTCGTTTCCGATAGGATTATTCGGGCAAATTAATACGCAGAATTATATGCTACTAATTCCCTTCAAAGAGACCCAATACATGTAGTGTTGTGCCATTGTTCAAACAGAAAAATGTACAACAAAAATTAGTAAAACCACGGAGATCAAAGACATGGAAATAATAATAAGCGCAATAATCGTGTACACAGTTTTTTCAAATGGAGGAGGAAAAGATTTCCTTTTTTTCGGGTGAACAAATCAATCAACGCTGCTATTTCAAGCAGTGTAGATGTTTTTTTTTAACCTTTTCTAAAGTTTGGTTGCTACCAGAATCCAAAATATACACATTTTAATCATCAATTTGCTAAAAAACTTATTTTCTTCGGGTGTCTGAGTAGCGGAAGGTCTGGCATTATGTCAGTCTGATGCAGTCTATGGTAGGTAGTCACTGATACATGAAATAACAAATGCTGGAGAATTCGCCAGTCCAATAAGTGCCTAATAAACTTTTAACTTACCACAATAGGAATTCAGTGTCAGCAACACAAAAGACATTCTGATGCATTAGCATTGTTAGATAATCCAATTTTTAAATTCGCATAATTTCTATCAAACATTTACTCATTTTGTCGATGAGCATACCCCGTTGAAAAAACTATAAAAATTTAGCAACATATTGACGCACAACAAAGATCGAGCGAAACAACTATATCATTGTGATCAATTCTCCAAAAACAAGTGGGATATAAGAAGACGTGGCTGTGAATCGCAAAATTGTTAATACCAAAGCTCTCAAACCCAAAATGTGTCAAGACGAAATTAGACTGTGGAATATGAGCTCAAGACAACATGAGCAAAGCCACTGCGTTCAATCGTTTTATTTGCCTCTATTGGCACAAACCTTGCCTCACGTATGCCTGCTTCCCAGAAGAACTATGGGTATTTATGAATCACCTTGAATCGATGATATATCTGACTCCAACAATATACTCTGAAACTTCCAATTTGTTAAACAGTAGTCACAATGTTGACAAGGCTGTTGGGCTGGATAAAATACCAGTAAAGTTCCTCCAGTTTATATCCGACATTATATGTTGTAATATAAAAATCTTTTTTAATGCATCTCTTCAGCTTGGGATTTTTCTAACTGTGTTGTAAATTGCTCAAGTAACGCCGGTCTTTAAATCTAGTGATAAGAAAGCATTACCAATATCAGTGCTATCATCTCTATTATATTTGAAAAACTCATATACACAAGACTAAATGATTTTATTGACAAACACAAGGTTATTAATAAAAGTCAATTTGGTTTCCAACATAACCATTGTACGAGTCATGCTGTGCTGGATTTTATTACTAATTTGCATAGTGCACAGACAATAAAAAGAAAGTTTACTGTGTTTTCCTTGATTTGAAGAAAGCGTTTGATACTGTTGATCATTCAATACTCATAGATAAATTAACTTATATTAATATTTTGACATGGATGAGATGCAACCGTCTTACAATTAATGTTGACAAATCAAAGGTCTTACTCATAAATACCAATGATTTTTTCATTTAAATTGACAACAAAAGGCCTGAACTTGTTATATCCTACCTAGGGTATTTCTGTTGATAATAACTTGAAATGAAATGTTCATCTTGAACATGTCATTACTAAACTATCAAAAACAGTTACTTATCAACCTCGACTCTTCAAACTATATATTTTGCCCTTTTTCAGTCATACCTCCAATATGGTGTTACAACTTGGGGTGGCTCGATTTCATATTCCTACGTCAAGAGAGTTATGACTCACAGCAATCCTAGAACACTATCTAGTCCACTTTGCCATAAATTGAACATCATATCCATACTTTAGAAGAGGCCAAGATCATGTATCAATTTGCACATGGCATGCTACCGAGTGCATTCAATAGGTATTTCACTGCCCAGTGTGCAGTCCATTCACACAATACTCGCTCTGATGATCATGGTTCTTATTATGTCCAGAGATTTTCATCAAAAAAAGCGGGACAATCCTTAAAAAACAATGGGGTTCGAATTTTCAATGATATTCCATTTCAAATGCGACCATTATCTTATCCTAGTTTTAAAAAGGAAATTCGTGATTTACTCATATCTCCATACTGACTTAAGTATTTTTTCAACTTCTTTTGTCAACATATTGTGCTACTTGTAGAAACTGAATTGAATAATTTTTTCCCTAAGCTAACTCATGCATTCCACAATTGTTGCTTTGGAACTGTAAGCTATATTATTATTTACATTTGAGGTGCTTTTCACTCTTGACATGACTACTCAAACAGCCTCGTGGTGAATTGGGCTGTTCTAGGAACATGGCTAACCTAAATTAGAATAGGATTTCGTTTTATCTAACGTCAGTCAAGAGAAACATCCTTTATAACCGATAATGCTTTTATCTATTTCAATACCTTTTTATCATTATATCAATAGTTCAGCATTCTGTCGATATTTCTTTTCTTTCAAACTATAATTCAGTTAACCTCTTAGATAACCGACAATAAACACGAATCTGCCCTGTTCACTGTCGATTAAGTCTGAGTTGCGTGTTTATGGTTGATCAATGCAAGAGGGGCTTCCCCTCAATCCTCTGATTGTGTCTTTGTTGAAACATAATCTGCAATGGTCCGTAGCGTTCCACGTGATCAGCGGTGCAAGGAGTTGTGAAATATTTGCGACCCCTCTCATAATCGTTGCCGGTTACTAGGGCTATCATCTTTTGTTCAATAGACTTAGCTTAAACTTTGTCTGATTACGGTTCTTTCTTTTTCTTTAAACATAACCTATTTATTCTGCGTACACCGACCTCAAAATATGCATATGAACGCTTTCTGTTTGCATGCGTCGCTAATGGATCACGTTCCATCTGTGGCTTTGGGCCTTCACTAAATCACACACATCATATGGGACCACCTCCTCCACATAAAATAAAATAAAGAGGGGCGGCTCTAAACATACATACTATAATTAAATTTAAAACACAGGCGAAAAACGGGACTCACGAGGAAACTGTACACGAGAAAAAAACGTAAATACAATACAAAAACTAAATAAAAGAGGAGTAAAATAGAAATAAACTGGAAAAAATGTCTAAAAAAACATTGCCAAAAGTATCGTGATCGCCTTTCATGATATACTATTATACGAATAAGACTCCACAAACCCGTGTACAGCGGACATTTTTTCGTCGTAAAAAATATTTGAGACGACACATTGCTGAATGCCGGCACACGACAGATTTTTTCGCGAAAACAGTGCGTATCCTACCCTAATTATCACCACCGGTCTACCATTCTCTTATTATGCACTATTCTATATATAAATTGAGACACTAATATTTTGGGCATGCCCCCCTCCCCCCCCCCCCCCCCCCCCCCCCACCAGTTACACCTATGCTTGCGGTTCTCCGTTTGGAGAGGAGAGAACTAGAGTTCTGCGGAGTGGGGAATTTCAGAATCTGGAATACAAAGTGCGTATTAAAGCCAAACCTGGTCCGATCCGAAATGAAAATACCATGCTTCTGATACTGACAGAATCTTGAACAAAATGTTTTCTCCTATTTTGAAATAGCGCAAGTGTTTTATTTTTTCAATTACTTTTAAATTTTTTAATTCCAGAGAATGAATCCGAACGTGATGCAAACCGGTCAAATATTTTTGAAGTCAATCCGAACCGGCAATCACTGAAAATGACCCAATCCGGCCCATGACGATCCCTAGGGAGTACAGGTGTTGGTTAAAATCCAGAAGTCTTGGCAATGAGAAGCTACAGATGGACCACATCTCATCGACGCGCTCCAGTGGCTTATACATAAAAATTTTCTGACTGGGTACGTTGATCGAAAATACGTTTTTTGCTCTATGTTTCCTGTTTACTTGCCAACTAGGAGGTGCACGAGCATCTGTACGTTCACGAACTGTCATGAAAAGGCATTTCTTGTTTCTTTGTGACGCATCTTCACACAGCATTGCGCTTATTTAAGAAATCCATGATAAATTTACATTTAATTGCCAGCTTTTGTGATACATCATGTAAAATTGCAACATATCAAAAACAATTTTTGCTGAAAATCTTTGCTGTCATCATATCGAATGAAATCAAACCGAATCACAGAAGTGGGTGTTTGAATTAATTGATTGAGATGTTATTCCAAAACAATTAGAAGCTGGTTTCTATAAGTGGTATCCCTAAATGCGTCAATGGCAACAAGCTTTGGGGATGAAATGCCACACATATTAGTCTTATTTCCGCATTTCTTTAGAGATTAAGATTCAGCAATCTTGCTTGAAAAATAAAAAATAATTTTCACTTCAACTCTGAACGCACATAAAAATTACTTTAGTACATAATTGTGATGTATCTAATTTCCAATACTGTTTATGTGAATTTGAATCTTATTTATTAGTTGGTAATTGCTGAGCTACTGCCATGAGTACGTGATCTTATAAATTGGTTGGTTACTTTGTTTACGCCTGGTTCACTTGTTGCCTTGTATCTTGTATTTATTATTCAGTTCACTTTATGCTTAGCTTGTGAGTTGATTAAAGCCTAGTCTTGATTCTAGAGTTGTAATTTGAATTGCATACTGCCATAGGTTACCACAATGCTATAGAAATTCAAGGCATTTAAATTTTTCCCTTTTAATTTTTTTATTCATTTATTAAAGTCGCGCAGGGCACTCATGCAAATTTTTTTTCATTTAATTATTCATTTTTTTAATGATAAATTGTCCTATGTTAGATTTTCTGGTTGTCTGAGTCCCAGACCAATAACTGTGCTCCAAATATTTTATTCATTCAACATTAGATGACAAAGGTACCATGTTTTATTTTTATGTCTGATTATATTTACGATGATTTCTCAACGACGTAATAGTGATATAGCAGTTAAATTAAACATTCAGTATTATGATTCTGCATTTGGGAGCAATTGCCATCAGATTATTTTTGGCTTAAATCGGTGAGTTGGCTAATATTGGCATAGTCAGTATATCAAATCTTTACTCCTGAAGATACCTTAGATAGCAATCCGAGCAACACTGACTAATATGAAAATTTGGCACAAGTACAAATTCTGCTAAAGATAATGTTCGATCCTGATTTATATGCTCCACTGATGATTGCTCTTGTTTGGAGCAATACATTGGCGGGTGTTGTCTGTGTTTTTATGATAATTGGAAATGGATATGTACGTGATTCTTATTAAACGAAAAATATGATGCATTAACACTTCCGTTACATCTTAATTTTGATTTGGATAACCTTATTTTAGCTGGATAAAGCACCACGAAATGTGAACAATGTAGGCATGATTTGGGAGGAACTGATTTCGGTGACCGTATGGTCGTATCGCCCTCTCCAAATCAATAATCAATTGTACTTCGTTGCTTATCATGTACAAGTG
The DNA here is from genome assembly GCA_963675895.2 of Styela plicata. Classification (NCBI taxonomy): domain Eukaryota; kingdom Metazoa; phylum Chordata; class Ascidiacea; order Stolidobranchia; family Styelidae; genus Styela; species Styela plicata. Next base: position 427,373 of record OZ023138.1, read on the forward strand.
TATATTCTTCTAGTCGATGAAAATCTCTGCTCACGCTCCAGTCTCAACAAGTAATTTATTTCACCATTCGAATGTTATTTTCTAATTTTAAAAGCGTTGTTTTAGTACATGTGCAGCGACACATTCTATAATTAGTAGAACTGGTGTGGCCATATTATACCATATGTTCAACATAACAAACTATGCCATGATTACAAGGCAGCAGTAAGTAACAGGTTCTAACAAAATATGTAACTCAACAAACAAACACACTCGTATGACCCAGTAAAGAGAATTAAATGGAGTAATTGGCTAGAAGGAAAAGCTGAAATGTTAAACTTCGGTTTAATATAATGCGGAATAAAATACTTGAAAACTAACTAGCTGTTTCGAATATACTTACGTTGTTGTCTTAAATTGACTTTCCTCAAAACTCAAAAAATTCCAAGTTTGCATTTGAATGAGAATGTAGCTATGGCGCCATTTATAGCTAAGCTACTATGGCGCTCTTTAAAGTCTAGTTGACCGCTTTCGCACACATGGATGGAAATGTTGCAAAATACCACCGGTCTAAATAATAAAATTTATTTTCAACGTCATGAATTAAACTTTGAAATTTTCTAGATTGAAGAATACTGTGCCTTCTGCGGTAATGAGGCTGTGATACCCGTATTAACAAGTACAGTCCGATTATTGTTAAAATAATAACTTCTGGAAATACTTGCAGGTTTTACTTAAATCTTGATATTCACCACCATTGCTTGAGAAATACGTTCAGAAGTAATAACTTGAACAAGTGTTTTCACTTGAAGTAGTACTATTGTTACGTCACAATGATACATCCAAAAAGTCACCATAGTCACGGTGATCAGCTGTAGGCTACACGAGCAAATCCGATGAGACAGGTGAAAGCGCACTCCAGCAACCATGCTCGATCGGGCTAATAGTGACGAATCGGGCTACTTTGAAGGCGTCGGCGCTACCCGTTTTAAAGTTTCACACAAAATACTCAATAGCTGACCTCGTGTCCTCCGCCTTCCTATTTCACCAAAACTTTTTCCAGAAACAGTGTAAACCGGTAATATCGCCCAATTTGAAATATTTTGACGCAGATTGTTTTCGGCTCATGGGGCATGGCACCTGAAACAATGTGAGTATCGGTGATTATTGTAGCAACATGTTTGAATTGGTCCCGTTAAGAAGATTTCTCATGACCATTGGTTGTTTTTCGTTGTTATATCCTAGTGTTAGTGTTGTTATATATTCTAGTGCTTTAGTATTAATTTTAATGTTTCTCATTAAATTGCAGTGAGAAAGTGAGTGGCCACCATTTGTGGCTAATGTTTCAAAAAGTTTCAAACGTTAATTTAAAATATAGGTAAAAGTGGACAAAGTTTCGGACAGGTGGGAGAAGGACTGCGCACACAGTCAACAATAATTTCCGTGCCCAGTCAGAATACTTCCATGACATGTGTGACGCATGCTATGTTAGCTATGCTAGCGACTCTACTATATGTACTATCGTTTCAAGCAAGTTACATTTTGGATCAAGGGCGCTGAAAGAATCATACCAATGCAATATTTACGCTAACGTTGAACTCGGCAATGGATAATCTGCAACGCCTGCCTATATACCGAACTAATTTATAGCAGCAAGAAATTACTCAAGTAAACCATTTTCTTTGCCTAGGTAATTGCTTGAAATTAGACATTTTTTAGGTAATTTCCAAGCAATGAATGTTTATGGATACTCACGAAACAGATTGCTTGAAATTTAAAGTATGACTCTGAGTCCATCCTTGGAATATGGTTGCTGAATACCAAATGTCACTAAAGTAATTACTTAAGTAATCGCCAATGCTTGAGAATACGGGCATGAGATTTTGAATGAATTTTTTTTTTTTTTGATTGAATTGTATTTAATAGATGATTAACCAACCAATATTTTCCTTAAAAAAGAATTAATTTTTTTTATACTCTACACTAAATAAATTTACTGGATGGAGACTGAAAGCCGTGTGAATCTGATTGCATTTCAATTGGTGGTTCACCTAAATTCACCTCGGGTATCGCATGTCGCGCATTTTGAATTTCTAGAAGACCAGGTAGTTTTTCTGCAAACACGAGTTGTTGGTGTGGTATGATGGTGAATCTTGTTGGTGTTGATGTGGATTTTTGTCCAGTATACGGTGAAATATCGCTGCATAATTATTAGTACGGATGTCAATATCTCATAAAATTTGTAGTCTAAAAATACCACATAAAAACTATTATCATAGTGCTAATGAAAGTAAACGAACAGTAAAGAAAAGAACCCGTGCCGTTTTTAGCAGACTATATAAATTCATGTGTGCATACAGAATTTTTTTTTAATATGCGTTATGAGGATCGAAAGGTTTTCTTGAGTAATTGGACCTGACGTTTTCAAAGTTTGACTTCGATTTTTGCTATGAAATGCATGATTTCGTAAAGTTTTCGAAGTTGGAACTAAAAGAACATTAACATCAATATTAAATATTCAAAATGTCTTGGAATTACTATAAATAAAAATGAAAGCATTTCATTTTAATTGAAAGAAGCAGAATTTGACAAGGAGTTTGAATGAATTTGTTGCATAGGTTGAAAAAATTGCCAGAATATGCGAAATATACAAGGACTTTCTCCTTAAACATGCATTCAACAACAATCTTCAAAAAATTGTGTGCCTAATCATCCCAATAGCTATTTACGACTACTATGTTACGGTTTCTCCCTTCTTGGTATTTCTGTTTCAAAACAAAAATTGTCCAAATTATGTCTGACCCAGAAGAATATTTGCTGTACTTATGTTTTGTAAAACAGGATAAATTCACTGAAGAATTTTTTGCTTTAAGATTATGAAGCAGATAATTTTATTCTCTGGAGAAGTATAAACATAAAGCGACGTCACTTCATGTCGCCATTTAAACACGCTTTTTAGGCTATCCAGAATCAAAACCATCCAGATATCATAGACGAGTTTTAATTTTGCATGTTTTGGAGCGTATCAAAATATTACGAGGAGAATCTACCTCAGAAAATAGAGTGTAGATTAACAATTTTATTTATCACAGAGAAAAATACTTCCGGTATGGGGCACCTTTTTCACTTTTGAGTGATTTCATTCATACCGCGTTAATCCGCATTTTCCCTTAAAACCAAAATCCTACATGTATTTTTAGAAACGATATAGCTTACTAATCCAAGAGTGATGTACGTTTATATCAGGATTATATGCGGCATTATTGGCTTCAAAATGAAAAGTCATTCATGAAATTAGTATTCAACATACAGATAAAGTTTATGCTCAACTTTCATCTTTGTACTGAACTACTGAATAAGATTTCGAACACCAAAAGGTATTTTGGATTAAGCCCGTTGAACAGTCTTGCTTCACCAACTCCTCTATTTACATCTATGACAGTTCGGAATTCTCAGTCAAAGTCGTTAAGATGTCCGATTAAATATTTTTTGTAGTCATGAATCAATGCAAATATTTTACGTAAAGGACGAACTTATCTTACCTAAAATTCGTCAGACCTAGAAAAAAACAGAACGCTTCGCCAACAAATAATTTGAGATAATTTCAACACCATATCTACGTTAATACTATATTGTTAGGTCAAACTATACAAAGTCGAGGGATTCAAATTTTGGGGTATTGTCATTCCATGTTAATGTAGTGAAATTTATATCGACCAAGCCTGGATTACGACGATACCTTTAACAACTACGTGATTCGTGTTTTTGTTAAATTATTTTTTATACAAACTCGTATTACTCATCGACAAAAATATTCTGGGTACATCATATTGGCTAAAGCTCTTGAAATTGAAAATGGTGATTTGGGAAATGTTATGATAAGTTGTTTACCTCAACCTGAACTGAATTTATGTTTGTTCGTGCATGCGCAATACATGAACTACACCTTGAGTCTTGGGTTCGTTACGATTCACACTTGGTTGATATCGCTTTACTTATTTAAAGCCTGTATGGTTCAAAATCCAGCCAGATTTCCGGACAAAATCAACAGACCAAAACGAGTTGTAGACTGCATCATTATTGTAATAATAAAAAAGAAAAAGAATTTTGGCAAAGAATTTCAGCATAAAGCAATGTAGTCAAAATATATTCTAGTCAGAAATTCGTTTTGCAGAAATATCTTTTTTCAAGCATGGACGAAAGATAGATCACGCCGCACAGGCACGTTTCATCCGTAGCTCATGCTTAACAAAATAAAATTTCAGAATGGGAAAGAACGAAATTCTGAAAAAATTCATATATGCATCATTTATAAGTTGTGCCACCACAAGCTACTTGTTCAAGCCAAGCTCGATGAATTGATATTCTATCACACTATGCCATCATAATATCAGGCCAGATAATAAATATTTTGTGGATTTACTCAACTTGTGTAGAATCGTATAAATTTTGATAGAGATATTTGTAATGCTAAGGAAGCGAAGCAAAAAATACAAAGTATGTATATGTTGAAATAATATTTGTTAAGAAATATAAATTCTAACATTTCAAAAAATCTTCAAGTGTTTTTAAAAATATAAGGAATTCCCTCTGCCAAAAAATGCAAACCAAATTGTACCACGTCACGAAATCACGACGTTTTCGGTTCACACTACCTCAGACAACACACGCAAAAGTTTATGCGAATCTTTCTTTTAGCACATGTGCAGTGACACGAAAATATAGAATTTCTACCGAGGTCATTAGCATTCTTGCGGTAAGAATCTCATCTCGCCTTTCGCGTTCGACGAAAACAAGCGACCAAAGCGAAAATTTAAACTTTGTACAAAATCTAATCCCACACCGTCATTAAATTCTCGGATGACAGATAGAATGCACGCTGTTGAAATCTTTCCACAAAAAAGCAGTATAAACTAGTGAGTCCAGTCGGGAAAGTTTAAACAAAACACGTTTGTTAAGTTTCAGTCACTGATGGATCGCGCCGTCAAGGCGCGGTCCAACAGTGACTGATGCTTGACAAAATAAAATTTCTGATTTGGCAGCACCGTCCACACCCAACCGGTGTAATTTTTTTCCAATTTTGTTCTGCTAAGTTCGAGTCACTGTTGGAACATTTCCGGAAAACATCAATGGCTCGTGCTTGACAAAATAAAACATTCGATTGAACAGTAGGAAATTTTATTGATTTCGTTTTTTATCGAACATGAAATGAATCTCTGTACTTGATTGAGTATGTTAAAGATATATTTTCTGACCTAAAACACGGATGTCAATCTCCAAAAGGCCAAAAATGGCATAACTGTCATAGATAAGCAATGAAAAGATAAAATAAACGAAAGACATGTGTGCAATATGACGACACGATTATTCAGTTTATTCACAAAAAATTGCGGGAAAATTGAATTAGCTACATCTGTAATAATTCTGGACGGATTTAGTAACAAAAATTGCAATTACATAAAAAATGCAATTACGCCATTTTTACTTATAACGTCAGCGGTCGTCATTTCTCGCATAATAGGAAAAGAAAATGTTTTAACCAAAAACAGACAGAGAAAAGTAAATATAAAATTAAATGAAGAAGCGGTTTCATAATTGTTGATTAGAAAAAATTTGTTTAGCAAAAAGAACAAAATAGTAAAAAGAAAACGAAAAAATATAAAGCGAAAAGTGCGAAAGTAATATTTTAAGGCAAGTCGATTATAAACTATGTAAAATATTGATTTATCAGCAAAGTTAAAAGCGGCCAGCATTATCCTCCATTCATGTCACTTTTCCCACAATGCTAGGATTTGATCTTACTAAAGATTTCTAACATTCGGACAAGAAAATATATTCGATCACAAGATTAAACCAACAACCTTTTTGCAATTACATTTAAAAAAAAAACGTAATACTTCTAGGTCAAACTTGTGCTAATCTAGGGCTCTTTCTTATTCGACGCTTATTGTACATTTCTCAACATACAGAAGTCAAAGATGAACCGCACATTAAGGTCGCACACAGAAAATCTGTTACTTCGTCTGACGTATGTCCTATATGTGGAGATTTGAACGTTTATTCTCCAAAATAATATAAGACGCCAAACGCTTCAGAACTTGCAATCCCGTTTAAATATAGCCGGGCCCGACAAATTACGCTGATATTCACGGAAAATCACACGAATAATCTGAAATTTTTAAGGCTTGCCTAAGTCGCTGCTGGATCGATATCTTGATCAGCGGCGCCTTTGGCAGACGTGTTCTCAACCTTTAATCGCTTTAAGTGACTTAATGCAGGCTGCATCGCTTTTCCATCAGTAACACTGTTCGGTATTTTTGCTGTATTGACCAAAATAAAATTTGGTCTGTAATCGTACTCTGTATACAAATGTCCCGCTCACACGAACTTCGTCGTTACCTTCACCTTTATCAGACAATCTGATTGAAACAATATGGAACTTTTTATTTGCGATATGATTGTCGAACTATATCAAACCTCCATAGTTGATCCGGCGTGATCCATAATTGATTCATTATACGGCGGTGGCGCGGGTAAATCTTGTATTTCTAAATGGTGGTGATGACTGTTCGGCCTGCCGGACGTGTGAGCGCGTAATTGCGCAGCTTGGTGTGGCGGGAGGCGCATCAGTGTGACTTGAGTTTGTGGAGTTGGGCTCCTGCTGGCGACGATTCCCGGATGATGTTGATATTTCTTGACGTGTCTTCGTTTTCGATAAACTTTGTATCCCAAAAAACCCAAAAGTACTATAAATAAAACTGCGCATGCACCGAGGACAACCCCGATAACTAGTCCATTACTGCTGACAATCTCATTGTTGTGATCATTCTTACTTCCACCTGAAATTGAATGATATAAGTTCAACAATTAGAAACAAGGGTAAATTGTTTATTATGAATTGAGATTATTTTTCACGTCCAATCTTTTGGATGTCATTTTAATAACATATATGCCTTTCCACTTATTAACAACGTCAAATATTTTGCAGCAAATGCAAATAATGCCTCTTTCCCTTATAAAACTCGTTAACGCGGCGGCGCAGTCCATCATAGCTATTAATAAGCGGAATATATTACCGAAACACTCCACGTTTTCCGTTCATAGTTGAATATCAAAGACCCAAAGGCTATTATGAAATCAAAAATCTTTTTCCTAGAACTTAAACCTCGTTCAACATTCTCTCTACCAATCGTCATTTCCAATGCCTTTGTTCATAATATTATACAAGAAATCGATGACGAAAATCAATACTCAAAGATTCCCATGCAGATTACAAGGTGAGATTGCAAAATTTTGTCGCGTGGTATAGTCTGATCACCATAATGAACCGCTTTGATGTGTTAACCTATTTCAAGATATATTTCTATTTGTTCAAGTCGTACAATTGGAAATACGGGAAATTGAACATCTTACATTTGTTTTGAAATATTTGAAAATAAATGGAACGGTTATGCTGTTAACTAGTAGCAAATATTTATACTGTTTACTATCAAATACATCTGACTTAGTTAGTTAGTTAGTATTATTCCTAATTCTTACAAAGGTTTTTGCTGGAGCGTGAATTTCAAATTGGTTCGGGCGTGAAATTTGGGTCTTTTAGTAGGAAAAGTGTACAATTTCTGAACTAAACCATTTTCAGGCTTAAAGTTTGGATAGGAATGGTCAAAAATACCGAAAAAACAAAACTAGGACTAATTGAAAGATCTTGAAGTGGTACGTCTTTAGGAAAACTAAATTGAATATATGTCACATACGCAACATCATAGGCCAGACAATAATTGCTAAAATATATATACAAATAAAATCTAGTTTAGTAGTTGGTAGTATCAAAGATATTTGAAAAGTTATTAGCTCACCTCCGCCCCCTCCCTCCATGTTCTTCTTGTCGTTGATATTTTTTCGTGATAAACATGGCGAACCGTGTTTATATACCTTGGTGCTGACGTGGATGTTTCTGGTTTATGCAAATCTGGTACAATCGGTCGAGCTTTTTCTCCGTCTGTTTTCTCTGAAAAGTTATGAATGTAAATCATGCATTTGATGAAAATTACTTTTGGAAGAGGTATAAGTTTTTCAAATAATTTTTGAGAAGAAATCTTAATGAAACAACACGGTTGGAAAATTGTGTTCAGGAAACTTTTATTAAGTATGAGTCACTGATGGATCGCGCCGCCAAGGTGCGGTCCATCTGTAACTCATGCTTGAAAAAATAAAATTTCTGAGTGAGAATGACTGTGAACATGTAAATTTGTAAATGAATTCAAAAATGAAAGTAAAAAAAAACATATATTGCGCATTTCCAAGCCATATTCGGGAATGGTAATAAGACTAGATAAACCAAACGTTTTAAAAAAATAACAAATTAATGATATCAAATCTCGAACTCCTAATAAAAACTATTACTCAATTGTAATCAACAAGCAAGAAAAAAATTATGAAGCGATGTGTGAATAGTTTACATGAAATCGCTATACTGGGGTGAAATATTACTTTACTTGGTATAACAAACAAAGAGCATTTTTGTTTAAATTCGCCCAACCACTAAAAACAAAATCATTCGCACACGCAATAATTCACAAAACAACTTAAATATATTAATCAAGAACATTTATCATACCTCGTTCTTTGACTGAGATCATAAGTCGCATGTTCTTCTCGGTACAAGCTCCCCCTTTCGGATTATTTATCCCTTCCTTCGTACCATCGGATGTTGCTGAAAAAATTAAAAATATATATATCATTTTATTCTAAAAAAATATTTTATACAAGCAACATTGTTAAATTATAAAAAAAATAACATCTGATTTATATTCAATTTTCTCCTTATTTCAAAATGGGGATTATCAACTGTAGAGGGTTTATCTCTGAAAGAGCGTTTCTGTGTTGTAGACCTGCACAGTCTGTAATCCATGAACTTTTGAAATCAAGTCAATGCGATTGTAGGGGATAACTGCGTGAACTTTCCATTCACCCAGTCAAAAATACTGTAAAATTGTATTCCACTAGGCATGGGCCAATGAGGGATTGCGCCGATAAGGCGCGGTCCATCATTGGCTCGTGCTGGAAAAATTAAAATTTCTAAAACGGCGAGGGTCAGACAAAATATGTTGGGATGCATGTCACACTAAAGTCATGAGAAATTATAACTTTAAATATAATATTACAAACTAAAAACTTCTCGATCATTTATAAAAAAAGTACATGTATGTATATGATACGTAACAGCGGGGTTTTAGATAATATTTATTGACATATATATATATGTATTAATATATGGTAACTGGATAATTATATTGACTTTCTATGGTAATGTTATATTCTGTATAAACATAGCAAAGGCACTAGTATTGTAATTTGAGTTGTTTACGTTATAGTTACATTTGACGCGCGTCGTCTATTAATCTCAAGTTCATGTTACCGGACAATGGAAGATTTTATTATTTTTCCAATTCTACAAAATATACATGGAATTCAATTTTTTTGTTATCTTAGTACACATCAGGCTGTGAGTAATTCCGAAATTATACTGACGAATAAGAACGAGTCCCGCAACCAAAATGGTGAACATCTTAAAACCACAGAGACGCCAATACCAGCAAACATCAATTCTCAATACTATGAATGATGATAATGACCAGCCGAGATACTTTATCTAGTTTGATATAACACAGGTCTCTTTCTATTGTGAAATTAAGCTTATCTTGAAATGGATACTGAAATAATACCGTAAACAATTTTTCCCAATCAGAAATTTTATTTTGTCAAGCATGTGCAACAAATGGACGCGTCTTATCGACGCGATCCATCAGTGACACGTACTTAACAAAAGATGTTTTGACTAAGTTTTTATTATTGAATTTGGATTAATTATGAAGAAATACGAAATGAATGCTACAAAGTAAAAGTCTTATTTTCGAATACAAACAAATTGCAAAATGTTGTCAAAAGCGTCAGATTATTGAATAGAAATATGCGGAATGAATAAACACAGCCTGTCATTTTCAAAGCATTAAAGGGAATTTTTTGACTAAAACCCCTAACAGTTCATTTTTAATACTTTTAAGCTATCGCTTCACCTCAGTCGATTATTGTATTGCTTCAAAGCGAAAACGATGTTAAATAATTCAAATGTTATATTGATATAAACATGATACGTATTTTATTTGTTGATTTTGACACATAACACTTACAAAATCATTGAATTGTTTATTCATCTTGAAGGTTTTTGCCTTTTCTCGCCCGGGCTAAAAGTGCAAAGCTTAATTAAACTTTAATAAGCCCTTTATCGACTGGTTCATCTTATAGAAATACCGTAGACATAGCGTTCATTCGACAAATAGTAATTTTCGGCTTTAAATATACGTTCTGCAGGTTTTCCGTGCGTCACAGCACAAAAAATCACTTAACTGAAGGTATTTGGTTGTATTAATTCAGGATTAAATAAAACCTGGATATTTTCGAGTTCAGTTTCACTGAATATTCTTAGCATTGAATGAAAATATGTTGGGTTTTGATGTAACACATATTCCAACTTGATAAGAGTTCTAAAATGTCATAACTTTAATTAATAAGAGAATCGGAAGCAACAGCACGTTGAAACAAATTGATTACTTAGTCTCAAAGGTAAGAAATAGAATCGAACGACATTCCAGTCCGAATGCGAAAATTAGGAAGAGCTTACTGTTCTTTTTATGGGATGAGGCTGTCTTTTTGAATGCATGTTGACAATAAATTGTGTACTAGTTAACCATTATGCTAACAATTATGATACAACAGAAGTTAGAAACAGGTATAATTATAACATTGCTCACTTTTAAATCAAGTAAGTCGTTTTTCGCTACATATAAACCGTGCATCTGAACACCTGCATGGAATGTACTTGGTTTTGTAAACTAATATTAAGCCGGGTTTTCTTAGAAGTAGTAATTACATAATGCCTATATACACCGTTACTTGACAAGTTGGAAAGAGTGAATTCAATATATTGCATACACGAAACGCTCCTCTGTCACACTTTGTACATGGCCCAATCGAAAAAATGTTATTCTTTCGTTCAGCAGGAGTTATGCCTATAAGGGTTCCTTATTCCTCAGGGACACTTATGTTCAGGTTCCTTTCTTGTCATGATTAGGGTTGACAACATATCAAATAATAGTGCCAATGGCTTTAAAATGATGCCTGACACCTCAAACATCAACGACTTTCCACGTTTTTTTTTTAAACTTCATTTAAATTAATGGATTGTGTCAATACACTCGGGATAAAAAAAATACCATTTTGTATAGAAATCAACAATCTTTCGTTTAGCACGATTTACAAGTTGGAACATTCAGTGGTGGTTTAATATATTCATTTGTCGATAAAAAGTTTGAAGTAGAACAGAAGCAGTGAGTGATTGAAACTATGATTTGGTAGGAATTTTAAAATTGCAAGTCGTAGAACGACATAATTATAAGTAACAGAGTTGTGGGTTGAAGTTATTGTCAGAACTGTTGAACGTGTTTCCATTTTCCAATACTTTCGAAAAGTTACCGAAACTGTGCTTCAATCGAAGTTTCCACTAAATTAAAACGAAATTCTCAAAAAAGAACCAATCAGAGGATTATGAAAGGTTAGTCTGTAATGAATTGTACGAGTAATCATCTTTTTTACGGGCCTTTGTAGTTAGTGACTGTGTATCTGTTCTATGTTACAGCTACTCGCGAAGTGCATTGCTGAAACGGTCAAGCATTGAACCGGAAAATACGATCGCGCTCAACCGACTGAGCCACCGAATCGGCTTAGAAAAAATACAAGTCTAATTTTCGACGTAAATAGCTCATGTCCCAGCGCATTTACTAGAAATTTTTCACAGTATTCTTTTCAACGCGCTATGATACCGCGTATCCGCAAATGTATATACGCACCATATGTGCAAATCTTTATAAGCTTATTTTGGGCGAACATTGCGGGCATCGCATTAACATTGTTGAGAAAAATATCGCAGGTGGCCGATTTCTTTAATTACGAAAAGTGCAAGAATTGTTTGTTTATATCGAACACATTACAAAACCAATGAACACAAAGAAATTCTTATCTTTTTAGATGGGTGAAAAAATTACTAGTGCCACATATAAACTTTGAGAAACGTGATTTGTTTTTACATGTGGCCCAACTATGCCAGGATATACAAAGGATTATCCAAATTGACAGCTAAACCATTTTCAAGCGATATAACGTATGAGTTGTTTATGACCAGTTCGTAATGACCGCGGGGATTATCTCCACACAGTTTATTGTTTTTTCACCTTAGTCACCCGTTTATATTAAACTCAGACGAGAATGACAAATGGTCTAGAGAAATTAGCGAGAAATATTAAGATAAAACCATCAAAAGATTTTAGATTTTGAACGAAAAGACATCTGCTAATAACTGTTGTTTTCTATAAAATGTTGATATCACGTCGACAGAATATCCTGCGAAGTTAAAACTTGATCGATAAACATTTCATTCTGATTGCAAATTTGTATCTTTCTAACGGTAGACACTCTTCATCACATTACATCATTTTGAAAAGTAAATATATATATATATAAACAGCTATGCTGTATATTCGGAGGTGATTCATATTTTTTTCCATGCATGAACAGCAAACAACTCGCATTCTGAAGATGTCCCATATCATCGGCCCATATCTGACGAAGCATGGCACAACAGTTTGAAATTACCATTATTCAGTCTCAAACAAAATTGACAGGTAAAGCTGATAGAGCACCGACGGGTGAATTAATTGACTGTCAAGTTAAGTTTCATTCAGCGTTAATACCGTCATGTGTCAGACTTAACCTTCCTTATTAAGCCTTATTAAAGCCCCGTCAGAGCGTTTCCCACAACTACGGAAGGTGGTAACATGTCAGTTGGTTTGATGTGAAAACATTGAACCTAGGACCAGAGTCCTTCAGAAGTGCACGGCGGTATCGCCCTGGGCGACATGTTTATAACTTATAACCTAACGATTAATATTCAGTCGTCGTATCAGTTCATACAAAACGCGGTTTAAAATGGGATTAATGGACTTATACATCCGCCGCATTGTATAATAAATCGGGAGTTATGTATATTTTTGCCAACACTTTTCGTAAATTTCAGTTAACTGACATCTCGGAATCGACGGACCGAGGCCTTTATCTCGTGAAAACAAACAAAAACCCGTTGAGCGATTGTAATTTGTGGTAATGTACTTTTCGTCTTGTCTTTGCTTAAAAATTCCGGCCATTTACCGTACTAATGTTACTCAGATTAATTAGCGTTTAGAAATGTCTATAGACAATAAGGCAATTTCATTCAGTAAGGGAAAGAGGAATAAAAAAGCAACCATTATGTTACACAATCGTGACAGCCGACCTTCTGTCACATTATCTCACATATAAATATATTCGAGCACCACGACTAACGATACTTAGTTCAAAACGTATTTCTAACGAAACAATAAGAAATTTTATATTTGTCACGTATGCGCCACAGATGACCGTATCTCATCGAAATGACCCATCTTTGCATATACGTAACAAAAGATGCTTTGAAATTTATTTCGGTATAGTGTGTCTCTTAGAGTGAGTGACTCTAGATTGATAAACAAATTCTTAGAATCAAATTATATACCGTAAATCCATAAATAGACATGCACAAATTTAAGTGAGGTATATGAATCAAAACAAGTGTGCCCAAAAATTAAATAAAAATACAATTGTTTCGTTAAATACGTTATTGCTATGCCATTTTCAAAATTATTTTTCTGGAGTAGGCTGACTTTCAGCATAAATTTATACATAACAAATACAAGTTGTGAATGCGTTAGAGTTTAGTAGGAATATATCGTTCATCTGAAACTAGTAAATACTATATAGATTTCTATAAACCCTACAAGAATCGATGAACCGTAATCCAAAGGCTTCAATGTACCCAGAACGATTGCATTCAGCCAGTACCTGTGTTGTTTGATATTGATTACAATTTAATTGTTGTAATTAAACGTTTTCTTATGTCGAGATCCACATTTTATTTACCGAGATCCAAATGTAACTGGCAATTTAGAATGTAAAAAACACCTTGGGCGTTACATAAATCTATTGCAAATGTGAACACAATAATTATCCGAATGTTTGTGCGTTCTTAATTCTAACGTCGATCACGACACGTCTATAACATTGGACGTGACTAATTCCTATTCTCTATAGTGAAAATAATTATTTCCAAACATGTAGGAGTCATGTATTCATCGCGTCGCATATATGCGATCCAACTATGGTTCATACTCAGCCTACGATAAAAAAAAAAAAAAACGATTAGTCACTTGTCAAAATAAATTAAATCTCTTAACTTAAAAAGGAGGAATGTTTCAATTAAAATTTGAGGAAAAATAGTCATGCGAGATAAAGCATTTTACAAGATATGAGACAAAATTAGTTTGAAAGCTTCTACTTGAACAAACAATTTGAGTTACTTTTTCTGATAAATGTAGTTTTTGTTTCCATGAGTTTTGTGGAGTGTCGGAAATATCATGTTCAAATCTGAAGTTTCGTATTTTGTCAAATATAAGCGACACTGTAACTTGTACACAAAAAATCAATTTAGCGCTAATTTTCTATTGCGTTCATCGAGATGATTTGTGGAAAGTGTGTGGTATTCAAACTTCGAAAAGCTTACAATATAAATTAATGTAACAGGCACAAAACTGTAGTTCTTTATTAAACGCACATAACAAAAGACAGTCTATAAACGCAACAAAAGTTGTTTTCAGTTTTCGAACTCGTCTCAGCGTTTTCGGAAAAGATTTGCGCTTATCTGAGCATGAAGCGATTAGGTATGCGTTCGTCTTTGTCTGAAACTGGAACAAACCAGGAGGGGTCTCAGGCCTTATGCGACGTAGTTTTTTGCTATAGTCGCGATGGTAATGGCCTGAAGACGTCCAAATATCGATTCACACGCATTTTGCCGCTAAGCTCACAACGAGGCACTTCAGCATCAATATTCGGAATTCATAAATATTAAAGATACGAATAAAGTATTGACTTTTTTAACAATTTGTCGACTCAAGTATGTACTAAAACAGCTTGAATAGCGGTAAGATACTGTTAACCGTGTGAGTAAGAACACTTTGCTTTAACGAATTGGTTGTACTAAATAAACAACCTGGCGCGGGCGTCGATTTTTCAAGCCCAAAGTTGATTTAGTTTGATTCTATCAGGGGGTAATCAACGATTTTCAGACGGGTTTTCAACAGGTAACCCAACCCCGCACATTTGTGCGTTTTGCTCCGTTGATTTCACTAGTCCCTACTCCCGACGAAATTTATTGAATCAAATATACTGCTTAGGTATGGATCTAAACAAACACACATGATTCAACACGCACTAATATTGGTCCACACATTATAGGACATACTATCTTCTTGGTGCTATCAACAGCAGTTGATAGATTTTTTGAACCATGGTGATTTTTTGTGGTTTTAACACAGAAATTTGATAAACCAGCCTTGTTTTGAAGCCCCTACAAGGTTGCTTCCATCCAAATAATTTCTGGCAAGCTAGCTACTTCAACCAAAAATAACCTAACGGATCTGGAAACTTCACAATATCGAACAAAATACCAAAAGTTGACGCAATAGTACAAGAAAAGTATTGTAGTTCAAAAATGACGTTTGATTAATTTTTGTAAGTAATAATTTTAGTTGAAATCCCTTACATTTTAGTTAAATGCTATTTCAAGACTATTTCTGGGAAGACAACACTCTCTTCATTCTGCATATCGGTCAGTTTTTGTATTAAAGGTTCTAAATGTGTGGAACTTCGCAGACAAGTGATAGTTATTTTGTTTCTTACGGGTGCTGCTGTCGACTTCACCCAGTAAAAAATATAGTTTCTTAGATTAGTAGCAGGGAAGATTTCAAATCACGGGAGATATTAAAATGAGAAATAAAATAGAATGACGGGTGAATCCTCTTCGACAAGCCATATCTAAGGATTATTTTTTGTTAATCACCCTGAGCAATGTCATGTACTAGTGGCCACTTATAGGAGAACAGAAACACCCAAGGGGTTTCAAACAAGAACCTCATATTATTGAAAATGTAAAAATGTAGAAATGCATTTTTTTATATAACAATTTATCTTTACGAAGCCTCGTGGTTTCAAGCAATACCATAATCAAGTCGTTGTAAATTTTTTTAATGTCGCATGTTTATTTTCCTAATTTGGTCATAATTACAATCATTCACGTTATTATAATTTCCTATATGATCAATTACTATCCGGTACGCAAATAATGTCACATAATATTGAAAATTGAAAGATTTTACGTTTCTTAAAGTAGTCATTTTTGAACAAGTATTTAGGTAATAAATCCGCACTGTGGTCCCAACAAATCTTCTGTATATTTTATTTGCATATAGTAATCGAAATTCTCTCGGAAACTGCATAATCGCAAAACCAACTACTTGGCCATTAGCATTTACGCCCCAATTCTAAGCCAATAATCGGAATTTCGGTCGAATAAACATATTATGACAAATAATATCCTTACATTCTAAGTACGGTGGTGTGAAGTATACATTCTCGCACGATCCATGCTTGGTACTTTCATATGTAGCCAATAATAGTCAACAATAGAGCACTGAGTTTTCTATTTTCCTCTAAATGATTTATTTACACGACCTAATTATCAGAACGGTTTTAATCGCTCCAAATCCCAAATGCAAACGAGGGTGCAATCAGTGTTTCCTAAACAGTAAATCCTCAGGCGTTAATAAACAAACAGGGAAAGACTTTTCCGGCTACTTGGATTTAATATTTCGCGCAATTAAGTTGGTATTAAGATAAGAACTAATCGTAGCGCCAGAATATTCACTTCAGCAGTACAACGACGAAGAGCTGGTGATTTTTGAATTTGCAAATTTCAGCAAACATTTTTCACGTAATTTAGAGGTAAATAAGATATACCGAGAAATTAAGTTGATACTCGAATATCTGCTATATATTTAGGCATTATTTTACAAGCGTGAAACTAAAAATATAATAAAAAAATCGAATACAATCCAAAATAGTTGCATATGCAGTGTCCAAACAAAGTATTTCATTCAACTCCCCACCATTTTTATAACCTTTTTGTGTTTTGTACAAATGAAATAGCGCGATATACGATTTGCATCATTTTTAATTCGATTTGGTCGCTTGGATTATAATATCAGGCTTTTCTATCCCTATTCAAATGTATAAACTACACGTTAGTTGTTCGTTTGAACCATCTGGTCCATTAACCACTTCCATTCAACATTTCAAACTCTTGTACATAATTTTTATCACATGTTGTCATCTAAGCCAAAACATGGCGATTTTGAAGCGGTTTCACAGGGGAAAGTCGGATTTCTTTGGCAAAGTGTGAAGATATTATCGAAGAAAATACAGTTTTGGTGTCGGCAGCAGTCGATTGCTTTTGGCGTCGGCAGCAATCGATTGCCATCAGTGCGAAGATCAATGACAATGACAATATAATAAAATGCTCTGTCTAAAATTCGTACTACGAATAAGAGGCGTTTCTCGTATTTTTATGCTTGGAAAAATATTTGCTCACAGTAAGATTTACGCTTAATTTAAATTTGTTGAAAATACGTATATAATACTTACATATGAAATAATAAGTTTCATCGGCATGAAAAGTTAATCCCCATGGTGACGGCGATATATCATTAAATAGAAAAGTATATTTCTTTTCGTGATTTGGGTTATCACATGTTAACAATTTTCTCTGCCCTTTGGTGTTGCAGCTGAGATAGTTTTCTTTCGAAACTTGATAAAGTATGAAGAAATATAATCCGTCTTCTCGACCGTGCTGTAATGGACATATAATGTCCATTTTCTGTTCAAGATGAACATATTGAATGTTGTTTGTGCCAACTCGAAACCTGAAGCAAAGAAAAAACATGAAGTTCGTAAAAAATAATGTCACATTCACAATAAACGATTGTTTCATGTACGTCGTTCGCAATAAGAACTTTATTTTATTTCTATATAATTTGTATTGCATGATCATATAACAAAACTACAAGTTGGAGGTGGTTCAATGTAATTGTACAACAATTGTGAAAGTCTCTAACGGCTAAACAAAGCGGAATTTGCCCATTGAGACGTCTTTCAATTACTTCTATGTCAAGTATCTATTGAGTCATTCAGTCAATCAGCGATAGCAGTAAATCTCATTTCATTACTTCTCTATGGAAAATGCCCGACAATGCCAGTTCTGTAGTTTGACACAAATATATACAGTTAATTCTGATAACATCGATTTCAAAAATCGTGGGTCATTCAAACACCGTCTTAAACTTCTCACATGTGACATCAAAAGGCCCTTCTCGTGGAACCACCCATTTTAACCGCTGTTTTTCGGTGACATTTCTTATCTTGAATATAAATACCAGTCTAACGCATAATGCATTTTCAAGCATAGGGTTTATTTCTGGTCGGAGTGAATTATATTTCACATCAAACGCCAATTTTCTAGCTGCAATTCCACTAGGCAAGGCCAAAAGCAGCACCAAACAGGGAAAAAACAACGGCCACTATCAAGGCTTAATATTACGCTTTTTGCTTCTCGCTTTGAATGAATTAGTTTTTTCACTTCGTATTTTGTTTAGTTCCTGCAAAGAAAGTGTGCGTAATCAATGGTAGGACGTTTTACAGCAGTAGCACTTAATAGAATCTCTTATCCCGAAATTATCCGATATCTTTTCTTCGTGCTATCATTCAATTCAGGTGAAATTTAAATATTTAGTTTCATAATAGGAAGTCTTCCGAGTACCATATTAATACCATCAAAGCAAACAACAATGAATTTCAATTAAGTTTATTGAAAAATTATTTAATATTCTCGAAAGAAATCACGTATATTTGAAATAGATGGATGATCAACAAGCAGCTGATTAAATAAGGTCAAACTAAATATAGATAAAACGGATAGTTTCTCAAAATTAATTGTGTCGATGTCGAAGACAATAATTTTCTCCGCCATTCTCAAACCCACAAATCCCTTCACTTTGACATAATGCAAAAATGTTTTGTTGTGTTTCGGTTCAATTTAAAAAAAAAAAAAAAACATCCAAGAAAACAGATATGTTATCAAATAGACCACGATGTCTGAGATAGAAAACCGAAAACAATTTTGAGACGTATTTTGCCGAAGCACAAAATTGTTACATCTCTTTGTGGTCACAAACAAATCACATGTGGGACCCTTCGCTAGATTTGCCAATTATGTGGACATGCTTTATTCCACCACGCTGTTAAATAATTCAGGGCATAAAATAAAGCTCGTGAATTATTTCAGTAAACAGGTATAGCAGTGTACAATGCGACGCGACACATATATTTATCTGTGATAACATATGTAGCATTAGACTTGAATGTCAATAAAACGTCGATAGTACATTATATTTGTCGTGTACTCGTGCCATTATTAACCTCCCGTAGGAGATCAATGTTATGAATATTGAAAGTAAACCCAATGTTACTAGAATGTAGTAGTTATTTTCAAGTTTGAATAACGGGAACATTATCCTTATGCATGATTTTTTTCAGTGTGATGGTAATTTTAAAACATTTTTAGCCATCCTTGGCGTTTTGGTCAAAGAATCGTCTATATGTGAACAACGATAAGACAGAAATGGCAATTTTTGGAAGTCAACTTCGCATAACGTTCCCACCCACTAATTTTAATCGGATTTATATAATGACGTATTCACGTTTGTGTCTTTTCGTCGCATGACTGGTTTCCTTTTAATGAGCCAAATATTTTATTGCAGGCAGTCGTTAATGGAAGGAAAATGGGCCGAGTCTCCAGATAACCGACACGACAAACACTAGTCATCATAAATTTGTGTACTTAGCATTGTGAATAAATTAACGATGTTTACGCTGTGTCCTTTTGTCTCTACAATTTTTAACATATACGGATGCTGACCTACGAAGCCAATGTTACTTATTACCCAATGAAACAAATATTAAGTTTGTAACATGACTAATGTCAGAACCAAACAACGGTTAAATATGCGCAATTCTGCCTAGTGAATAACTATATTTAGGCAAATAGGAGGGGGACACACACGTGATTAAATTTTCTATTTTCGCCCGTGCTTAGGAAAAAGCGGTAAGTTTTATCGTATGAATGAAAACGGAAAAGAGCGGCCATGTAACCGAATACGCCTTCCAGTAAGTGGGAATCATTCGCTAGCTCGAACGTTGATTAGATTTTGGTATTGTAGTATTTCGTTTGTTGTTTCCAAAACTGTTACATTACACCGCCGATGTAGTCGCTAAGACAATAGAATGAATACAAAGAAAACTCGATAAAACTCAAATCAAACATCCCGTAAAACAGACATTTTCATGTTAACGACTTGTACAACGTGGATTACAACAAAACAATCTTGTAGTCACCAAAAAATTCGCTTTGATACCGAATACGGATGAAATTCATAAACCACTCAAAAAAAATTATAATCTTTCCTTAATTTCAATATGATGGTGTGAATTCCAAAAATTGAACAAATAACGAAAAACGAAGACGCATTTAGTACTTATGTTTAAGATATAAACAAGGACAGAAGTAATTCGTAACTTAATATTCAAATAGAAGTATACTACATTTTACTTACATCGGTGCGGATATATTCCAATAAATCGGAGGTATAGATTTTACGTTGGATGCCGCGTCAACTTTAGCAAATTCAACACCACAAGCCAATAGCACAAATGATGTAGAGACGACCAATAATTCCAACATTTTCCGATTCTTTTGTCTCATTCTCGACATAATATTCTATTTCTATTCTAAAAATAAAAAATTTTGAAATATTTTCTTAGCGGATTGCTGGCGTTTATTAGTTAATTTCACCGACTTGAGAAAACTGGAATAAAACGTGTTGTACAGTGTAAATCATCGTGTTACAATGCTTTTGAATGATAGCTTCTCATCTTTGCTGCATTAAAAACAATTTATTTCCTCATCAAATATCAACTTTATTACAGTAACAATCTTTAAAACTGCTTTAACAAACTGTACGGCATAGTTACTGCGTTCACTGAAACAGAACAATTCTATTGACAAATCCCACGCAGTAGAGAAAGGAATACGATTGACTGACTGCTCTTGTTCGGTCGACTGGTCACGAATGTTGTGAAAAAGGCGAAAGCGCAATGCGCCGGCGAAAGCACGATAAAACTATCTCTCGTCGGTGATGCGAACCGGGTAATCGCATTGACTGAAGCAATTACGGCTAGTGCGTTATCTCGAGATAGCACAAAAGAGTGCCCTAGGCCTGGTTCGAATTATTATGATATGCATTTTTTAGTTTTCCATTGTTGACACTGACTAGATTGCATCTAATCAGAATAGATTTCTCTACCAAAAGAAACATGATATCAAGTAAACGATATTCGAGATTCAACGGTTCGTGATCACGACAGGATCAATTTTCCTGCTTGTGTAGGTTACCAACACCACGAACAAGTCTTCTGCTTCGACATCTACGAAGCAATAACTTCATATTTCCGGCCCATAATAACGGGAGGGTGCAGTTATTGGTGGATAAATCAGTAAAACGAAAAATTGTTTTTGAAAACTGTTTTTGTACGGCTACTGATTGATCGCGCAGTCTGGGTATGAGTAATTGTGGATAATGTGCTACAGAACATCATACTTCATCGAAGATAAAACATATAAATAATTTTCTCATCGTTTATCGAAAATATTTTAGCGGCTTTCCTGTACCCACATACCCACTATAAAATATAATTCCAAGACAACTTAACGTTAATGCGATAATACAATCGCTGGTCACGGTTGTGCAGAGTCGCCTGGAAACACTTTTGAATGTTAAAAATTCCACTTATCCATTTTCTTGAAATTAGATACTCGTGGTGTTGACCCATTAGGGACAAAACATAGAAACGTTTCGTTTCATTTGACTGATCATGTTCAGCCCATTAGAGCACATTTATTGCATTATTCAATTTTCAAAAAATCTGTACTTAGCAATTGCGACAAAACTCCCAGCGACATTGAATGTAAATAATAATTGTAATGTAAATAATACCTGAAATTCCATTTGGAAAATTTATTCTGTTAATCCTATGCGACAGCCAATGACGAATTTCGTTTTATTTCATCTGTTGTTTCTTTGCTATTATTTTTCGACCCAAATTTTTATATTATTACAAATTTATTTTGATGTTTCAATCTGAACATAAAAGTTTACAATTTTGATGATGACAGAAAGATTTGCAAAACAATTAGGACATATTATTGTAAACACAAATTTTTAGAACACCATTGAATTGGGAGAATACGTTCATAAATTTGTATACTACATTTATTCATTTATGTATACAATCAAACGTATCTTTTTATTTTTAAAATTTTTTTCAAGTTTAAATAGTTTTATCGCTTCCCATTTTCACTGATACTATTTTTATTTTAATTGCCATAACGCGACAAATCATTTTAGCGCCTCGGAGAAATTATTCTGCTATTAATAAAATCTGTATTTCATCCCCCCCTACTCCAAAAAATAGTCCTGTTTTAAAACCAGGATTAGGCAATCCACTCACTACATGTGCCATTTTTGTGTCACTGGTAATCTAATATTTATGTATGCATAATGTAACAACGAAATTTGCACGAAATGGGTCCCGAACGATCGTTTTACCGACACAAAATTAAGTTGCCAACGACCGACCATGCTACCTTAACTGTCAGACACAACGAAAAAATGCTCGTTTTTCGGGTCATTGAATAAGCATTGATGTGCAAAGGGAGTGTTTTTGGTTAAAAGAAAATGGGGTTCAAAATCACACCTGCAGCACTCGAAAAAAATAGGTAAATTGACTATATGTTCAAATCAGACATGGGTCGGGAGTAGACGCTTTTCATATATTGTGGTTTTCGTACACTCAATTCCTGCATACATCGGATATTTTAGACATTTTTTAAGTTACTTTTGCCAAAAAATTCAATTTTGATATTGTTGAAGAAGGGAAGTACACAGTAGTCCATTTATGGCATTACGCGAGAAGAATTTAGCTTTAGTTTAGTAATTTATCGAACAAAATTTAAAAATAACTGATATGTAACCACAAAACTGTGAAGTAGTATAGTTAACGAGTTCATTAATCAAACATCCTTTCAAGCTACAGTTGCTGTCAGCGCTCAATTTGCTTCGCCAACCCCGGTTTTCATATGCAAATTAGGTCTGAATCATTCTAATAAAAATGCACAGAATATTATGCTAATCCGAAGTTTCATTAGTTTAACTGATTCGAACTGACGAACATTTAGTACATTTTGACATCTTTGTCCATTTATCAAAAAATACGACACGACAACCGATATTAATCATTTCCAAGTATCTTTTGTGTTTCATTGTTGATTAGGTGGTTTCACACAAAAATGTTACACAAAATGTTCCATAATTTGAGTAAACAATAATCATGGAAATTAATATGTCGGAAATAATACTATAAGAAATAAAACAAAAAACAAAATAGAAGCAGACGCAATGTGGAATCGCAAAATTTGCATAACTAGCAAAACTCCTTGAATTATCACAAAATCCTGCTGCTAGTAAATAGTCCTTGATGTAATCCAGACTGCAAATACACACTGGACCCGAAACAACACATTCCCAGTTAACCATCATAATTTTTATTGTGTTACAATACTGGCATGTATACCTTTTCACACATTCATCTTCTTTGATAGGGTCAAATTCATTCAATAAATTGTTCACCTTTTCGAACAAAGCGAGCAAAATGCAGCATTTTTACAAAATAAAACCTAACGATATTATTTAGGTTATGGGTATTTTCAAAACTTCACAAAAACCATCCACGGATACAACCAACGTTATGTTGTAAATTTTAGATTAAAATCATACGTGAGTAGCAGTGATACTTTGAAATAACAACGCAACATAATCAGCATATATAAACCACGAGTTTTTTGATTTGTGACAGGTACTACCACCGTTTAATATTCATCGTCTTTTATTGTTTTAAATTTCCGTATCGAGATTACTTTTGATTTCTTCAGTCTGAAATCAACAACAAAACATTGTCGGCCTAACAGATGTTATAAGACAGTCGCTCCATTAATCACCATGCAAAGCGATTTCCACGGTCGCAGGTGTTAACTGGTGGAATATATTTGATGCATCGTATAAAACAACGACGTCGATATTCACCAATAAAAAATACCCGACCGAAACAGCGACGGCTAAATATCTCCGACATTGTGGGATTCCAAATCGTCGGCGAAAATTGAAAATCGACAATGTTAAGCCAACCAAAACATGAGGCGAAGGTGCGCAAAATATTCTAAGTCATTTTGCAGAACACGGCAAAATTTTACCTAAAATAATATTATTTTGATGATAAAAATGTGTCGTAAAACGCGAGGAAGAGAAAAATGCGGAAGTTTTTTTTTATAATTTTACCATATTTTTGATGAATAAGGGGTGAGGTCCTCCCCCCTCTATTTGGCAATCTAGTTGGCGAGTATTTTATGTTTGTTCTACTTTGTAATGGCCTTGTATTGCATACTACAAGAATAAAAAAATAAAAAAATACGCAAAAACGCGCAATCGAAGCAAGCGTGTTAGTGTAGCGTCGCTTACAGTTTCAACAAGTAATATATCAGGCAAGTTTAATCTGGCCAACATAGTAAATAGTGACCATAATCGTTGTAATTTATGTTACGTTTTAGTGATATGTATCACTCTTAAACCTCAGTAAAATATCATATAGACTCTTTGTGGATTAATCAGACCGACTTCATATTATTTTATTTGTTGGGTTGCAATACTATGTGGCCCGTGCATGGGCGATGCGTGATATCACTATAAGTCCGAAAATCGACGCCTTTGGGAGTTATATAACAACCAGTCTTATTTATGATAAGGAAGTATGGTATCATAATGACAAAATTATACCACTTGATGACATCATAAAATTCAATCATTAAAGACATTACACCTGTTAAAAGTTTTTTAAAGCTATGTCAAGATATCATTCGCTAGATTAATCCAAACGCCCACCTTATTCGGAACATATTTCACAAACAGCATTCACAACTAACTAATCATTTCCATTCGAAAAAATTTTCTATTCTGAGAGACAGGATGAAAATGAATAAATTTGGTTTCGTATAGCAATGCATTGGTAGATCTGAAATAGAATGTGGAAATAAACTACATATAACTATCAAATTAAAATCCAATTTACTACATATTCATCCATGTCTGACTCTAGGGAAAAAGTAAACATACTGTCGTCAAAAGAAAACTCAGCATACCCCGAAATTTAGGTTATGGCCATGAAAGCCCGATTAACTCGGTAAAACGTTAGGAACACACACTTTGAATCCCGCGAGGGTTGATTACATGCGAGAGGTTTGCTGGGCAACTCGCCGGCGCACGTGGTGGCTCAAGTAAGCGGAAAGTGCGGCATTCACCGCAACCATGTCCATGCACGGAAAAATGAGTTGAAGGTCCGGCATAAACTTCAACTGCGATTTAAAACAACTTCGAGAGCGTGTCGCTCTGTGCTCACACCGCATTTCGGCTTTCCTCTCCCGGTCACGCAGAATAGAAATGAAAATCCTATTCTACACTTACGAGCACAGTATATCAGCTGACTACCAAATTATAAATTACTTATAGTGGATTGCAAATTATCCTGGCTTCAGAAACAAACAAAACTATTTTGTAATAAAATATTTGTGGGCGCTTCATAGAACATTTCTAGGAAAAATTATTTTGGAAAAGTTTCGCTGAACTAGCCAAGTAGCTCTGTTATACAAATATTCAACCCAATTTAATTTTACAAGTATTCTAACGCTGTTTTTAATTGGGACAAACATGGATACATATATCATGTCGCTTTTTATATTGAAAGTTGAAGTAATAAAAGTAACTATTCGGAATAAAAACATCCAGATATATGTGTAGATAGTCAAAACAATTTGCTTATTGTTTTAAAATTTTATGATATGAGAAAATATTATTGCAAGCTAGTTGTTTTGGCATGTTAGTAACAAACAGCCGATAACATTTGCACGCAAGTCATACAGAAAGCTTTTTTTCATTATCGGCCCAACCTGGGATTCTAATCCACCACCGATTAAAACAATTGCACCATAGAAGGTAAAAACGGTAATGTGTTGCAATGGTCAACACTATTGCTCTAAATTCGGTGAATATGATCTTACACTAAATGTGAACTATGTGAAGACACGTTAAGAAAAATCGCAAAGCCATGTGCTTGCGACTATCAAGTCAAGCCACGAGAATCGATTTCTAAACCTATTCAACAGCAATTCCTGCTCGTCTCTTCCCGCTCAGAATCGTCAATATTCGGCCTTGAAATATGAATTTGAAAGCAGGTTTTTTTTTGAAAAACTAGAGATAAAAACTTGGATCAGAAAATGGTGGTGTCATTACGTCACAAAGTGCATAACAGGTAAAAAATTTAAGTAATTAATCTCTTTCTTTGAAGGAGGTTAGAGTAAGAAAAATGAAAATTGCGGTTTAAATTGAGTTGAGAAAAATTGGAGTGATTCTAATTTCAACACCGGCAAGTCCGGACAGGCCCACCAAGTAAATAAAGTAGCTTTTTCTCTGCTGTGTCTTTCTACAGCTTTTTTTAAAAGACGATTGAAAGCCCGATCCAAAATCTTCTCACATCTCGTCGAGCACGACTTCGGTTATTCTGCTGAGATGACGCAAGTCGAGTCAAATATTTAAATAAGGTAACTCGAATGATAGAGACGGTGAAACAGCTGTCATAAATAACAAGCTCTAACTGAAGTTGTTCATACCCAGCTACAGCTATATTTCAAAACTGCCGTACGGCACAACTGATAATATTTGAATTGCCCTGCGCAAGATTTTTTTCCATCTGGAAGCAGTATGGTGGTAAAGAGTTTCACTGCTAGAAAATTTTGTGACAAAGAAATTTTTGATACTGTGGGCTTTCTGTAGTAGGATAATTGGAGTTCGTTTCTAAGCGTTTAGATCGCCTGGTGGTTTCTGTTGGTGGGATAAGTAACTGAAAAATGAACACTGTTATAATATATATAAAATAATTAGAAGCAACTTCATGACAATGGAACACGATCTAATACCCATAAACTCTTTCAAGACCAACCAACCGAATTTAACAAGACTCGAGTACGTGGCAAAAACAAGGCAATCGCATCTACAATAATTACTTACTGATCACTCCACATATTATCGATGGAATTCATACATTTGGAAGCTTTGTCGTTAGGAGTGAATGGGACATCTTGTTCGATATTTTCAGTTTCCGAGGCCGTTTTTTATTTCATTCAACTCCCATCACGCGTCAAGAAAACAACTTAACGAACTATGCGACTGGTACTTGGCACTGTTACCACTTCGTTGCACTCTTATAATCTTGTTGGGGTAATTTTGGTCCCCCAATGTCGAGCACCTTTTTCATTGCCTCAAAAAAATTATAAAAAATATCATTTTGTTCGCAAACCAACGTTTTTACGCAACAATGTGGAAATTAATTTTAGGAGTCCAATGTGCTTAGACGATTTCTGGCGTAATATAATTTATTACTTTTTGGGAGTTTTATACAAGAAAATATAAAATTACATCAGTTCATGTTCAATTAAATTCATCCCCTGTTATAAGAGCGTTTAATAACACCAACGTTTTTTTACTAAAAGTTTTATGTAGTAATTAATTCAAAGAAAGGAAGAAAAAAATGCAAAACACATTATTGGTAGTTCATCACAGAACCGAAGTGAACATTTAATACATTAACAATCATACTTCAAAATTTTCATGAGAGGACAACATATTTCAACGATTTTTCTGATATTTGATTCACTCAGTTGACTTCTCCATAAATCAGGTGTAATAGGTCTGATGACATCGTCGAAGGGAACGCTGAAATATTGACTCCGTACCACACGAGTAAGTTTATTCATATGCTTAAGTTTTAATGGAAGTCCTAACTTTGTAAAAATATCAGTGGCGGTTATCTCAGTTTTATTAACAACATCTTCAAAACGAACTATATGAAGAGGCCATTGTCCTTCCGAATTTTCATTTGATAAAGCATTTGCGATACTTATTGTCCAGATAACTGCAAGTTCTTCCACCGTATCCAAATCACTCTTTCTGGTTGCCTCAAATTGTTTAAAATGCCAGTAATAATGAGGATAATCCGAACCACCATCATCACAAGATTTTCCAATTTGATGATATACTCCAGTTAAAGAATTGATCATTTTCTCTCGCCTAAATAAAAACATGAAATTTTTTTGTTTCTCCAAAAAGTTGTGCGTTAATTGCGTGCTCGTAAGCATTCGCCGAGAGAGCGGCATAATATCGCCCATCATTATGGGATTTTAGAATAAAACAGATCATTTCGGGTGAATATACCTTTCTTCCTAAACACTCAAGGAGGGAAATCACTATTACACAAAAATATACAAAAAACGTTAGTGCCTAGGACTAATTTACATAAACTTGTTAATTAACTGTTACCTGGTAATTAAACTGTCGTGTAGTATTGTAGAAATCCACGATCTCGGATCCCGTACAACTAAAATTGGTTGAAAATCTTCTTTTCCGATGACATTTCGTACCCATGGTAACTTCGTTACCCAAAAGCCAGAATCGTCATCTAATACAATTGTCGGATTGAAATTTCGTCGAAGTTGTTCTCGAATTTTCAGAACAAATTTTGATTCCAATTGTTGATTGAAGTGAAGAATTGTTTTTGTTCTCAAAGATGTAAACCAGCCCATGGTGAAGAAGTTAAACTAAAATAAAATAATTTTGATTGGCAAATGGAAGCCCGTAGATGTAGGCTTTAGGTATTTCCTTCGTGTCGTAAGAAGCGACTACAGTGAAACAAAGAGTTGGCAAAGATGGGTTTACTTTTGCCCAGAGGAGATAGCACTCACTTCGCTTTGCGATTAGCAGTAAAGCTTATTAGTTCTGGTTGGAATGTTTTCCGCTTAGAGTGCAGTTGTAGATTTTACATTTTTAGTGGCTCTTCGTCATTTAAATGGCTTTTAGTTGGTTTATTTTAAACCGTAAATGCATCATACAAACTAACGGACGCATTATTCGTTCGTACGGGAGGAAAGGAGAAAAATAAAATTCTGAATGTGAAGAAAAGGCCAGAACTATATTTAAAGTTTTAATATTTGACGAACTTCCGTATTTTTAGGAGGGAAGGAATAGTGTTAGGAGTTGGATTCATTGGAAAAAGTTTCGCTTCGAAAAAACTTAACACAAGATCTTTCACCTGGAATGCAAACATGAGGTTTTACCAGGAATAAATTTTCTTCCCAAGAGAGATTACATACCTGGTTTTGCAGAGAGTTCCATAGGCATAAATTCGGCTGGTTTACATTGTGAGAATTCACTGGGATTGTGACGTCAACGGGAGAAGAAATTGGAAGGAACTCATTCTGATCTTCAAATAAATATCTCAATAAATCACTTCCTGATCCAGGCAAAGACGTGATAAATACAAAAGGTGATGAAGGTATGTTAACACGTGAGTGCAACGCGGTATCGATTCGTCTGAAAACAAAGGCAAATAAATCGGTTACCGACTATGGATGTTGTGGTGGTTTATTAACGCATGGTCAAGACCCACTTTTTACGTTTCATTTTTCCCAATAACAACTTCGAAACTCATACTAATAATCTGGAAAATTGAAAAAAAAATCGTTGGGTGAGTTAGTCTACATATCTTCAATATTATTTTTTTATTGAAATTTACATATAACGCGCTGGAAGTTTCGAATTTTGTATCAGGTAATGCTAGCCTGAACACTTGGCAATCTGTTGAAGCATTTTCACGAGGTATGCTTCAATAGTTAGAAAATTTTTATACAGAGAAATTTAACTTTGACTTTCTATGCCTCCCCTCAAGATTTTACACCTCCTCCGGCGCTGGGCTTGATAAATAACATATCCCATGAAAACCGAGAAGCGTTGACACAAATTACATTTTTCACATTTTAAGCCACGAATATTTGTAAACGCATTCGCAATTTCATTTAAAAATGGGGATTACATGGATTGATGGGAAGAGCGGAGCGAAAAAACTCGGTTTGAAAGATCCGTAATTAAAAATTAGTGGTAAAGTAGAAATTGAGGATAATTAATTATTTTGTTTTGAAATATTTGCTATGGCCTGTCCGTAAACCTACCGGAGGGTTTATACCCAACAACCGTTAGGCACGGACCTTCGTAGTGACTGTATGTCACAGCTACCCACGAAGTGCCTTGCTGAAGGACACGCTCGTTGGTGAAACGGTCAAGCATCGAACCACCGGCTTTCTGGACAATACGATCGCGCTTAACCGACTGAGCTAACAAGCCAGGCGGATAATCAATTTCTTGATTTTTAGGAATGTGCGGGGTGAGGTTATAGACCCATGTCTCCGATTCCGTAATTCAATCCAAACAAGGACATCAAAAGAAACAACAACTCCTGATATGACAAAGAGCTACACAAGTTAAATGCTATTAACTGTTCTTTGAGCGGGGTACATTACGTGCAGAACTGCACCCCTATATAAAAGTGCAGTGAGTGATAGCTGCCCCGGGCAAATGTAAAAACCATCTATCACTCATAAAATAGATATAATTCATGTAATATGATCAGTTACCTTTTCACATTTCGTGACCTCCAAGCATCGAAACATGTATTTGTACCGTTTTTATCAATACATAACAAATTAAGAATTATCAAAAATGAGAGACTCATCACTCCGACCCGTGTCTTCGTATCACTTTTTCTAAAATAGATATTGATTCATTTAAGATACTTCTGACGGCGCCTCACTAATTTCTTCCCATGAAAAAACCAAAATTAAGCCTCAAACAACTCGCCCGAATGTTATTTTGAGAAGTTTACATATACTATGACAAACTCGTGGTTTTTTGAAAAATAGTTACATTAATTAGTCACCAAAGAACGTGCTTCAAATACCCGACATAAAAAAATCAATATATGTTCACTAACCTGATCTTTCGTAAAGTGAATTCTTTTTTGAAAACAACGACAAATATGCACAATACAAGTAAAACAAAAGGAAACGCTAAAATCAGATTAGTTGATTCAGTAGAAATCCAAAACCAATTGTTTACATTTTCAGTTGACTTCGCGATTATCTCATTTAAAATTATCGAGCATCCTTCAGTCAACGATAATGTGAATTTCGAAATTACTGGAGTTGATGATTCTATGGGTGTTGATGAGTATTGAGATAAACGATGAACCTCGTGTTCTACTGACGAAGGATCCTTGAGTATCCGGTCATTAAGGCCAAGGTAATACACCTCCGAACCCATTCTTACTGATGCATATCCTCCGAACCCGGTCACGGCTTTTCGTTCTTTTACCGGAGATGATTTTTTCGATCTTGCCTTTACTGTTGTCGATATGCTAGCAATATATTCTGTATTGTTAATATTAAGAACAAGAACAATTCCTCGTGATCCACTTTTTGGTGAAACAGTGACAGATTTGACAAAATAGTTTGGACCCGAAAATATATGAATAATATTTGTGACTTCTCGCGTCAGTGAATAAGTTACATTGATGAAGTTAGTTGGGCCTTCCCGCAAACCAATCGGTTGAACTCCACTATGCAATGTGGTATTTATATCTTTATCGCCAACTTTCAAAGAAAACATTGAGTATTCACCTTCTGGATATTGTACCTGAGCTCCTGATAAAATAAAGAATTGTGGATAAAATTAGCCAGAAAAATCACAGTACGCATACTTATTTAACACCCATGGCTTAGATATTCATTCGAAAACTCGATGTACGAGCTATTTTGTGGGCGCGGTGACCTAATGGGTAAACACGTTGGCATCGCGGGTTGTATATTTCGAGTTCTGGTCCCGGTGAGTCCGGCTCGTTAATCCATGCCCAGCCACTCTTCTCAGGGTGTACTAACTTGGGTAGGCTAAGCCGAACAGGTAAAGATGATATTTTTCCAGCAATTCTAACCCTGGCCTTTTTTAAGTTACCGCTAGTACAGGGCCTTGAGCAAGGATCCATCCACTCCAAAAAGTGACCAAAAAAATTTTGATCTGATTCGCACACAAATATGATTCTCAAACATTATTTTCAATCATTTACATCCTTTTTTAATAACGAGTTTCAATATATTTCGTATATATTATTTGATTATTTATTTAATATTAATATTGATATATTTGTCTAGCACAATAAATATTACCTTGATAACCCAGATGCACATATTCCTTAAATTTGTGAAGCATATTATGGAATAAAGAACTTCCGATCTTTGTTTTACTCCCAGGCATTAATTTAATACTGTCGACTACAATCAGAATTTCTGGATTCAACAACATAACACCCCGATACACACTTGATAACTGGAGAGATTTCCTGTCAGAAAATTGATGGTAATTATTAGTCTTATTAAGCTCCATTTTGTGTTTATTTACATGGACATATTTAACTTGTTTTACTTTCGAAGGTTTAGCCTTTTAATAATTGGTCAAACCATTGGTACTCTTCGATCAAAACTACACCATTGCACATCCTACTACGAAAAGATTATAACACCATTCATCGCCGACAAGGGATTCCCACATATACCGACAGAAATTGGACCAACATGCAAATGCATTATTTATATTACGAGTCATTGATGACAATTATAGAGAAAATTATCAAGACGAAAATTATTTCTCATTAGTCTCAGAAAAATCGGACCAACGCTAGAGTGATTGGCGTGACCAATTTGAATAAACCAGCTATACGAATCACGATCTCTTAAACCCTACAAACATTTTATCACATTGGTTTATGAAATTGATTGGTGTTCTCAGTACCTGCAGTATATTTCAATGTCGAGGCTGCGCGGCCATTGGGTCATTGTACTGTTCCTCGGTAGAAGGAATAATCGGAGAATGGATTGTAATTGCTTGAAGCAAACTGTTAAAATCTCGAGAATTATTCCAGTGATTTCAGTGACCATAAATAACACCAACAGTTGGTTGGTTATTTTTCATTATAGTCGGGTAAACAGTCGGGTAAAAAATAATTCCGCATCTTAAAAATTCTTATGGCGCAAATGCAAGCATTGTAGGGCTTTGAAACAGACCTACCATATTTCCTACATGTCGTAAGAGGCGACGAAAATATAATAAAAAAGTGGTAGATGAATTTTACCATCGTCGGAGGCAGTTACCACTCACTGCACTTTACGATGGCCTTTTCAGTTCTGTTTGGAATGTTTTCTGTTTAGAGCGGTTGTTGGTTCACCAGCAATAATTCAATTCTTTGCTATTGAGTGGTCGTAAGTTGTTTACTTTAGGCACTGCTTCTGGCCTTGCTTGAGTGAATTTCTATAAAAAAAAGGGGGCAATCCTTTCACCATTCATTATAAGCAGATCTTTTATAGGTTTGGTCTAAGCTTTCGAATTGGATTATCACAATTCAAACTCACGAATAAATTGCAGAAGCTTCCCCAGCAATAAATATCATTCCGTTGGACGAAGTCGATGCTGTTATAACATCCCCTCTCGTATCCTGATTAAAGAATAATTTATATTTCAGCCATTTGTCGCACTCGCCTAATTGTCCTTCCCATGGTTGATTGCATCCTGACGTACTGGACGGTGAAAAAACAACGACGTTGTCCAAAAACGAGAATTTGGGGCCATATAAAGCTTCCGTAATGAAATATCTCCCATTCGGCGCAAATACAAACGAGTTATGGTCAGGGTGTTCGTGTCCGGGGTTCCAATTCTTCCATGGCTCTTCGATATATTCCGGATATCGATTGTTATATGTTATATCAATAGCTGATTCTCCATTGGGAATGCCTGATTTAAACGACAAAAAAGTATTACCAGTTTTCATGTCTTGACCGCCTCCATAAGTAACGACACCCCAATCAGAATAAAAATGTATATTTTTGCCATAGCACTGTGTAGGTTTTTGTGGTCGCAAACTTGCATTAAAAAATATGTATTCAGTGTGTAGCATGCTCCAAGCTTGTGCAGATGATGCAGCAAGAGGCTTATTTTTTGGCCTTGCTCGTCTGATCTTTCCGGCCAACCAGTTGCCGTAGCCATTTTTCATCACGTAATTATCAAGAAATACGAGCTGACTGCCAGGCCCAAAAAACCAATTATGATTTGAATCGGCAATACCAACCGATCGCTGGAATCCAGGTAATATTGTTTTGTAATAAAACCAAAAATGCTGTTTCAGCCAAGGGTTTTCTGTATGATCAGTGTTGAGATGCTTCTTGGCCAGGTAAACGTACTGTGTGATTCCACGGGATGTGTAGCTGCCGTACGAAACGCCTTCATCCATAGAACCATCAGTAACATGTGAAAGCATTAACATCGTAACGTCTAAATGTTTCTTTGATAAAGCAATCCATGGATCAGCTATATCAGGTTCGTGAACCGACACTACTAAAGATCCGAGTAAAAGCGCCACAATGTTGCTAGCAGCATGATTGTGTGTGTATTGCTTCGTCCATCCGAACCTTTTTTTCTTGAGCAATCCATAAAGGTCCTCACTTGTTTTTTTTATAGTTTCGTAATAAAGTTTTCGTCTTCTAAAATCTAGTACGTCATATAATAAATCATAACCAGTGGAAAACCCGGTTAGTGAATGACCTACAGGTACTTGATCTGTTTTGTAACTGGCCGCAACATACCAATCCGGATAACTCGCCATTCTGTCCATAAAAGTTTTTACGTGCCTGAAAGTTAATTTATCGTCAGGATAAAGAAATGAGTACATAGCAAAGGCACACAAATTGTTGCCGTACACTTCGTTCCATCTAGATGCGAACTTTGTATAATTTACCGGTGGTAGATAGCGATCAGGATTTGCATTCAATGCCAGTCCAGCTTCTTTAATGTCTCTTGCTATTTTTTCATGCGTGGTAGATGCTTTTAATCTCATTTCCCGCGTTTGAGCACCAGAAAAATAAAGCGAGGGATGAACTCCGTCTGGGAAATTCAATGGTTCAACATCCTCGAAAAGTGCATACCCGCCAGCAAATAGAAAAACGACCAGAATGTTGACCCCCATTTTAATCTTGATCTTACTCGCAAACACACATGCCTACATTTTGTAATTCTGAAAAGGTAAAATATATAAAGAAAGCTCCGTTGGTGACAGTCAATGAGACATTACTATTACTGTTGGTCGTGCAATGTACTATTCGTGTAAATGCTACAGATACATCAATAATTTCTTACATATATATTATATCTATTTTCTCAAACAAAGCAGCATAAGAGCGTTATCAATGTATGCGTTTCCCACGAGACCTGCCATTACGCTGTTTAACGGCCATAGAAAATAAATGACTAGCTTTCAGCTTGACTGATCACGCATTTTCTATATCTATCAAGAATCGTTCACGCGGATCCTTTTGTAACGCCTGACTATGTGCAGTATTATTTCAAATTGCCTAATTTACCGTATCCGCCTAAATAACAACTGCCGCATATGAGAAATCCATGAACGTAACGTCTGGATCGATCATAAATTTTACCGCGTTTTGGGGGACGAAGGTTAACTATTGTTGTGATAGTCACTACATCGCAAAAGACAGCATACCTCGATCTTCTGACTTTCAGCCTTTTGAGAAAAAGGTGCGGAGCCTGTAATGTAACCGATGCAACCAGCTCATAATGGCAGAGCAGGGCTGGAGGTGATAACAACACACTATATTAACCACAACACAACTTTCTGGCAGACGGTGGAACACTAATACATACATGTACGTGGTTTCTTTGTGTTCGGTAGTTTCAAATACTGGAACACGACCCTGCTTGTACCACTCATATTCGTCCATCTAAGAGGCAACCGCGATAATTACTCGTCAACTGCACAATTAATCAATACAACCTATTCTCTTATTTCTATGTTACCAGCACAACAAATCGTCAACACAAGAGATACGATATATATACGATACACAAGAGGAAGGATATGGAAAAGGACAGTGCTGCTCGAATCATGGAAGTTCTAATTTGTATAACTAAAGGACAAACTGACGAGCTTGATGTAATGACCCAACTTTTCAAATAGCCTTTCTGGGAATGTGTGTGATATAGTATATGTTGTCAGTCTACGCATTCTCATCAACATCTTCATGAACGAAGTTTACGGAGTGCAATCTGAGATATTCGTTTTTTTTATAAAAACACTCAGTGTTCACAGTGTGAAACGTGCAAAAAACGAATAAATGAGTAAAATGTCAAGCCAAAACCTGCATCCCCGATTCGGAACTGGTGTCTGCAAGACAGGTCGTAGTTCTCCGTGTGGTTAAGCCGTACTCTCGACCTTCCTCTCCCGTAGAATAAAAATAAAATCCTATCCTATTATATCAATATCACAATACACAACTTGCTTACTTCACATCAGCATTATAATATACCCCGTTAGGTTGTAATATGCTTTAAATCATTCGCCCCTCCCAATCAGAAATATCATTTTGTTTAGCATGTGCCACAGATATCTTATCGACGCAATCCATCAGTGACACATACTTAACAAAAGATGCTTATGTAGAATTTTTCCGATTGGACTCGTAGGATAGAGATACAGACGAAACCTTAGTACACGACCAAATAGACTCACCAGGCCGTTTGAAATTGGTTTTGAAATGCTTTTTTTTCGCAAAACGCAAAAACTTGGTTTTTTAAAAGTCATATCGGTAGCTTTTAACTTACACGAACTAGACTAGGCCCCGCAACCTGAAATACTGGTAATCCATACTATAGAACTATAACGAAACATTGTCTCAAGTGGGACTAAAACAATTCACGAAGAAACACGAAACCCTCTTTATACTACATTCTAAACTAGAGTTTTGAAAATGTTTTGCAATTAACGCCAAATGTATCAAATTACCCCGTCAAATCAAATCATCCTCGCGGTTTGAAACCCAATGTACTGTCTTCACACGCTTTGAATTGTTCGCTGTTCTAAATATCATCTACCTTGGGGTAACGATTACCATGTGCACAATTATACCCTCGTGAACAATAAATACACAATCATACACTAAACGTTTGACGCAGCTACGTAAGAAAACTAGCTCAACAGAGAAAATATCAGAATTATGGAGTCGGTCGACATGTTAATGATTAATCCACAGTCTACACTATCCCATTGAATTTGTGTTGAATGCTTCCATGCCTTCGATAGGAATGATATGGCTTCATTAGCCATAAACTTTGAGAAAGTTCTGGTTTGCATTAGATTTATGGAATGCGGTGACTCAAAATACCCGTGCACCAAGTATTTGAAAATTTTGCAATAGTGGCAATATTTGTGAAGAAGGCCTGTGGAGTAGAGTCGACAATTCTGAGTATAGAAGTGTCCGGTTCATACCTAGTATACCGAATTCATTTTCCAAGTACTTTTACTCAATTTTACTATTACTTTACGGATACTTTTACGTTTACTTTCACACTTATATATATAAATATATAAACAACTAAATTCGCCTATTTTACAACTACGTACTTGGTTGAAAAACTATTATATAAAACCAGATAAACCATATTTTCATAATGAAAAAAAATTACATTTCAAAACAAATTATTTGAAAATTTTAGCCTTAAAATCTATTAAAGTGCCCTTAATGCAGCCAAATGACAATTACCTAGTTTACCTGGTTTTTAATCTAGGTCAGGGTTTCCCAAAGTGGGGTCCGCAAAGACTGCACAGGGGGTCCCTGACCATATGAAAAAATGGAGAAAACACGCTTGACATTGTACGCTGCCGTACGTCCATTGTCGCAGATGAATGCCGATGCGATTTGTTACTGAAAGAAATTATTTAGGTCTTGTCAATCTTAAATATTTAAAATGAATTAGCCCGTCTTTGCAGATGCTCTATCTTAAAAATTGTATTTGGCGTCTGTGACGCAACAATTATTCGTAAACGGTGTGTGTTTGTAAGGAATGTTTGCTGTATAGTTAGTTACAAGGCTAAACTGTTTACCGGTTAGCTACCTGTAAGTCTATGTAGTCCGAGCGTTAAATAGATAACCCAATAGGTGATCAGGTTATGAAGTTCTGAAGGTTTAATTTTTGTACGAATTGGCCTTAGGCCTAGCTTAATAAGCGGCTAAAGCGATAGCCCATTGCAAAAGGTTGTGCAGAAATAAATTTGTCAAACGTGTTCAGGTAGTCAGCTGCAGTGCCACCTCTGCAATTTTTTTAATATCCAGACTGACATGGATATTTTTTACAAATATGAGACAAATACCGGTCCAGACTTTTCACAGACTCTGAATTGCGAGTTTGCTTGTCAACTCCTAGAATTGACAACTTGTGCAGCAAGAAGCAACCCATCCATCCCATTGATGATGTCATTTTGATTAATAAATTCATTGTTACTTTATTTTTATTTGTATTAACCTTTATCGCTGGTTAGGCGGAAAATTAATGCGACATAAGATTGGGGTCCACGAATCACTAAATTGACATATAGTCGTCCATTGCCCAAAAAGTTTGGGAAA
This sequence comes from Styela plicata, assembly GCA_963675895.2. Classification (NCBI taxonomy): domain Eukaryota; kingdom Metazoa; phylum Chordata; class Ascidiacea; order Stolidobranchia; family Styelidae; genus Styela; species Styela plicata. The sequence goes on from OZ023138.1 coordinate 465,987, forward strand.
CCCTGATCTAGGTAATACCTAATTTTCAAAGTGAATACTTTACCTAGTCTAGGAAATAACTAGGTTGCCGTCATTGCGACCTTTAAGTACGAGATCAAAGACCCTCCCTTTAGCAAGTTATTTTAACCGGACGGTTGAAAAAATTACCCTAAATTGTCTGGCTTTAAAATTTCATTTTGGAAATATTTTCCGAGCCTTCGGCGCGATTTCAATATTCAAAATATGACCCTGTCCATATGTATATTAGATTATGTGTGCAACCTAAGTGGCTCGTGTCGAAAAAGCATAAACTGGAAAAATACATATTCAGTCCGATTGTCACATCTTAATTATTAACGCTGTCTCCCGCTTGATTTATCTACATTGGTCATTTTGCCTGTTTTTGGTCGATTCTACAGTGATTTTTCAGTCTCATGCCACTTCATTTTGGCTAGTTCGCTCTTTATATCTGGACTATATGTGATTTCGAATGTTTTCCAAAAAATGACTTGAGTTTATTATTCCTGTTCTAGTAAATAATAATATTACTTACTGCCGACAATTTGATGCATATTCTCTTTTAGAGGCCAAGGCTTCGCAGCTTTCTCCTGCAATTTTAGCGAAATTTCATGTACATATCCTAAACTGAATGAACCGAATGTATATATTGGATTGGATACAAATCGATAGCAGCTTTTTCCGAATTGAGAAGCACTTAAAGAATATACATTGTTGATTAACACTTTTTTTTATTGGAAATCCTCTCTGATCGAGGCAGGATAAAGCTCTAATTACTATCGTTTTGGTGGGTATTTAAACATTCTTTGGTGGACGGGGAACACGTGCTTCCGAATCTTCCTCTAGTTGTGCCACTGTTCGTTCATGCTAAAACTTAGGTCGTGAACTTAACCTTCTTTTCTCGTGGGTAAAAATGATACACCTGTTTTGACAACTTACATATTTTCTTAAAGAAGCTGGCATCGAAAACGAGATAGTAACACAAATTTTGAAAACATAGCTAAAACATGTGTGCTAGAGGCCAGGTAGACTCGTTCTCCACTGCAACAGAAGTGCAATAAATTTATCTGTTCATCATCAGTAATTGTAAGTACCTTAGTTCGAAGCGTGCGCTATTGTTGGACTATTGTTGTTTTATTTCAATAGCACAAAGTAAAATAACTATTAAAGAACGTTTATTTTCTGCATTTTCGTTGCAGTATTAGATATGCTCATACAGTGAAATACACCCATCCTTTTCGTCTGATACCGTTGTTCTGCCTCTGAATCGGACGAAAGGAACAGAAAGAAAGAGGATAGGATTTCATTTTTATCCAGCGGGAGGGGTAAGTCGACAATAAGGCTTCGAACCACGACCTCTCGTGCAGACACCAGTTTCGAATCTGGGTGAAAGTTTTAGCTCAACCTATTACTCATTATTGTTTCCAGTCCCGAATCGGGGTGAAGGTTTAACACTTTCGAGTAATCAGTGGTAGCGGTAGCCAAATTATTACATTTACAATACCAGGTAATCTACGTTCAATCACTTCGAAAACAAACTCTTTTAATCCTGCTACAAGTATAAATGGCTATAAGAATACCATATAAATGCAATGTCGTGCGAATAAAAAATACAACACAAGATTTTTCTTGATCTTCACGACGATATCAATTTTCTATCTTGTTCTTTTATTTATTCTTAATATTTGATTGCGTAGTCCATTTATTTATGTTTTATGGGTAGGGGATGATCCAAGTCGGCTAATTTAAACCGTCATAACACGCGCCCGCAGGCAAAAAGAATACCGGGAAAAAGGTGCATTTTACTGCAAAATAAACAAAAACACAAATTTTGAGGGGGAACAAAATAGTTCAAAAAGGTTTAAAAAAAACGGAGTTAGATCGATGAACTACCTAATAGCGCGCACTTCGAGCCCATGGATTTTGGGGAGAGGTTTCTATGTGATTTTAAGACATTTTGAGAATTCAACGCCTGTTGGGAAGACGCACCCACATTCCACCCATATTTTCGCCTGTGTCTTAATTAACTCATTTATATGAATCAGCATCTTATACCATTAGACACTTGCCGCCCTGGTGAAGATTGACTGAATTGACATTCGAAACCTCCAACTACGTCCCTTTTGTATTTCATCGACTAAGAAAATCCAGTATGACTATACAGCCAGAGCGGTTTTTCAACGAAATCTAATATGTATCATGAACGCAGATTTTTTGTAGCCATTTTGCGGTGTATTAGAAATTTACAGAACTGTAAAAATACGAAGAGAAAATTCAAAACATGATCATTTCGCAGCTGTTTCTTGATGAGGATGAGCATAATATGTAGTGAATTAGTGATATAAATAAGACATGGAACCTTGCTTCATATGGATTTTGACACAGTCGCAGGATCTATACTTAACAAAGCTGTTTCAATAATTTTCCAAACGGAATTGAAAAACAGGAAAAAAATTATTGACAGTGATATTAGTAGTATTTGAAGACAGAAAAAAGTCAATGCCTTAGTACAATCCACGAATAGACACAAAAGGATATTCATATGAGAATCAGCCGAAATATTGTATATAAATCAACTCTGCATTGTCCAAAGACACCCCGGAAAAACAGAACCCATAAAAATGTTCATTATTCCTATATATAAAGTAACAATCTACAAAATGTTATGGATTAATGTATGAATAATAAAAATAAACATTTCAACGAGTTCTGTTTTTGCGTTCAACGGGTCAACCTGTAATGCCGAAATCTGTATGGGATGAAATTCTAAGAATACATATTTACAGACAAACGATGAAATTCTGACGTCATCATTTAGTATTATGTTCGAGTACCACGCCACATTTCTCCTTAGAATGCAGTTGCGGGAACTTCCTTTATACTAATATCTGCAATGTGCATGCTAGTTATTTCGATCAGGTTTTCGAACCCATGTTCAAATGAGGTGCTACAAAACATTTTTCTAAAGGGTCTCAAAATGAGACTTATCTAAATCTACATATAGCATACAAAAAAAATGCTGCTTCTTTAAAAAAACACTTCAATTTTAATAGGCAAATTGAGAGTTTCTTGCAAGACCTTTGTTTTCCTCGGAATCTTAGAAGTCACGCCGAAAGGGAAATTTTATGGCCTAAATATCCCTTGTGGTCAAGGTAGTTCCACTAATGTAAAAATAGTGTTACCTTCTCAATGTGGGGATAAAAAAAATTTGCTCTTTACTGAAATGAGCATTAAGTAAACCATATTTTTTCAAACTCTCCAGCTATGAAATGCAAATGACAACCCTTTGTTTTCTTACAATTTAGTGTGAAGAAGCTTTAGCTGTTCACTGAAAATGAGCACAGAGTAAACCCTATCAAACAAATATGGTCTGAAAGTTTTATAAAACATGGTGGCAAGTTTTGGAATACAATTGAAGATGACTTGATGCAATATTCCAGCAGATACAGCGAGGGTTCAAAAAGGACAATTAATAAAACTAGCCCTCCACAATATATAGATGGGCACTGGACGGACAACTCTTTATTAGTGCGATTTATGCAATTATTCTGGTTCGTTACTAGGGTCGCTAATAAACGAATCTTATTTTGAAATTTTTGTACTCAAAATTTGGTACATCAACCAGCACTTACAATAGCTCAAATGTGCCTTAACGGCTTAGCTGAAGACGAATAGACTTTTGTAGGACTGCATCAGAAATAGCTGACTAAATTTGAGCATTGCACGATCAAGAAACAGAATGATTACAAAAGAAATAGAATGTAGTTATAGCCCTTGCAGTGTTATGAGCTGTGCAGGCCTAATACAACCGAAAACTAGAAGTGAAACAAAAATGAAAAAAATAGAAATTACTATTATTAACAGACATTACATAACACAACAAATCTACCAGTAAGCAAAAAAGTAATTTTCACAAAATTAAGTTTTAAAGTTTCTCATACACTAAATTCGGGATTAGCAGGCTGCCAAATGTGCTACTTGCCGTCTATTCAATACCGTCAAGATTTCTACATAAATTTCACCTGCCTCTTGCTAAATAGTTTTGTCCATCCTCAACTCTAGAATGAAACTGTAATGGTAAATAATCATCGAAATAATAATCTGCCATTAACAACAAGGTTTTTAACTGCAGGCGTGGGTTTGCAGCATCTAAAAAAATATTTACAAATAACTTTCCAATAGCTATTAATAACAAGAAATTTAAAAAAATCTATTCTGATTGAACTAGGGAACCATACAAGACAGTGAATAATGACTAAAGAAGGAAAGACAGTGGCATGCATTTTTACCAAAATAACTGTACGGAAAATAAATTCGCTCATTGATAACACGTCTCTTGAATCAGGGAAAATACCCTATCAGAAACAGGGTACATAGAATTGAAAAATGGCAGAATATTTTGATCCTCTCCCAGACATCCAGAAAAGGTTTCCAAAAGCATGACATCATCATTGCCATTCCTTTGTGAAGATTTGGATAAGCTTGTCAATATTGCAAAAACATGGATCAAGCTCTGAATATTGGACAACACTGACTTAACTTTATTAAGTTCATATTTTCAAAAAAAACTTCACAATAAGCCCAAATTTAAAATTGCTACTCAAATTTTTATAATTGCTACTCAAATTTATCTTGAAATTTCTTTTGAAAAATTTCGAGGTTAAAAAAGTTGTATTCGGGACGCGATCTAACCCAGACTGGTGGAAGGTGATGTACTCAGACACATGAAGCAAGTGGTTGCCATCAGAAGAACATTTCGCAAAAGAACAATATTTTATAAAAACAAAATTTTACTATTGAGATTAAAATTTCTTGTTTTAGCATCTGGTGGCAACCAAAATGTACAAAATAAAATCATGAATACTGCTATAAAAAAGCAGTGTTGGTGGTTTTGAAGCTTTTTCATCGAACCGAAAAAATGACATGAACATTTCGTATACAGGTTCTGCCACCCTGATCTACCCGAACTAAAATTTATTTTATTACATAATCAATAGCAAGAATAAACTAAAATGACTTCAATGTTTTAAATTGTGAAATATTCAACAGCACCTTTGTTTTGTGTATATGACTGTTATAAAATTAAGCCAGAAAATAAATTTGAAATAAATCAATGTGTATCATAGAAAAAATAGCACTGCACCAACGTAAACCACGAGTGTTCCAATATTTTCCTTGTAAGTTTTTGCAAGCAATTAACAAGCTCAATGCAATTTTCAAATGCAGATTGAAGCAGCACTATTTTAATTGAAGATCTGCATTGATGAACGAATATTAAAAAACATTTACCGTAACATAAAAATAAAATAAAAGCAATATCTTGAAACAATTTTTACCACTAGTCCTCACTTAAATTTTTCAATGAAGGTAGTTCAAAAAATTATAAGTAAGAAAACAAAATTCGGTAAAATTTGTGTTAGTCGATGAGTAAAGGTGAAACCGTGATAAAAATATCATTACATGGACGGCAAACAAATAGACGACTAAATCGAGACTTGCTAATTGTCATTCTTTCTGCTCTTATTAACTTCTCTTAATTGTTTCTGTAAAACAGCAACTTTATGTTGAGTATCATGCAATTGTCTCAACAAATCACAGTTACTTTCTGTTACTTTGTGATTAACACTCTCGAGACACTGAATCTGCTCATTAAGATGTTCATACTTTTCAGCATGATATGTATACATTGGTAATTCTTCATGTAAAATTCTGTATTCCACTTCATATTCTTTCAACTTTTCTTCCACATCCAATTTCATTGCATTTTCAATGACAGTAGCCAACGTTTTGCTATCGCTCTTAGGAATTTCTGTTCTGATAAAATTCACGGCATCTTCAAAATCATCGAGCTGAATAAATTTGGATTTATGCTCCAGCAACAGGCAGATGGCAACTTTGAACAAAGCTGATGTACCGTCAACAAACACCATATCAAAAACCCGAGCAACAAAGTTCATTGGAAAAGTAGAAGCAAACATTGTTAAAAACCAAGGAGTAGCTACAAGCATCATGGTGACATCATGGAGTTCAAAAAATTTGAAAATCTCCAAATCAAGATCATACAGGAGTCTCGTAATCTTGAACATTGCCAATTTCATTCCAGTCATATCAGGCAAATACATATTACGACAACCTATTTCATGCATTAAACAGAACAATAATTGATAAGCCTCATCTTCAACACAAGTATGCATCAATAACACCCCAGCAATAAAAGATAATCCTTGACAATATCCAACTTCCTTGTCATATAAAGAATATGCTTTTAAAACATTAAAGAGGCTAAGTTGTCCTGGGCCAAGAAGCTGACTATACATAGGATGTGATGGAAATGTCCTACCAATATCAATCAAAATAGCATGCTGATAACAAGTCAAATTATCCAGCAGCCGGGGATAGTCCCCAAGATCGAATTTGGTTCCACCACCAACATCTTGGCGCTGATTGCGGAGAAGTTTCCAAACTTTTGCTCGGTAGCTTCCAAGAACACCTTTCTGCACTGCAGCACGAAGAACCCTTTTTTCAATTTTTCCTTTCTGCTCAATAGATAGATTAAACAACTCCGCCCATATATCTTCCATTTCATCAGGAATATAATACAAATCAGAATAGTTTGACAAAGGATCACTTTCATACTCCACTGAAAGAGGAACTGAAGGCTGTTCAATAACAGCATTGATTTTATTCAATAATATCTGCTGGCTGATGGCCCATTTCCATAACCTACGAACATCTTCAGAAGTTTTATACTGTTTGAGAGGTTTTTCACAGATGGACTCAAGTTTATTGTACTTATACCCACTTGATGTATGACCAGGCTTAGCACAAGGGCCCGTATTGGTGATACTGTAGAATATATTGTGGTAAAAGAGCATTGGTGGAGCGGATGTCTTTAAGGAAAAGTCCATGCTTGAAGGCTTGGAACCTAGAGAGGTAGAGCGCCTTCTCATACCATTTCCTTCATCATTATGAAATGAACTGCTGGACTTACTGGGTGAAAAATTTTTTTGTGGTGTATTAGGAGCAGAGGTAGAAAGTGATTCAGCAAAAAACTTAAGCTTGGCGACAGGGCTCGTAGTATGTTTATCAGACATGTGTTCACCCTCCAACTGTAATTCTTGCATCTTTTTTTTCCCTTTCAGCAGCAGACTACCAAATGAACTTATTGCTTTGCTTTTTATGTTATCAAACTTACTTGAGCCTGAATTTTGCAAATCATGTTGCACTGAAGTAGGTGTTTTTGACTCTGACAAATGTTTAACATGTTTAACTTCATACAGCTGTCGTAACGCTGCCATAAATGCAAAAAGTTTGTCTTCAGAATTTTTGGGATTTATCTCCAAAATTTGTGCCTTAATACATTGAACTTCATTTTCATCCAGGCTTCTCATTTTTTGTTTGGCGATTAACAATGCATCTTTAGGAGATGCAGCATTTATATCTTTACACAGTTCATCAAATTCTTGCATGGGTGAAGTATCATTAAAGCAGGTCGCAAATGCTTGTCTTATACCTTGCATTATTTCCTCACATATATAATCTTCTGCGCATTTGAATATATAACATATTATTTTTTTTGTAATATTTCTAGGTTTGATGCCAGCCATATCTTCTTGACCTTGTTTCCCAATTTCTGTACTGTTTGCAATGATACCGAAGTGATCCCGAAATTTGATACCTTGCATACAACGAGATATGTTTGAAAATTCAATTTCAGAATTTTGAATTGTCTTGTTGGGACAAATCATTTTGATGGACTTATGACCAATTTGGAAGAGCCTTATTCTTGTTTTTTTCATATCATTGGCATAGGTGCTAGGTTCACTACAGTGCCTCTGCCTGCGTCTAGTAATTGCTGGCTTTTGCACATGGTGATCCATGGAGCCACAACGTTTTCGCATTTCTTGGAGCATATGAATAGAACCTTCCCGAGAATCATCCATAAAAGAACTAGGGGGAGACCCAGAATCTATACAATCAGGAGGTGTCGGAAAATGTTGAGTAATATTAGCTTTGTTATGACCATATCCTGAATCATTTCTCCGTTGTTCAAGTTTTTTGTATCTTTCATTAAACTCAACCACAGCTTCGTCTATTAGTGTATGTGGAGGATCTGGGTTTTTTAGGTTCACAATTCCAATCATCATAACTTCAAACCTTACACAATCATTGTCATTATTTTCATTCGAGTTGTCACCACCATTACCTCGGTTATTAATATTGTGAGTTAAACCGTTTTTATTTTCCAGTTTAATTCTTTTCTGCAAATCCCGATGAAGAATGAATACCAAGTTTGCATCAGCACGAAAAGCGTGACATATGATTGGCTGTTCTCTGCTCTCACGTGTCAAAAGAACAAAATAAGCAGATTCCCTAAAATCAAGTTTTGCTGCACGTAATATAGTTTTATATTCTACATGCAACATACTTTCAACCACATGAGATATTGAATTACTGTTGATTTCATCATCATTGCTATTATTAATGTTCCCAAGATCATCAAACTTCATTAAATCCTCAGACAAATTCATATTTTCTAAAGCAGCATTTTTATCTGATACACTGGGTATTCTTGACACAAAATTTCGTTTCAATTCAAGACTATTTGTCATCAATATCATCGAAACATTATGTGCTCGTCTGCAGAGTTCTATTTCTCCGATAATCCATTGCAGCATTGAGTCAGTGAAATATGAATGTATCAATCCATGGCCCAAATATTGAAGGGTATATGAAGAATCTTCCAATGCCATTCTTATTATTTCAATATTGTAATTAGCATTCGACTGAAATATAAACTATAATTATTGATTTGTGAAAAACATTGACACTGTGGTGGATGGCCCTGTGGAAAGAATAATATTGAAAGACATTATTGAAGTTGGTTTCCCAGTGCCGCGATTTCTTTTGAATTAAGACACAAGCAGATGTCATTTGAATTACTTTTATAGAATCAGAAATCTGTACATTCCAAGGTAAAAAAAATTCATGTGCATTATCAATCGAATGATAAGATTTTTCTTACTTGTTTATTAACTTCACAGAATGTAAAATCTAGCATTAATCCCATGTTTTTGAGAAAATTTCTGTTAAAATTGAATTTTTTTCGAGAGAACTGTCCCTCCCCTACCTCCAAGAGGGACATGTCTCTCTTCCCCCTGATTTTTTGAATTAAATTTCATGTTTGAACAGAATTAAAAAATACAAAAGCATGCTTTTAATATTTTCAAATTCTTTTCCTGCAACAAATGCTTTTAAAATAGTGATAAATTATTTGGTATCTAATCTTATTGAAGTCCTTAAAAAAGAGCCAAATTCCCGCCATTTTGAAGGTGAAGAGGAACTCACAGCTAGGCTAACAGTACTTACCTTTTTTACAAGCTCTAGAGATGTACAGTACTGTATTCTATATTAGTATTGGAAAAGAATTAACCGTTCAGATAGAGCATATTTTTTTCCTTGGCCGAAAATAAGGAAATATTATTCAAAGTTGCCCTGTTTTACGGCATTAGCATCTGAGAAAGAATCAACCGTTCAGCGAAAGCAGATTTTTTTATTGTTGGCCAGAAATAGGTACCGGTACGGTACTGGTAAGCCTGTCAAATTTGCCCTTTTAAAATACTGTAGTACTGGTAGTTTTCCAGTTGACTGGGAAATGTTTCATTCATATACCGGTACCGGTATGCTATACAGAATGACAGAATAGGCCTAGACCTATACTATACTGTATAGCTATCTCTTAGAATTCATTCATTCATTTTTTGAACTTAACTTACCAGCTTACAGTTCTACCTATATCATGCAGCCACTCTGCACGTACTGCGTAGGACTATCTAAAACATACCATACTCAGTACCGGTACCACTTCATTGAAAAACAAAACCTACATTTTATACGGTACCCAGTACGGCACCGTACCGCTTCTAAAAGCAGGAATGAAACTGTGCAGAAAGCGTCAGGACCGAAAATTAAGGTACCGGTACGTTACAGTATCTTAAAATAAATCAATAATTGATCGATGAACTCAGTCTATCGCCACCTGCATATTCTGCACTGTGCTAAAATAGGACCCATCTGCCCCAAAACACGAACTTGACTCCGCGAAGACAAGGGAACATAATAGTAACACTAAATACATATACGTACAGTACCTGCCAGCCTAGTTATATATACGGTAGGTAACGTTAACTTAATACTGAATATGATACCTTACTGTGCAGTGTGGTAGAACTGAGAAGAAAGGAGCTTTCCCTGACCTTCGACCTTGTTATTGTTTTGATTTTACCGAATTTGCTCTGAAAAACTGACTTCCGTGATTTTATCCGGGTCTACAGCCAATCATCGCTTTGCTTAAGATACCGCACTATACTTGTTTACAGTTTATTCAGATCTCAGTCAGTCTGCGCAAACAACCAATAGACCTTTCTCCGTCCTTGGACAGGACAGGTTATTTTGAGAATATTACCGATTTTTGTTGCGTAAGGCTAGGCGAATCAGATTTTAAGCAAAAAAAACATGAAAAACGGCTAGTCATTTCTCGCACTCTGGTATTGGCGATTTGCACCTAATTATCTATTCTGATAATTTCAACCTTGATTTTCACAGCAAAATCATGGGGTGAATCACTGAAAATTTGCGCGCTACATATATCGTTAAATTATTCACAAACAAACCCCGACAAAAATTATACTGAATGAGACAAAATAGTGAAATGTTGACGTGTTTACAATGCAGCCCAAAAATCTGCCCAATGAAAAATCTTATCTTTTCCTCCCTTGTGTAACCAGTAAGATCACCCAGCATTGTCCCAAGGCTGCGGGTTAGGGCTCATTCACACCGACGCCTTGTGTAAAGTTGGTTTCGTTCATACCCAACATAAATCATCGGTTAAAATGCATTTTTACGTCATAATCACGAAATTATCGGCATAACACTTGCGTGCACATATTACAAGTAGGTGATATGTCGAGCGTGTCTCAAGCGCTATACATATATTACCCAAGATAGGTCAGTCTTGACCGCAGGCAGACTCACCAACAAAACAGATCCACATATTTACAAACCAACCTGCGTAACCAGTATTCCACCAGAAAAACTTGATAGACCATATTACGCCGGTCTCTATGCCAGCTTTATTAGAGATGGGCCGATGTATCGGTATTGGCAAGTATCGGTGATTTTTGTAGTATCGGTACTGGTATCGGAAAATTTTCATCACCGATACCGCCGATACCAAAACCGATACCGCATACATCTTTACACCGGAGCGCACAAATATGCTTTATTTACTGATAATAAATGGATAGACCTCGCATTCAACTGCTCTGAAAAATAATTAAAACGGGGCATGTCTCGCGTGAACAATTTTATTTACACTTTTTTTAAAATAATTCTATCAAATAAAATCCATCAATCCACTCTCTATATGCTCTTTTTGATGCAGAAAAAGGTGTTAAGGTCGTACTACACGTTTGCGTAGGTTGCGTTTTTCCTGGTGTTGTTTACGCAAGCGCAATCCTCTTCATGCATCTCCTTACGTTTTCCAATGTAAACAGAACGGCTTGCTATGAAAGCTACCGCAGAGTGCTTGTTTCTTTTTTGCGTTTATGCTTTGTACGCATGTGAACACGATTAACGCAAAACAATGCAGGCGTGTATTTTTATTTTATTGCTCGAACGTAATGCAACGCATCGGTAAGACAACCTCATGTGTATTGTTACCTTGGTCTCAATGAGGTGTCACCTTAGTTGTGTAACCACGAACATTGGCACTCAATCTTTGGACCCATGTATGCTTGAACGCAGCAACACATCAGTATTTTTTCATCCATAGTCATCATCCATAAGTTTGCACTCAAATGGATGCAGGAGTTCAAGGCATACACATACGTGAGTGCAACTATAACAAGGTCATAAGTATGTGGATGCAAAAAGGCCTTTAACATATTTAACAAAGTACTCGGTATCGGAATATAAATTACGAAGGTGGTATTGGTACTTGTATCGGTATCGGCGAAAATTTTGGTATTAGCCCATCTCTAATCTTTATCGCTGCGAACCTGACATTGTACAAAATTCTCATACATATTTGATCCTATAGTCATTTATTTCGTCAAACTTTCACAAAATTCAATGCCTATCTGTACCGGTATTCGTGCACGAAAAACATCATTCAATGATTGGCTATACAAAAACATTGCAGAAAAGTGAACATCCACCATTCAGATATACAAAACACATAGTACTTCCTATGTTTTGTCAAACTCCATACGAGTATTCCTCGCCAAAACCAGACCTAATCTCATCACATGGATTCCTACATTAACAGAGCTTCATATCAAACTTTTTTTGGAAGATTTGCTTAGAGAGTGGCATCAATGCGTCAATGTTGGAAGAAGTTAATGAGAAATTGGAAATAGCTTGGATGGGTCCAAATGCTGCCCTTGATGAAATTCTCGAGTTGGTCAATTGTGGCTGCAAAAAGGGTGCATTACTGAAGCTTGTTCATGCAACAAAGCTGGGTTATTGTGCAAGTGCTCAAATTGTACAAATGCGGGTGAACAACTTCCGAAGTCAAATCTAAGTGAAGAGGAAATAATTGTCACTACAGACTTTTGAGTTTTAAAAAAATGAATACGATATTATTATCATAATTTTATACATGGACATTCCTGCTATATTAGTCACTCATGTTAGTTTCTTATGTGTCTTTTTCAGCATTTCGCATATTCAGCGAATTGATGAAATAGCATATTTGATGACATATACTGGTATGCAATAGAAAAACTGAGAAAAACCTTGTTACCATGCACGTCCTCTCCCGTTCTCGTTAGGTGCCTATGGGTGATAAATACAGTATTTCGAGTAGCGTTTGAGAATAGTTGAAGGTGATACAATATCAAGCTAGTGTAAAAAATACATACATTCACATTAATCCTCCTATTTACTAAGCATTCAAAAATTTTCTGGATTTTTGATACGATATAAAGTGACTCTCTTGCAATGCAAATACACCTCTAGCAAATTGTATGCAAATACACCTCTTAGTCGCACTATGTTTGTCCTTACAAGCATTACCAAGCAAGGGTCACTGATGGACCACGCAGATAGATGTGGATCTGAAAATAAATTTTCAAATGCAAGACCTGCGTATCGACCGGAGGATTAACCAGGCTTGTTCAATCTCAAAACTCTAAAACGACCGTTCTTATCGGGTCAGAAGGGGTGGTAGATGATCATATTTCATTCATGAGTAATATTATGCAAAGTGTGAATCCCTGATTCACTGCGTCTTGGGGGTGATCCATCAGTTTCCCGTTCCCAATGTTCTTCACTCGGACAGTAATATTGAGAGAAACCCTATATCGACATTTTTGCTTTTGATATCGTACGAACGGACCGTGCTACTACCATTATGGCGTACGTGATCTTAAACATGAATGGAGAAAACACCTGTTGTTTTAACGCTCCACATAGTGTATTCATTCACGGAAGGAAATATTGGTATATTTCTTAAAAACAAAAGAAAATTGTAGCTGGGGGAACATTGATTAGCAATCCTTAAATACTATTCATTATGAAAATGAAAAGAAACACTGGTTCGTTCCGATGTGCAATGAAAATCTTTATTTGGCTCTCTTTTGCGTTCACTGACTATTTCTCTGTTTGTGTGTTTTCATTCCAAAAAGTGATTCGCCATGCCTTGAGCTGTTATAATGTTGTCTCTGGAAGCAATTTGGGTTTTTTCGTTTTCCCAAAAACGATCAGGATAGGGAAGGCAAGGCCCATTTACGCCCAAGTTTAGATGCACTGTTGGGTAAAAAATTAGATTTAAAATTGGGGACACTTGTGATTGTAAAATGAAGAATAATAACCCTCACAACAGATCGGCTATCTGATTCTCCTTTATTGTAAAAATTCTGTACACATCCGACTTTTGGACCTATTTTCATTTAAGTTCGCTTAGAGCAAAGCTGCAAGGGTTATAATATTTGGAACGAAATAAACTACTTGAGTCTGTACGCAAAGAACTACATGAAATGCAATAGCCTAAGAAATCCCCATAGTCTATGCCTATTAACGTGTCTTAGCCATGTGAATCAACATGGCCAGGAAAGCAGTGGGAAGGCAAGGAATTTTGAAGTTTAGCTGTTTCCCGAAAAAAAAAATAGCTAATGTCTGTCAACTTCGACAAGCTTCGCAGGGACATAGCTTTTTTAATAGGAACGGGCCACGTAGTAGGGATATTTTTCTGATATATATCTTTATGGCTTGTTATTTATTTCTAATAAAACTTAAGTTTAAGTTAAATGACCTATTTATCTTTCTCAGGGAAAGATGATGATCAGCACCCTTCTTCCCTATTCCTATATGTCCCAACTCTGTTTGTAACGTCTGTATATCTAATGTCTGTCAACGATAAGAAAAGCTTCGCACATTTTAAAGGCGGGCCACGTAGATATTTTCTGATATATATCTATAAGGCTTACATTTATTTCTAATTTAACTTAAGTTTAATCAGACATTGAAATCTTGAAGGTGGAAAAGAGGATGATGATTTATTCCTCCGACTATGTCAATCTGTTTTCGTGGAAGCAAATACCAGAACGATAAGAAATGCAGAGATAAAGTAGTCCTGTCGTGGATCCATGGGGCAGCTTGTGGTGTTGCCTTACTCTGAAGACTTGTTAGGCCTAGTGTGGAGGTCTAAGAATGGAAATTTTTGTATTAAATTGAAAGATCTGTCTATGATATATTTGAGAGTAATAACCAGAAAGTTAAGCATTTGACAGGACTTCCAAATTTTTCAATACTCATGTACATTTTAGATATAGTCCGAAGACTTTCAAAATTTATTACTGGCTCTCTGTTCAATCCATTCCAACAGTTAGTTGTGGTTTGCACAAGGCTTCGTTACAGCTGTACCATACAACTGACCTAATACATGTTCCATTTACCACGCTCGACAATTTCGTGAATATTTAATGGCGTTCTTTTAGTTCTTGATTGGCAACAAGTACAGGCTATTGTGTTCTGGCAGAGAAGAGAACTTCGTCCCTCTCTTTCAATGTACTTCAGAAACTTTTCCAAATTGCGTTTCTATAATATATAATATAACACAACAGCACCATTAAATATTTAATAGCAATTACACCTCGAGGATGAGTTTCATACATTTCAAAGTGCTGGCAGAGTAAGTGATAAATAATCATGTGACATTTAATTGGCTTTATTGATCATATTGATTGACTTACTCCCTGCTGATAGAGGCCTTAATGTTGTGGATGACATTGGTTTTATAGATGCTTCACTCGGCTTTTACTAAAAAATGAGAGGCCGTTAGCTCCCCTCAGCATTGAATCTTCAAAAAAATACCTGGTCAAAGAATTCGCGTAGAACAAGTTACAGATTTAGGTAGACAAAAATACACAATTTTAAACGCGACATCAGAGTACACAAATCAGGAAATCGACTGACATGGTTTACCAACATTAGACAAAATGAGTATTCTGTGCTTTTTCAAATTTATGTAAATCAATTGTACCCTATGATTAAAGAAAATAATTTTTCATGTATATTCCATTGAAATGAAAATCATTTTTTGCTCTTCTATGGCATGGTTTAACATTGCTATATTTTCTGCTTTTTTATATGTTACATTGTAGGTACACGGTCGTTGCATTTAGTTTTTTTTTTTAATTTCTGCATTTGTTTCGTGATGTATGTTTCAAGATAATGGCGCATCCCAAAGTTTATTGCACCAGCCTATTTCAAGTTCCCCAACGATGGACAAATTCATGGAAGATTAAACAAAAATGTATGGAATGTATATTGATGTCAAACAAGACACATAAAAAATAATTATCAATGTCAGAGAAAAATTATCATAAATTCATTGTTTAAAAAATGAACAAAATTATATTCACCCAGTCTGAATAACTTGCTATTCTATTACAATACATTTTGCATTTATTCTGTTCTCACATTGCCTAAAATGATTTGATTTGACATTTGATGTTTATGAACGAAACAAATTCATATAAATACATGATAATTATTGGTGGTTGATTCATGGTGGTGAAGTTCACGACCAGGGTAATAGAATCTTATTTTTTTGGGTTGTCTGAAAAATTCACGTCTATTTCTTCAGGTGGCTAAATAGGCTTCAAAACCATCAATGCTGCTATTTTGTATTGTGGTATTGATCATTTTAAGTATTGATCATTTTAAACCGCTTCCTACAGTTTTGCTACGACCAGATGTTAAAAAAGAGACATTTAAATCTTCAAACCATAGACATTTCATAAAGCATTACCTAGTGCCATCAAGAGTTTGAGTAGCAGAGTAGCTGTCATTCTGGATAAGCCCATGGATAACTTTTGGAATCTTGCAATCCATTAAAGTTCGAGATGCCTTGCACAAATCACATTTTATAAATTGTTTTCCGGAAGAAAAAAGAACATACAATGCATATGTCAATAAACTAAGCCATGTTAAAAACAAATCTAAGGAGGAATATTTTGGCGAGAAATTTAGAAAAAATATTAATGATATTGGAATGACTTGGAAAACCATAAAATCCTGAATTAATCCTAATATTACTGCAAAATCGGCTCCCAAAACCATCGTCGATAATCACTCTGGCAATTGCATCAGAGACCCTGTTGCAATGTGCTTAATACGTATTTTTTCACAAATTGGACCCGAGCTTGCAGAACCTTTTCATAAATTAGTAAGAAACAGCCACCGAAAGAACCTGAAGAATAAAATACCGTTCTGTTTTTTCTTTTCTGATACATCAACATCTGGAGTAGAGTTAGTAATTAAATCATGAATTCTCTCTCAATGATTTTAAGTTAAGACCTATGATTTAGAAAACGAACGAGTTTTACCAAATAACTGCAGAAAGGCGCGAACCGAGAACGTCGTCCCCGTTCGTTCTTGCCCTAATTTCACTCGAGGCGCTTAATAAAGTGTAGATCCATTTCGTTATTCGCTACACGCTCGACCGAGTATGTTGCCACGGGCAACAATACCGAATACAGCAATATCTCTCGAGTTTGTGAACTATTTAACTTAGTAGAAACTTTTTATGAATACGGTGCAGGACACCGATTTTTTTACCCCTCTTAGTTCAGCCGTATCTACAGTGCAGAGTGTAAGCAGTACGGTAAGCATCGTGGGCGCAACCCAGGGTATAATAACTTGGGTGGTAGCCTATAAATAATTACTTTCAAGAAGGCCGAGGGAGAATAAGCCGCTGTTACAGGGCCTTGTACGCAAAAGCAGTGGCTTACGCATTAAGTCCAAGGAAGCATCATCCCTCGCGGGATTCGAACTTTTCCTTGACGATTAGAGATGCGTGGCGTATTCATGCTTTACCAATCTGCAATAGAGCTAATCAGTTACAGGGTACCCAAACCCCTCTAATCTAATTTTATATACTGGTACAGGTTACGGTACCGTACGGTACCCGGTACGGTACCGTACCCTACGAATTGGATGAGATTGGATTTCGTTTTTAGCTTACGGGAGAAAGAAAGCCGCGGATACAACCTAATCATATGAGGAACCACGATCTCTTGTGCAGATGCCAGTTCCGAATCATGGTGAAGGTTTTTTGGATTATCACATTTCCCATTCTGCATTGTTCCTGTGCATGGACCTGGTTGGTGGACTGTGGAGGAGCCATAAGCAGTGCTTACGTGAACCACTGTGTACCGTTGAGACCTCCAGCAGACCTCTCGTATATAAGTTAATAATTATTTCTCACGCCATTCGAACCTGCGTCATGACGATCAGAGATGCTCAGCTAGAAGTGTATTCCCAATGCTTTACAGATTGAGCTAACGTTAACCGGACACCACCAATCCTCCACTGTTACAGGTGAATTCGTACAGTTTAGGCTATCTCTGCTCTACAAGTTTGTTTGCTGCTTACCCTTCTCTGAACTAGTTACAACCACTTATTCTGTATTGTAGCATCGGAGACATTAGTCTATACCGGTACAGGGTGGGCAACCAGAGCTTAGAAATTAGGTGCTAAAATACACGATCCTGCAATACTGATACAGGAATATCATCAGTCATGGCAGAAGAAGGAGAGGATGGAAGATCTAGTGAGACGATACGCATCAACATTTTGCGATGCCGTCACCTGCGTGGTGTCAAAGGAGACGCATTGACTTCGTACATTCGTGCTGAATTTGATAATAAATCTCTTGGAGATTCTTCCAAAGTGAGAAAATGTTTTGTTTCAGATTGCCTATCGTTAACTTAAGTTAATTTTCTGAATGAACCCTTCTCCTAATTGACATAAGGTCATCTGTTTTGCTATATCATAATCTATCTATTCTACAAACCCTGCTATTTTTCGTGCCCTAGCTGGATAAAGTCCCAGCCTTCGAACTGTACTAGGCTTACTATGATTGAGTGCAGTGAATGGTTTATGTTGTGTGCGATGGTGAAACCATCTACCAATTCTTTGTTTCCTTTTTACCTGTTGACCGTTCTGAGTTTATCAAGAAGGGAATACGTTAGAGTAATTCTAAACCTCACACTTATAGAAAAAATTTTCCAATATAATTTGAGCAGGTAATAGCTATGTGATCAAAGGTCACTGATGTTCATGGTACTTTTGCCGATATAATATACAGGATCAATTTTCTCAGCTCTTACTGAAATAATTTGGAGGAATTTGGAGTAAATCTATATTTTGAATCTATATTTCTTTTTGCAGGTTGACTCTACACCAGAAACTGAAGCTGAATATAATTTCTCAGCAACTTTTGAATGCACTTTCACGGAAGTTGGACATACATTCGATGATGTCGCGTATAAACCAGTTATAGGTAATATTTTTATAGACAAAAGTATGACATCTCTGAAATAGAAATATTGATGCAGCACGATAAATGGATTATCTTATTTGGTAATCATTATTTTACTTATTTTACTTAAGAATGTTCAAAAGTCATTTAATGTTAGACAAAATGTTCATGAGTGAGGATAAACATATTCTGCCAGTTTCTCAAAAATTTTATATATATCAGAATTTAATGAAAACAAAAGGAGAGAACAGAAGATATCTTCATAAAGCTATTTATAATGATTTATATGTTTAAAACACGATGAGGCTGAATATGAATTGAAAAGCAAATTCATAAATATTTGTACTCAACTATGTGATTGAATGAAAATATGAATGTACTCAATCAAATTTTAGTTTTTTATATGTATAATTTTTGATGGTAAGGTTTTCCCAGTTTTTTTTTTGTTAGGACTCATGGATGGATAATGCCTCTAGGTGCAGTCTGTCTATGCCTTATTCTTGGCAAAATCAAATTTTTAACTGGGATCTCCCACAAATAAGGTTCTTCAAAATTTTGGATTTGTGATTCTTGGATGTCTCTTTATTTATTATAGTACTTCTATTTTAATTCATGAAAATTTTTCTCTTCGATTCGGAATTCAACAGATTTTGGTCACTCCTTCCCATCATCGTTAAAAAATAGCCTGAATTCCGATATACAGGTTTACAAACTCAATTGGAGCAATATGTGATTCAAGTCTCTTGTCTCTAACCACAAAAAATGTTTTGATTGTGATAATTATACCAATATTTAATAATATTGTAAGCCAATTTCTGAAAAACCTCTTAATTTATGTTTTTCCCCATCAAGCTCAATGTGTTATATTCTCTAAATGTTTTTTCATGAATGGATTTCAGAAACTACCTTTTAAAAATTTTTCAAAGAATGCTCCTGTTGATATGTTAATATCTTCATTGGTATGAATTATATAATTAAAGTGTCGGCACAAAATCTGCTCTGTTTCAGCATTAGACCAGGTTTCAGACATAATAAATTACAGATTACAGAATCTCCCTTTTCCCGAATAATTAGTCTTTCAATAATGCTCAACCATGGCTTAAGTTGACGTTTGGGGAAGCCCAATTTTTTTAACAGGAAAATCTTGCAGAAGTCACAATCATATGTACCTGCTAATATACCTAATATTTTCAGTTACTGTAAATGAAGTACTTCCAAAAGAGAAAAAGCAAAAAGATGAGAAAACTTCAGTGATAGGACAATGCACAATTGATCTGCTCCCACTTCTCTATGGTGAACTCAGAGTGGAAAGTACGCTACAGCTTCATCCTGTAGTTGGATCGCCGATAGAAAATTTACCCCCTGATAGCCCCAAAGTAAGATTATTTTAATTACTGGTACCTGATGTTTGACAGAATATTGTTTTCATCCGGATGTCTGAAATGTTCATGTAAGTTTCTTTGGATGGCCGAAAAGCTTCGAAACCATCAACCATCAGTGTAATTTTATAGCAGCATTAATCATTTTGAACTTTTTTCTACAATTCAGTTGCTACCAGACTCTCAAAGATATAATTTATCTTCCAGCAAGATATATATATACCAGTATAAATACCGTTTTACTCTATTATCAAAGCAATATTTTCAAGTTTGTTTATAGATCACATTTACAAATAATTATTGGTGCTAAGTTCTGTAGATGCTTTCAAAAAAATAGCGGAAATCACCTATTTTTGATGGTGATACAAACTCAAGGAATATATTTGATAGGTCTAGCCCAGCATTTTGCATGTGTTTCCATTTTTAACCTGAAAGGAACCAACTAGCAACCACTGGTATGATAAGCATCTCGAACGAGAAAACTCCACCTATAAAAGTATAACTCTGCATTTATGAAGAGTTTCATCTAGGACATGTGCCATTTTGTAGGAGAGATTAAGAGTGATGATTTTGTCCAAATAGCCATTGTGAAATATATTTTTTTATTTTTAGCCCTTCTCGTGGTCATCAAATGACTCAAGTTGCAAAATAGAAAAACCTGCTCTGCTCTGATTTAGACCTTCTGTTCTCTTTACCATATTTTATCACCAGAATTTTTTTTTATCAGCCTGAAATTGATGTTGTTGTATCAGTCAATGAGCAGTTACTAGAGTCAAGTAATCTCAATCAAAGTAATTTACTGACAGTTAGAGTTGGTTCGGCATACTCTCTTCCTGACAACTGGTCTCTTCTCGGCCCACAATATAATTATGCTATTGGATTACCTATCCCAACTGCTGCTGAGGTAAGAATTTCTGAAAAATCTTGCTTAGTTGTTAATAATGACCTAAGTTAATTAGGCTCCAGTCATCTTTTTTAATGAATTAATTGACGTATCTTGAGTCGCATAGGAAAAATAACTCCACTTGATAAAATATGGATGTGTCTTGATGAAAAATTTATTGATGAAATAATCTTGCTCCGAACTTGAAACTGATTGTATATGGTATTCTCTAAGTTTTATTGGTTTCACTTCTTTTAATAATTGTTTTTCGAAACCATTTAATTCCATTGGTCAATTCGATGTTTTATATAGTAAGCAAAAAATTTAAAATAAACAGATTGAATTTATTATCTGCTAATGGTAAATATAAATTTTAATCCAAATTTATTTCCTAGTTATAAATTTGTTCTGGGAAAATTGGACAAGAATCCATTAATTATTGTGGTAATTGTTTCCTATTAATTGTGTGGTTTATTGAATATAATGTCAGAACAAATTTATTTTTATTTGTATTGTTGTGTTTTTATCCACAATCTTTGAAATAGTATGTCTTGTGTTTTCCAGAAAGAAGTTCCTCTCATATTTACTAATGGGAATTTGAAACCAGGAGCAGAAAAAGAAATGACAAATCGATCATTAAAATGGTTCAATTTACCGAATGTGACAAGTGCAGCTCAATATATACCAAACAGGTTGGAATTTACAGTGCAATTTCGATGAATATATATTAATCTATCTTATCTGGAATATTAAAATTCATTGTCTAAAATTCTCTATATAGGATCTATGACTGGATGTCATAATTTTTTTGCTTTTGTGTGTGAGACACAAATTTCAAAATAAATTCTTACTGGTGTATTAAATTGTATCAACTCCTTTTATTTACCGGTAATTAAAAAGTCCTTTCATGGTAAATATGTATATGTAATTATTCGTGATATTTGTAATATTCCTGCATTTCGTTTGATTTAGAAATGTGACCATAATTGATGTCTTCAGAAAAAAATATGTTCACAAATGAGTAACGATGCAACAGCCCTGTACTACCTGGGTACTCATCCGAGTTTTGAAACGTTTTATTTCTTATAGAATCTGCAGTTGCTCAGCTGCGAAACCATTAGTTATTAAGTAACACATTAAAATCATGATTAATACCTAATCATCATCGGCAAAAAAATCAGTTGTGATGCCATTGCAACAAGTCTTAGATCTTTGTAAAGTGTAATTTGCTGCAAGTTACAAATGAACTAATAACTTAGTTTTGTTGATAGTCCAAATGGAATATCCGAACTACTGGGCTTTGACTGAGTTAATTTATAAATAATCAGTGTGCAGTCGAACAGCAGAACTGACATCCCTAAAAATGAGTTATAGGTGCTCACTTTTTACTCGTACTTTACAATACTTAATTAAGCGCCTGGACTACGGCAGTTTTTATCTTGACTTTTTGTTTTCTAGTTCATTGGAAAGGTTATCTCCTGATGAAGAAAAAGGAGATTTGAAAGCAAAAGATGCTGCTGAATTTCGTCGAGAGAGTGAAAATGAGAAGAACAGAGTCACATGGGATACTGAACGAAGATGTTACCTAGAACCAAATGCAAGAGCTGTGTAAGTTGATAAATTTCACTTAAACATATTATTCTTGTAGCAAAATGGGAGGTGACAAATTGTAGTACCTACCAAGAATATCATTCAGATTTTAATTTAAGCAAAAAGCCAAACAACACTTTTGAAAAATTCGTTGCGTCAAATTTCGCAGACATATCTGTCAAAAATCACATAATTTTCTAGTTGAAATACTCTGATACTACAATTTCATATGTTCATATGCGCATATGTTTCAAGAAGGTGTTGTTTTCAATTAGGTAGACTTGAGCGAATGGGACATTCCGTATGACTTTATGGTATGGCATGGTTAGGTCGCATTAGTAGCTTTTCCTTTCCACTGGATAACAATGAAATCCTATTCTTTATATAAAATAGCAAAGCTGCTTGCTGCTAACCTTCATTGATTTTTGTTTAAAATGCAGTTTCCAGAACAAAATTGCAGAAACAAGATTATGGCCAGTGGAAATCATGAGAACTCCACCACCAGCACAACCGAAAGCTGCAGGTAATATATCATTTTCACTAACATCTTGGCAGAAAAAGATTCAATCATTGGGTCTGCTGTTGAATGAAGACCCATTGATATATTGTTGTTCAGTTTATTGCTATATTATTTGATGTATGTAGTTTTCCCTCTTATTTCATTTCTGTAAGAAATTCCAACAATAATCAGCAGTTACAAATTTTTGCCAAATTGAACATATTTTTTTATTTTTTTATAACACGACTTTTTTGCTGAAAAAATTGTTTTTAATCTGATTTGCTGCCAAAGACAAAATTAAACATGGCCAGTGCTCTAATGACTTTTAAGTGTGAAAACTTAAACCTTTGCAACTATAAGGATCAGTCCTCGTTAACCAAGCCGTCTTGCACTGGTGCAAGTTAGCTTAGCATTAGGAATATTCTTCATTCTACGCATCACTAATGTCCTGGGTTTGAATCTCGTGTGGAAGGATGGTGGGACACCACGCCTGGGCAGTGGTTTATCTAACTGATGCCTTATGGACGACTTCCTCCAGCAATGTCTATGAACAAGAAAAATTGGTAACAGTTTAGCAAAAACGCCATGATTCGAAACTGGTATCTGAACGAGAGGTTGTAGTTCGCGAATTGATTGAGCCATATTCTCGACTTTCTGTAGGATAAAAATGGAATCCTATCTATTATTGTTAAAATTTTTATTGCAATGTTGTTGGTATTTGATAAATAAAATTATGATTGATGGATCAATTCGGTGTAAATGAAAATTTGACTAAACCACATTCTTTGTTATTATTCTCTTACAATATCACTGCCGGAAGTTTTTTCTATGTTACTTCATATTGATGATTCAGGTGGAGGGAAAAAAGATAAAGGAACTACAGAAGAAGATCACCAAATATCTTTCCACGGTGTTTGTTATGTCGACCTTGGACCACTTTTATATCCTGGTGTTAAAAAAGTTGCCGGTGCTTTCCTTGTTCAACCATTTAATGATCATGATTTAGCTGATAAGGTTCGATCTCATTCATGTCTAAACATAAAGTGGAATAAAATAGCCAAATGGAGAAAACGATTATATAATTGAATACAAAGCACCAAAATTTTATCTTTTTTCTCTTTAAAATAGCCTTTTTCACAAAATCATCTTCAAATTTCAACGTGTTGTAGGATACTTTTTAGTGCAAAATACAATTTATCAAAGGTGTGGATACCATAAACTATTTCGGATGTCCGAAATGTGATATGATTTTCTTTGAATTGACAAAAATCTTCATCCATAGCAGTGTTGATGCTTTTGATCATTTTCTACAGTTTTGTTGCTACCAAACAGTCAAAAAACGCATTTAGTCTTCTTGCAACAGTTTTATCACAAAATATTGCTCAATAGCTGAAATTTCTTCTGATGGGAACTATTTTCCACTAGTGTCTTAGTAGCAGAGTTTTTCTGCCACTCTAACCATAAACTATATCATAACTTTGTCATTCCAGACAAAGAGAAAACATGCCATTGCAAATGATGTTATCCGAGTAAATAGCAGCGTCAGTAGAATGACAGGATCTTCACCAGTTCAGAAGGGAGGGAAAGGAGGAGCATCATCAGTTACTAAAGATGCTCCTTCCAAAAAGGGTTCAGCTCTTTTACGAGCTGCAGATTCCGGTTCCGAAGCAGATGGTGCAACCCATCATGTATGTATCATACTCGTTCGTTATTGTAAAACTAGGAACAGACTCCAATGTTTAATCAAAAATTCTGTCAAAGCATTCTCATCACTTACCACATTAATATACCTGTATACCACTTTCCTCTACCTAATATACCATACCAGTGATAAAACCTTAATAATTTTCTGTAGTACCATTTTCCTGAAAGCCAATCATTTGCCGATGTCACAGGCCCCACTGCCTTACCATCATAATTATTTGAGGACTGCTTACAATAGACATCTTTTTTCAGGTAATATCTCTTTATGAGATCAATATAAATAAATATGTCCATTGGAATTCTCTAGGAATTTTAAACGATATTGCATACTCTGAACTCAAATTTTGACCAATGTCTGACTTGACTTGATTAAAAGTAGTTTTCAACACTGCCAAACTATTTTTCATGTTTGTCCTTTAATTTGTTATGAATTTCAGAATATTGAAGGGGAAATGTACTTGGAAGCTCGTACTTTCGTTTATTTGGAATTTATTTTACATCAACCACTAGTTCCGAGGCGAGAACCGGAACACCTTGGCTAAACTTGTCAGTGAATATATTCCACCTCGTCCTCCTTTCAAGCGAGCGGTGGGTGGAGCACAAAAAGCTGTGGAGGATTTTCATAATCAGATTGGCAGTGTGTCTTCTATGGTTTTAACTGAATTTAGGTAAGCCAATTTCCTAATCTAGAAAATGAACATTTTATAGGAGGAGTTTATGCTTTTGGTTTGCTTTTTTTTCTTGATATTCACTCTAGGCAAGGCCGGAGGCAACTCCCAAAGGGAACCAACCAATGGCCACTCGAAAGCAAGCAAACCATCCCAAACGGAACTGAAACATCATGGTTAGGTGCAGTGAGTGGTATCTGCCCGGGGTGATGATAAAACTATCTTTTCTCCACTTTTTCGCTCCATTTTAGTCGCCTATTACAGCACGCAGGAAATATGCTTTACCTGCAGTGCATACCTACTTATTCTTCTTCTTTGTCTTTGCGTAAGCGGACTCGTATGCTTAAAGCAAGGATGCTATAAAAAAAGAGAATAAATTACTAGACAAGAGGTTCAGAACTCTTGTTCACAAGTCTTGTCATATTACATCTATTTTACCAGAAATATGTTTGGGGAAGAAATCTTAGATTCAGAAGGACCTCAGAATCCTGAGAAACAGGAAGAAAGAAGAAAACAGCTTCTATTCAAATTGAATTCTTCTGGAAAATATTTTGCTTTTAAAGAACAAATAAAGGTACCGGCACTCAGTGTTTTCAATTTTAGTATCGTTGCATATTTTTTAATCATTCATTCATTGTTGCTCGTGATGGTCTAGTGGTTACACATTGGCATTACAGTTTAAAAAATATCTGAGTCTTGTCAAGTCCGACTCATAATTCCAACCCATGGTGTGTGATACCTTGTGTTGGGGAATGCTCATCGGTACTCAAAAGCTGTTTTTTCAACGAGAATAGGTAGATAGATAGAATATCTTTTTTATCCTGCGGGAGAGGAAAAACGAGAATACAGCTAAACCATATGGCGCACCACGACCTCTCGTGCAGACAACAATTCTGAATCGGGCTGAAGGTTTTTGGATTTTTCGTATTTCTCATTTCCAGACCTCTCCTATATATTTATCCCACACCGGATTCGAACCCCTGCGCCATGACGATCAGAGATGCGTAGCTCGAAGCGTATTCCCAACGAACAATTGAACTAACCAGGCTAAAACCACCCTTGTTTGTCTACAGGTGACTGTTTGTATAGAGCCTTGCTGACAGTGATCCACTTGAATGGGTGAATATAGAAAAAATTGTTATATCAGTAAAATCCAATAGCAGCAGAGTGAATGTTATGGTAATTTATTAACCCGGACTAATACGAAGTATTCAATTTCTCTTTTTTTTTTCAGCATTCCATTGTGAAGATTGTTCGTGAAAAATACATGAAAACAACTACATTCAATGACAAAGCTGAACTACAGGAATTCTTGAGTCAACTCTATGTTTATTTGATCGATGAAATGCATGAAAGTCTTGAGAAAGTAAAATAGACTTTCATATTTTAGTTTTTATATTGCAAAAGTCAAATGCGAGATTCAACAGATTGAAAATTAGATGTTATTTTGATTTTTTTCTGTTATAAAATCAAACCTTATGGTGCCATAGGGAAAAAAGGGACTGGGAAAAATCGCCCAAAAAAATTGTTTAGAAAAAAAGGTCCCTCCTTTCTTGTTATATATTTTCAGGTCTGTTGAAAGGAGAGAATTGATATTGTATGTGCTATCCTTGTTTGTGCCACTTTCCTAACAAAGGAGAGGCTTGTGCATATTAGACTCGTCTTTTACTGAGTATTTGATTTTTCTAGGTATTATTAGTCGGTGATCAATATGAAGATGTACCTGGTTCATTCGCTGATTCTGAACAATTGAAAAGATTTGCTCAAGAAGCCGAAGTTAATGAAGAATATGATGATGCTGCAATGTATTATCAGGTATTGAAATTAGAATGACTGGACAGCAAATAGAAAATGATTCAAGGTGATGTGCAAATATTTTATGGATTTTAAAAATATAAAGTCGAATAATTTTTCAAAATCGATTATTTGAATCATTTCTCCACAATGCTATTTGGTATTTGTGCAATAAATAAAGGAAAATAAATCTGAGTTTCTTCTTATCTATTTCTAGGAGAGATTGACGAAGGATAAAAATGATCCAGAGCATTGGTTTGATTACGGAACATTCAACTTACTGATTGGAGATTATTCAAAAGCTGCAGAGTGTTTCAAAGAATCTGTTTCGATAAACCAAACATTTGCAAAGGGGTATATAATATTTTAGTGTTATGTCGTCCTGAATTTGTTGTCCTTAATTATTAGTGTTATTGTTCCCCAATTTGTAGTTGCATCTGCATTCATAAATCAGGGTTAAATTACCCAGAAAATTTGTTGAGATATGAAAGCTTTTGTGTGATAGTTTTTTTTGCAAAAACTAGAGAAACTGCAACTGTCTTTATACGCAAAATCTTAATAATAAGAAAACTCCTTCTAAATACTGAATATAATTAATTAAAGACAAAAAAGTGTTGTTGTCTTTGGTTGGTGAACTCTTTAATGATGCATTTAATTGACAACTCAATAATTGCTGCTAATTCAAAGACGCAAACAAATGTGTGGGTGCCCAGTTAGCGTAATGGATTAAACGTTCTGATCATCCCGACTTAGATTTGAATCCTTTGAGGGATGATTATATGCGGAAGGTTTGCTAGAAATGCACACGAAAAATGAAACCGATCGTACCATTGCTAGTAAAATTTTTTCATTCTTGACAGATTGCTGATGTACGGTATTTTATGTGCAATGGAAGGAGATAGAGAAGAGGCAGAAACTATATTTGAAAGAACTACAAATCTTACATCTGGAAGGTGAGCATAGTTGTCCCTAAAATTTTTTCAAAGGGTTTTTTATTGATGGATATCAGTACGCTACTAATTTATAACAAGGGTATATTTTATCTACAGTTTTCATTGTAATCAACTACATCTGAATTATTGGTGCAGACGGCAAAGGTACTCTGTGGTGACTCACGTAATTTTAATCCATGCATCATTTTTATTTCTGTCATATTAACGTGTGTATCAGGTTTCAATAATTTGTACAGTCCCCATGCGAGACATTAGTTTCTTGCATACTTTAGCAAGTGTTCTGTTAGTTTGCTCTGTAACCTGCTACACGAAATATATACTTTCAGCTCTCTACCTACATGTTTGAGTTGGACAATTCTTGCTTTGTTTTATGATAATCTTGGAAATGAGATCAGAGCTGAACATGCGTATGCCGAGGCAAGAAAAAGAAATGCAACTGCTTATTCATTAGAACACGAGTCGGCACAAGAAGATGAAAATATGGGTTTGTAAATGTTTCAGTTATGTGAAGTGCGAATATGGCAAGACTTGAATCGAAATAAACAGGAGAACATGATAGCAAAATCAAAAATATTAATTACCTAAATTTCGTTTCAAACCCGACCTATTAACCGATGTCACATACAAATGTAGTGCAGTATCTTGTTATTTCAAAGTTGAAGTTGGGCAGAAAATATATTTGATAACTATGATTATGACAAAAACTAAAGTCCATGATCGCATCGATATCCAATCAAGAATAAAAAACATTCTGCATTTCCTAAAACTGTATATTCCAGAGTTTTGTTATTCATATATCGGTTAGTATACTAAAAAAGTATACTAGTATATTCAGACATCAATTCCATTATGTGAAATTATGTGTTTTTTTTACGAACCAAAATTTGGTAGTTTAGTTTGAAATTTAAAAATAATGTTTTTCTCTCCATAGTAAAATCAGGAACATTTTTAACTTAACGCTCAATTGAGGAAAACATTAGAAAGCGCATTCCTTCCATGGATACTGGCGTCGTATAAGCTCTCTCAATGTGGCACTGTCGTGCAATCCTGACATAATCTGGGTCTCTTATACAGAGCAAAATAATAAAAAATTATTTTCAGAACATTTACCAAGTAAAGCAGATCTCGATACGGTAGCATCATCACTCCTGCCACCCAGTGCTGGTGCGGTGAAGCAATCATCTGGTTCTGTTAAATCAGCTTCCACTTCTCGTGGAAATAAAACTGGAAAAAGAGGTGAGGATGCTCAATTAGGTACTGTTACTACGTTGCAGGATGCAACAAGTTAAACCTGGCTACTTGGGCCGATTTTGAGACGTTTTTAGGCTCGGTCGAGTCGTGTGGTTTTTCAGCGCGAAGCTCATTGCTCAGTACGTCACACTTATATAGAAAATTCCCAGTAACTGATTTTAACCCGTTTTTTCTTTCCGAAGTTGGAAAATTGTATTCGTTTGATGCTTTCTATACTTTTGAATATAGTATTGAAGTCAAATATGAGGACGTCATGATACTTATTTTTGGATGAAAACTGCAGCTCTTGTGCTGCATCTCTACTAGTTGTTAAAAAAGTTTGAAATAAAAAGTCACTATTCTCTTCAAAATGATTTATATACGAGTATTTATAACCAGTTTATAGTTTCTTGTAAGACTTCTCAAAGTCAGGACTCAACAGCTTTCTAGGAAGATTTCAGTAACGGATGCAAGCTGCACTACCAAATGCGATGAAAATACCAATATTATTTAAGCAGAAAACATTCTTAGTTAAATAATCTGGTTTTATGGAATGTAGTAGTGGATTGTATCTACCCTATGCGAGAATGAGATATCTTCATCTAAATTTCTCTGATACTATGTACTATCGGTATTGAAGTGCGTGAAATTTCCTATATTATAACATTGTAATAACAGAAATATTGCAACAAATTGCAACACCAACACTTTTCCAAATCCATACAATCGTTAATAGTTGTTACGGAAAACTATTACTATGTTGATTGTTGATCCGAACTCTCCTAGTCAGTATTTTCTATATTTTATATTTTTATATATTATCTCTATATTGAAAACGTATAATTGCTAATACCTTTACATATCAACTTTTTTATGATAAAGTATTAGGCATTGCAATCGCTCGTGTTTTTAGAGGGTCCAGGACGAACAAGAAGTTCAGCAGAAAATAGCACTTCATCGAAAGAAATTCTACAAAACGAACAGAAATCCTCACAATCGCCATCAAAAGATGAATCTTCTCCAACAAGAATGAAAAGTATTTTCCTACAAGCTTCTGTATGGTTGTTGGATATGAAAGCCCTGAAGGTTGTATATTCCACTACAAGCATAAACGATAGGATTTTTTTCATAAATACTATTTTTCCTAATAGTACTTTTTACTTACTAATTTTCATCAAAATTGGTTACAATTTTTTATTTATTTTTAATTATCTATTTTACTCCTAAATCAGGATATAGGTTCACAGATTTAATGCTGTAAACTTCAATAATTCAAAAATAATATAAACATGAAAATTGTGCGCAACATCTCTTTTGTGAGTGCATTGCGTTTTAATTAAAAATTACTCCGATTGCAATGAAAGTCAATAGATGTTTTCAAACATTTTTATCATTGCCTTAACTTTAGTTTGCAGAGATTGCATTGTCTCATGAATTGCTTGACCCACTTGGTGGACCGAGTGCAGATTATCATGTTGCACTCGCTCGTTTACATATGATGAGGAAGGAATATACTCAAGCTGAGGAGAATTTAAATAAAGCTACCCGGATTGATCATCAAGTATGTAAATATCCGATTTTCCTGGCATATTAATATCCTCTGATTTGAAAATCTGTTTTGAAAATTAAATTGATGTTTTAAATAATGTAAATAAGACTTTTTGATTCAACTTTCACGAGCAGGAAAGCACTACACCATTTTTCACCATTATTATAACAATATATGATTCCAAACGTGTTATTCGGGTTCAGACACGCTCTAAAATGTTAAGGGAAAAGATAAAGGAATTTGGGAAGATAAACTATTGATCCAAGCCCCCTAAAAATTAATGAAATCTTATCCAACAGCGTAACCCTATGTTCAGTGCGAACAAGTAAACTCTCCTGTTGGAAGCAATCCACATAGCCATTTCTGTAAACACTCGAATGAACCTTTTTTCGAGTTCACCTATTTTGATATTAGGGTATGGAATAGGATTTCAATTTTTATCCTGCAAAAGAGTTAAGCCAAGAACATGGCTCAATCATATGGCGAACAGTGACCTCTTGTGTGGACATCGGTTCAGAATCGGATGAAGGATTTTGGCTAATCTTATCTCTCAATTTTAATGCGCATGGGCCTGGTTGGTGAGGAATCCGTTAGCAGTGCTTACGTGAACCACCGTGCACCGACGAGGCGCCCAGCGGACCTCTCTCATGTAATCATCATCCTTCATGGGATTCAAACCTACATCAGGATGATGAGAGATGTGTAGCTCGAAGAATATTCCCAACACTTCACTGATTGAGCTAACAATAGCATCTCATTTTTATCCTGACAAGGGAGGAAAGCCAAGAATACAGTTCAGAATACGGCGAAACCAAATCCACACATGAAGATATCAGTTTCAAGTCTAGAGTGGAGGTTATTGCCTACTGACTTCCTGTGCATAGACATGGTTGCTGGGCGAAGCTATAAAAAGCATTTATGTGAACAACCATTTTTCGCTGAGCTCAGCAATTCTCCTGCATATATTCATCCCTCTGGGTTTGCTCCAATGTTGTTACAGAAAATGTGTCTAATGTTTTTTCCAATTAAACTGACCAAGTTCATATTAACACATAATAGTATGATTGCTTCTGATACATCAATGACAGGGTAATTCACTTCAGGTTACCTGAATTTTATTACATCCTTTGTCAAAATTTGCAGCATCCTGATGCATGGGCTATTACTGGTCATCTTCATTATGTGACCGGAAATATTCCATCAGCAAGAGATTGTTACGAAAGAACATTGGCTTTTGTTTCTGATGCTTCAGAAATGCATGCCATATACCTGCGACTTGGAACGATATATATAATGGAGAAAGAGGTATAAATTTATAGAATAAGGAAATTGTTCTTTTATTGCTTTGGTGTCCTTGTCTCTTCTTTTTTAAATTCAGTGTGCCTGCTGATTCTTTGGCAAAGTCAGGTATGTTTGGCAAAGTTGATGATGTATGTTTCTGTCAGAGTTAAACTTCTTTTTAGAGACTTTTTGTTTTATACTGTAATTTGTCAGAGAATTTTGCTTTTCCCATAAATTATAGACTTATATTTGAACTTGCTATCAGTAGACAGTTTTTGCATCATATGTAAGGGTGATGTATGGAAGTTTCTTCTCAAGATTTCAAACACATGGACTTTTGGACTGTGTGATGATAGCTTAGTGATCAATGTTTTTAGGATCTTCAGAGGAAGCCTATGAAACCTTACTTTAAGTTTAATGCACTGTTTCATTTTTAGTATTTGAAAGCAAAAGAAACATTCCTGCTTGCCTGCAAATACTCACCATCATGTGTCTCATGGCTTGGAGTCGGAATCGCCTGCTATCGTGTAAGAATATTTATTTTGTAAAATTTTTTCCATCGGTACATTTTCTATCCATTCGTATCAGAATTTAGGCAATTTGAAGAGAAAAGAATTGTTTTCTTGTGCTCAATATACAGCACAGCCACCTAGCCGGCCACATTTCATGATTTATTATTATGTTTATATATAGTTAATTGTTGTGATGACCAATAACAAAATTTTAGCTAATATCGATACCACCTTTGTAATTTTTATTTCGATACTTAAATTATATGACGGCATCGCCAGACCCTTCCATTCCTCCTAAAATCATTTGCACTTGAGTATGTTTGAAATGATTACATAACTTGCATAAATGTGAGTGCAAACATTCATGAAAGCAAATGTTTATCGATTTTGGCAAACAGATAAGTGTTGCCATAACAGCTCGAAAGTATCGGTATGGTGACATTATTTTCTAGTGCCAATATCGATACATTGAATATCGCCGAATACTTGCAGATATTGATACATCTGCACTTTTCTAGTTAATAGTGATACCTTCAAAACATTGAGCTATTTCATTTTTACTATGCTATGGCATAACTTTTAGAGATGAGTTTTATTTAAATATATATTTTCAATCTCTATTTAATATTTATTTTCTTATTTTTGTTATAGTTGAATGAACTGACGGAATCGGAGGATGCCCTAGCTGAGGCAAATTTGTTAAACAATAGCAACGCTGAAGTGTGGGCGTACTTATCGCTTGTCTGTTTGCAGGTTTGTGGAATAAAAATATTTCCAAGTTTAGATAGATAGGTCAATTTTGAACATGATTGTCTCACAAGGACGATGCTCTATGCTGAGCATGTACAATATACATACTTACAATCTGTGAAATGTGCGATGATGATAAGATTTTAATTCTGTAAAATAAAATTCAACCCAAATTTTATTTGACATCCCTGAATTAACGTGTTTCCTGCGACCAAGAGGAAACAAGAAAGTGGTAGATGGTTCCAGGGAAGATACTACTCACTGCACCGTATCATGACAGTTCACTTCTATTTGGGATGTTTTCCATTTAGTGCAGTCGCTGGTAATACTTATTTTAGTAGCTCTTTGCATTTAAGTAGCCGTTAGTTGGCACCGTTTAGGCACTGCTTCCGACCTTGCTCAAGTGAATTTTAATAAAAAAAAATAAGAATTGTGTTTAAATATCAATTAAGTCAATAGAGCTTAATATATTATATTACCCTCACCACATTTATCTGTTGCTATAGTTTCCATAGGTTTAATTACTAAAGACCTATAGTTGCAAATAGTTAATTGAAACTATGCCTCCTAATATATCGTTAGACTTTCGTACATAAGGTCTTGTCCATGTGCAACCGAGCTCTGTTGCTATTTATCTCAATGTTGGGCAATCATAGAAAAGTGTACGGAAAAGTTCTTTCTACAAGAATGTACAATCAGTTGTTCTATAAGAATAGCATTCACCTGTCAACTTTTCTCATGTATTTTATGGAAGTTCGCTCTAAGCAAAGGAGAAAGCAGCTAACTAACGGCCTCTAAAATGGCACAAAACATAGGCCCAGCAACTGCATTTTGAGTGTAAAACATCCTATATGATGGAACTGAGCTGCGAGTACAGTAAGTATCATCTGTTCTAGGTGATGATAATAAGATCAACTACCGCTTCATTGTCTCATATTGGTCGCCTCTTTAACATGCAAGAAATACATCAGAACCATTCTAAAGCGGTACCAATTGGGTTATTAATTATATTATTTAGACTGAGAGGAAGTTGGAAGCAGAACAATCGTACAAATATGCGATGAATCTGAAATTAAAAGATGAAGATTTAATCCACGAAATTCATTCGATGCAAAAGAAAGCTGGATTTGGAAATCCCTCTTTTTAAATTATTTGTTATTGTTTATATACACCACTTATTAGAATTTATGTGTTTATAATTATATTTTTTCAAAAAATACAGAGTTTAAGAAAAAAAGACAGAGAGAATGAGTATGATCTCGGTTTAATTAATAAGCCTTTGCCCTAACGTTGAGACTGTTGCTCATGTCTAGCTGAATTCATAGTGCTAACCTAAACCATCGAAACCCTAATCTAGATTGTGAATATAATGTTAAGTTTTGAATATTCGCCTCTGTCCCTTTGTAATTCCCGTATACATCACCGGTCGTTGTCCACATATTGGAATAAGATAAGCGCTTCCAGAATTTTGAAGCAAACTAGCAAGAAAATTTTACATACCACCAATAATTCATCATTTTATTTGACAGGAAACTGTATTACTGTCACGGCAAGCAAGTTTCTTTTTCTTGTTTGTTTTCATTACATAGCATATAACTATGAATTTCCAAGTGAAGTTTTCACCCTTGGGCAATTTTTTTTATTAGCAAAAACAAAAAATCGATATTTTTGTACCTTTTCTAACCAAATTTGCCTTTATTAAATGACCTGAAATTACGTACATATTGGTGTGGCAAAATGAATTTGGCAATTGTGTCATAAATAGTATGCGCATGACGACTGATATAACCGCGTCTTGAGGGCACAGGCTGGGCTTGTCTACCTAAGCTGCTATTAAAGCTGAATTCAATATATAAAGTTTTGCAAATTTATAGCGACCACATTATTAAAGAGCAATTCAAAGCGGTGGAACTGAATGGGTTTTGAGCTAAGAGGTGCCAGATTTCCCAAAATTCGGAAGATGGTGCAGGGAATGCTGGTGTTGTTCAGATCTGTATTTGCGATCAGACCTCTAGCCTGATGAACTAACAAATCTAGGCACAGATCTCAATTGACTGATGCACCTCAAATCTGCTTTGATAATTGCCACAACCAATATGACGCAAAATTTTGATGCTTTGGCAAGAAGTTATGATCATTTCTCATTATCCAAATTGAATGTTTTCGAGTGCTCGTGGTTCACATTACTCTTACGCCAAAAAATTGGCCCCTGATTAAAGAAGTATGCCCACTCCTGGACTGTAATCTAAGGTAGACGCATCGGTTAACAGTAAAAGTAACTTTTTAGGTAACATAGACATCGGCTTGCAGAGTTTGAAGTGTTATGTTTTTTCGGCGCAATCGACCTCAGTGTGGTGTCTCTGTGGCATAATCGGTTACTAAGTTGCATCTTATTTTGAGAACAGCATAAATCATCCGTATAACAAGTGCATATATTTGGTGATGAATTTGGAAATGGAGGATGGAACAAATGATGCTCTTGACACAAGCTGCACCGGTGTTGATTTATGGCAAGGGAGCCTGTACGAGCACCTTGCAAACCTCAATAACAGTAATCTTCGCAGTGTTTTCTGCAAATCAGCCCAACATTAGAGAAAAATATCCACATCGATGCCGGGCTGAAAATACTTGTATATCTTGAAAGGTATATCACCAAAAATATGTTCATAGATTATAAAACCCTACACAGATCGCAGTCAAGATTAGAAGGTACACAAAAAGAAAATATATGAAAAATAGAAGATGTAGTGAGGACACTGGTTGAATTGTTACTAATATTAAATATTTCCTGAGAAATGAAATTTCTCTTTCACTATAGTCTGAATTAAGAAATAGGTACAAAAAATAATGGATAAGTTCGGTAATACCAAGAAATACTAATAATTCTATAAAAAGATATTTCATTTTGCGCCTTTCTTTAATGTAATTTCAATATGACACCTAATTTTAGTGGTACGAAAAAATTTTCAGGCAGGTAGGAAGTTTTGCCAAGAAACCAGAAATGTTTCATTTTGCGACATTTCGTAAGACTAATTTTAACAGGACGCTATGACTCTTAATGCAATATTTCTGAGTACCAATTCAGACACAACCCAGTGAAGTACCGCCTCATTCCCACACCACATTATATTCAATTAGTTTAAGCGAGCGTCCAGATTTGTAAGGCATAAAGGTCTGGATTCGAATATCCGAATTTATCGTTACCAAATAGAAATATAATCACTAAAATGAAATTAGGTTAAAAACTGCCAGTGACATGTTTAGAACTTTGAAAAGCAACATTTGAAATTTATTGATACAAACCATGACTACGGCGGTATCATTGCGACGTCGCCGTATTTAATCTCTGGTTAGGCTGGACTTAGGTTTGCGATCCTCAATTTGCTTGATTGCTTCCAACCGCAATATCAATCATAAATGGTTCGAAAATGTCGCGCGGTCCGGACATGATCATCCAAAGATCCGCGGCCCGCCAACTGAATAGCTGATCTATTGAATGATCTATCTACGGGCGGCTTTATCACCTATTTTCTCTTTGCTAACTTTCAAACAATTCACAGATGTACACGGTGTTCCCCACACGGCCTCTGAATTAGCGTTTCACAGTTAGAATATTATTTGAGATGACAAGAAGGAAGCAATGCAACAACAGTGTAAAAGCTTTCAAAAAACATCCATGAGCCAGTCGCCTGTCACTTTTTCAAACACGAAAATAATTTGTGTGCTATAACCAGCGGTGGCGGAGTAACATCTGACAGCAGAGAGGTGCGAACCGTTTTGCAAATACAGGGCAAACATGTTTTAATGATATGGTACTTCAACAAACGTTAAAATCTCTCGCTTTGCAATATTTCTAGCTTCTCTATTTGAGACTGATTATTTCGGTTGCTACTAGCGTCTTGAAATTGGTAACACTTTGCTCGTGCAATTTTAAAATTCTTTTTATGCAATAATAATATCTTATTTTTTCTGTGATACAATGTATCATAGAGCACGTTTTAAAAATCAGATGGAACTGTTTGTATTGTGTCTGTTGCATAGCTATTTCAGATCGGTATTCGAATTGAGCAGAAACGCAAACCCGTAAGCACTATAAATCTCATATCTGAAATTATAATATATATATATACTGTCAATGAAACTTAGAGGGGGAGGGGCCTACACCTATCCACTACTTATATTCCAAACTGCGATAGCAGAATTCATTTTATATTCGATTTACCACTCGGACGAGTTCTTGTGCGACCTATGACTGTTATATTTGGCCCGTCTGAAATCGTGTTTACAATTTAATCGTCCTCCGACGAAAATCTTCTAACTCAATTATTCGAAATGCTTCGTTCATTATTGGAGTTGCGCATTTCTAAATTGTTTTGTGCGTGGTGACCGCATTGGTAGAAGGTGCCACGAGACGAGAGAATTGGTCACGTTAAATTTTCGACCCATTAGTACGCTTCTGCTCGACTCGAGTCAGTAGCGTTGAAGTTTTGAGGGGTGTTGTTTTATGCTGGTTATTCAATGTTAGGGGGATGGTTGAATTTGGTTTAGGTGACCTGTATTTGTACTATGAAGCTAAAACATGTCCCCAACTGTCGAGGTTACTGAGTTGCTTAATTTTTTGATCTAATGTATTCTTTTAAACAGTAGCGAAATGCTAGTGACCTCACGTTTGTTCATAGCGCATGATCCATGATTACGCTTGGCGAAACAAGACCTGTTAGTTGCATTATCGACTACTCTTGCTTTGACCGTGCGGGTTATGTCATAGAGCTGTATTTAACCTATTTATGGGTTAGACTTCACTGTCCTTCCACTAGAACTTTACTACGGAGTCAGGCATGGTCTGGGCTTATTTTTGTTTGGTACTTGACAGTTTGTCGCGGCTTTGTGGCGATCATGCTCGGCCTTTGGCTGACGCTCCCGCCGGTCTGGTCGTGCGAGCATACGATTGTTTCTTTTTCAGATAATCAAACCTAATGTGCTCTCACAATTAATTGAAAATCGCTCGCAAGCACTCAAGAGCGGGCGTGAAGAACCAAGAGTGTAATTTGCATCCAGGCATATACCAATAGTCATACGCTGCATCGAAGGTTGTCACAATTTATCCTTTCGTTCACCATAACATAATTTGTGTGGGCGCAACTTTTGAGGCTCGTAGTCTGAAGACTTAGCTGCAACTGTGTTCTCTCACATTTGCTGTTTATTTCATCTCTTGCTGTGAGTTATAAGACATTATCTGGCACATACCAGTGTTCTGTTGTTTTCAATATAAAACTTTTGTTAAACCACTGGTTTTGTTAGGCGTGTCCGTATTGTGTGCGCAGGGAATAGGCGCGGATCGCTTATTTCAGCTAAGAATTCAAGCCACCATTAGATAGAAACGTCGGTGGGCGGTTTCGATCTTGCAATGACAATACAAACACCGACCTAAAAGCTTGCTGGTGACGGGCCTAACGCCAGGTAACTGTTTCCAAAACCCTCAACTCTTGGGCGCTGTGCACATTTCAAATATAAATTTTATATTCTTTCGATAACAATTGCACAACATCGAGTTAAAACTAAAACTTACCTTTACCAATTTGCAACAGCAAATTACCTGCGCTCACCTTTTCCCTTATTAAAGACTTCTTCATTAAAGCTATTTTATCATTTTGCGCTTGGGGAATTTCCCCATGGTTCGCGCGGTAGAATTTCTTTTATTTTCAATAGGTGTAAAAGTATATTTGGAACATAATGTGGAAAGGAACATCACGACAAACATGTTTTCGCCTTTCAAAGACTTCTTTATCAAAGATATTTTGTTAAAGCGGGAGGGGGGGTCGGGCGTCCTGACAGTTGAGTTAAATTTCTTCCTCTGGTGACTAAGTATATATTGAACATGTCAGGAAAAAGAAATAGCATGACAAACAATTACTTAGCTATTTTGAACGAATATTTACCCATTGGTTACGGCGGATATACCACTTGAAAAATCAGTAACTGTTTGCTGAAAGTGCCTGCTCGCCTTATTCAAGTGTTTCATTCGACTAGCCTAATGGTGCCATCTTGAAAGAAAGCAGGGGTAGCGCAGACCGGTTTACTGGTCCGGGAGCGCCCGTTTTTTTAAATCCGCGCCGATCAGAGAGGTGTTAAGTGGCCTCTTTTGTGGTCCAGTGGTCCGGTTATGGTGTAATCAGGCCTATTGAGTTCTAACAATTTGTCAATATTCAGAAATACAAGTAATTATAATCACACGGGAGTCGCGCCTTTCCGCAGGAAAGAATTGTGTAGTTTATTTACTAACAAATAGACAACAAGGTTCCGTACAAGCGGGTAAACAAAGATTAGGTTGAAAATTCAAGATTGGAATATATTTAGAAATGAGACATACTCATGCAAAAGTTTGTGTCGTTTTATTCATATTGGTATTTCTTGGCTTCGTAAGTTTGCACCTGGCTTTTGTTCCGTCGATGTCCTTTTGAATTTTGTCATACCTTGTTGAGTGATCTGAATTGGAATTCTGTACTACATGGCCAATGGTCATGTGTATTCAATTCGCCCGAAAATGATTAGAGGGACGCTAGAGCCACTCTGAATCAAATGTCAAAATAATCGACTCCATTTATCTATCTTCAACTACACGTTTAATGTCTAATTTTTGCCAATAATGCTTCAGTTGAGGTTTTTTATATGAACTCAGAGCAAGGTTTCAAGAGACTTTCAGTAAAAGAGTCACCCAAAAAGCTACATGAGGGTAGAAACGAAGGCTGAAGAACCTTCATTCCCAAAAGACATTTACTACTAAGGCAATGAATTCCAAATCACGTAAGTTCGTGGAAAAAGCTTCTCGCATAAAATTGTCTAGGACACTGTGGACCTTCTACAGTGAATGGCTAATCGAGTTGACCGGTTAAAAATTTTGTTCGGAGGAGCTATAGCAGAAAGCTCTTTCGAATAAAGGTCATGATAATATTGATAAAATAAACAAAGCGAGGCAACTTTACGACAAGCTTTGCAGACCAGAGGAAAGTTTTGATCCAATCATGTAAATCGCAAGTCGTTGAACACAATCAAGCATCAGGAATGTAGCAGCAGCGGAACCCCACACGTGACAATACTCCATGCAGGGTCGAATCAGAGACCTATATAAATGAAGTATAATTTCA
This sequence comes from Styela plicata, assembly GCA_963675895.2. Classification (NCBI taxonomy): domain Eukaryota; kingdom Metazoa; phylum Chordata; class Ascidiacea; order Stolidobranchia; family Styelidae; genus Styela; species Styela plicata. The sequence goes on from OZ023138.1 coordinate 506,750, forward strand.
AGTGAAAAATAACGACGGGCACGATATAGAGAACCGACATTAATTAAAGCCTTCTTAGCAATACTTGTCACATGGTCATACCCTATGAAAGAGTGAGACTAACTAGTCGAATATCTGCTTCCTAAAAAGTTGTACGGGATAGTGAAATTTGTGTTTCCTGTCGACATAATCGACAATACTTAGATTTTCCCCCAGTTAAGTGATGCGTACCAAGTTTCACCCCAATCAGTGATCCTGGCCAAATTACATTCAAGCGATTTAGCGAGAGCAAGGCGTTGTTCCGAAGCAGATTTTTTTTTATCTAGACAAGAAAACAGAGTTGTACTATCAGTGTAAATTACTAAGTCACAAATTAGTCCGTAAGGGGGGTCATTAAAAACCTACAAAGTTTTTGCAGCGTTGTTTTGTTTTACTTGGCGCCACATGTTCACATACAAACAAAGCCGGACATGTGAAAGTAACCTGTTTGTCCAAATCAAAATCCAACACAGCAGAGGCCGGAGACACGTTCGCACTCTGCGGCTGTCTCGAGCGTATACAGTAATATGGACTAACACTGATGGGTCAGATTTATTATTCCCACCAGTGAGCGTGCCCTGTTGGAATCCCTCATTCAAACGGACGACGATTCCCTTCTTCGGAATATGTTCGGAGTTTACCACACATGCCGAAAATGTCATCTATTACTAGAGATGTTAGCTGGTTGCCATGACTGTCACGTCTACGAGGAAGAACATTGAATCCCATCATTCCGCCAACTAATTATGCAGTATACCATCGGCCACCGACAGGGCGGAAGAACCTGGCAGGTCAGGATGCCCCAACCATGTTGGCAAACGCGATACGACGAGGGTTCACTCTCCCTAAGCTGGATTACGTTCAATAGCGGTCAAAAATCACGTCGTATTTTTGTTCAAGGCGTCAACAATGTTGTCGGTCCATATTCATATGATCCTGTCGTTAAGCTAGCATAATTGGTCCAGATGCAGGAGAAGCGAAAGATGCAATACAGCATCTTGTCATTGTCGATCCTCCTAGTGATTATAGTGGTTATCACTTGGCGCGTGATACCTTTGAGTATCGTCTTGGCAATCATACACTTGTAGCCCATGTGAAGCAGGCAGCTAATGAACGTCAAATTCGACCAGATGACACTAAAAGTCTCTGTGGTCTTCCATTCCAGATGAAAAATTGTTTTACTATTTTAAGTCACTGATAGCATGTGTCTACTCTCGACGCTCAAACTTATTTAAAAGTATATTTCGCCGCCTTCTAGATCATCTGCAAAGGCAATATGTCTACGATCCATCCTAGTAATTCAACCCTACACCATCGTTCACCCATTTCATGGATTTTGTGCAGGAACGAGCACATTTAAGTGACTACCCTTGTGTACATTTTTGTCTGAGCGGGATTACAAGCATCGTACTTAACGCCAGCCAAGAACCCAGCATGCCATTGCATGCCATTGGATGTATATTGAAGCCCGCCACAGACTATTCGACAGCCAGCAAAGCCGAGATTTCTTTGCCTCTGCTGTAATAGAGATCATTCGATGCCAAAATTTCATGGATAGATCCATAAATTTATGTTAGTAGACACCGTACACCCCAACGTCACCCACACCCATTTCTCCGAAGAATATACAATCAGGAGAATCGTGGTAAGACACAACCGGCATTTGTGAGTACATCTGTTAATGCTAATTGTGGTGGGATATACCCTAATGGAGTCGTGAGGAATGCATTATTAAAATTGCTAATGGATCAGAATGCAATGTTGATGACAATGTCTCATTAGTTGTCAATGGTATTAATGAACTAAAATGTATTGATGTCAATGATATGCTCATATTGATTCAGTTCCTGGTGTGAAGAAATCCATACCAACTGGTGAAGCTACACAAACATATCTCCATCCGCAAATTCTGAGACCAAAAACCGGAATCGCTGCTGCCAGGGTAACTTTTCGAAAGTCTCTGCGATGATGCTTCTTTTGTTACTATGCATATTTTCGTCCGTTTATCCCATTTTGCGAGTGCAATTTTGGGAAGAACAGTGAGGGATATAATAAAACACCGTAGCATAATGAGGAAACCTAGCAAAACATTCTATATCAGTCTGTCTATACTGGTATTTCGTACTGGGCTTGGATTGCTCAGTAATATATATCAGCAGATCTTTTTGTCTTCATTTAACGGTATTCATACAATCTGATTAGCAGGTACCGGGTACCTTATATATATATATTATAACTCATTTTATTTTATAACTAATTGTTGCTTATCATTCATACGCCACAGATGTACTATGGAACTATAGCACTGTAACTAACGGTATATCACAGTTGTATCACAAAAGTTGTCGCAGAATCACATGCACTCATTGGCGGAAGGCATACTAGAGGTTTCTCGGAATGAGTTTGTTTATGGTCCGAAGAAAAATATAGTGTTCTAATTTAGATCCGAAAATTGCACAATTCGAACTCGTTTGTTGCATCCAGTACAAGGGTTATGTGACCAAATCCTAAATTCTTGTAAGTAGATGAGATCAGTTTTATTTACCAAATTATGTGACAGCTGCAAATCAATCATGCCAGATATTGCATCGCCAAAAATTATTCATGCCTCGAATATCCGAGACATAGTTGATGATGATACCTGAAGCATCCATCTATAAAAAAACATACAAAGAGCATGCCTGTATATGCATAATGTGGCAAAAAGCTCATTTTTTCGACAATTTTCTTTTATAACTTTGTGAGCATACACACGATTCTTATTTCAGTAGATATATGAAATATATCTAGCCGGTAAAATATTTGAATTTTTTTTATTTTTTATAGCCACTTCTTTGAGTGGGTCACCCTGTCCAAGGCCCTGTAACAGCGGCCACTTATAGGCGGACAGGGTTACAATTACTGGAAAGATATGATCTTTTATTGTTCGGCTTAGCCTACCCAAGTTATTACACCCTGGGTTGAGTGGTGGGCGTGGATAAGCGAGCCGGACTCGCCGGGGCTCGAACCCGAGGTCTTCAACCTGCGATGCCAACATGTTTACCCACTAGGCCATCGCGCCCATAAAAATTATTTTTAGTCACAGATTTGCAGTCCAATCTCTACTGACTTCAAGGCATTTTTTTGAATTTTTTTTTTTTTTTTGAGTATTCCTAATCGCCTCGTTCTGCCTAATTGTTTTTTAAGCTTTTCGACTTCCTCTTTCAATTTGATATTATCCTCCAACGCTGCAGAATTTTGTCGACTACATCGCCCGAACGGAACGGTACCAGTCGTAGAATGAAAAGGAAAAATTATGCTTTATTTGAAAAGAGCGATAATGAATAAACAACGGAAAAATTACACTTTTCTAAAAAATGGAGGCGAATACATGCAGCAGTTAATCGACCGAATGATTACGTCTTTCTTCTATGTTGACCACTTCGGATCGTTCTCAATTTCTCAATATATTGCCCAGATTCTAAAGACAAATTAAATATGTATGCCAAAGCAGTAGCACAGTTCCAAGGCATTGCTCTTATCGCAGGTCATCTTAAGGTCATACTTTGTTTTTACGTCGCTTGATTTTGTAAAACGATATTTTTCATAGTAAGTATGCTTTTTCTTCTGCAATTTGGCAAGTCTATTATCAAACCATTTGTCACTTGGCTTACTGGAACTTTTTTTGAGCGGAACACATTTGTTGAAAGTGTGCTTGAATTTTTCATTGAACAAGACAAAAGCGGCATTCGTTTTTTTCACAGTATACATCAGTAAAGTCGAGTTCAGCCTATTAGCGTTCGTAGAGCGAGACAACAGAAACAGCACGCCTGTCCGCTAGATCGTCAGCTGTTTCTGACGCACTTAATAGTCCATCGAGGACATTTTTTATGTTCGACAGCAGCAACGCTTACTGATAAGCTTCATTTGATGAAGTATTTTTATTCATATTAAAATATTTTAATAACAAACAGTACATGAAAAAATGTCGTAATGCAGCCAGGACCTAATTAGACGTTTTACCTGGCAAAGGGGAAAAACAGGCACACATAAGTCACGTGTCACACATAAGTCACATAACTTCTTGTTATGGAATATGTGTATAAAATCTTAATTTGGCAAACCGTTTTCATGCAAAAGTCTGTTGTTGTTCTTGAAGAAATCAAACAAAAAATCTTCAGAGCTCTACAAACCATAGTAAATATATCCCAACTTTTGATGGAAAATCGATATACTTTGGGTGAAACTTCAATGCCTTTTTTTGGATGAAGCGCAACTAAGGTCCCCATCCACATTGTATTGGAATATCATGATTTCAACACTTTATGCAAAAATGTAATACTGCTAGATTAGATATTTATATCGTGGAATTAAATATATACATCGGCTTTTGTGGGTTGGCAGTCGAATCGTACCCTGATGCAACAGGAAAAATCAGAAATAGCAGATTTATCCCATAAATTGAAATTTAACCCGGAGCAGGCATTTTAGTTCAAGACGGAAAAGGACGGGATTTCAAGTGCCTATTAATGATAAAATGATTAGCGTGTTTTATTATCATAACTATTTCCATGAAATTTACTTTTGGTCCACAGACTACAAAATTCACAGAATTTCGAGCAGCGCAACTGCTACACCAAAATTCGTAAGCAGCCAAGTTCTCACGAATATGCAGCAAGGGTTCGAATTGACCAATCTTGATTTTTCAGGGTACTGATTGACCGCCAACCGCTTTCAAGAGCACAATTTTGTGATACAGGCCTATTTTCTCCAGATGTCTTCTAGTGTTTTATGCATGCCTTTATATAGTATTACTCATGAGTGATTTTGGATTTGGAATTAATATAGAGATGGTGTGTATGTACACATTTGAACAAACAAAGTCAACAGCAAGTGGAAGATAAATGATTAACGGAATGACGATAATGGCAAATGGAAGCAATATGTCAAAAACAAACGCTTCGACCCTGAAAATTATAAAAAATTTAGCTCATGGACTATAAAAGGACATCAAATAATATTTTTAGAAAACCAACAAATATTGTCCAAAGTATTGATTCCTCTTCCACATCTTCCGATCTTTTATTGCCTGGTGATACACGAGATAACTTTTCTTCTGATAATGACTTATACTTTTCAGAGTCTTCTGCATCAGGGTATGGATCAACATAATTCGGATCGATATAAACACTTAGTTGAAAAGTGTTGAAATCATCTAAAATGTATCCATAAACTCCAATACCAATAGGTCGGCTCTGACTTGGATATATTACTACTTCATCAACACCACATGTTGTAGACTTTAAATCATAATATTCCCAAGTTGGTTTCAGTGAGGAAGATGAAACATACAAATCGGCATCCCCTGTCAAAGTCTCCAACTGTATCACAACACATCCATCCAACATCAGCCTGAAAAGAAAAAATACAGCCTAATGAAGTTAGTGTCAATAACTTCGATTTCAGATAAAGATTGATTATGAAAAGCACTCATGCAGTAGTTTTATTTATATATTACTATAAAACAAATAGCTTGCTCTAGTAGCAACACATTTTCATGACAAGTTGGAATAAATTCACTGTATACATGAGCATTTTATCAACAACAAGACCTTGAAAAGTGCATTAGGATCACCTTCTGTTAAAGCTTCAGAATGAAAGCCATATATTCGTTGATGTTTGTTAATCCGCTTGAAATTATATTCTTGTTATCATTCTAGGCAGATTTCCCTTACTGCACATTATAGTGGTTCAATTCTGTTTGGGTTGCTTTCAATTCAGATTAAAATTGTTGGTACCAGTACTGCAGCTCTATGCCCCCTAAGTCAAGTTTCTTTTAATGCTTCTGGGCGTCATACATTAGAAAAAAGTTATACAAGACCCATTTAATTTAAAAGACTCATCTCATTCTTTTTAATACTATGAAAAAAATTCAAATTTTAAGGGTCATGCTATGATGCAATAAAAAATTTAATGTTCTAAACGAAAAATATGATTTCGAAATTGATATGATTTCGAAATCAAAAGACATTCGATTTTGGCCATCCCGAATCTTAGACTGGAAACACAGTTATACAATAATTGGAAGGATTTCACACCATCGCAATATTGCACAAATGCTTATAATGTACATGAACAATTACTTTGAAAACTGAAAATACCCAATATCCTAGTATTGTCATGCATACCTGTAATAAGAAAAGTTTCCGCTACCAACTACACCTTGGAAAGACTGAACATGAGATAATTGGCCATCGTTATAATAAGCACAAGTTGATTGCAGTGTCGCTACAAATAGCAATAATATCAAAATCGCCATTTTTCAAATAACTATTATCATAGTCAATTCATCAAATTTCCTGGATGATTGAGCTACCTTCCAATCATAATCTTGGCCATATCATTCAATTCAGTAATGAAAAAATTAAGCACTCTAAAAAGAAAACATTTCAATTTCAGGGACAAGGTTTTTGTCTTAACTTGGCCATTTTAAAGATTTTTTCTGTGCACAAACATGGTTGTTGGAGGATCTTATAACCATTGGTTATATGAACCGCTGTTCACCGACGAGGTGTCCAGTAATTTTCCCACACATCACAATCATCCAGCGGCGAATTTGAACCCAGCATGTTAAAGTCAAGGTACGTAGCTCCAAACAAAAGCCTAACGGTTTACTGACTGACTATAGGGTATCTTGTCCCGATCTCAAGGAGTACTAAGACAGTACAACTTTATTTCAACTTCTTAATGCAAATTCATAATAATACACAATACAGACAACAAAAAGGGAGAGCAAAATCTAGAAAAAAACATATTTCACATGCTACCCTTACTCGCATACACATACAGTCAAACACAACAATAAGAACTATCTCAAAACTAATAGTTATTAAGTGCAAATGAAGAGAAAAACAAATTCGAGCCAATTGTGCCGAAAATATGTGGATGGTCTGAACTAGAGACGTGCAGTAATTAGCAACAACAATAAATAAAACAAAACAGGATTGTTAAAGTCGGTCATCGACCAGTGCAAAAACAAAACAATTATATACAAGATATTTTGGACATTTCTAAAAATTTGCAATGTACATCTCAGAGACAATGTCAGGTGATGCTTTCGGGCGTTGAGTCTTTAAAAATCCATTGCACATTGGCTATATCTTCATGGTATAGAGAAGACTGACATAATGCCAGCTATTCTGCTACTCGAACACCCAAAAAAAATTGGTCCCATCAGGAGAAAATTTGGCAAATACTTCATATTTCATGATATATCTCTTAATGGAAGATTGAAATGTTTCTTTCCGAGTGTCCAGTAGACAAACTTTAGAAAAACTTCACAATCATCAATACTGCTTTGAAATAGCCATGTTAATGATTTCAAAGCATTTTTGTATATCAAAACAAAAATGAAATGGCCATTTCGGACATTCGGAGAAAACAAAGATTCTACTGGTGAACACAATCAGTTGAATGCTGTGCTTTGGCAGATACCGTATCTCAAATGTGACATGATTTCAAGGAAAATTCAACGGTAGTAGTTTACCTTTACTGTTTAGATATCTGTTCAATTTTAGATAAATTTTTTATATATCTTTCAAAATTTACTGAATTTATGTGGTCCCTCATAAAAATTAGCTAGTTAGCTCGCGTATCTTAGTTCACTTTTTATATACAGAAATACGCAAAAGTGCTAAAAATTAGCATGGACGAAATCATTTTTTTAAACATGAAATTGTTTCCAAATATTTAGGTGATTTATGATGAAGAAAGTCACTGCAATTCTAAACAAGATACCGGTAGGTCTGGCCTAATGTTTCCATAGGCACACCTTCCTTGACTGCTTGAGCAATTTTACAAAACCATATCCTTTGGTTTAGGAGAGAATTTCATTTTCAATATGCTCTGTGCTGCAGAGAGTCGAGAATACAGCTTAACCTCCCCGACCTTTCACATCAAGTTTTACAATTTTGCAGATACAGAATGAAAATCAAATTCTCTTTCAGAGACTACTCTAGGGCCGAGAATACAGCTTAATCATAGTCAGTTCCAAGTCGAGGTGAAGATTTTATCATATTTATCAACTTATCATATTTCTTATTATTTCCTGTGCATGGACATAGATTGTGAACCACTGTGCACCAGCAGCGAGTGCATCATCATCCCTTACAGTATTCAAACCTGTGTCTATGACAATCAGACAAGTGTAACTCTAAGCTTATTCCTAACGCTTTGATTGAGCTACTGTAACCGGGCATCATACATTCGTTTTGTTAGACCCAAGCTTCCTGAGGATATGGGTTGGAATGACCGGTATGTCACCTGGATACTAGCCTATACAGTATAGCCTAGTATTGCTAAAAAATTGGAGGGCTGAAAAGCCAACTAGATTTATTACCGTACAACATCACAGCGATCATATACCAGTAACTCGTTTCAAGAAGGAGCGTTTCAATATTCATACATATAGTATGCCTACAAAATTACACAATTTCAACAACCTTATTTTACCCACAAGCTGCTCAGTTCTGTATTGCAGATTGGTGGCATATCCCAGAGGTTCCGTTTCTGTGGAAAACAAGCCCCGTTTCGGTAATACCGGAACCGCAGAAACCAAATCGACGTCTTCTGCTCAGGTGCTCTTATATAGTTTTTTTAAACTAGCTGCGGACCAAGATAATGTATTAAAGCGCATATTCAATATTAAAACTGTGTAATCCTGTGAACTTAAATATTATTAAGTATTAAAATAAATGAAAGACACTGTATATTGATAGGAAAAGTTGAAAATACTTTCCTCTTTAACCTTTTTCTATTCTAATTTTTTGTTCAAAATTTTTCTCCCTCGGTTGGTATTTTGTCAGGAAATTGCGCATAGGCTATTCCCTTTTGTCCAAATTTTGTACCGGTCACGGTATACAGTATTATTATAACCAGGTTACCGGTTTTATTTTGCATTCTGTTCTATTTTTCCTATTTACTTTGTTTGATATGGATCAGCTGGACGACTATCATTGAATTGTTTATTATGACGTTGCAAGAGTTTTAAAGAAGCACAAAGAAGCTGCACGTGGACAACAAAATAGATTACCACATATAAACGCACTTTCTACTACTACTATACTTCGAACCTCATAAATTTTCGTACTGGGAAAATGTGAAGAGCTTATTCATCTTTTCTTCATGGGACTGCAAAAGATGCTATACCCGGTCCTTAATAACAGTCGATGGAACAATTTTGATTTAAGAAAAATAAAGTATAAAAAATTGGCATTTTGATACAAGACCAATATACATTGGGCAGTCCGGATCACTAGGACATTTGGTGTTACAATATTTGATTTGATTTGTCCGCGCTGACTGGTACGTTACCGTAGCAAAATATTGCCTTGCTGATAACGCAGTGTTGTAAGGTTTTGTTTATATTTTCATAAGTTGCGAAACTGCCGTGGTTTCAAATATAAACAGGCAGTGTATTTTCATGTTTTATTCATTTTTTGCTTGCCAGTGAGTTTGAGTGCGAGTGAATGTGGGGTGAATAGGCTCATGAATACGTTTTACGTTTAAATGTTTTTCAGGGAAAGGCAAAATAAACTTACTTACTATGTAAATTTAGAATCTCAATCTCGTTCAGACACTGGACAGATTTTCACTCCGATTTTCAGGGTACTTTCTAAACACATTGTCTTTTTATTATTTTGATATGAATTATGTGTGTTTTTGTTTGTAAATCATTTTAAAGTATATGATTTAAGTTGATTCACAGTGATTTACTCATTAATCGCTTAGCGGTTTTGCCGTGGAAACCATAAATCAAGGAAGAAATTAGAGTTGGAACGAGCCTTTCCCAGAGCGTCGAATTCCTTGTTTACTTCCCGACTGGAAGCCAATCATTGATTTGTTCATGATAACGTGACAGTGCAAGTTTAGAATCTCGCTCAGGCAGATTTTCAGGCTACTTTGTAAACACATCGTCGTTATAGTATTCTGATGTAATATATTATGTCTATGTCTATTTAAGTTGAGTTACAGCAATTTTTTCATTATTCGCTTTATCGTTTTACTATGAAGTCCATAAATGAGAGAGATGATCGGAATAGACGAGGTGTAAAACTCCAATCGAGTGCGAGGAATGACCTGTTTTTCACTTTATCTTTTTACTCAAAATCTCATTCGCGTAATCTTACGCAGCAACACACAGTAGCATTCCCAATATATCTTGTTAAACCTCCCCCGTTGTTAGGTGTAGGTCCATAATTCTCAGTTGTTCTTGCCACTTCATTCGGGTGCCCGATTAGCTCAATCGATGAAGCGTTGGGAATACGCTTCGAGCTGCCTATTTCTGATCGTCATAACGCAGGTTCGAATCCCACGAGGGCTGCTTATTATGGACGCCTCGCCGGTGCACGGTGGTTCACGTAAGCGCCGCTTACGGCTTCCTCCACCAACCAGGTACGGGGAAAATGAAGGAATAGGTTAAAAATTGTGGGGCCAACGGTCGGGGGAGATCAAAAAATATACGGTACCCGATGGGAGCCTAATTCTTTAAAAAGTCGTATGTGATGCCGTTTTTACCAATGTGCAGGTAACCTAGTTGGTAACAATTCGTGTTTTACCTTTTGCACATTAAACGAAAAACAATATTACGATGATGATTTTGTCTAAAAGTAGAAAAGAGTCAGACAGGCACTTTCTACAATTTTAATTCTTTGTATTTTTTTCTGATGACTGGTATCGTGTACTACCCCTTCAGATTAATTTTGTGGCATTTCGCCCTTGAAGTGAGAATTTTTGTTCCATTTTCATAAAAGATTTTTCGTCCCTCTGGTGCGCAAATACATTCTGCTGTCTGATTTCGCTGTTAAAATGAGTATTTCTGTCTCATTCTCAAATAATTTCCGCGCACCTTTGCCGTGCTCATTTTTTAAATTCGAAAGCATTGTTTGAATCGGGGGAGATCAAAAAATATACGGTATAAAGCCCGATGGGAGCCTAATTCTTTAAAAAGTCGTATGTGATGCCGTTTTTACCAATGTGCAGGTAACCTAGTTGGTAACAATTCGTGTTTTACCTTTTGCACATTAAACGAAAAACAATATTACGATGATGATTTTGTCTAAAAGTAGAAAAGAGTCAGACAGGCACTTTCTACAATTTTAATTCTTTGTATTTTTTTTTCTGATGACTGGTATCGTGTATTACCCCTTCAGATTAATTTTGTGGCATTTCGCCCTTGAAGTGAGAATTTTTGTTCCATTTTCATAAAAGATTTTTCGTCCCTCTGGTGCGCAAATACATTCTGCTGTCTGATTTCGCTGTTAAAATGAGTATTTCTGTCTCATTCTCAAATAATTTCCGCGCACTTTTGCCGTGCTCATTTTTTAAATTCGAAAGCATTGTTTGAATGACGAAAAAAGCTTTGCCTCCCGACAATTTTTTTGATTCACCGCTACTACAAGATGTAGTACCGGTAACTGCACTCCATACAGGAAGCCTCCCATAAGAACTGAACTCCCACGTTGAAGTGCAGCGAGTGGCACAATCACGAATAAAATAAGTCATATGCTGTTGTACATATATTTGAACGGATATATTTGAAAATGAAATTCAAATAATGAAAACATAGACGCAACCTAAAAATGTAGGTTTCTCGGAAATGATCGATACACACAACAACAACAACAAAAAATGAAAATAATCAAGTATTTTTGATAGGAAAATGACAAAATGATCTCAACGGTTTACACAATGAATTGCATCCTATTAGAATTGTGCGATCTTCATATTGAAAAGTATAGGCGCACAGAGCTGTAAATTAATACTTGTGGGTGGTGGCGACCTACAAAGTTGAATTATTTTATTTATAAGATGTATATTTTTTCCATCGGAATGGTGTTCAAGAAGTATAAGTAAATTAATATGAACGTTAGAGTTCGCCTGTTCAAATTCTAAGTGAATGTGCCAGAGTTTGGCGACGCGTTCAGCAGACCTTTCGCATATAAATATCCCTCACCGGATTCGAACCCAGGACGTCACAGGTGTGCGAAGCGTATTTCAACGCTTTAACAATTGATCCAGCCAAACACCCACTACGGTAACAGTATACAACCTGAATGGAACTTTGGACTTGTATAGGAAGTATCGTACCGTCTGTGACTCGTGTAGATCAACACGATCAACCAGTGGGAAGGCAAGGAAATTCCTAATCACAGAAGTTCACAGAAAAAACTTCTTGCATAAAATTTTGTGACACAATGGAGATTTTACTGCGAATGATTATGAATGGGTAGCCAATCGCGTTGACCGGCCGCTGCGCATTCCGGGGAAAACTATGGGGACGAGTAGGGCTTCAGCTGGAATCTTCGTTAGGAAATAAATTCGTCGATCTTATGACGATTACATATTGATACCACCGTGTAGACGTCAGAAGGAGTGTAACGAGAAAAATTCAACTCCACGGCAAATCGCCAAGGAAAATACGAAAAGAATCCCAGTCACCCCACTTATAATTAAAAGAATTTCGGAGAAAAGGAACAAGTAATTGTATGCTATGTAATTCTGAAGTAAAACACAGATCCAGTCTTGAAGGAGAATGAGACGAAAAATTAGGCATCAAATTCTACCAACTGTGTCAATGACTCAGTTGTGGCAAAATCAATTGCAGTTGCTTTTAATAGCTTATGGGCATGTGTGAGCCCAAATTCCGCGAGGAAGTGTTGGGACAGCAAATAAATTTCAACTGAAAAAATATATTCTAATAATGATTTCTCCTAAAAGCGTGGCACGAGAAAATTTTAAGTTTTCTCACAACTTAAGGGTTGATTTTTTTCAATTTCTAGTCGAAATACATTTTTTATGACAATATGGAAGATGAAAACGAATTTCTAGGCAGATAACGATCGGCCCAATGTTATCGGAGGTGGCACATTTTCCGCGTCGTCAAAACTTTTTATGTAGTAAATGGTGCAATGCAAGTTTCAACAAAAAATACTTTTGTTTCACTGATCATGGCGTTATAAGTTGATCAACAACATCTTTTAATTTCTCAACTTCAGTTTTCCAGATATGCCCACCATTTTTGCCACTGTCGTGCGTCTTCAGAATCGCCTTAAAGTATTTTCTGCGTGTTTTGAGAGCCATCGGCTTTTCTTAGATCATTTTTATAATAATATATACACATATAATATATTTAAATTCGCGTTCTAAGTCATTAGTAGCCAGGGAAATAACAACATCGGATGCATTATTGAAATTTTGAGTAGTTTTGAAATTTTTTTTTTATATAAATTTAAATTATTATTATTTATTATTATATAAATAAATTTAAATGATTTGCCCGAAAAAGCTTCAGGATTCTTTTACTTTCTTTTGGACATTTAAAAGAGTTATCCACGATTTACTTCGTAAATCCAAAATGATTTTTCCTGTTGTTATAGTTCATAAAATTACGGAAAAGAAATAACCGCTCAGAAATTTTGATATATTTCATGTCCGAAAAGGATAGATTACACCGATTTGCCGACCAAAAAACAATGGTCAAGTTATCGATTATCTCAATCCAATACCTTCCAGTTTCAATCCCCGAATTCCATATAACTATCCACAACTGTTCGATATATTTTGTGTTGAGAATTTTCCATTTTGTTTACAAACTGGAAATAAGACTTTTTGATATTGTTTTTCATTTAATGTGATTTCAACAAACGACAACTTCTATCGGGATTCGTCATAACAAAGCCCGTCACAGAAACAGTCGAGCAGCTGGACAAAGTTTTTATCCGGAATGCCAAGCACACAAGAGGTACTTGAAACAACCGTACTATCAACTTTTATTACGCTCCCTCTCTGTACCGCGCATTCATCACATTAAAAAGCGTTCACATGTTTTTTCTTTTGATCTAAGATCCTGCCACTTGAAATTTCGCATGATCGGACCAACACTGAGAACCAATGAAGTCCGCAATTATTAACAATCTCAGGATTGGATGAATATTTCATCCGTGCGATTTTATTCTGCAGCGCTACATGAGTAAAGTACCGATAACAATTTTAGTTTTCTGTGATACCGTTACCGATACACTAAAAAGCTGAACAGTGCGTTAAATTCCTGAAAGAAAAAAACTTTTTGCATACAAATGTTCTCAAAATACAATAATCTACATTTCCCTGATACTAAATACACGGGAAGATTCGCAAAATACAAATATACAACACCGATATATCGTCTCAAAATTGAATATTTCGAGTAGGCTAGCATTTGTCTCATGATTTGTTACTCTGTTTGTTATTCAATGCTGCAAACTTTGCTATTCTGAAAACCCGATAGTTAGGTGGAGACAGCAAAAAGAGATCAATGATGTAATGATAATAGTGGGTTCAGTGGTAGGAGGCGCTAACTATTCTCTATTAAAACTTCACAATTTATTACACAAAGTCTTCAATCGTTTTCAAACAAAATAAAAATACTCCATAATATGTTTCGAAATATGCTACGAAAGTATGCAGTTTCAGTGAAACCAGGAGGGAAATACACAATTCCAGAAGACTTTTTAGTTAAACTCATTTTGGATGAGACTCCTGCATATATATTATAATCAAAATATTAAGCTGCTGTTTCATTTCATTACCAACTCAATTTATACACTGCTTACCGATTACCAGCATTTTGGAGTTGAATAACTTGTCACTTAGCATAAGGTTGTGTTTCTAAACCCTGGATTCAGCTGAGGTTTTTTTTTTAATTCCAATTATATTTATTGAAAGCTTGCTCCAAGCATGGCCGAAATCACTGCATGAAATAAACAAACTAATGGCCGCTGATATTGCAAAAAGCAACTACAAAATGTGATAATATAGCAACTGTCTCAAACCGACACTCAAGAGGAAATCTTCCCTAATAGAACTGAACTGCAATAAAAAAAATGCAGTGAGTTGTATTCGCACTGGGCGGTGGTGAAACCATCTACTACATAGAATTCGGATTAATCGCTGTCCCAACCTTGGCAAAAAGCTGTTTATTCTGAAAATATAATAAATTTTGAAAAATTGTATTGTGTTGATACACAAAACTAAATCAGGTTGTATGTTCTATAAAATCATATTAAGAGCAACGATGGGAATCTGAATTGTTTTTTATTTTATATTTATGACAATTCATTCATCTTCTATATGTACGCAATTCATTCTTTAATCATGTATATACTTAAATGCCAGTTTAAATATTTCAGTGGAAAATATTTGTAATTTAAAAACAGGAAACGCGATGGCCTAGTGGTTAAACATGTTGGCATCGCAGGTGGAAGACCTCGGGTTTGAGCCCCGTCGAGTCCGGCTCGCTTATCCACGCCCACCACTCAACCCAGGGTGTAATAACTTGGGTAGGCTAAGCCGAACAGGAAAAGGTCATATCTTTCCAGTAATTGTAACCCTGTCTGCCTATAAGTGGCCGCTGTTACAGGGCCTTGGACAGGGTGACCCACTTAAAGAAGTGGCTATTAAAAAAAAAAGAAAAAAAAAAATCTCATGCTTACAAGCGCATCGATGTTATCGCCAAATACGAGCCAATGCTAATACTAACACACTAAAAACGCCCATATGCAGACGAATCAGTACACACCAAATAAAATGTTTTCTTTTTTTGCATAAATTATTAAATATATTAAAAATGTTCATATCCTTGTAATCGTTCCATCGTACATTTGAGCCACTGATTGATCGTGTTGCTCAAACTAAAAAAATTCTAAAATAAAACAGATACACGGATTTGAACTATCATCTTCGATATACTGTGGTCGGTATGATTATTTAAATATTGTTGATGTAGGAAACGGAAATATCGAGTGAAAAAAAACAAAATGGCGATATAAGATGAAAAATTTCAGAATGGAAACTGTGAGACCGAATATATTATGTCTTCTAGTTGTTTCTTTGTGTGCCTGTGTTATAGTTTTTGAATATGTCCCTTTTTGATAACGTTAATGTGCATGTTGGATGGAGTGAACCAGGCAAAGTATAATAATTTTGTGATATGTTGTTTTACATTAAACAAAGTCAGGTTTCTAAAATTAATAATAATTCTTTTTTCGGTTATATTGACCTTTTAATCTATTTTCAGGGACATCGAAAACGAATTTATTCGATATAGTAGAAGTTGTATTTTTTAAACATTTTATTTTATAAAAAATCGGTCAGCGCAAGATTGCAAATGACGTATCATACAAGAAGTGTTTTGAAATCACTAGTGTGCCGGGTGGAAGGATAACTAGGCAATGATCATTCCCAAAAGCTATATGTTAATGCTGGTTTAGAGGTAAGCAAGACCAACACGAACAAGAAAGCAGTAGGAAGATGATGACTTCCAAACTTAAGGGTCCGGAGGAAAAACTCCTGGCAAAAGTGTCTTTGAAGTGTGGAACCATCACAGTGAGTAAATGTGGACAGGCGTGCGTGTTCGTGTGGACAGTTAATATTATGTTCGGAGAAACGAAAATCAGTTTCACAGTATAATGTTCGGCAAATCCTTCAGGAAAAGTCATATTCTAAATCAATTGGCTTCCAAGGATAAAACAAAATAATGACGTATATATTAATTGTTTTCTGATATTTATGTTCACTTTTTTTTACAAAAGTATATTTTTCATCCCGGTCTAGAGCGGACGAATGTATCAGATATTGCATATTCGAATTATTTTTGCTATTGGCCATCCTGTCGAACCTATTTTGAATTTGTCTGATTGATTTCAGTCAGACTTATTTGTATGGGATAATTTGGCAGTTGATTTGCGCGGGAAGTTGCGTGTTTATTTTGAAGTATGCTAAACTTTTCCGCAAAATCTCGAAGCGAACACTGGGGTTCAAGCTTTATTATATAGCTTGCCTAAAATAAGTGCAATACTGAATTGAAAATGCGCACAAAATGAGCACTACAACATAGTTCAGCTGGCGCTTAAGGGTGGAAACGGAGCCTGCTCCCTCTTGAGGCCGGGTGTGAAGTACTCTTGTCTCCTCGTCGTTACCCGAAATCGAAAATTGCGATTCGGTAGAGTAATAGACCATGTAATATATATTTTATCACTGACAGTTCACTCGTATGTTAGTTTAAGTGAAATCAACTACTAATTTGGTCTCCTTTTTACATCCAAAAATCATCCCTAAAACAGAAAATGAAATATATAACAAGACAAATGGGACACGATGATGTAGTTATTTGCAGCCCAGTAGAACCATTAAGATATATTTTGCCTGAACTTAAAGCAGGAATAGATGTTTGGTGCTTGCCAAGTCACACACTGGCAAGATGTTGCACGATATTTTGACGTAACCTTAGCCATTCACAGTATTTCAATTAACTGTTTAACCAATATAATTTCTATATTATAGGAAAGAGACAATATTGTATAAATTCTTTTAGTCTCTCAATAGAATGTAAATCACACAATAAGTATTTGACTAGGATTACTGCGAGTTAATTCAAATAAAAGAATTTTCAATGAAGAATAAATATTCATATTAAGACTTATTCGAAAGATACACAACTCCGTCCAACTTGACCGCAACCTAGAGAACAAATATCAGTTTCTTTACAAATATTACTACAATTTATCTATAAATGTAATATTGCCATACGCAGTTCGTTAACTCGGTGTTTAAGCTATGCAAAATTATTCACCTAACGGGTGTAAATTACCCACATCTTAAAATATAGTGGTATGCGATGCGTATTTCTTCATGCATTCGATTTAAATGATTTGCAGATTTAACATTACAATTACATTTAGTACAATACAACAGTAATTTCAAGGCGTTTGTCGCTGCTATGTTTTAATATCTGCGTAAATCGTTTCACCCGCTCGCACTTGATAAAATGCGACATCAGCGTTTTCCTGCATTATTGCTAGATAGAGCGAGTTGGATTGTTACTGTATGACATTCGTCTACTCTTTGTTTTGTTTAATCAAACTTCAAGATGTGTGGAGCCATGGAAAAAACAGATATTAGGTGAGCTTTTAATAAATTGCCGGTTTAACATTTACAAACGCTTTGACTGCTTAATTTGGCCGAACGGTATGAGAAAATGGCCTATACCTAACAATAATGTTTAAATTTGAGAGAGATTACCCGAGAAATCCCCAGTCTAAGTCGCAAGCTCTGAACAAACAAGGATTAGATTAGAAAAGGATTTGGGTTGTTTGTTAGGTCACCATGATTGTTTTTTGCATAGTCGACTAACAAGTTTTTGTCAATTGTACCATGACAAAAATGAATCTAAGTAAAATATTAAAAAACGTTCAATCTCATAAGCTATAATTTCTCGAATAGAGACACGACAATAGCGGCTACGCCTAATGCACTTTTGCGCCATATTTGATAACAACCGATGCATTTGGTCTATACTTCGTATACTTTCCTCAATAACGGTATTTGTGTATATTTGTAAGGATCAGCCCCTTCTTCTTAAAAAAAACATATTTTACTTTGTAAAATACCTGGCCTTTATTTGTGCTATAACCATTTTTGTTTGTTAGCATTTTCACATATTTCGCGTATTTACTAATGTAATTTTTATTTCTTTCGACTGCGAGAATATATGCCCAAACGTATCGCCAAACCTTATTAAAAAAATCTGTGATGGTTCTATCAATTTTTAATCCAATATCGAAAATGTTTTTTGTTCATTGATGTTTATTAATACAAAGTGTAGATGAGTCCTTATATAAATATATATATATATATTTTAAGCAAGCGAGCGCACGGCATCGGTGCTAGACCTGCGACAAAATGGGAGAGCGATTAGTATGGTTAGGGAGAAAAGAAAGAAATAACCCGCTCGTTTCTAACGGGGAAAGGCGACGGTGTTAAATTTTAGTACACCTTTGTTGCTAGGCATTACATACATCTAGTAGAAATGGCAGCATAATTAGTTGGCTTCTAAAAGATGAGTTAAAGAGATGATTAGGTTGTAGTAGTATTTCTATAAAAATGAACCTTCGCCTTGTTTTTATGTTAATTTTGCTTCGAATATTTATCAGCATATCCGGATTGACATAAACGGACGTAAATTTAATAATATTATTACCGTTTAGTGAAGGTGTTTGATTTACCGAGAACTTTTTATGCGAGAGATGTCACTGAGCCCAAAGCTTCAACAGTCTTCCTCAACTACAACACCGTTCTCTGTGACAGATATATTAAGCCCATTGGGAGAACCATACTCTGAACAGGATCTTCGTAACAATAGTGTTGGTAACGCAGAAAACAATTCCAATAACTCTAATCTTTACAACGGAGGACAAAACCAGATATTAACGATTGATCATCATTCACAATCAAGCTTACTAAACGTACACCACTACGACAGTAATCCAACTACGGGTCCGGGACACTTATCAACTATGGATCCGGGGTCAATTGTCGCGGTTTCAGCGGGTCTACACGTCCCATCCGTAGGCGACCAATCTGTAATGGGATCGATGTCACCCCCAGGTGGTAATTCCAGTGCTTTGCAATTGTATGCTCGGCATCCTATGTCCATTGGATCAACTCAGCACCATCATCACCAACAATTACAAGTTCCATATCAATCCATGAATTCATCCGCTGCCGCCGGTATGAATGGAAGTTATAACTTACATCCTATGCCTCCTACCCAATCATCATTTCACTCAATGGCCGGTACTGCAACAGCTGCAACAGGATATTGCAACGGTGCGATGGGAGATCTCAGCCCGTACGGAAATGTTCAGTCAGCCACCGCCAGTGGATGGTACCCAGCAACTAATCCAGATCCTCGATTCGGAAGTATGCAAAGTAAGTGAAATTTTCATTTCTAATAGTGAATCTTAACACGACCTTACAATCCTTATAAAAACAGCTCATATTTTGTGATATTCCAACGACAACCTGGCCGATTATGGATAAAAATCTAATCTAGTCCCTTATATCACCGATAACAGAGGCTTCAGACTTGAAGTGCTGTTTCAAAATGCAGTTAAGGGCAGCCAAGAGTACATTCGTGTATTGCCTCGACAGGTATCCTTGAGATTCTCCAACCATCTATAATGTAATATCGATATTAGCGAACGAAACAATACTAATAATAATATTAAGTTCGCCAAGATCCACTCCATGGCACTCTGTGTAGATCAGGAAAACAATTCATGCCTTCGAGTAGTATACCCAACATAATATCGATGATGGCAGAGGAGCCGGTAAATGCAAGACAAGATTTTGTAAGAGCCTGAAATTAGGTCCTCAGTGTGTGATGAAGTGTTTTTGAACCGGGGTGAGATGCATTATAGAATTGAAAAGTGGAGAGACCTCTTGGATTTCAGAGTGATCTCCACCTCGGCCTGAAAAAACTCTTGACTATGATCATACAAATTGTATTACAATAGAGATTATAAATTTTACTATGCAAAATAAGCTTTGAAGCTGTACATAATAGGCTCTGAAGAAGAACATACTGAAACTTTGGTGAATTGAGTTGGAATAAATTAGTTTTCCTTGAATTACGGACTAAAATACTAATATTGTTCTTTATTAATCTTTCTCAATCTCTAAACGTAACAAATTCTAATTGTCCTATCTTGAAAAGTGTAAATGCGTTTGAAAAATTCGATTTTTTACTTTAAAAATTATTTAATATTGCCCATATTCAAAACTTGGACACGGTGTGACGGGTTTGATTACATCTCTTACTGGCGAGACATGGCTGCAAACACGGTGTGAATACTATCAGTAGATTTAGGCGTCTGTACTCGACATTGGTATCATGAATAGGTCACCAACACCCATCTTCGGTAAAAAATTACAATGTAACTCATAATTGCTGCGCTACTACCTGTGGTCGGTAGTTTACAAAGATATATTCAATCGAGATATACTGCAGAAGAATGTACATTGCACATCAGATTAGAAACTCCAAGCTGTGACAAGACGGCGCCATGTTAACCGCAAATCAACTTACAAATCTCGACGCATTTATAATATGAATCCGCTGAACAAAATTTTCATGATGGGTACAAGTATGTTTAATAGACATAAACGCGCAAACTTTCAACTGTGAATCTAGAAATTTTGAATTTAAATAGTTAGTTTCTTGGTAAGAGCGTATTGTTCTTAATTATTTTTTTTATTAATTTTATACCTAAAGTATAAAAGCACTTGATAATTATTTCAAACAGAAATCTTTTTTAAAAGTTTAATTAAACTTAGGTCTTGAGTTTTCTTCAATTTACAAAACAATACATTAACAATTAACTTATACACTAGAATATTCATGTGAGCCATGACAAACTTTTCGAGGTGGGAATCCAAACTTTAAATGCCAGTGCAGTTCTTCAGATACTTTTAAAACTGCCTAAATTTTTTTTTGAAATCCTGGGCGCTGTCGAATCTTCTCAAGTTTTTGCTACAATGTGCCATTACGTACTTCACACATGAGACTAGAAAATTTGCAGATATTTTTTATATTCTTAATACGCAAAATTAAGTTTTTTTTTTCAAGTCTTGATGTTGATATTCACGATGCCAACAAAAATGTATGAATTATGTGACCCCGATCCTTTCAAAAATACGAAATAACGTGTGTACTTTTGAAGCAACGAACGAACGCCCTGCAAGATACATCTGGCATAGTCTGGTAATTGTTTGAAAAAAGGATATTTATGATTAGCTCCAGGTAAATGAAACTTCATGCTGAACTATGGTTCATAGTATTTTTTATTTAAAGGGAGGGGGATCAAATGCTGCTTTTGTTATATATTGTAGAATCACTGCGGCCTACTTGCGAAGTTTTGCGACCGAAATTCATACATTAGTCGCGCTTTTCGGAAGAGATCGCCCCGTTCTAACTAGCGCATCATTATTTACCATATAATCAGCAAAGTCAACTCTGGTGAATCGGCAAATAATCTAATCGAATTAGCGTTAGATAACAAAACAGGATACATTTACAAACGGTCTTTCGTCCGCAATGTTTTTGCCGGTCTGTTTGTTCAATTAATGAAGGCCTGGATAAATAACGTTAATACCGACTTATAGAAGGACATCAGATGTCGTGACAAATTCAATTGCTACATTTTCTGCCAAAGAACGACTCTGGTGAACGTAAAAATGACAGGTGAATATTTTAAGCCTAAAATATGGATTTCTAGAAATGGTAATTTCATTACCACGCGTTTAATTCAATTTTCTTAATTGTGGAAATATTTCGAGGGACCTATATTTAAAACAAAATATGGAGCCGTTAACAAAGTTTAATTTCAAGAGAATAAAAAATTATTTGAGTTTCACGTTGTCAACCAAACATTTTTTGTCAAGCACAAGTTACTGACGGATCACACTTTCAAGACGAGCTCTGTCTGTGACGTGTCAAAATAAAGTTTTTCGTTGTTCATATCAATTTTGTTCATAATATTCCGCTTGCAACTACAGTTTTCGAAATAGGATACAACTAATTTGGCATTCACTATTTAAATTCAAAATTATTACAAAAAATTTTCACTTAAAAAAATGCAAAAATGTAAACGCAAAATGTAATTTTTGTCTATATTTTTCCCTAAATTATTGTCGTCTAGGAAACAAAATCGGCGCATTATATATATAATAATTAACTTCAGCGGGTTATTTGCCGACGTAACATTGCGTGATTTGGCGGTCTGTCAGCAAGACTCCGACTACCATTTTGATGACATCGAGTATTTGTAATTCGACCTGCGCGGCCATTTTGAAATTCAATGCCCGGAATCAGTGCAACTCAATCAGTAGTGATGTACATTAGAAATCCCCGAAGCGAATGTAGGCCGTAGAAAGCGGTCTGCAGAATTGTGATGGAAATCAGTTCCTTTCCCGGTATATGTAATGTATTCTATCGTTGTACTCTTTGTGCGGTATCCAATCACAAATTTTATTTTATTTTGTCAAGCATGAGACACTGATGGACCGCGCCGAAGCGTCGCGTTCCATCAGTGACTTATGCCTAACAAAACATGTGGTCATATAACTTTTCTGATTGGGTAAAATGTTCGACGTTTTTCATGTTTCCCGCCCCGGAAATTAAGCATCATCGATTTTCATCGATTTCGGTTATTGTCGCACACAAATTATTTTCTTTAATCCGTTTTCCTGCAAAGAAAATAATGTCTTAATTAATAACGCGGAATTAGATCGGATATGTGAAGATGATAAAATCGTTAGAGAATTTTGAGGATTAACCGTAGATACTTTAGCAAATACTATTCAACGTGAGGTATTGTAAAATAAAATAAAAAAATATTGTACACTTTAACGTAGTTAATTAGCTGTCGGTTCTATTTGCAACGAAGCTAAATGCATATTAAAACAACTTTGTGTGATTTTGCTGTTCCACTGAATAAATCTGTGTGCACGAGCTTTAATTAAATAGTCCTGACGTTTTCCTGCGTATTCTAAGGGGCGACTAGAAGAAACGAAGAATCGATAGATACTTTTACCATCGCCCATGGATGATACCACTCACTGCACTTTAACATGACTGATCAAGTCCATTTAAAATGTTTCCCCCTGTTGGCAGTAAATCTTAATTTGCCGTAACCAACTTCCCCTCTGAGTACTGCATCCGGCCTTGATTAGAGTGATTTTTTATATGAAAATAAAACGCAAATTAAGGAAAAAGAAAGCAAACGCCTTTGAAATGGCAACATATTGTCATTTGAATAAAATATTTAGAAGTGTTTTTTATATAGATGTGAATATTTTTCATGCGTCTGATACAAATGATCAACCTGAAATTTTTCCTACCATTCCCCGTGCTTCTTTTTGCCATTTATTAAAATTTTACTCGTAACCAGTCATAAATCGTTTAAGACAAGGTTTGTTGAGTATGAATCACAAATAAATCGCGCCGTCATGGCGCAGTTGTGGCGCATACTCAACAAAATAAAATAGAACGAGAAATTTATATTCTTCTACGAATATTTACTAATTGGAAAATGTAAAGCAAAAAACTGAGAATTTGTTTTGAGACAGCCTGATTATTCTACCTAATTTACTTTTGAAATACAGAAAAATAAAGCTGATAATCATCAATATGTGAATAAATATTTTAAATTTTAGTGTCAAGATATCTGAGTCCATCTCCAGGGATGGGTATGAACGCATATGGAATGAATATGATGGGAACTACTGGAATAGATGGAATGCACAAACCCATTCTTCCGTCATCACAACGTAGAAAAAGAAGAGTTCTATTCTCGCAAGCTCAGGTAAAAAAACTAAGAAAAATTATAGTTTGAAACGTATCCTGTTCTAAACACAAACGTATCTGCAAAAATCAATTTATAGAAAATTGGCAGTTGATTTATTCTCTTTTCAATGTGTGACTGATGACCTATGTCGTCAAAACGCGTTTTGAATGTATTTTTGTTATCGCGAATAAAGCTTCGCCGACGAAAGATATTTCGGTTTGCCTTTCGCAATGCATAAAGTCATTTTATTTATAACCTCTCGATTTGTTCTGCTATAATTTGTGTTAGACAAAATAATATTTTGGTTAAACATTATTCAATATTTAAACGTAAAATGAAATAATAAATGATATAAAATTTCAATATTTTTGTTTACGAAGTGTAGAATAATAGCCTACAATATATTTGTCAAGTATTATTGAAATGTGATTCTGGTCACATCATAAAGATTCTGGCAACAAAATGGCGTCTGCTGTCTGAAAATTCTAGTGCTAGTATATTAAGATATAACAATAACCAATAAGTGTTTGAAATTAAAATCTTAGTCCACAAGTTGTCTCATAAATATCGGTGGTCCTGCATTCAAACATATCGAGAAATCAGAAATGTTGATGATTGTTGGTGTTTCTTTTTGAGAAATTTCAGTAACACACAAATGCTCTGCCGAAGGCACGCTTGGAGATTGGATTAACGCAGATCGTTCATAAAGGCCGAAAGATTGCGCTTACACGACTGCATCACCAGGACAAATAATAATTTGCTATTGGAATGTTTTAAACAAGAAATGGTGGGCGTTTTATGTTTTAGTTTCAAAAATGGTGATTTCAAAGTGTTCATAATGTTTTCTAGGTTTTCGAATTAGAACGTCGTTTCAAGCAACAGAAATATTTATCTGCGCCGGAGAGAGAACATTTGGCTCAAATGATCAGGCTGACACCAACACAAGTTAAAATATGGTTTCAAAATCATCGATATAAAAACAAGAGAGCTTTGAAGGAAAAGGGGAGTGATGGAAACGGACAAGCATCGCAAGCAACAGTAAGAGAATAAAGTAATTTTCAGTTCGTGTTTATCTTATATATTCCTATTTGATATTATTTGATCACTAAAAATGCAATATGTCGGTAGTGTGTTAAGCAAATTTTTAAATTTGAATTCATAAGTCAACTGGTACAATATTTATGTTTTGTGGGAAGATGATTCCAAAACGTTAAATTAAGACAGTGTAATATCCTGATATATCGGCGCAGTAGGTTGTTTTAAACGATTTATTTTCAGAACTGAGACTTTGGGCAATCATTATCTAACGTTCACATGTTAGAAACATTTATATGCAATTACAACAGAAAGATACATTCAAGTCTCCGTTACTCGAAACTAGTAACCGATATCCGAAGCGTACGAAAACGATACCTTATAAATATTTTTTATTATTGCGAGAATGATATTTCTGCCTCAATCCCGCTATGCTTAGGGATGGACAATTCGATTCGGTGATTCGAATGAATTCGAAGTAGAAATAATTCGAATCAACCGTGGATCCGTCATAGGAATAAAAACATGCTAACTGAAGTCGAATTTTACATTTTTAACCACAAAATGCATTCGATTTTGTTCAAATATGCTGTGTAACTTTGCTCTTCAAATTTGCTTTGATATCTTATTTGTCTATTTTTTTAATTCGTATTGAAAAAACGTTCGATAATTTTCTAGACCCAACAATCAAGCGATAATTCTCCTCAGAAAAGCCAAAGTCAACATCAATCACATTCAATAATTCAGCAACAAACATACTCTCCAGACGTCGCATCTCAACCTGGGATATCCGAAGGAACTCCGTTACATCAGACCAACGATTCTGCTATCAACATTGAGCACGATTCTCAATCACCGAGACGTGCAGTGGTACAGGAATTAATCGTGGCTGAAGAAACAAAACATTGCAACGGTACAAATGGAAGTAACTGTCACATGCCGACTGATGTTAGCGACGGAGGGGACACATCCGTACATCACAGTTCTACACAGGAGGTTATGAAAATCAACAGCGACACAAACTCAGCGTATCCTTACACAAACGGGCATGTGAAATCCGAAAATTGTACCAATATCAACGACCAGTCCTTGTGTGTCGGAGGACACTTGATTTCTCCATCAATTCAAGGTCATTACACTAGTACATCAGACAACCAACAGGATCTCATAAGTGTCAACGTTGCATCACTTGATTCGAACAATTTATCAAGTATGCCTTACCATCCGTTGCCTGCTGCACACCATTCCCTTACTGCAGGAAATAGCGTGGGTAACAATTCTCTATTGTACAGCATCTATCGATAAAAATCACACATCCACACACACATGTGCCATACCACATAGGAATTTAGATGAATGTTTTATTTAAAAGCCACGCCCACAAATATGGTGGGTAATCTGCTATCAGATATATTGTAGCGCAGATCATTACTTCGTATCAAAATGAAACCAAATTATTGTTATTAGCATTAGATATAACTGGAATTTTGAATTTCACAAAAAATATTGGAAATATTGGAAAAAAATCCTACTAAAAGATGTGACAGAAAATATAATGATAGAGGAGCGAAGCCAGGAGCACAGCTTTTCCATCTTTGACAGGGAAAAAATGACCGACTAAAAACGCCTTCGACAAATTTCGTGGCTGCTTCAAATGAATGAATTTGAAAATTTTGCAAATGGCCTTGGCGCGAATCGTTGTTTTCTTTTGATGTTTTTGCACAAAAATTTTCACGTCGACTTTACACATTTAGTAAAAACATTTCACATGTGCATGGTATTATGATACTAAGTTGGTATAATTTTTGCTGTTACGAGCCAATGCCCATTTTAAAAAAATGGGCTGAAACCAGTACCAACAGAGAGCAATCACAAGATGTAGTACCAGCAACTGTACTCTGAACGAAAAACATCACATACATAATTGAACCACCATGTGGAAACGAAGTGAGTGGTATATGCCCAGGGTGATGACAAAATCATACAGCACCTCTACTTCAAATGAAGTATTGTTGCAAAAAATTGTCGGTAACAAATATTATATCTTACTACAATTTGCTCAAACCCACTCCATAGAAATTTCGTCATAAGGTGACGACATATCATTGTTTTTTTTTATTGACCATAGCTCGATCAGAAACGTTTTTTTGTTGTCATGTATGTGACAGAGATGGACCGCGCCTCGACGGCGCGTTCCATCGGTGACTCATACTTAACAAAATACGTTTATGGAAAAATTTTCTGACTGGCAGAATGGTGTGTAACCAGCTGTTAAGTAGAGTCAGATCTGGTTGTCTGATAACGCCATATTCGATGGTCCTCAAACGCTACACTCAAGCCTACTATTGTAAACGACCATCAAGTGGCTCTTGGACTGAGCAAAATTCTAATGTAGTCATCAGTCGCAAGATACTTTGTTCACAAAACAATATTAGATCAAAAGTTCTTACAATGAATGCTTTTGTTTTTCGTTTTAATTTTTTCCAAGAAATATGTACTCAATTTTGACAATCAAACGTTTTCTGTACTTGTTTTGTTTTCAAATAAGATTATACTCCATGGCATACATGTAGAAAATATTTTGTCTTAGTCGATATCTTGCCAAACATTCTAAATGTTTTTTTTTCTTATTTTGTTTTTTTTGGCTTTAATTTTGTTCCATTGTGACATCTTTTCGTTATATTGCGCCGTGAAACTTTCAATCAAATATAAACTGAATATTTCAAACCTATCGAGTGATGCTTTTATGTATCGGTGACTGTTTAGAAAATGTATGGCGATGTAGAGTATTGTCATACGCCATAAGTGCAGATCCAAGGTAACACATCAGAATATTTGGTGATCTTCATGCGTTCGACTTTCACAAAAATCTTTTAAACCTTGCTAAGGAGCAAGAACAAGAAGCCAGAGGGCTTGTGAATTAAATTATTTTATAGAGGGATGAAGATAATTCAATGAGTCTTGAACATAAAGCTCAAAATATTCATTCCAAAAAACGCATACAAAAATATTCTACTGATATGATAGAACGAGCACGAAAGATTTTATAATAAGACAAAGTTTTCAATAATAGATATGTCACTTACTTTTATCTTCAACAAACAAACTAGGATGGACTCGCTTATCTTACCCAAATAAGAAAAATCGTTCGTTCGCTCTTAGCCGGAATTGCTGCGATATTTTGTTTGCATTGAGACAGTTACGATTGGGATTCGTATCTCCCAAACCTGGCAAAATCAAATATAGCATGAAATGCCGAGGCTGTAATATAACGATTGAATGTCTTGTGGCAATCAGATTTACCGAGCATGGGATATTGATACATCATATCCTGGCGGTCCAACATAGTTGGATCAAGAACGACTTGTGACCTCAAAACTTATCTTTTTTGGACAAACGCTTGACTATTTACAGCAACAGCAAAAGTTGTAGAGAAATATCTTTTAGAATCACAAGCAAAGCAGCGTGTTCCAAGTTCAAATTTATTTATCGAAATCGCTTCTCTTATAAAACCAATTCATAAAAGCTCCCGACAAGCCAATTCTTAATCAAAACGAACCACTAAATCCTTCACAATAATGACGTATTGTGGCAGCTTTGTCATACAGAAAACAACCAGTCTCTATCCCATTCAATAAACTTAACATATTGTTCAAGTCATTCAACTCATACATCGATGATTCTGTAATAATTTATAGTGATGTGGAGGCAAATTTGCTGAAAATCTAACCCTATTCTTCGATTACAGAGCATCACGTCGCTAAAATCGTGTTCACTTTGGTAACTCTGAAAAACGAACGTACTTATAACACAGAAAGGAACATGTGACCATCAGTAATTCATGGCAAAATCCACAGTAGTCGATTTTAGCTGATATTTTTTACTGCAGTACCAGACAACGATATAATAACCGAAACGAGCGATGAAGAAATCTTTCCTACCAAAATCTAAAATTGCGAAGCAATGTGGAATTTAATATTGTTTTGAAACAATATTAAAAGTTGTACATTTCGTTGTTATTTAAAGGCATGTAAACAATTGCGATAATGTTTTCATTTCAGGATACAGCTTTGTTGTAACGAATGCAGGCATGTGGTGCAAGGTGGTCGATATTTTGTTTGGATTTCAGCTTCGTATTCAAACAACTGTATCAACACTGATCATCTAATTGCAACATTCCCATCATTGGTTTCCAAAACAGAACTAAATTTGAATCAGGATTGTTTCTTTTTGTTGTGAATCATGCCATGTTCCACACGACCCATTAGCAGCTCAAAAGCATACATATGCCCAATTACAAAGTTTATTCAGTCTTCAGTCAAGCCCACCGTGCCTCGAGGGCGTTTTTCATCAGTGACCCAGGCTTAACAAATTATGTTTGGTCATCGTTTTTCTTACTGGGTAAGAGTAGGGTTGTCCTTTTCATTTTTCTTCTCAATATAACACCAAATCATTACAATTGCAATCAAATTTATTCGACTGAATAAAATAAAACCAATGGCAAATAATTATAAAATCGTGGCATACTTCGTCACGAAATGTATGCTCGAATCCTTTCGTCGACGAAATATGTTATTGAATTGGCATCGAAAATGATGTTTGAATACTCCAAACACGACATGTTTCCAAAACGTAATGCAGAAACGATGGTTATCGTTACTCAACGATTTGTGCCTGTGTGGTAGGGTTGTCAAAGTAAAAGTCGCAATACACGTTTTCATAGATTGCGTTCTTTCTAGGTTTGTTTTATTTTAACTGTTTCACGCTAGTGTAATGCTTTATGTATGCTTTTGTACGTTTTCAAACGCAACCGAACCGTCACAATCAGAAATTTTTTATCACCCATGCGTCACAGATGGGCCGCACCATACGACGCGATTCATCATTGACTCATACTCAACAAGGTCGATTATGCAAACAATCCTGATTGGGTTTGCCATAAAAGCTAACGGAGACTGTCCGTTTCTTTGCATACGTTTGTGCTTTGTAGGTCTATGTACGAGTCGTGACTGACTGCAGTTAACGCAAATGTATGCAGGTCTGTATTGCCATTTGTGTTTTGTTCCCTAAAAAGCAACGCAGTGCATCTGTAAGACCACGTGTAACGTGGCCTTGAACTGTTGGCGAGAGTAAGTCAGATAAAAAAATTGTTAAAACATATCTAATCAGGTATGAATAACTCATGGATTACGTTGCCCGGACACAACACAACCATGGCTCGAGTTAGTAAAAAATACTTTACTTTTGATTAAGAAGTCATCATAAATCTCAAATGTATGATTTATTGCCAAAACAATAGAACTTTCGAGTTACAACAATTTCGTTAAAATATTTGAAGTACTACTAATAGAGCATAACTAAGTGAAATTTACCAAGCATGGATTTTCGTGAATACTCTTCCACATCATTGAAACATATCCTCAATCATATGTTATCATAAAAATTGATCGAGGGAAAGTTGTCGCCAATATCATAGTTTATCTTTTGCCGCGAGAACTGACAATAGAAACGAGAAATATAACAATAGAATATCGTCGGCGACACGTTTTCTCCCACGATTTTGTCGCATCATCGAACTACCATGGTAGAAAATTTGATGATTCAAGATAAGAAACACTGAAGTCTTTCATCGCACTCGTACAAGAACAACATCCGTTATTATAGTTTGGAAGTGTTAAACGTGTGATGATACAGTGGTCACCCATATGCTACTACCCAGAGAAATATATTTGTACGCAACAGGTTGACGTATGTCCTTACAAAAAATGACACTCGAATTGAACCAATCTATGAAGACAGTTGTCCTGAGAAATTAAAGTTCCCCTTCCCAGTGTTGGTGACAGCTATTTCATGCAAAGGGACGCTTTGAGATGAGGTTTTAGACCGATTAACTGACCGCGCGTCGATATATGACAAATGATTATATGTCATAAATGTTTAATCAGAGAAAATATTGAATATTTTGAAATCGTATAACGTAATGTACAATTCTGTTGAAGCCCATTTGTAAAAATAATCACGATGAATGATAAAAGACACACAGGCTTCATACTTTTCATTTTCGAGACTTAGCAATATATATACGACTTGGATTGCATAATGCATAGAATTGAAATTTGGGCGGATATCGAATATTTAAAAATAATTTTTTGTGGCACATATTCTGTGAAAAGACAGCTTGATAATTATTTGAGTTCATAGTAGTTTTTGAGATGTGGACATCGTCAGTAATATTTTCATAGCCACTCAAGCGGCCACCCATAAACGGACAGGACTGGAGTTGTTAGAAAGATGTGATCTTCCCGGTTTGGACTAGCCTACCCAAGTTATCACTGGATTGACCCGAGATCTTTGACCTGCGATGCCAACATCATAACCACTAGGAGATAACGCCCACGCATATTTCAATTACTTGTTGCACTGCTTAAAATATTGAAACGTTTTTCACATATATTGCTGAATGCTTTACCAAATTTAGATCTTTAACAATATGAATATTTAATCAATAATAAATTTGCATAATATCGCGTTTGTTCATAACGCGATAAACTCAAAAAGAAAAATTGTTATCATGAGCGTGTACCACACACAGATGCATATGTTGGATGAAACTCGAATGCACAAAATTTTCCAGGGTCGAAACAGAAGGACCAAATCAGAAATGTGTTATCCAATCAACTTTTGTTAAGTATGAGTCACTGATGGATCGGGCCGACGAGGCAGGATCCAGCTGTGCCTCATGCTTGACAAAATAAATTTCCGATTGAAGAAACACTCGCTTGAAACCGGTGCTGTTTCACCCGTAGTGGCTCGTACTATTTTAACTTTATAATAAATTATAATAAGTGTATTAACTACACTGCGATCTCATCAATTTATATCGATGTTACTGAACATTCGTACATCGAAATAATATCGCACCTGTTCGATGAAAAATTCCCAGCTTGTAGGCTAAAACAACTAGATCCGTCATTTCATGTTTTCATATACGAGGAGCATACTCATTGATATTAAATCATAAGTGTCTTCGTAACTTTTCTCCCATGCCCAATATGATTCAAAAAATCCCGCCACGGATCAATTTTTCAAGTGGGTAACAAAAGCGTTATGATCTATCCAAACTTCCGTGGTTTGTGTGAAATGTTGTCATCAGTTTATCTCACAATTTATAAAAATAGCCACCGGCAAAATGCTACGTAAACTTGTGGTGTCGCGATTTCATACAATTTGTGAATATGTATTGTTGGGGGCAGTGATGTGGAGAAGGCTCATTTTTTCCCCGTAGGGTTTATACTAAAATAAAACATATAATTTTCTGATCAAAAGGGGAGGGAAGATATGAAATGACGATATTTGAAAATTTTAATCGTTCTGGTGCAAAAAATTAATTCAAGTTCTTTGTACTGTGAAGTGTGAATCATACTAACAACAACAACTTCTTTCCTGGCATAAATGGTAATTAATAAACTCATTTTGCTTGAAAACCTGGTGTCTGATATGCGATGGCATAAAACCCCCTATTATAAAAAAAACACTAAACAAGATCGCCCCACTAGAGATCACTCCCCAAACTTCCAACAATAAACGGTATAAAAGTTCGAAACACAAAAATACGAAAATTACAACATTTATCTTTCAAATTCCCGTGAAGTTTGAGAATGTATACGCTTGTGTGTATGGGACAATATTTGTCTGAATCTCTAAAACCTTTAAATATGTATTCTCGTCATGGTACAATTCAAAAATTATTATGATATAATATAAAAAAACAGACCGATGCAAAAAATCTGGCCATAAACATAACAATAATCGCTTGCGAAAATAGTATCGGTTCCTCAAAAGTGACCTAAAATTTTCTAGACACGAAGTTTTGATAAAACAAGACTGTCGTCTTGTGTATAGACCGACTATTCCAAATTAAATGATCAGAGGTAAGTACCGAGTACAGCGTGGTTCATGTATGGATAGCACGATTCACCAGCGCCCATACATAGCCTATTAAATACACACCGAGATAACTATGATTATGGCACGATTAATCATGATAAAGTTTTTCAGTCAAACATTGATATTAGTAAATTGTAACTCAGCGAGGCGGACCAACAATGGCTTATACTTGACATAATAAAACTTCTGAATATTTTGATTAGGTATTCTCGCCGAATTTTTCTGAAAATACAGACAGGTACGTCTAGTTCGGTGGTACGTCGCATCTTCTCGAGTGGACTTACAAGTGTTTATTTTTATACTATGAATGAATCAAAGCGGCATTCCAGACAAGATAATTCATTCGAGTGATTTATTTGCTGCAATTCTCATGAAATCAAAGTAATGAAGCGGAGTATGTGGTGTTTGGTCAAGTATGATTTTTGGCGAGAGAAGAAAGCGTCATCGAGCTTCGATTCTAAGCGGGATTTGCAGAAATTTTCATGCTCACGTCCGAAACCTGTGACGCTATGTGTCAGTGATGGATCACGTTGAGGACCAAAAATTTAATACGTCATTTTTATTCGTTAATTGAGATTTTTGCGTCACATTATTTAATTTTGAGTATCAGTACAATAGTCTCATTTTCACGAATAGGTCGGATGTGTCTTATTCACACCTGTTTTATCATTTGTTTGAAAAATTGCATGTTCCGTTATGAATTTTGATGAATTCCAGTACTTCCTCTTTTGAATCGAATCGATTCGCATCTCGTTTCCAAGCTCAATCTTATACATCAACCAAGCAAGGTTGAGGTCAAAGTTGAGATATCATGATTTGCGTGTATATTGAAATATCATGTTTTGCTCAAAGTAGCTATTCGTACAGGCATCGATCGTGTGGATACCCGAGATACCACTGAAGCACTGAGAGATATGATATGATCATTTTGAAAACTAAAAAAATATATTCATTCACACCAGACTCGAAATGGACTTCAAATCTATATGATTTGGGAAACAGTCGGTAGCCTGAAACCCGCCTTTCCACACTTTCAAGAAAGCTGAGCAACACAGAGGGAACAACGGCCCAGATGTGGTAACATAGGCCAAACTTTTTATATGAGTAGGTTTTAGTAAAGAGTGGTTCAAAACTATCAAAACGCTGACAGAAATCTTGTGTCATAAAGCAAGTTTTATCGAGTACGAGTCACAGATGGATCTTGCTGCCAGGGCGCGGTACATCAGTGACTCGTGTTCGACAAAATAACATCTTTGACTGGCATTTCAGTTATAACGGTATCTGTAGTGGAGTGCTCCCTTTCTCGAATTATTTACTAGGGCCTGTCTGTGAACCCACCGGGGGCTTATACACAACACCGTTAAGCGCGCTCGTTTGTAGTGACTGTGTTTCTGTTCAGTGTTACGGCTGCACGCTCAGTCAAGCATCGAACCATCGACCTTCCGGAGAATACGATCGTGCTTAACCGAATGGGCGTTTTTTTACAAAAACAATATGCCAATGAGTGAGAAGGGGGTTTCAAGTGACCAACAATCGCAGTATTTATCAGTGCCTCAATATCTTTAAGAAATTGGCAGAAGACTTAAATAGCTTCATTTAGACGGATTAGCATTCATTCTAGGTTACACCGAGGACAACATTTTAATACACGGGCGGGGGATCAATCGGGGATCAATCGCAGTAGATGATTCGATTTTGCAATCAGTCAACAACTCAAAACAGAGGGATTGTATCACACGGGGAAGCCTGTCCGGGCGCGATGGCCTCGTGGTTAAACATGTTGGCATCGCAGGTTAAAGATCCCGGGTTCGAGTCCCGCTTCGTTAATCAATGCCCACCACTCAATCCAGAGTGTGATAACTTGGGTAAGCTGAGCTGAATAGGAAAAGATAACATTTTCCAACAATTCTAACCCTCCCCACCTATAGGTGGCTGCTAATGCAGGGCTTTGAGCAGGGTGATCAACTCCATGAAGAGGCTATATATATATATGAACCATTCGGGGAAATTCACAAGCGTGTCCTATTTCAAACGAAGCAGCATTTATTGGAAAGAAAAAACTTTGCCTTGGATGAGAGTAACGCTTTGAATGCAGAGTTTTTTTTATATAGCCACTTCTTAGAATGGATCACTCTGCCCAAGGCCCCGTAACATCGGCCACTTATAGACGGACAGGGTTACAATTGCTGGAAAGATATGATCTTTAGCCTACCCAACTTATTACACCCTGGGTCGAGTTTAGAGAGGGAATACACGAATTCCTTTTTTGAAGAATTATCAATAATATTCCATAATAATATATAAGTTTTTGCGCCAAATTGTTCCATAGTTATTGTTTCATAGTTATTTCACTGCCTTCGTGTATCTTAATTTGAATCTTTTTGCAGTCATTTCGACCATTTTTGAACAATTCCCATGCAATATACACGGTACGATACTGCAATGAAAATTGGTTTGTTACGAATGAACCATTATGATTACGATATGATACGTCGATGCCATTAATTATAATAATATGATAGCGTGAGAGAATTCTTGCTAAATATTTGTGCCGGGTAAACACCATGACGCCCGTGGTCTTAGACCCTCTTCGTTAGATACTTTAGAGAGAAATCAGTTAATAACACGGAATATAGTCGTCTCAAAGGTAACGGTAACAATTTCAAGTTTCACCCAACTTAGGATCGGTGAATGTGAAGTGCCACAGCATATGCAAATTCTAAATGGAATTTCGCAAAGTAGATATGATAAGTTGCGATAAACTATTTCCATGAAATAAGAATTAACTGTTAATTTTTAACAGTTTGAGCCAGTTTTGTATCGGGGTCGGATTTAACCGGTACAAACACTAATTTAGTTATATTGTAACAATGTGGACAGTTGTCTGATAGGCAGGGTACCATCTGAATGGATTGGAAAATTATGACGATATTCCAGTCGGGAATTGAATTTTGTCAATTATAAGCCACTGATGGGCCGCGCCTTGGTGGCGCGATCCAACAGTGACTCATGCTTGACAGAAGATAATTGGCAACATTTTTCAGTCTAGGATATTTCATGTTCTTATCGGTAAATTTGTTGACGATCTGCACACGCGCCTTTTCCGGTTATTGCGCCTTTGTTTGATAAAACGTTCCATGCTCGTGCAACTGCGGAGAATGTTTGGCACTGGGAGCCCGACATATCCCAATCAGCAATTCAAGCATGTGCCACAAATGAATCGCGTCTCATCGACGCGATCCATCAGTGACGCATACTCAACAAAAGATGTTGTGAAGAAAGTTTCCGATTTGGATTAGCAAATAAATAGAATGTTGGCAGCGTATTCTAAAAAGGAACTGAAATCACGCGGAGCTACATCGTAACTCTTCTTCTGAAAATTCATTCATGGTGACGATATTCAAAAGAAATAAAACATCTAGATTGTTTAATTTAAAGTTCAAAATTATAGTTTTAGCTTATTTTAGACAATTCCTTTTGAGGTAGCTCTTCGCATAATTGGGATTGGATTTTTTTTACACGTGCTGATGGTCAGTGATGGCATCGACAACGACAAGGTTTTCCCATTATTGAAATATCAGTATGATATTGACACAATAACAGTATACCTTGTATGGCCTTTTATTTTTTATTACGTATTTTATCTGTTATGTTTTCAGAATTCGTTTAATGCCTCTTGAGATTTTTGAAAACACAAACATTTAAACATATTATGGGTACTATTCTGATTATATAAATAATCATAGAAAATGGTAAAATGCATTTTTTATGACAGAGGTGTCATCTTGGGTAAATCTTTTCAATACGATTTGAATCAGGATGCTGCGAATTTTAGAATTGCTCAAATTCTATTGAATCTGTAATGAAATACTTATTCACAAAAATACGTGAAGCACCATGTCGACGAACATACACCACCGAAAAAAAATATAGTGGTAACTATACCCGGCATACTGAAAGCACAAACAGCAATCATAGGATGAATACGGGTGCACGAAGAATTTCCGCATCCCAACAGCGCATCTTTTTTAAGCATTTCAGTGCTGTGCTGTTTCTGTTCAGGGTGCTATAATGTCTTCTTAGTACATACGTATAAAAAAGACACATAATCCCTAGAACTTTATACAAAAACTTGAAGGCAAACAAGAAGCCGGAGGCAAATTAGATACAGCACAACTGTAAAAAACGTCAACTTTAAATCATTTATATATTTTGTTTAGGACTATTGGTTTGCTGATAATGAACCATTATTATTCCTCATACCGCAGTCATGATTATTTTGTGCAGGCATGTTTTGCTGAGTGTGGGTTACTGATTGATCCGCCGTCAACTAGGGTGTTTCTGGGAGGTGACGGCGTCATATCACTCACTGCACTCTTTTATAGTATTTTAGTTCAGTATGGAATGTTCTTTCCGATCATACCTTGTATCAGCGACAAGGTTAGTGTTGTCGGAAAGTTTTTGTTTCGACCCGGCATACCTAGCTTATTACAACCCGGATTAAGTAATGGGTATGAATTAACTACGCGGACTAACCGACACTTACGGTTCTCCTTAACATTTTTGTATTGGATAGCATGTAAACTGCCGTTTCCGGGTCTGAAAAAAATGAATTGAATATCTCTACTAGTCTCGAGAAAAAAATCGGTATATTGTTAATTCAGAACATTCGGGTGGTCCATGCTAATACTTCCGAATTATGAAGTCAAAAACTATTGTTAAATTTTACGACCGCATAGATTAGGTAACAAATATGTAATTGTTAAATCTTTTCAAAAGACGATTCAATAGATATCCTGCTGTTCAACAGGAACCGCGATAAAAAAGTTGCCGTGTTCTTATTTTTTGAAAAAGCGAAAGCAAACACGCGCTGGCGACCCTGAAGCATGCAAGGCGCAATCGTTGTGTCCAGGCAAGAGTGTTAATGGTTCATTCCTTTTCAAACCTATACGAATTTATTAATTTGTTTCTGTCTGACAATATTGAGATGACTCACATGTCGGGAGTTCGTATATTGACATCGCTAATGATCTCGGGTTTGAGATAATTATGGCTCTTGAATCCATATCAAATAGAAGATAACCATTGGACAGATCTTGAGATATTAAAGAAATACTAGTCTTCAACCATTGAGCACCCAACCTTATTTTTTTTAAATTTAAGTTCTCGTTTGTCTAGCTGGCTGTAATTTTCTTTTTACCTTTTTTGTTACGAGCACTGACACTTGAAACAAATCAAGAGTTTTACCTTAATTATGGGTGATAATACTACATTCGTTTGTGCTATTTCAGCGACAAAGAGCCAAGACGATATAAAAGATTAAAGACTCGGCAAGTATCGAACTTCCGTCATTTCACACGTTCTACCTAAAAAATGAATCAATTGTCCTTTCTGCTCAATGCGAATGTAAAATTATGCTCAATTTCGAGCAAATGCATTTTTAGTTTGCTTTTTGTTAACACAGGTATTCTGATGTCACAATGCAAAAGCATGTTTGTATCAATCAAGAGAATGGGGTGGCAGAATAAATATTTATAAATATGACATCTACTGAAGACACAGAAAAAAGAAGAATTGTAATAGAGGTAATTATACACCTTTTGCCGTGTAAAAGTTTACGACGATTACGGTAAGACGGGGTAGAAAATATTTTTCCGGCACTAGCAATGAAATTTGCTGCCAGTATATATCATGTGATAATATTAACTTACATATTATGGAACAATTTTGTCAAATAAATTTTTGACGACATTCGCGAAATTACGCTTATTGCATTTTTCAACTAGGAACACATTTGGCAAGCTCCTCAAATTTTCGGGCGATTCAGCCACGCGCATGTAATAATAGAAAACTAACGAGTGCTGCTGCAAGGTTAACGTACCGTTTGACAGAACGGTAAAACTATGTGACTTAGGTGTCATTCCGATGCCACTTGGATCTTTTTAGATTTTGAATTTAGGATATCTTGGCGTTCAACCAATATGAAGATAAGGCCCAGCATCCAATCTACTCTTCCAATTAGTTCAAAAACACGGGACCATATCTTGTGCCATGGCAATACGTGTTATCTGTAAAATCAAGATTATTTGCAAAGTTTAACTGTCCTGTAACTCATTGTAGAAGGAATGTAAATTATGTGTTGTGCATTGCGAACACTAATAACAATTCATTCAAAAATGTAAGAGGATGCACTTAATTGTCGAACAATGGTAAAAATATTTTTTCTCATTTTTATTTTCCATTTTCACTTTCAAATTTTAGTCAAAGACCGTTCTGAACTTCTTACTGGAAAGAATGAGAAATTCTGTCGATACCGACTCAGGTCTTGAAAATGATTATGATGATTTCTACGAAAGGCGGAGGAATTCGCCTCAACATGCATTTAAAATTTGTAAGTCTATTAATTCTGAAAAAACATCGCGTACGGAATCTTCTAAACCTA
This sequence comes from Styela plicata, assembly GCA_963675895.2. Taxonomy (NCBI): domain Eukaryota; kingdom Metazoa; phylum Chordata; class Ascidiacea; order Stolidobranchia; family Styelidae; genus Styela; species Styela plicata. The sequence goes on from OZ023138.1 coordinate 546,395, forward strand.
TTTCTTCCTATTGGAAGCAATGGCGGAGCAGTTTTATCAAGAAGTCAATTTTATGTCTTGTTAATCAAAAACTGGAAGGCAACGAAAGTTCATCATCCAGTAAGTAGAGAACTTTTTCTGTGAAAATTTAAAAAAAAAAATCCAAAATTATGAATTGCGAATGAAAGCTGCATAAGATACTTTACAGAATGCACCAAACACAGAACAGCAAACGAGAAACAAGCTTGCGAAAAGCCACTTATTAGCAAATAGCTACTACAAGATGTGGTGCCAGCAATACACTCTAAGCAGAAAACATTCCAAAGAGAACTGCACTGGCAAAGTGCAGTGAGTGGTATCTGGCCTGGTTGATGGTAAAACCATGGGAGTATTGGTATCGGTAATTTTGAGTATCAGCAGTATTGGTGCTGGCTCAGTGTGGATAACGGGATACGGTAGAAAAAGTGTTATCGTTGTATCTCTAAAGAATACATCCCCAAACATTCCCTCATAATAGGTGACGTTACAAGTGAATCTTGTTTTAAACTGACTAAACGATCATGCATTAGCGTGGACTTGTTGCAACGAGGTTTTCTTATTAATGTATTTAAAGACTGAAACATTGGAGGGACGATGGATAGCGCCAAACTGAAGGTTATTTTCGAAAAACCGGCTGCTTCTTACAAAATTACTTTAACAATAGTTGTTATAGTTACTTTTTCGTTTTAGGAGATAGAGAAGCAAAAAATAAATATAAGAAAAACAGGAAGCCGGCGGTTCCAGAGAAACGCAGAAAACGTCGCCCGACACACCGAGCATGTAGAGGAGGACGTGGTAGAAAGAAGAAAAAATTTGATGAAGTGGCTAATTTTCTTATGACGTCGAACCAGTGGGATGCGGTCAAGGCACTGGAGAGCAAACATCAGACAAAAACTGTTTCGAGCACTCGGCGAACACGTCTAGATGTTGAAACATTTTCATCACGGCAAGCGACTGAAAAAAGCAAGAAGCAAGAGCGGGAAGCAAATGATGAATACAAACATGATATTACACAGGGTAAGGATTCATTAAGGGGTTTGGGTGTTCCACCTAGTACAAAGCACAGGCGCATCAAAAGGGAAAGAGAGCCTTGCTCATTCGAGGGGGAAACCGAATCATGTGCCAATAGTGCTGACCGAAAGGAAAATCGTCAAAGGAGGCATTTTGGTACAGGGGAAACAGAATTAAAAATCGCCGAGGTCGGTGGGTCGGGAGACTTCGAGTACACCTTCAATAATGAGTTCCCGAACACAAAAGTTAACGATGAAGTAGACGAGGACGAACTACATCGAATATTTTCCTCAACAGGAGCCATATTCAAACATAGCACGTTGGACATCGACACATCACCGGTGAGTAAACGTAACATTTGCATAGCTTTCGGTAGGCTATGCCTACTGGTCGTAGCCTATAGCTTGTTGGTTCAATATCGTCGTTAAGTCATTTCCCCAAATTAATTATCTGGTGTGTAAAATCACAGAGCCCGCAAATTCATGTTTACGTTAGTATATATTCTTCAAAATCCGATAAAAAATGTAATTTCATTGCAATGTGACGATTGACTGTTGAACAAATCGAAATCTTTGTAGGTTTGACAAAAGCTGATGGTCATGCCTCATTGGAATATAGGTGACATCTTACAATAGTAGTCAAAAAGGTAGAAGCAAACTTAAAGACCAATCATGGAGCCACAACGACCATCCTAAGTCAAATCGACAAAACTAAGATTACAGATATTTGTTTCAATATTGATACATATCGATTACATTATTATTTTAACAACCTTTTCTTCTGAAATATGCTTATATCATCAGGAGAAGAAAATGTGAGAAAACGAAATGTCAGGCTTCGGTAAGGCACACCAAACTCAATTGAACTATATTGACAGGCCTTGCTCGGCACGTCATTCCTGTTTCAGAACCAATCCGCGTGGCAGCAATACACGCTCGTTGAGGTTGCGTTTTTTCTAGGCTTGTTTCATTTTAATCTCGCGTTTTACGCTAGCCCAACTCTGCGCAAGCATTTGTTTACGTTTTTCAGCGCAACCAAATGGTTTGCTAAGCAAGCTAACAGAATGTATTGTGCACTGTGCTTGTTTCGTTGCGTACGTTTCTGCTTTGCAGGCATTAACGTAGACGCGTCTTGCCGTTTTTTTAACCCAAGCGGAATGCAATGCATCGCTTAGGTAACTTGTATTGTGGCCTAAAAATTGTAATCGAATCCGCTCGGAATCGGTTATAGCCGATAATAATAGCTTATAATTTGCAGTACGAGATAAGTTATAGATATTTCGCCCTGATCAGCCCAATAGCTCACGTTTTCAACTCCGAACACTTTCGCTTCCTTTTCGTGGGGATTTCACGCACTTAGTTCTTTGCGCTATTGGCGGGACGCGACAGCATACATACGCAAAAATAATATCTTGCCGAGATGCTGATTATCGTTTGCTTCAGTGTACGATAACCACGTGATGTGCACTTGGTAGAAAGTATTACGTTCTTGCATTATATTTTCATCGTACTTCGAACCAGCAAAATAATCCCCTATCAAACTTCGTACGTGCCTCCGCGGACAATTTTTTCGTACCGTACGATATTATTACTATTATACCACATAGCTCATCAAAGTACACCGAGAAAATCAGTTAATAATATCCTACCTGCTTCAAGGTATTTCAAATTGTTACTTGAAAAATCCGTAAAAGGCGTTATATATCTACCTATTTGCGCCCCTGATTCAGCTGCCAACCGACGCGAATTTTCATTCATTGTTTGTTTCTCTATCAAATATGTTATTAGAATATGTTTTTCTGAAATTTCGCCATTTTTGCAAAAGGACTCTAAAATTTCGACGTGCATTTTCGTTAGTATAGAACTGTCAATTTTTGCACCAGCGAGCCCGGCTATCTAAATAGGCCAAATGTCGGAGATCAAAAGTTGCTCCACACCGGATGGAATGACAAGATAAATCTCGTAACCAGATAAAATGTAAAACATGGTTAATTGATTGCTGAGAAATAAAGTTAATTCCATTGATAGAATTTCTCCCTAACCCACATTTACCAAGCGCACACAAAAAGCAGATAGTGGAAAACGTAATAGCGCGTTAGCCCGTGAGCGTCCGCGCCACAACTTGATTACGGACAACAGTGGCGAACCAACGACGTGTTTGTGCATCTTTGACGTCAACCTCTCCCGAACTTTTCAAATGGCCTTGGCGTTTTGGCGCAAGATTAAAGCACGACGCTTGGAAATTTACCTTAGGAATTCTTCAGGATACCAGAATTTTTCGGGAAAAAATAAATGTAATCCCGAATGCTATTCCTAAATTCATGATAGCACATTGGAATGTAGCTTTGTGTTGAAATGTTGCTGCACATGTGCTACGGAGAGCGGAAAGAGTTAATCGCAGAAGGTTGACTCATGAAGTTAAGATTTTGAAAAATGTTGATAAATAAAAGACGTTCAAGCAAGGGTGATCTCGACTCTACCGATTGACACCGCCGTGTGGTTAGGATCGAATTCTGGCGTGAAATTTGGGATTCGGATAGTTCACTATTCCGTGTCTACCTGATATACTACTCTGAAATGCCCACCCTTAAATGGGGCTCGGTATTCTAGATTCCGGAATAGTTGAAGCATTCTGGATTAGGCTTCCCTATTTACGAGCTAAATGTTTTCTTGATGATTTTTATCACAAGGTTTATATAGTGCGAGTGGCGACTTCAACCATAGAGCTCAACCGTTGGACAGGCTCTTTTACGTTCGGTTTTATTAAGCTTACTGTAAAAAAAATCCCGAACAAGTGTCTCGGTCAACAACGCAATATGTATAATAATCTAGATACTTTACAATTCTGTTCCTGAATATTTTTTCCAACACCCGTTGCCTAACCGTAGTCGGGAAAAACAAACTTCTGAAACGCCTGCCCTGGCAACTTTCGACTTCGCATTTTACTCGGCATAAAGAGTTGGACACCTTATGATCTTTCCCTAGCTATGTTACTTATTACTCTTCGTTTGTATCGTTATATTAGCGTTTAAGTTCGCTGATTCGAAGACGTCCAGTCCACGTCCTCCCGCAAGCCCTCCACGTTATATACAACTACTACGTTAATGAGGTAAAATAAGCGACCTCATTTCGTATTCCACGGGAGAGGAAAGCAGAGAATATGGATGGACCAGACGGCATACCACGATCTTTCACGCAGACGCCTGTCCCGGCATCTGGGTGAAGGTTTTGGCTTAATATTTGCCTGTGGTGGATGTTGTATGTGTATTTCTCTATCACTAATAATATGAGCGATAGAGAAATACACATACAACACAATAACGAATTTGTATAAGACCAGCATATCAACACAAAAAACATTTCTGCTTCTTGCATATGTTAGAGCGTCCATGCCGGGATTATAGTTATGGCTGGAACTTCGATTCGAATTTTTTCGAGTCAGTCGCGAATCATTCATAGGAACAAAAACTTAATGAACTAGGATTTTTGACAACAAAATGCAATAGATTTTAAAAAAATATTCGAATTAAAAGTGATTAGGTTTTGCCCAGCCCTACCTATAGCAATGCAAGCCAGCAAATGGGCCCGAATCGAGCAAATAGTTCGCAATGCAACCAAGTACCAACTCATGAGCAATCAATCCTTCAACTTGTGTTTAAACTTTTGGCTTTTTGTCCCAAAAATTCACGATCATCAGATTATACACAAATTTTTTTCCATATTTTGCTATTTTTGAATAAAATCTGGGAGCCGAACTATCCCTAATTCTCCACCATTTTTTCCTTATGAACACACCACTACTGCAATAAGACTGGATGGTCAATACAATTTTGTTGTTCAGGAAACGGTTCGTAAGGACATGGAAGATCTTGATAATTATATAAAAAGGAAGATTGATTTACAAAATGTCATTAAAGAACATCAACAACAGAAAGCTTATTTCAAATGGAGCGCAGAGAAATGTGCGGGAATTGAAAGCAAAAAACGTTGGCGTCTGCAAGGATTACAGAGAAAACTTCAGAAAATTAATGAGCGAATCTGTTCGATAGATGTGAGTCTGTGTCAGGAAACTATTCTATCCAACGTCACAAAACATTGCAACGAGATTAAACTATAAAATTACCAGATCTTGTCTTTAAACAAATTTGATTCATATGGGGAAAGTACACGTTTAACATATCATCAGATGTCAGTTGGTCATCAATCATGCAACGTTTTTGCTCGCTGGATCCTTTCCCCGAGTTTTTACAGGATTTTGCGGATAATAACACACGACTGTACAAATAGGTGGTACTCATGGGTCTTTGATGTGAACTAAATTATATCGTTTACATCAGCTAGATGAGAGATGCTGTCTGGCATATTCCCAAATAGTTATTGCACCACTGACGTGAACATTCAGAGATCTAACGATTCCTTTTTGGGGAATCTGAATACAAACATCAAGAATCTTCAAAATTGGTATTGGAATTCCCTCCTTTTCATTTCCTAGCACAACCACACATTTGACTGGAAATCTGATAAGGGAAACAAATTTTGTTTTAAAAAAATTGTAGTAAGTATATATTAATGATTGACAGATCAAAACTGCACAATGGATAAAACGAATGATCTAATCATGTTTTAGTGTTATCCAATATTTCAGCATGAGAAATATTAATAATACCAATACATGATTATCCTGCTTTACTTTTTAATTAATTAACTGTTCAAACTATTTTAATATTCTTCAAAATCAAAAAATATATTTGATTCCATTTTTTTATGATTCAAAATGTATATTTGATTAGTAAAATATCCATTTTCAATTCTAAGATTAAAAAATATTGAATCCTGGGCACCTAACAACCTGATTCTTGTATGGTGGTTAAATTGGGATGATAGTAAGTTTCGATCAAATCATTATTTCTTTTTCAAAATTAGAGATATAGATCTTCCAGCAAAAGGCGGCAAAAATATTGACAATTTGCTAATTTTTTTTTATTTCGATGGCACAGATTTCAGTCTCTGCTCCTTCTTCCCTTTCGTTCTAAACTAATATATCAAAGTTATTTGATAAAATTTAAAATATAAACATTGGTTACCAGTTAAGAAGGCCATCTGTCGAAGTATAAAAGTTATACAAGTTACAATAGGCTTTCAGAAACTTTTGCTTTCACTAAAAAAATCTTCAACACTCCATATATACAATCTAATGAATATACGACCATTTATATCCAAGTACAAGAAGAACAAAAACTACATGATTTCGGTGTGGAAAGGTATCACATACTATATTATTAGTTCCTTACAACTACAAGAACACAATACCTGTACTTTGATAGGCAAACACTCTGAGCTGTTTGTTCAGTACCAATCAAAGTATAACCACATTTTCTCATTTTCATCAAATATTCAGGTATTTCCCAGAGCTTTACTTCGTTCATAGGCAACCACTTATGCGCAGTCACAGATAATGACTGATAAAGTTTATCGGAAGTACATGATAACGATTGGACGACCAAAGCTTCCGCACCTTAAAGTATATCATTAAAAACTAATATCAGAAAAAATTTCTGGAAATTAATGTAAATGGGTATCTGTAGACACTGGAATATTTAAGTGGGGATGATGCCATGTGAACCATCCCTTCGCCAACATGAAAAACATTGCAGATGCATTGTCTTTTGGTGCCAGATAAGTCAAAAAATCTTAAAATTTGTGCAGTGGAGGACTAACTCTGCTATTAAGCCATTCTAGAAACCAACATAAATAACATCGTGCGGCACGATCCATCAGTGGTTCATACTTGTGAAAAAATTGTTTGGTCAAAAATATTTCTGACGGGGTCAGCCCAACTTGAACTTTAGTTGTGTTGCTTCTTTGCATTCTGCTATATATTAGCCGAGAAAAACTGCCTAGGAATTCATTTACTTTTGATAACGATCTATTTTCAACACATAAATATGATCTTACCAAATATTTCGCAAGTTCTTGTGAGTCCTCCAAGATTGGACGGTTTATCAATAAGAGAAGCAACAAGTATAAGACCTCTCTTTCTCGATCGCTGTGATGATAATAATAAGTAAGCATTGGAAATACACAGACAAAGCTAAAAAAGGCAAGGTCCCAGATAAAAGCGTTATCATTGCAAATTTGGAGATTTCACAACTGGGCCATTTATTATATTCATACCTTACAAAGGCTATAGAAAAAGATTTTAAATCAACGTACAAAAGCGTCAGATGAGGATGAATCTCGGCGACATGATTGATCTCAATGGTCTACGCGATTTGCATCACTAAATTATAACAAATTAAACTTTTCGAAAAATTTCTCTTTAAAATATATACTGATGAGTGATGCCGTGCAGTTAGAATACAGATGGCGTGGGATATTTTTGATGATGCTAATTGTGTAACCTGTGATGTGCAAGTAATGCCGATATATTCACATCGTCGGAAGTGCAATGCATTACAATTTACAGCCTAAAAGTACATTTGTTAAATGCCATCACGGGCCACAATCTATAAATACCTTTATCTATTCAGAAAGACATAAATTTACAGAATTCTACAATTTTAAAAAATTGAGAAGTGCATATCAACAGTCATTTTTACAAGAATAATTATCAGACATAAATTATACACTTCTTGATGGTAGTTTGAACCTACACATGCAGTTTTATCCCCCCCTCCCCTAATCAGTCAATCCTACATTAAGAGCAATATTGAATGAAAAAGACTTTAACAGGAGTCTTCCAAAATCACTATCGTGCAAAGAGCTACATAATTAACCCAAATAATGCAAAGTCAGTCCTGAATGTTCATTTGTTCACCATAATAATTGCAGCCTCAGTTCAATTTAGGTTAATCTACTGTTCAGAGAGATTAGTTAGAGCAAACCTTTGTTGACTCCTCATTCTTTGCTTCAACCATGTCCATCCACGGCATAATTTTCTTCTGCACATTCTCATCCCCAACATTTGTGTCATCATCATTAGCATCAGTCAAACCATAATTTTTTCGGTATCTGTCACTATTATTTATCACAATATCATTACTGCTTTTGGATTGCTTAGATTCTGATTGCAACCAATTTGTTGATGTTCGTTCACGAATTTTTCCATTATGGTTGAGTAATGATATACTAAAATATAGCAGTATAAGTTAGACACATGTTTAAAACCGAGTAAAACAAATTTTGGAAAATAGATATCTCAGATTGTGGGAGGAATGAGAGGACTTGCAAATGGAATATATTTTTCTATTCAAATTCACTCTGAGCAAGACCGGAAGCAGACTTACGATAAAAATAACGGAGACTAGACCAGTGGTTCTTAATCAGTGTTCTATTGCTTGGTGGTTCTACCAATGCTGCCAGACTAAAAACAATATTTTCCAATAATGATGCAGTACAGGTACAAGTTTTTTTCAATACAATACTGTTTTTCTAGGCAACCAAGAACCGTTTTACTATCAACACACAGGTACTTACCCTGACTCGAAGATATTATTTTTGATTGATCCGTTTTTATTTAGAAGATTGAAGTCTACTAGTTTGGTATGGTTTGGAATGCAACATAATCGAGGGATGTCAACATAAATAGTTTCAAATGATAAATCCTCCATTGGATTTAGATCAAATAAAAAGAAATTGTCCTGCATAAAAAATAAATAGAAAGTAAAACAATACATACATGATTGTCAATGAAAATCACATCGAAAAAAGTGTAACAAATAAAAAAAATATTATTTAAGCATCAAAGACAATTGCTCAATTGTGATCACTAAGAAACATCACATCAACCTCTTTCGATTCCATTTTTTCTCTGCAAAGTCTATAGTTCATTTCCATACCATGTAAATATTAAACATTGACAAACTGTGTCAAGCGGCAGATAATTTTAAAATAAGATTCAACTTGTTGATGAATATGAAGAATCATTCAAAAACCTACTTTCATTTTTTCCCAATTCTTTCCAACATTTCCTCTTGAATTATCAGCAAGTAATAAACATGATGATAGAGATGGGTGTGTTCCTGACAATACTTCACTTCTGCCTTGAATATAAATTAAATTTTGACCAAAATATTCGCAATTAACAAATAAGGGAATAGAAATCATGAAGAATGCAGTGAAAGCACATTGATATTTGTACATGTTGAAAGGAAATGAAAACAAGTAAATCTGGAAACATTTATAATGATATAAAACCACCTTTCGTATCAAAATGCAGTTTGATCTTCAGTAAAACAGCCAACGCATATAATCTGATAGTAAAATGCTGAGATGTGCACCATGGCATACAGATATTTACAAGCTCCACAAAATATTCTTCCTGCGAATATAAAAGTATTGTATTTTATGCATTTTATAGCAGTGTGCATGGGTCAGTAAACAGTAATTTAAGTCATGTAGTTTCAGGCTTTGGAATAGTCCTAATGTATTTCTTGCGTGTCATAGAAGAAGACTATGGGGAAGCAAAGAAGTGATAGATGGTCCTGCCATCGCCCAGGGCAGATACCACTCACTGCACTTAACTATGGCAGTCCAGTTCCATTCAAATAATTTCCGCTTCGAGTGCAGTGGTTGGTTCTACATCTTTTAGTACCTTTTTGCTATTAATGGCTGCTAGTTGCTTCCTTTTAGGCACTGTTTGCACAGAGTGAATTTCAATACAAAAACCATGAATCGATAGGTAAATGAGATTATTGCTATTGAAAATTAGACACCTTTACACAAGATGATACCAAATGTGCCTGCTATTTTTTGATAAGTACTAAATTGTGATGGAATACCACAATCTTGTGATTATGCTATCTGATAGCTGTGGGTGGACAAAATCGAACATCTTTTGGTATCAGAATCGAATCAAATAACCTTTCCGAATCGAATATTCGAATCAGATCTCATATAATAAACAAACGAAGACATCTTTTTGCAAGTTTATAATTTAAGTAAAACTTCACACATATTTGAAAAAAAACTCAAATTATCATTTTGTTGATTTCGAGTTGTTGCAGAAATCGAATTAAATAATTAATTATTCGAATATTACGAATCGAATAATTAGAACAGCCCCACTGATAGCATGCTTTTCGTACAACCAACATCGTTGACAGAGAGACGAAAGATTGGTGTCAAAAACTTTGCAACATATTTGCAACATATTGCAACATATGCAAATTATCCCTTCCCTAAAAATTATGATTGTTACTTAAGTTTGCAACATAAAAAGCCAATACCGGTATTTAAAACAAAAATGATGAGATAAAAACAGATTCTTGCAGAATGAAAATTATTAAGCATTTTGAGCAACCACATTATCAGAACAATAATTTCCAATTTTTCTTATACAGACATTTCAGTCATTTGGAAGTATCTGTATAGTTTAATTCTGTAAATTTAAGTGGTGTTGGAAAGCAATAGCCTTTTTCATACATTTCAATTAGTTCTGAGTATGAAAACACTGATTTCGATTTACCTGGTATTCAATATTACTCAAGCTTGTTCAAAACCAAAATATTATGCATGCAAAACACATAGGAGCATCTAAAATCAAAAGAATGGATGATATGATGTTAACAAAACATACTTGAAGGTTGTCTGACTGATGGCAAAATCCGACTAGTAATGCCGAGCTTAAATATGAAGATATTGCTGAATATTTTGCAGTTCCTGTGCTGGGACAACTATCAGGCAAATCTACAGAAGATCCATTCAATTGTGACAATAATGTCTCCTTATTATTAGGAAATCTGAAAATACACTTGTAATTACTACTTAATAATATACAGTTTAGTATGGAAAATATATACTTCAAACTCGGGTGAAATCGGTTTCTCTCATATCAGCCCAAACCAAACTATGTTAAATATAAATAAATATAAGCTTCCTACAATGTGAAAACCTGCAACCTGATTTTTACAGCAATAGTGATTCGAATTTTCCCTCTCAATAAACATCGAAATAAAGATCTTTGTCATTACATTTTTGTCAATTTATAGAACACATGGCACGATGAAATGTATGCTATCGTACTCTGCTACTCCATTGAAAGATCACTCCATTTAAAGATCACTCCATTGGAGATTTTACATGTCATAGATATAAAGTCTGACACGCATTGTTGTTGATTTTGATCCAATTTAAGCGAATAATATAAGAAAGTTGGACAACTTAAGTAAGTTCCTGCCAATGAACATCCCTCACAAACAACAGAAATCCTACCTCTGAGCAAACTGGCCCGCTACTCTGCTACTCACAAACCCTTACAAAATGTGTTCCATCAGAAGAAAATTTAGCAAAAGGGTTATATTTTATGATAAATCCGAGACTAGAAGATTCAAAACTCTCTTTTTGAGTGTCTGGTAGTTACCAAATGGTATAAAAGATTTATCTCATCAAAGAAAACAAAAATCTGCCTCAGAGTATTTTGAACTAATAACATGTTAAAAAAATTCCAAAATAATCCTCCCTGTTATTGAATGACAGTATCGGATATATCAGATTCCTGAAGGAAAACAGAGCAAGCCACCTCAAAACTATTCGATTTACAATTACACTCATAACTCACCTGTAAACAAGCAACGCTAGTATCCACTCAGTATAGTACCGAACTGATGGTTGGGCTTCATTTTTCAAACTTGGAACAAGATTATCTACAATACTTTTTGCTTTTGTTTCATCATTTACATAAGGCAGCATCAACAGGATAGCTTGAAATATTTTATTTTTTACTCTGTGTTGCACTGAATTATGATGATATCTTGGCTTTTTCTGAATTGAAAAACTATTTGTGACTATTTGTGATCCACTCACTTCTTTTATTCCGAACCCAAGTGAGCGATTGACAGATATGGGTGACTGAAATCAAATCATGATTCTGCAATACTGACAAAGATGAGGAATATCAAGTACCGTAGAATATTGCAGGCTATACTCCAAGGTATAGTACTTATGGGTCTAAAAAAGCAGGATTTAAATAGCAGTGACTCATTACCATGGTGACAGAATCTTGTTTTCTTTCTAGTGTCCGAAATGTTTATTTCATTTTCTTCAGATGGACAAAACCATTAACACTGAGCATTTCATAGCAGGACTGATGATTTTGAATCTATTTTGTACCCAATTCCCACGAAAATTTTATTTATTTAATTCTTCCAGAACGAGAGATATCACAAAATATTGCCCATATGTTAAATTTTCTTATGCTGGAACCCGTTCCTTTGGGTGTCTTAGTGAGTGGTAGAGTAGCTGACATTCTGTAAGTCTGCTCGTCCCATTAGCTATCTCAACAGAAATCTCCTACAAAACTGAGATTTGTGGTATGCAAATGATTAATTATTTCATCTGATAATATGCTAAATTGCACATGGTAATAGTGATAAGTGAATGAGTTATTACCTTTGTAATATTTTTTTCCAACTGCAAAAGCTTTTCACTGATCAAAACAGCCAGATTACAGTCTGCAGATACTGATTTATTAAATTGTGAAATCATTGATATTGTTGTTAATGTCACATAATTACAACTCTGGTGAGAATCTAAAAAAAAATTTTCGTATATTAAACACATTCTATGAAAATTGAACAACGATCAAAAGCATGCCTACTTGGAGTATTGCAAGTTTGCATTAGTGTGGTATGTATCGATGTTGCCTTATCCTACCAGTACAATTTTAACTTGTAATAATGAATAGCACATAATTGCGATTGCATATTCAAATATTCAGCGCCTTTGAAACGTAATCTAGATTTTTTATTGAAAAAGTAGGAAGCTACTGTTAAATTGAGTGCTTGCTAGCAACTGCAACCTGAACCGAATATACTACAAACGAAACATTCTTGTTTCAAAAAAACTCCAAATTGTAAGTACCGGTACGTCAAAATAGAACAAAATAAAAAAAGTTGGTATAAAGTGGTCAATGAACTACTAACCTTCGTCAGTTAAGTTGATATCCTTGGATAATTCGATTACGTTTAACAAAGCCAAATTTTCTTTACTTTGCACATAATAAAAAGTTAAACATTGCACAATGAATTCAACATGAGATTTGATTGAAGTTATTTCAAGACTAGATTCATTATACGTTGACTGATCTCTGCAAATCTTCTCATTTTTCTTCACAAAATCCTTATTCTTGGATTTTATCCAAATTGCCACACATATGTTAATTGCATCTTCTAATAGTCTTGGTTTGGCGGTAGAAAGAGAAATAATTTCCAACAAAAACTTCTTAACTTTTGCATGGACAATTGACTCCTCTGGTGCCAAAAGAGTTGTCTTTTGTATAACAGCTTGTAACATGCTTCGATAACATATCCAATATTCCGTCGAACGTGTAAGAGATTTCAGAGTTTTCCATGAAGTGTCTATGGCCTCACAAATTAACTCTTGATGATCATCATCTGTAGATTTTGCAACCTGAAATATTACATGAATTGCCATTTTACAGGTACGGTAATAATTCAGTTGCAGTAAACATCTTTCAAATAATTTTAAACCAGTCTTACTTCTGATATAAGATATTCCAAAGCTTGAAAATAGATAGGTAAATTCTGTTGAGTCACAGTATCTATTTGAGTTGAGAAGTTTTTCAGTCTTTCTACATGATTCACTTCTTTATAGTTTCCATCATGTTTGAGGAGCAATGCACAAGAAACACAAGACCACTGCATGACAGAATATTTCTCAATAAGTTTTCTTTCATTTGCATCCTTGTATGTAAACTCAGGTACTAAACTTGAAGTAAGATCGAGGGATCCCAGAAATTCTAAAATAAATTAAAAATCACAGTTATCCAAATTATATGATTTTTTAGAACATAATAGTTTTTGATGAATTCATCCATTAATTAGATGAACTATACAGACACATCCTCACATTAAGGCAAAATCGAGGACGGGAGTTAAAATTAACAGCTATTGGATGCATATAACTTCATTTCCTATGTATATAAATCAAAATGACCGTTGTATGAGTTCATCCCTAATGTTCATTCATCTCTAATGTTTAATGTTTTCTGTTTTTAGCATTCAGTAATTATTCCCCACTCCATTGAGTAGCTCAAAAGAGAAACTCTTTTGAGCTACTAAATAGAGTGGGGAACAACTACTAATCCTAAGCAGAATACATATCTATATATCACGGATCAGCGAGTACTCGGACTCCGGTCGAATCCGCCCTATTTTCGGACTTGGCATAATTTCTACTGTAAAAACACATTGAGTACCACCAACTATCTTGCAGCCAAACTCTGAAAAACCCGAGTTATTTCTGGAATGGAAACAAAATGCATTGTGACATAAACGAAAAAAGGTAATGTCAAAAAACCCTGGTTTGAATATTGCCAATTGAATGTCATCAATCGTTGCTCGAAGTTCATAAAATTACTCTACTAATATTTCGTATTAAGTCAACACTTTAAACAAGTGAATAATTGCATTTTTATTTATCTTTGAAATGTTGAGTAGGTAAACCAACGCCCAATTTTATTACTTTGTATAAAATATAATTGAGTCAATGATGAACTCAAACCCTTGTACCCGTCAAGAATTGCACATCTTGATGGTCAATGTCTCCTAAAATATTTTATTAAAGCGTGGACAAGAGATTAAACATATTTATCCCAATTGTGCTATTTGTCTTATAGAATCTACTCCTGTCCAATTGTGTTCATTTATTATTTGCGTTTAGAATTCACGCCTAGCCAAAAATCGCTTTTCGTGATTTCTTGAGTCATCATAATAAAATCTTGATGTCCAAGCAAAACGATTGATTTGACAAGTCTGTGAATAAGAACATCAAATGCACCACACATCCAAGAATGAATTGAATAGTCAGCAAAATAGCGATGACTTATTTTGATATCACAATGTCCAATTTACTTTTTAGCAATATCGACAATTAGTAATATTATTTAAATTCGTAGCACATATTAATTCAGTAACTCAAACATAATAATATTATCACACTTGGTCAGAAGTATTCACAATATAGTGATGACGAAACTCTTTCAAATTATGTCAAAATTTGCATTTGCTATTGAATTTGTTAATAAATAGAATAAAAATGAAATCTACGAATCACTTAGTATGAGACACTCACTTCTCCGAACTAAAATAATATTTATATTAATAATAATAATTATAATTAATTATCACATCCTCGTCGCCAAATATTGTACTGTATGCTTTTATTATGCAAACAAAATTTATCCAATTGATACACCACTTTAATAAGAAGAATCAGAGATAAAAAATAACGTCCGTAGCACGAATCAGCAATTCAGTAAGAGAGCACAACAGAGTGAAATTACCATACAATAACTTAATAAAGAGCGACCACTAGCGGATTGATATTAAATATATAACAAAGCCCACGAACAGACCGTGGAATGACATAATATTGATTGGAAATGGGGCCAATAAATATGCTTTTTTTCTCGTCCAAGACTTTTTGACTAAAATTAAAGGATATGACATTTGTTATATTCTGATGATAATTAGTACGCTTGTTAGTCCACGATTGCAAGAATATATGAAATTACTTTGTTATCTGCAAACTTTGGCATTAATATGAGGCCAAGGACGTCAATTTTGCATAAATATGGGGCAGATGGGTACATTCTGCAAAAAGGGCAGTTACCGCTGCTTTTAATTCTAACCAATTGAAATAAGCGTGAAATCCAAAAATTTGAGCCCTTACTCACTTACTCACCTGAAATACATGAATATACAGAATGATCAAGATGTAATGTAAAATCACAGTGGAGATGACAGATCCAAGATAGAATTTTCAAACTTATCAAAACGGTCACAAAAGTTGAAGAGCTCTGAAAAATTTTAACAAAAAATTGGAAAAGTATTGAAAAATAGGGAAGGTACATGGAAGAATATTCGACACATTTTTTAGACAGTAACTAACTAAAAATAGCTGTCTATTATGGAGAGAAATAGCTTGAAGAACATTGTTGGACACAAAACTGAGCCATAACTGATGATCTCCCATTGTTTTGCCATTCCAGTTCAAATCAAAAGCAAAATATGACCTTGCCAAGCCTGGTTCACCGATGGTTAGCTTCACCTAGGCATCAGGTCATGCTTGGCTAAAAATAATCTCCAAACGCTCCCTTGCGTCCCTTAAAGATGGAGGTTTAAAAAATTGTTCAAAAAAATTCAAGACTTGATAAAAACGTAGTGCAAAAATCGCCAAAATCTTCTATGTTAAGCATGGGACTGAGATATTAAAGAAATAGTGAAAAAGAGGTAATGTGATGTCTGCAGATTTTTCTTTTAAAGATCACCAACAAGCCCTAAATAATAAAAAAATCACCTGACATGATCTAGTTGAAAAATAAATATTTTTTGCGGAAGAAATAAGAGGCGAAAATTGAGATAGTATTTTTTTCGGCCACTGGCATTGAGAATCCAACGTCAGCAAGTATGAAAATAATTTTCTCCATGTGTCAAGATAAAAAACAGCATCTTCAAAACTTGATGAACGAGATGGGAATTCCAACACGATATATGACTGAAGACTTCGCAGTAGTTTGAAATAGTCATTGTACATGTCAGCTTCACCTAAAACCATTTTTACATGAGAAATTTATAAAACATGCTTGCATACAAAAACAACCTATGATGAAAGTTAATCATACATCTGAATTTTGGAAAGGTCGAAAGGTCAAATGAAAATTTAGTTTTAACATTGATAATATAACAAAAGTTAACTGACCTTCTAACTTCTGGGACTTTGGTCTAGGCAACATTTGCTTCAAAACAGATATTGCATGATGTACTTTATCCCTTGACATATAGAGATGTGTTGATGCTTTTTCTACTATGGCATTCAATGTACCCAAAACTTCTCTCCTTAAACCATTCTTACCTGAAATAGTATTAAAACAACAAGAATAGAGATTAGAAAGCTGAAAGACATTCAGTCATCATTCTTTATGGGTCTAACATGGCAATCAAGGTTTCTTATCAAACAAGAAACTTCCTTTTAGCTATTTATACCCCATAGATGATACAATGATATTATATATAAGGAAAATGAATATTATTTATTGAGATCATATGATACAAAAGATAAAAACAGCATCACTGCAATGCAGATGTCTGTAAAACTATAGCACAGGTATCTAGAAATATTACCTTCTGAATAGTCTTGCTCAGCAAATAGTAAAACCAATACATACAGTTCTGACGCTGCGAAAGATTTCTCTTGTGCCTGTTGAACAGAACACGTTGAAGAACAATATTCCTCAATTTTAATAACAGCAAAATGATGGAGGTCTTTGAAGTTGCTCAAAACAACATCTTGAAATAATTTCCAATTTTCAGCAAACCAACGAGATATCTTGAAATAATATTTAATGAATCACAGAAAGATCAGTTTGCAATGTATATCATAAAACGAAGATCACACGAGATGGAGAAAAAATTTTCATGCTATAGTATTTTCCTATTATATGTTAGTAATTGCTGACGTTTGCTATATCTGATGAAGATATACATTTTTATTTAATTAAGTTCTTCTCAAATCACAGTCGCAGAACATCCGTATCCTCTTACCCAAATCTCTCCTCTGCACATTTTGAGGAATGAAAGGCACAAATTTTAGTAGATGGGACTGGTTCAATGCTGTCCTCCTAAAGCTTACTACTCAGGTAACAGTCTGATTTCGTCAATATTTAGTGTGCCCTGTTAGCTTAATCGGTAAATGTGTTAGGAATCTGCTGATCCCGTGTTCAATCCCATTTGATTGATTATATGCAAGATTTCTAACTCCTCACTGACGAACAGTGGTTAACATAACCCCTTTTTGTGGCTTCCTTCACCGATCATGTCTATGCAAGAAAAAATCAGTAAATGTTCCGCAAAAACCTATGCTATGAACACACATAGTCAATATAATAATAGACCCTTACCTCTGACCTCAATTCTTTATTGGATATGAAGAATTTTTTTATGTCAAATAAACTGAATACATTCAATACTTCGTTCAATGAAACACGTCTGCAATCCACAAATTTCAGCAATAAATGTAATAAGATGCATTGAATATTTCGGCGAAGCCTAATATCATGAGTTCGAAGACATTTCATTATCAGAGTCTGAAGCAATCCTAGTTCATTACTTTCCCAAGCATGACATGTTGGTAGATAAAGCATACAAGATGGAACAGGACCCCAGTTGAATTTTGCTATAATGCCTAGTATTCGCCTTATAAAATAATCCCTTCCAACTTCCATACAGTTCTGGAAAAAATTTTGCAAATGACATGCAATAATTGGGAATACAGTTTCAACTTGAGGAGGTGATGTGTTATCCCTGAACGAAAATACATCACTTGTTATTTATTTTGTTAGCATACTTATAAATCATTTTTAATTGAATTTTTAATTCCGTCGTAAATAAATTTTCTCATATAAGGAGATATAAAAACTTCCAGCAGATATATCATTTATATTACTCCAAGAAAAAATATTAATCGTGTCCATAGAGCTAGGGTTGGCATTTTATATGATTCACCCCCAATGAGCCTGACTTGCGTTTCCCCAGTTGGTTGAGATGAGAGTAATATAAACTGGATGTCACATAGTCAACAAACTCGTACTTCAAGGTCCATTGGCAATTTTTCATCATTATTCCTTTCTTTACATATTTTACATATCTTTATATATTGTAATATTACCTCAAGTCACAGAATAAATTTACATCTCGTAAAGAATCAATCAAATTCACAAAAAATTCATCCCCAAACTCCTGCTGAAGAAAAGGAAATTCTCTAGCATCAATCTTGAGTGATAAAATAACTCCTTCACGTTGGATTGATCTAAAATAACAATCAGCAAAGATTAGATATTGTTATTGATCGCAGGTCTCTACGACAGAGATTAGTGTAGGATTCGTTGGATACAACTTGAATCCTACTTTACTTTAGTAATATTGTTGGAGCTTGCGATTCAGTTTACGCATTCGGTAAAATTGAAAAAGATGGGCAATTCATAACAGCTTCAAATATCAGGACTTGATTAAAAAAAATATCTGTATCAAAAACTGCAATTTCTTGGGCTGAACAACAGGAACCAATTACACTATCTGTCAAATAATATGGGCTTATAATTAATTTCAATTTTGAAATATTACAACTCTTATCATTCAAATGGACGTCAAAGGTGTTTAATATACTCCATAGTCCCATATGCTGCCTGGAATTCAGAAACAGGTTTTGATTCTGTATTTTATTTTTATCTATGCTGAAATATTTCATAATGGTGACTTTCTGAATTCCTCACCCATCAAATTTACCCACTCTAATACTCTCAAAGTAATGCAGATCATAATATTCTTGTAACATATCTTGCTTTTTCTCAACCTGAGACTAAAACACAGTCACAGAATTGACTTCCACCTCTGCAAGCGCGTATTGGAGTCTTTATAAAAATCAAAACAAAATCATATTATACTTGGACTAAATTGCATTTCTGATATTTAAGGCTGAAATGAACCACATGTATAATGGACTACCAGTATTGAAATTATTCTCTCCCAGGTATTTCACAATAAATAAACATGTTTACTATTGCCAGTTGAGATTGTTTTCAAGATATTTTTTGGAAGCTGAATTACTCACTTGCTTTCATGAAACAGCATTTTCTTTAAAATAACACAAATCCATGATGTATGAAGTTTGCAGTTATTCCTTGATATAGTGGAGGACATTTCAATCATTCCATTCAGCCTTGCAACAACAGGCATTATTACATGAAGTTGATTCTCTTCCAATGTTTCGGAAACAAGAATAAAATCTTTCCAAAACAACAACAAATTACTTTGATCTTCCCGATCCCAAATAAAAATAGGGGTGTTCAATCTTGCTTCAATATTTGTATTTGCAATTGCACTATCCATTCCAGCATCTTCAAAATGTGACATGACTGAAGACATTTCACTAGCTGCTGACAATGCACGTCTCAAATCAAAAAGAGCTTGTTTTCGCATAAAAGGTTTTTTGTGACAGAGTCCATACTGGATAACCATCCACGTTAGAGAATCTTCAAGAATATTAGGTTTTTTCTTTTCCTCAGACTGGGTTTCACTATAATGAAGTTTTATTATTGAATCCGAACAAGTAACATCTAAAAGCATGTCAACCCATATAAGGCAGTATTGAACCAACCAATCTATATCATCTTGCATATCCTGCAATGATTTTTTCAACAGAGATGACTTTTCACTGAGACTTGCAGAAATTGTCATGCATATCGAGTCAGAAACTTCAATGAAGTTGAAAGTTTTCAAGTGGGACAGCAGTGCACCGGTACGAACAATAATTCCGTTTTCCAATAAACTCTCATCGCAAGTGACAAAAATATCACATAATTTACCAAATAGAACTTTTTTGATATTGGAGATACTGGCCTCTGACCTCATAAGAAATGCTTCAATTATATTGAAAACTTTCATCGTGCTCCAGTCTGATTCACCATCGAGTACAGCATCTATTGTCATAGAAATAGTATTGTCAAGGATTGTGCAACAACTTTTACAATGTTCCTCATCAAAAAATAACACGCTTGTAATGATAAAGTCTTCAATATATTCTGAAGTAAATTGTTCCTCTTGTATATATCTTTTCAACAGGATTTTCCACAAATTCAATAAAATTGCTTGTATAGAGTTTTGTTCATTATGTAGAAGTATATTCTCATTTTCAGCTTTATTGATATATTTCAGTAATGCAGTCAAAACTTGTATTTTTTCCCATATTCTGTCATCAAATAAAGCACCGTCCTCATTTGCCAGTTTTATTATTGTCTGAGAAAAGCTTGAAACTACTTTCCATAATGGAATATCAGATAAATTGTTGATCAGAGACAGAATGCTATCCATTTTGTGAATATTTTATATATATACAACTAACTTTTAAAAAAAGATGAAACTTCAAAAAATTAGCAGAGAAGAATTGATGATTCGTAATAATGGCAACAATTAAAGGACACACCAGTTAAACAACGGAATAATCTTGTAAATAATGCGAGTTGTAAAATCTATTTGTTATTCGAGAAAATTTGACACCCAGCATCATATAATTGCATAACTCCTCTCATAGAAATGAAGAGACAAAATCAATACCAGAGTTCTTTCTAAATTTATTTAGAAATGTATAAATTGTAAAAAGAAATATGGCCATTTCCCTGCAAAACTACTTGTTACTACAATATCTTAAATTCATTCATTTTCATATTCATAAACATTGCAATCGGGAATGTCCAAATTCTTTTACCCTTTGTCTGTAGAACACTCTAAATCGCCCCAACCTGCAAATTATATTCTGTTAAGCCGAATGACCATTATATATCAAACCATGATCGCTTATTTCTTTAGCAAAATATTTTAAAAACAGACTAATCATGTTATTCAATCAAGAATGTTGATGATAATATTCATTTTACAAAAAAAAAGAAAAAAAAAAGAAAAATCTACACTTGCAGCTACAATTACATATTAGTTGCAAATTACATCAGTTATATGCAATGCCTAATTGGAGTTATTCTATGATAAAATTTCTAGGGCCTGACCGACATGACAATGACCAATGCCCATAAAAGATCCAACATTTTATGTTTTTTATGTTTACCTGATATTTAACCGATATCAAACTAATAATATTTTAATATTGAAGTCGAAATAAAAAAAAATGGTTTTGAATGAACACTAAAACACTTGCAACAAAGGGCCGGGCCATAATATGGTCGAGAATCCATCAAAACATGGAAACATCAAAACATAAAAGAACGAGGATATTTTACAGCATTAGTAAGGCACATCTTTGTGGAAAGATAAATTTTGTTTTTTGTAAATTTGGTCAGATCCTTCAAATCCTTGGAGTGAATCTATCCATTTGCCATTATAAAAACATCGATATATCAGTCGTGCCCGAGAAATTACTTTCCAGTAATAAACAATGCGAAAACATTATTTTATGCTCAAATAAAACAACACAGATGTATGTACAAAAGCATGATGCATCAGTGCCACATTTTTGAGAAAGGACCGATGGATGAAATTTTTTGTGACACATCTCTCAAAAAACTTTACATTCCCAGTCCTGAATTTTGCTTTTCTCTTGATTCCGTCCAAGCCTTTGCTATTGTTCGCTTCATATCATCATCTCCTTCATCGTACATTTTTTTCATCATATCCATGATCCCTTTACTTGGATCCGCATCCTTATCTAAGCTTGGTGTTTTTATTTTTTCATCTTTTTCTTTTTTCTCTTTTTCTGACAAAGTGTCCCATCTAGTCGAGGTGATCTTTTTGAGCAATATCACTACTTCATCCTTTTTTATTTTGACACTTTCATCTCGAACTTTGTGGAGTAATTTGGGGAGATTGAGTTGATGATTAGCATTGTTGAGATTTTTTACATTCAGGGTATGATGATGGCCATCGAATGATATACTAACATTATCTTTAGGTATATCATGGACTCCTATCAATCCAGAAACGTAAATTTTTATAAATTTGTCAGTCTGATCCCAGCCATATGTAGTGATTTTCTTTGTAAACAATTTAGGTTTAGGCGGAGATTTTGACTGCTGCGTATCATCATCACCTTCCGCTTTCTTTTTCTTTAGATTTTGAAGTTCTTGCTCCATTTCAACTTTCCAAACTGTTAGTTTGCCTTTCACTGCCTCTCTCTGTGCAGCAGATAAAAGCTTAGTTATCTCCTCTAAATCCAGAGTCAGTTGATTCAAGCGATTATCCATATTAGATTGATTTACTACAACAGTAGTTCGCTATTTCCTAATATATGAAAAGAGATTTCACAGCTACATTAAATATTTTACCCGCTAGATCGACTTCCACTTTGGGTGAAAAAAGGTCAAGTATTCAAATGCTGAATGAAGCCGACTGGGCATTTTGATTTAACCTTTCTGATGTTGTTATAAATTAGAGCTTTCTAGATTTAATCAGCCTAAATGACCATTAAACGAAAAAATTGCCCAGCTTTTTACTGTTCATATGTACCGGTAGATAATTTAAACAATATACCGGTACTGGTAACAGCACTATATACTGTATGATTTTAAATGATCTAGTAATGCAAGTGTACTGTGTACATTCTAAGTTACTAAAAAGCTGTTCATCAGTAAATAGCGCTAATTAAAGTGAAGAGGAATAGCACTGATGCTACAGGTACCGTACGGTAGGTACCGGTACCCGTTAACTTAGTGTTTCACCGTTCAACAAGGCTCCACTGGTATTGTACGGTACCAAAACAAAACTGAAAACGGTACCGACATTACACTGTACAGATTAGGATATAAAACCCGTTTCAACGCCACCCATCCAGATAACAATTAGCCCAAAAAATATCGTTCTAACGTTATACACAATGTAACTGGTGTGTATCTGCGGTGAGCGTCGGCTAGCCTTACCCGACATGATTTCTATATCAAGTTCCGCAGCACATGGGCAAAACAGCTAACACACACTACATGCTTTAAAAATAATAATCGCAACTCAAGCGTGAAGCAGAACGAATAAATTTGACCAGACGTTATTATAATTTTGTCCTCAAATTAAGGATAGGATATTTACTTTACGGGAAAGGAAAGCCGAGAATACAGCTTAATCATATAGCGAACCACGACCTCTCGTGCAGATACCAGTTCCGAATTGGGGCGAAGGTTTTTGATTATCGTATTTCTCATTTTTCCCTGTGCATGGGCCTGGTTGGTGGAGTAAGCCGTAAGCTGAGCTTATGTGAACCACCTGCAAAAGCGAGGCGTCCAGAAGACCTCCCACATATAATCATCATCCCTCACGGGATTCGAAACTGCGTCATGAAGATCAGAGATGCGCAGCTCGAAGCGCGTTTATAAATGCTTCGCCGATTGAGCTAACCGGGCACCCCAAAGGTATTGTTAACATGCTTACGATGTTGATATGGACCGAAAAACAGCGATACCACCAAAATTGTTCATTAGTGCATGTGCACGTTACGCCATAATACCATATTTTTCGAAAGTCTGGAGGACAAAAAGCAGTCAGTGGGCAGTGATGAAGAAAATAAAAGTGAAGTTTCGTTGCACATTTGAAGAAACCACTTTCCAGTAGTAGATATCGTTTATCATGATACTAATCAATGAAAATGTGAAAAAAGATCGGTAGAGGTTGTTTTGAGTTTCTGCAATAAACATGTAAAAATGGTATGCCTTGGGTTAGAACCTCTCCCACCACAACTCAACTTCTCGGGCATCACCGGAATCAGAATCTCTGCATGTTGCCAGCAAAAAACTATGCGCGATATGTTAACAAGGGTTTTTAGCAATTGGTATGTAACTCTCAACTCGGGAAAGACCAAAGCTTCGATAAGGCAAATGGAACTCAAATTTCTCTTTCCGCAGTAGTCTTGAAAAATCTTCACACATTCGTCTCGTTGGACTCACAATTTCTGGGATTTGAGTTGGACTGACTATGCATTGTTAAAAATGCCTCAATGAAAGTAGGTTCTTTATATAGAAGTAAAGAGTTGAAGTAAGAAATATTATCAGAGATATGAAGACAAAATCGAGCTTTGAAGTCGATGGCATTCCTTCCAATATTCCCAAACACCTGACACACATATTTTAGATATTCTGGTTTAGGTTTTCAACCTATCTTTAACATCCGGTGTATATATTAACAAGTTCAAAATGGCTAAGGTTATTCCTCTTCATAAGAAGGGAAGTACATCTGACCTTGATAACTCCAGGCCAATCAATGTCCTCCCAGTCACCATTTTCAAAATTGCTCGAAAAAATTATGCAGTAGGATGATAAATTATTTTGACCAAAGAGATATTCCTCATCCTCAGCAATTTCGCTTCCGTAATGAACATTCAACTGCGTAGGCAACATTGGCATTTCCCAGGATATTTCAAAAGCATTCGATATCATCAATCATGATATATACTTATTTCTAACTCCTGCACTATGGAATAACGGGTTTCCCAAACACTTGGATTCGAAGTTATCTAAATGACAAAAAATAAATTGTCCAACTCAAGAATGCAATGTCCAATACAACATGTTCCTCAAAACATGGAGTGCCTCAAAGCTCTGTACCTGTGCCCTTCTGTACTCTTGTCGTTATGTTCGCTGATGACAATAAGTTCCTGTCAGCTGGCAAAGCCCTAAACGAATTATTGACTTCAGCAAATGAAAACTTGGCAGGCGTTGATAAGTGGCTTTTATTAAATAAACTGTCTTAACTATTACGAAAACACATTTCATTATATTCCATCCCAAAAAAGGGGCTAAGATTGAATGTAGTAGGGAATTATTTCCAAGTAATTTTTAGCATCCCTACAGGGTAGGCTAAGTGTATAATCAACAATTTGTTTTAGTCTACACCTATGCTTCGATATACAATCCGATCATACAGGCAACAACAACAAGAATTTTAGCTGAAAATGTCTGAGATTTCGTGTGTCATGTTAAAATGGATAAGATTGGCTGAGCACCATACGAAGAAGCGGAAATTGTAATAACTATATGTGAATGCTTTCGCAAACTAAGTATGAATGAATGAATTTAACCTTATATATGGACATAAAACTTGCCTAAATCATTTTAAAAACGCACAAAACTACATTCTAGCTGTAAATGTTAAACGCAGCCTGAGAGACATTCAGATTTCCCCCTTTATGTTACTATGTGGCAAGGGTAGCCGAAATGTTGTTGTTCTTTGCAGATCAAATAACCTTTTGCTTCTATTTCGGATGTTTGTACTCGCGGAGGAACTGCAGTGGGAAGGCAGAACAATCCCGGAAAAAAGTTTTATCCAATTGTTAGTATGCACCCAAACATATTACTGAAAGGTACTTGTCGCCAATTATTACCAATCAGTTGAATTCTACAGTTTGAATAGAAATTCACGCAACACGCTATTAGAAGCATTTTGCCATCCACCCTAGTTGTGCACCTGTCGTGGTTGCTTATAGGTTTGAAAACAATTAATTTATTATTTTAGATTTGGATTTAGATTAGTAACTGCACTTTCAGTGGAAAATAACTGAACCGCGATAATAAAATGCAGTTAGTTATACTTGTCCTTTGCGGTGGAAAAAACATTCTACCTCTACTAATAATTGGATATTTATTTTTACAGATTAGTTTCTACTTTTTTATAATGTACAAGCTTCGATGTCAATAAATCCAAGAGTAAACAGGAATATTTCTTGTCATTTTGAAAAGGTTGGATACTGCAGAATAAAAAGGCATTCATTTCTAGTGTCTGCTCAAGTTCAAGGTCCTGCGTATTCGATATAGAAGTGGAGGTGGCTTGAATAGGCGAGAAGATTTCTCGCGGAGAGCGTATGGCGGTCATAAAATACCATGCTCAGGCCATATCGTAACTTGGGGAATTTCTCTGCAAGACATATGTAAAGAATGTGCCTTTGCCATATCCTCACGTCACGGAAGTGTTCACAGATTCTTGTGGTGATCATATGATTTGGACACATGGGTATCATGAACACGACATGCTCTCAGCATGTGGTTATCATATAAATTTGTTAGCTGGGTATGAACTGTAAGTTGCCAATCCTGAAAGTCAATTTGACACGTCATGGTATCTATCCTTGCTTCCAAACAATACTATCCGTGTACACAAAACATGCCAAATTCGGCCAGTAATGGCATTTAACATTAAACTGTAAAGTTCAAAATTGTAGATATTGCCCATCACTGATGTCTCGCGTTTTCGGACGCCGGATTCGCACAGGCATGGTCGGTTCTAAAGTATCTGGTCGTGAGGTTTCGATGCTATGTGATGAATCGTTTCGCACCTAGTTCGCTGAGGCGGGATGTGGACAGTGGACGGTCGTTCGTTGTCTACGGACAGTCTCAGCAATACGAATTCTCCTGAAACCATTGACGCCAAATATTTTCCTTTTTTTTATTTTTGTTGTTCATAAAAATATATACAATATTAGCAGATATTAGGGCTATATAGATTAATTCTTCCTAATTATTTCACAAAGTTTCATACGCTAAAGTAATATTTTCCACTTTTGTTGATGTTTCTCAACTTTCTTTTTCTTTAAGACAATGGTCCTTTCACTCTCTTCAATATTACGTATGTAAACAATAAAAGCCCGTAACGATAGCAATGCTCCAGAAAGTTAAATCTGGTATATCCAAGAATGCGGTCGGTTTTGTTGGAAGCAAAAGTACAACAAGTTTTTACGAGTAACCAAGTTGCGAAAAGTTTCCATAAATCTTCAGTCACAGCACAATCACGAAACGAATAATTTCAGAATATAAATTACAAAATGAACACAAATCAGATCCGACCATTTGGAATCCATTTAGTCTTATCGTTCAACACAATGGCCGGATAGAAAAGTTTAATCTGTAATCTGTTTCGATTGTAACGAACAAACACTTAGAATGTATATCAGACCAATTGACCATTTTTGGTTAGTGACTTAGTCCAACTGATTTGTCCACTTTTCTTTTTATTTTGTTGGAGCTACAAACATAGTAAGATTCATTTGTCGGTACATCACTTTGTTGCTCTGTCTATGAAATCATCAATGTTTTCATCTGGCAGAGCATCATTGGTACTGAGGTTTGCCAATTTTCAGGGATGCAATTATCTTGCTATTATCTTGTAATACGTTTGATAATCATTCCTATTAAATACTTTTATATTTGGCCCGTCTGAAATCATGCTTACAATTTAATCGTCCTTCGACGAAAATCTTTTAACTCAATTATTCGAAATGTTTTGTTCATTATTGGTGTTGCGCATTTCTAAATTGGCTTGTTTGCGTGGTGACCGTATTGGTAAAAGGTGCCACGAGACGAGAGAATTCGACGCGTTAAATTTTCGACCCATTAGTACGCTTCTGTGTTTGACTCAAGTCGGCAGCGTTAAAGCGTAGGTGGTCTTTTGAGGTGTGCTGTTTTATGTTGGTTATTCGATGTTAGGGAAATGGTCGAATTTGGTTTAGGTGACTTGATTTGTAATATGAATCAAAAATATGTCCCTAACTGTCCAGGTAACGCAGTTGCTTAATTTGGTCTAATGTATTCTTTTAAACAGTAGCAAAATGCTTGTGACTTTTTCACGTTTGTTTATAACGCACGATCCATGATTACGCTTGGCGAAACAAGAGCTGTTAGTTGTATTATCGACTACTCTTGCTTTGGCCGTGCGGGTTATGTCATAAATAGCTGTATTTAACTCATTTATGGGTTAGACTTGATCTATTTTCATTAGGATATTACCACAGAGTCGGGCATGGTCTGGGCTTGTTTGGCACTTGACCGTTTGTAGCGGTTTTGTGGCTATCATGCTTGGGCCTTGGCTGACGCTCCGGTCGGCAAGGCCTTGTGAGCACGTTATACGATTGTTTTCTTTTTCAGACAATTAAACCTATAGCGCGCTCGCACAATTAATTCAAAATCGCACGCAAGTACGCAGAGTGGACGTGAAGAGCCAAGAGTGTAATTTGCGTCCAGGCATACCAACATTCATACGCTGCTTCAAAGGTTGTCACAATTTATCCTTGCGTTCACCATAACCTAATTTGTGTGGGCGCAACTTTGAGGCTCGTAGTCGAAGAATTTGCTGCAATTGAATTTTCTCATGTTTGCTGTTTATTTCAACTCTTGCTGCAAGTTAATAAGACATTTTCTGGCACATACCAGTGTTATGTTGTTTTCAATATAAACTTTGTTAAACCACTGGTTTTGTGAGGTGTGTCCGTATTGTGTGCGCATATTGAATTCAGAAGAATAGAGCACCGGGAAATAGGCGCGGATCGCTTATTTCAGCTAAGAATTCAGGCCACCATTAGATAGAAACATCAGTGGGCGGTTTGGATCTTACAAATAGTATATTTTTTTCCAATTTCACCATAGCGTAACAGATCATCTTCCTCATTACTTGAAATATGTCTTATTCTAAATGTACCTACTTCATACCAAGACTTACTAATAAAAATGATTTTAGGTATACAACGATTTTTTATTGTACCATAAAATTCATATAATGGCAATAAACATCTATCAAATATGCCATATTATACAAAAATACCAATTTTTTTAAATGTTACGAATTGTAGTTAAGGCTAAAGCTAAAGTCATAAAACGTACGTCCTACCACATTGGTCCGCGCAACAGTGCACTTAAACCAATTTTCGAATAGTCTTCAATGAGTATCTATGGCGGGGTTCTATCTGCATTAAGAATCGTTTGGATCCATCTAATTTTTTGAGACATGCAAACGTTTTTGACGTCAATCATGTTCAAACCCCTTAAAGATAATGGTCCAATCATTGTATTTTATCTAACTCTTTCCCAATCTAATCTCGACAAAAAATTATATGTCAAGGCATTTATATTTTCGATATAAGAAGAGGCATATCTACAGGATTACACTTGCTACAGATACAAATTGTGCTAGAACTAAACTTTTAAGAATACAAATTTTGCCCCCAGAAATGATAAATTTCTAGATTTCCATCTTTTTAACACCCCTTCTATTTTATCTTTAATATGTGAGTAGTTATCTTTAATTAAGTTTGTTAAGACTCGGATAGTGTGATAACCAAAATTGTAATTTTCGGCCCACGATTCGCTCTGGCCTTTTCAACATTAGGAAATATGATCAAAATGCTTAGCTGTTTCAAAAAAACGGCGTCGATGCTCTGTGTTGTACCTTCGGTTATAACTGTGGTGTCATCTGCCAACAGGGTCAATTTTAAGTTTCCTTCAGTCTCCGCTTATCATATTTGCGAATATTTCTATACACAATAAGAAGGCCGAACAGGGCAGCGGGTCGCATTGTAATAATCCACTTCCAAATAAACTTCTTCCAATATAAAAACTGTAGTTGATAACAGAAATTTTTGACTGCCTCTAAAATATTTCAATTCATTTTATGTCGTCTTCTCCGATACCATACTTGTGTAATATTCGGATCAAAAATCTTACAACACTGAATCATAAGCTTTGTATCTGTCTTATGCAATAAAAGCTCCTTGCATCTTTTTATCTTTCGCGTATTCTATTACGTCACCTATCAATTAGATGCTATCTGCCGTATATCGATTTTTCAGAGACCAGTTTGGCCTTGGTATGTAACGTTAATAAGCGATAGTTTTTCAATATATATTATCTTCTTTATCTTTCTTTAATAAAAGGGTGACAATACCAGTTCTTCGTGAGAGTAATCCAATGTTGTACGAGAATTTATAGTAATTTTATTTAAGTAACGGATTCTTCACGCTTCCCCAAAATACTTTGTAGAAATCAGCTGGAAACCCATCTCTATCAGGGCTTTTATTGTCTGGCATTGAAAGTATGGTTTTATAACAACCATTGACCCCAAATCACATTCTGACTTTAAAATCCAAAATTATTATGCCACCTTGAGGGTTGAGTGGTGGGCATGGATAAACGAGCCGGACTAGCGAATACTCAAACTCAAGATGTTTAACCTGCGACGTCGGAATGATAACCACTAGGCCATTGCGCCCACGATATATCTTAGCTTTTTGTAAGGGGCATAGCGCTTTTATAATCAGTATCGCCTTTTTATAAGGAGCCAAGCCCTTTTATTAGGCACATTTTTTATCCGAATTCGCTCAAAACAAGGTTTTAAGATACTTTCAATAATAATAGTAATCCAAAACCACTGTTGCGCAAAGAGCAATAGAGGGCAGAAAAGAAAGATAAAGAACCTTCATTCTCAGTGGTTCGTTGAAAAAACCTCCTTGCATAAAATTGTCTGTGAAACTTCCACAGTGGGGTGGGGTGGGATAAAAGATTTAATGGCGCTTATAGCTTAAACAAAGCTTTTTGCGCCAGGTCAATTCAGGCAAATATTAAAAGAAAGAGTTGGATTATGAATATAAAAAACAAAATAAGTATCAAACGAGTCTACCAGTAGATTCACAAAATCTTAATACATGTAATACAATTCTTTCATCAGTGAGTAAATAATACAACCTGAAAGGTACATCTAAACTAGCACATAATTGAAGTAATATGGAACGTTGGCGATCAAAACATCTACAAAATAAAATCAAATGGGCAACAGTCTCTTTGATATGACAAAAATTACATAGTCCATCCTCATGACACCCAATTTTATATAAATGACCATTTAACCGGCAATGCCCGGATTTTAGACGTAACAACATTGCTTGGTATTTGCGACAGAGGTTGACGTTTTGGGATATAGGAAGTTCAGGATGAAACATTTTGTAGTGGGTAGCATCTTCACTTTCATTATACTCGATATTCCATTTACGATGACAAACGTCTGACAATAGAGATAGTGCCTCTCGTTTTTCAATATTCATAGGGACTATATCTACAGCACTAGTAGCATTCTTTGCTAAAATATCAACTCGCTCATTTCCAGGAATATCTTTATGTCCAGGAATCCAAAATAAAACAATACAACATTCTCTGTTGTTCATCAGTTGAGTATACAGGGTCTTAATGTTGGAAATGAATTCATTTGTAGAATCCACTGAATATTGAATAGTCTGCAATGCACTCAGACAATCCGACAAGATAACAGCTTCGTGTACATCGTGTTGGTCACATATCCATTTTAGTGACTGAAGGATCGCATATAGTTCAGCACTGTATGGTGAGCAAGGTTTCGGCAAGGTATAGCTACACTGGACGGATTTGGAAGGTATGTAAAAAGCAGCCCCACAACCACTCATATTTTTGGAACCATCAGTGAAAATCTCTAAGAAACCTGGATAATGTTGTGATATGTGTTCAACCAAGGAAAGACGAATAACTTCAGGAGGATCTGCTTTAGTGATAACTTTGGTTAACGTAAGGTCAACACAAGGACAAATTTGAGTCCAATAAGGAATCAATGGCGTTGATATTTTTCTAATGGTAAATTGTTGAAATAATGAAGACTTCGTAAGCATATTGAAAGACATAAATTTTGTGCAGTCCGGGTAAATTTCCTGCCATGAGTTAGTAATTATCGTATGGGTTGGGTGAGATGGGTACGACAGAAGATGACATTTGTAAAATAGGCATTTCATAAGATGCCGAATATGTAATGGCATTTCTGCTGATGAAGCCTGCATGGAGATAATACTGGAGCTCGGCCACAGCAAATTCTTAGACATGAGTTCTGAATTTTTTTGATTGGTTCCAACAATGTGAGCGGAGCAAAAAAGTACGCTTCCATTCCATATTCAATAAGAGAGCGGATGAGAGATCGGTATAACGTGAGCAAAGGACCCTTTGCGGCTCCCCATGAGGTTCCAGAAAGTAGTCGCAAAAGGTTTGTTCTCTTAAGGCATTTTGTTTGAACGTATTCAATGTGCTTCTTGTAATTGAGAACGGGATCAAAAATGACACCCAAATATTTAAAATGCATCGATCTGTTCAATGGGACGCCATCCACTGTTAGATGTAAGTTTGGCACTTTCCGTTTTCTCGTGAATAGAAGGAACGTTGACTTTGCTCTAGATATTCGAAAACCCCACAAACTGCACCATTTTTGTACTTTATCTAAGGAGGACTGCACCCTAGGAAGTATATTCTCAATTTTCAAGTCAGTTTCCCAAAAAGCAACATCGTCTGCAAAGATCGCCACTTCAGAGGGGATGCCTACAGATATGTCATTCATCATGATAGCAAAAAGCAAAGGGCTGATTACGCTACCCTGTACAATTCCATTTTCCAATGTTCTGACTGTTGATAAAGTGCTACCAACGCGAACTTGAAAAGTTCTTGTACTCAGAAAAGAACAAATCCAGTTGAACATAGATCCTCCAATGCCCAATGTACGAAGTTTATACAAAAGTCCATCCCTCCAGACCATATCGTAAGCCTTTTCCATGTCAATAAAGACTGCTATTACAGAACGTTTATTCGACAACGATTTATATACTTCATCATGTAGGCGAAGTATATGATCTGTAGTACATCTTCCTCGACGAAAACCTGACTGAAGTGGACAAAGCATACGTTCCATGAGTTTACAAATGTTGCTTGTTAAAGATATGGGGCGGTAAGATGAGGGGTTTGTAGTAGGTTTATTCGATTTGAGGATTGGAACAATTATAGAGTGCCTCCAAGATAATGGAACACTCCCTGAAGACCAAATCATGTTGAAAAGTTGCAATAGAAATGGCTGTGCAGAGGCAGGAATGTGGCTCAACATTGGATATCCTATGTCATCTTGGCCAGGCGAAGTAGATTTACGTGGTTTTAGCGCTGTACGTAATTCGGCTATTGTGAGAGTCGAGGTTCTGGTCTTGCCGTGGTGCTAGCGTAGCAGCCTCAACATTCAAATCGAAAGAATGTTTGCGAATTTGAAAATCTGGGTCATAATTATCTGAGCTTGATGTACTTGCATATATTGTAGCGAGCACATTAGATATGCCGCTTTCAGAGACAATTTTTTGATTATTATAATGTAGGGTACGTACTCCAAACTGATGACCTTGTCTAGAAAATGCCTTTACCATAGACCAAACTTGAGAAACTTTAGTGTTATTATTGATTGAATCACAGTATTTTCTCCAACATTCGCGTTTGGCATTTAGTACAATTTTCCTTGCAAGTGCCCTACAGCGTTTAAAATATGTGATATCTTGTGGGTTAAAAGTTCTTTTCATTTTTAAATATGCTGCACGCTTTACGCGAACTGCTTTTTCACAATCTTTATCCCACCATGGAACACCATTTTTGGTAAAAGGCTTTAAACGAGGAATTGCCTCTGATGCGGCATTGCGAATACTTGACGTAACTGAATCACTAAACCTGTCAATGTCATCAATAGTATCATTAATTGAAGTTGAACACGAGATTGAGAATTTATCCCAGTCAGCTGACTTGTATACCCACCTTGCAACGTGTGAATTTAGTTTATATGTGACTTCATTTATGCCGGTACGAACCATACGATGATCGCTGCCTAAAAAATCATCAATAACGGATGTTTGGCATTTGTGGGCAAGGGATTGAGATGCCAAGGTGAGATCTAACAAGGACCATCGTTCTGCTACATTATTGGACAAGTCCAATCTTGTTGGAACATTTGTATTTATAATTGTCATGTTATGTCTCTCCATAGTTGAGTATAATATAGCACCACGGTTGTTCGGTATACGATTACTCCAGAGTGGGTGGTGGGCGTTAAAGTCACCTGCAATTAGGAACTTCCCACTCAACTGGTCAATTATGTCGTTGAAGTCTACTTGGGAGTTAACAGCGTGTGGAGGAATGTAGATATTAAGAAATTTAATGCCGTTTACCTCAAGACACTGGGCCTCAACACTTTGAGGTGATACAATATCTACTTCAATAAATGGCAGGCTACTTCGAATGAAAATTGCAACGCCACCTCCATGCAAATTTCTATCTTTACGAAACAAGGCATATCCAGGCAGTACCGGTGTATATCGTGAGACGAGGTGGGTCTCTTGGAGCATAATCAAGTCTGGTTTACATGCCATTTCCTGAATATAATGTTTGAATTCAAATAGTTTTCGATAAATACCTCTGCAGTTCCATTGTATGATATTTAAGGGCATCAAGTTAGTTACTTCCATCGGTGATATCATCAAGTTCTATGTCATTAGAGAGTAGATGCTTTATACAGTCAGCATTGATCATTAGGCCTAGTCTGGCAGCTGATGTCGACACGATAGTATGCACGTCTATCAAGGAACCAGACTCTTTTTGAGCGATCGTGAGGCTAATAACTTCTGATATAAACGCTAGAAATAACATCGGGTTGAGGGAAATCATACCCTCTTGATCGGAATTGCTTTGTGATCTCTGATTATTTCCGCATGACATACTATGTGATGGTGATGGTAGATTCGGAGGTTGTTGAGTAACATTTCACCAATGCGGAGGTTGTTCAGGAATATATTTTGACCAATTTGGAGAAGGCTGGCTTGGGTAACCCGGATATGGAGCAGATTGAGAATTTTTTGTTCTCACTGCTTGAGCGAAAGATGTCCTGTTTTTCAAAGGCTGTGACATATTGACTTGGGTAAGGGTGGGGAAATCATGTGGGGTCAATTGGTTTAAATTGTTAGTTTGGGCTAAATTTTCCTTGGCTTCGAAATAGGAAATATTTTTTGTTGCAGTCATTGCTAGAATTTTAGTTTCTGTACGATACTTTTTGCAGCCAGCATATCCTGCACTATGAGGGCCATGACAATTTACACATTTGGGTGAATTTAAACAATTTTCCTGTGCATGATCACGACTGCCACATCTAGCACATCTTTTAACGCTGCGGCAAAATTTCGCAATATGACCAAAACGGTTGCATTGAAAGCAACGTGTAGGCAAGGGTTTGTAAGTTCTGGTTCTAAAGTTAAGATATCCAATCTTCACAGCTGAAGGGGCAATCTGGGTGTCAAAACCGAGAAGTACCGAGAGACTATCTTTGAGTATAGTTTTGATTTGTGAGGCTGATCTCAAATGAACAAGTTTTTCATTTTCAGATAATTGGTTAATTTCTTTTGAGCGCATCTTAAGTCGTCTAACATATGTTACGTGTTTGTTTTTCTTTTTGATTTCGCTTTGTATCTCTTCATTTGTCATCTCCAGTGGAACGCCACTGATTGCAACTCGCGTAATAATGTCTAACTTCGGAATTAATTCTGCTTGTATTGGTATTTTGTATTCACTAGTTCCAATCATATTACAGTTAAGCAATCGTTCAATTTGGGTTGCATTCATACATTCAACTCTTAAGTCACCTGATGACAGTACCCTTATGTCTTTCACAACACCCAGTAAAGAATTAAGTGAGCTTTCGACTATTGTAGGTCGATAGCTTCGTAACTTGCGGTCAACCCCTTTCAAAACAACATAGTTCACAAGCTCTGGGCCGGGTTCTTTGTTTTGTATCCCGGATGCCATTTCCGTGGCCTGTTTCTTTGCCATAAATTGGCCTTGTGGTCACCAGCTCGTTTACCTGGCTTGTGCTGGATGGCATTGCTACCCCCAGAATGACAAGACATAAACAGTAAATCGCAGTCTCACCTGGTTGAAGATGGTCAAACCTGATTCCAACAGAAATCTTTCTCTTAATCCTTAGGGTTTCCCGAGGTAGGTAGACCAAAATGAAATATTCCCCGTAAGCAGCAGCAGACATCCGTCGCCTACTCGACAAATACCGGTAAATAATGCATATATTCAACGCACTTATAAAACGTCTCTTAAGACAGTGAAATCGGCGGAAGTGTAAAAACTTCCACAGTGAATGGATGTGAATGTGTAGCTAATCAAGTTGACCGGTTTAAAGTTTGTTCAGAGGAACGAGAGCAGAAAGCTGTTTCGGCAAATCGATAAAATGGACAAAGTGGGGCAACGTTATGACGACGCGACAAGCTTTGCAGACCAGTGTGTAAAAATTAATTTAGTACATTATTGTGTTGTATCTAATTTTTAATATTGTTTGTGTAAATTTTAATCTCATCATGGCTATGTGATCCCAAATTGGTTGGTTACTGTGTTCACGTCTGGCTCACTGGTTGCTTTGCATCAGGTATTTACTGTTCAGTTCACTGTGTGCATAGTTGTGAAACAGTTGATTAAAGCATCGTCATGATTCTAGGGTTGTAATTTGAATTGTATACTGTAATAGGTTACCACACCAAGAAAGTTTTGGAGGGATCTTGTAAATCGCACGTCGATGAAAACGATCAAGCATATTCAGGACTGTAGCAGCAGCGGAATCCCAAATGTGACAACGATATTTCAGGCAGGGTCGAATCAGAGACTTATATAAATGAAAAAGTATTATTTCAGGTGAAACATAACGACGGGCGCGATATAGAGAACCGAC
This sequence comes from Styela plicata, assembly GCA_963675895.2. Lineage (NCBI taxonomy): Eukaryota > Metazoa > Chordata > Ascidiacea > Stolidobranchia > Styelidae > Styela > Styela plicata. The sequence continues at coordinate 583,281 of OZ023138.1, forward strand.
TTTCATAGAAGTCTCCTTAGCAATACTTGCGATGTAGTCATTCCAAGTCATTATATAGACATAGTTTCTGTCAACACCTCTGTCGACACAAAAGGCGATAGTAAAAAAAATATGACAGTCTGCTGTCTTAGGTTTATTCATGGTGCGATCAATGAATTTATAAACCTCCAATGTCAATCAGTAATCTGAACTATATTTCCTGTGCATGGTTGGTGGAGATAGACAGTGCTCAAGTGAACGGGTGGCGGTCAATCCGTACGAGTTTAAAACTCTATTTATGGCGATTGGTCGATTCGTACCCTGAAATATCACCCTTAGTTAATTCGCACTCTTGCTGAATGTTCACGAGAATTACCTGTTTTCGAATTTTAGTGTAGCAATGCAGTAGTACCGGTAGCAAGAAGATCTAATAAAAATTCGGGGAAATATAGTCATTCCATTGTTAATAGGCACTTGAAATCCTATTCTTTTTCCGATTTCAACTAAGATGCCGGCTCTTTCTTCCGGATTAGGATTGGATTTTGTTTTATGCTATGGGGTAAATCGCAGTAAATTCATTGGAAATTTCATAAGGGTACGAATTGACCAATTTGCTATTTTTTCGGGTACAAATTAGGCGGATGATAATTATGTTAAGGGATGATAATTATGTACACAAGGTCTGCTGGGTGTCTCACGTAAGCAAGCACTGCTTAAAGCTTCAATCAGGTCCATGCACAGAAAAAATCAGGAATATGTGAAAAACATTAACTGATTTGGAGCTGTTGTCTCAACGAGTTATTGTGGTTTGCATACGATTAAGCCGTATTGTCGACTTTCCTTTCCTGCAGAATAAAAAATGACATCCTATCCCATCAACTGAATATAATGGAAGAAGTTATATGTAAGTAGACGAATGGCAGCTTGTCAGCACAAATTGACTGCCAACCATTTATTTCACTGACAGGTGAAGGAAATTGTAACTAGTGGTTATGTGATCTTCTTGGAAGCATGCTGTCCAACAACCTTCTATACTATCGTACTACTTCTATACTACTATTCATCTCAAGATTCGAACTTCTCATACTAACTAAACTTCAGTTTAACTTATATCTATGCTGAAAGAATTCAAAAACACCTTCTTTAACTGGAGTCTTTACTATTTTTTTTAAAAAAAAATCATATTTATGTAATATATCTATGAAAATATGTACATAGAGGGTTGAATTTTTGTATAAACCAGAATACAAATAATGATTTAATGCAGCAACAATTTTGCGTTCGTTATTTTACATCTATTCTGCATCTTCTTCTTCTGCAGTCGGGTTTGGCTCATCTTCAGGAGCAGGAGCTTCTTCCTGATCTTCAGCAGGTTGCTCAGCAGGTTGCTCCGCAGGTTCAGCCTCGGGGGCATCTTCAACGGATTCTGTGGGCTGCACATCTTCTGGCGGCTTCTCTTCCTCTGTTATTTCTGGTTTGCTTTCCTCAGCGGGGGATTCTGTTTGAAAAGAGATACAAGCTGTGGATAGGAGTAAACCAGAATATCCACAAATTTTTCAGTATTTTTAACTGTTAATAACCGATATGTGTGTTTAAAGCAGATTCACCTTAACGCACGCCCTATGCAGTATATTGACCCAAAGGACCGAATTTCAGGATTTGTGCAGACTTCACAAAAACCAGTCTCCATGTTTCAACATGATATATGTATTTCAAAGATTCATACAATGAGTTTTGTCAAAATTCACAATTCTCAATCGGATTTATTTAGTAATGAACATTTACTAATAAGTGGTAGATGGTTTTACTATCGCCCAGGACAAATACCACTCACAGCACTTTACCATAGTGGATTAGTTCTATTTGACATGTTTTACGCTTAGAATGCAGTTGCTGGTACTATATCTCGTAGTAGCTCTCTTCTATTATGTAGCGGTTACAATTCTTTTAGGCACTCCTTCCGGCTTTGCTCAGAGTGAATTTAAATAAAAAAGACTGGGTTGAAGGCAACCTGTAGCAAAAACCTGATTAATCTTCTGTGTCAATCAATTTTACCAGGTTTTGACTCTAACACAAACAAACAAAATGAATCATACAAAGAAAAATTGCTAAAAATCATTTGTGGCTTTAGTACTGTTATAATTTTGCAGTAACACATCAAGCAAGATAATATCTGCGATACTGTTTATAATATAATTTCGTTCTTATTGTTAAAAAATGAATATGAATTACTGGAGTTTGACATACAATATTGATTCTTCTTCTGCGATAAATTTGAGAGTCAGTCTCACATAATTTGTGAATCAGATACATCTTGAAAAAAATCCGAGAGACTATAAAATATACTCGATTTTCATAAAAAAATGTTACTTCCAATCACCTTCTTTAGGAGGAGGAGGAACAAACAATGTGATTCCTGTTATATTTCCTGCTTTCCATTTTGGTATTGTCACCGTGACTGGTTCTTCCTCTTCCCCGTCTCCTTGAGACTGAACATAGGTTGTAATTTGACAGTTTTAACAAATAGACACACGACATTTATTCAAATGCTGGGGGAGATGAATCATTAAAGATGATTGCTGCTCAATCAATCAGGGTGGTTATCATGTAATCAACGAATAGAGCCAAATATATAACTTTTAGCAGGAACTTGTTTTTTAGTGCGCAATTTCTAGCATATTGAAATCGTGTTTTGCATTTCATTCTAAATAACATGTATTCTAAACTTTTCTCGGGAGATCGATGGCATTTACTTCTATGACTAACAGAACAACAAAATATGACAAAAATCAATTGTACACAAAATAAAAAAATGCCTGAAAACATGGGTTGAACAGAGTCAACTTTTATAGTCATTTTACAGTCAAAATAAATTTGAAAAGGCAGTGCACAGTGTAATTTATTTTGTGCTCTCTTCTAAATGATAAATTTTCACAACATCTCGATCCACTTGTAGGACCTGCATTCCATGGTGAAATCATTGAAATTTGTTAATAAATTCGAGGACACACACATTATTCATTCGAAATTCCGAATATATATTAATCAAATCATCTTTGTTTAATTAAAAACTTGTTTGTTGACAGACAAACGGACAAAACAGATGTTGATAAGTACATTGCCACTAGGTGACAGCATGAAGAAATTAACAATTTGGGGGAAGGGACGCGTACATTATATCGAATAAGCGATCAGAAGTAGAATAAATCCAATTAAAAAATACACTCGTGCCACTGAAAGGTTGCAATCAGGGTAAAAACGAGAAAAAGATTTATACCTTTGCTTGGTGTCCAAAATCATATCTTTTACAAAACATGCATAAAAATGGAATCAAAAAATTTATTTTTGGTACACCCTACTGTAGGTACCTCATCCAAGCTCGCTACCCACAACTCATGCTCCCAATTACTTTAAAAACAGCAGAGTCTTCTATGCTCAGCTTTTTTTCCATAAGAATTTGAATTCGGCAATTAATCGTAGACTGAGAGTAGAACTGGGCAAAACAGAATCATTTGAATTGAATAGTTTTTTTGAATCAGATCAAATCACTTATTTCATATAAATAACAAATATCCAATTTTTCCTATCATGACTTGTCCCTATCACAAATATCAAGGAAATTATGGTTGCAAATTACTAATATTAGCATAAACAGACTTGAAAAATGTATTTTCAATTCCCAAGCGATTTGAATAAAAGCAGATGACACGCAGCTAAAGGAGCTACTTTGCTTTACTCTGATTAATTTTCAATGTCATAAATATTTACCGTTTCTACAGGAATGTATTCTCCATGTTGTTCACATCCAATATCAAAAATATATTTTCCAGGACCTTGCATCTGCCAAAGAAACACATTATTAGGTATATAAACCTATGAAAAAGGTACTAAAACTACCTGTATTACAATTTATTGGGACTACAGGGTGAGAGAGTCACAAAGTCACTTGGCCTATTTATTATTGGGTGGGAGATTATGTTATACCAACTTTTTCGCTATTGCTCCAATAATGAGACATAGATGGGTCGCATTTGGTAAGTGTGTTCAATCAATGATTCCATTTATATTTTCCAATTGGGTCCAAGAAACGAAAACATTAACCAACCAACACGAACAAATACAAATAATAAATTCCTATAACATCGATATAAATATTGAACCAAATGATAAGAGATGATAGAGAAGATTGTTGGACTTGGCAATTCACGCTGAATAATTTTCCCATAAACTTGTGACGGTTTGGAATCTACTTCGTAATGAAGGATGTCTTTAAATAGCTTTAATGATTCAGACTTGGTTATTGCATTACTGCAATCGGTATTGAGACACAAGTGAAAAGTGGTGCTAGTTCACAAATCCATAAAATGTGGATGATAGGATTATGCATCATATTTGTATACTGTACAGGTATTTAAGCTTGAGGGTAGAAGTTCCAGGTTCAACACAGTTACAGTGCCCCTACCCTCATTGCGAACATTGAACAGAATAGACCCAAATTACCTAGGGAGAGTAATGAATATGTGACATCAATGTTTGTTCTTTGAGTTCTTCATTTTCCAAACTAGGTAAATGCAACTTCAAATAAATATTCAACAAGGATATTATGATTTAGCACAATATGACTACCGGTGCTCGTGTTGTTGAATTTAAACACACACTGGTTTGAGTCAATATTTGGCATTTCAAGTATATCATATATAATTATTTTCAGCTATATTGCTTACATTTCCCTCTGTCCAGTTTCCTTGAAATCTATGATTTGCATGAATTAATTCTCCTGCTCCTTCTGACTTTCCAGCAACCCATGTTCCAATATACTTCGAACCTGGTAAATTAATCAACCCAGTTTTTTATATTACTTTTGAATGGATATTAAAATATCCTGGGTGCCTGGATAGCTCCATCAGTGAAGCGTCAGGAATACGCTTCAAGCTACGAAGCACTTCCAATTCCATGAGGGGTGATAATTGAATGCGAGGGGTCTGCCGTGAGCTCTGTTAGAAGGTCACGTAGAAAATCCCTATGGCTTCCTACACCAACCATATCCATGTATAGCAAAATGAGAAATATGATAACACAAAAACTTCCACCCAATTCGGAACTGGTGTCTGCACAAGAGGTCGTGGTTCGCCATATGATTAAGCTTTATTTTCGGCTATCCTCTCCCACCGGAAAAAAAGGAATTCCTATCCGAATGTAGAAAATCAATTTTTTCTCCGCTGTTATTGCATTGAAATTTTGTTGGAATAGATATATCAAAATTACTGTAGGGTTTGGAGACTTTGGAGACAATAAGCAATGTGTTATATAGTTGGGATTCAAGCTTCAGCTTCGCAGAATCACTGAACAGTATTGTAAACATATCATTTGTAATTTATTTAATACATAAAGATTTAATTTTGAATCCCATTATACCTTGGAACAAAGGTGGATTTTCACCACAGTGGTGCGTAGAAGAGCTGGTATAGTACAGAGTAGCAGGCAGGTAGAAATGGCTTAGTCTAGTCCAGGCATCCAATACTTGATTTTCATTTAGAATGACCCAATGCTTAAAAAGTAACTCTCTGAACCTGTGTCATGATAGTAATATTCGCCCTGTCCATGTCTTTCATGCTTCAACCATTCACCATTGTATGTATCACCGTTCGGATAATAATATTTTCCTGTTCCGTGTCTCTGATCATCTGCCCATGAGCCTGCAAATGAAGTATTTTTTACCTCATTGAGCCATAATCAGAGATTGAATGAAGGTTTGGAGAAAGTTGTGCATTACACCGAATTCAAGGATCACAGAAAAACTGAATCAATGCCATTTTTGCAAGGGTAAAATTGTGGAATTGAAGGAAAAGAATGCCCGACTTTCATACAGTATTTATTAATTATAAATATAAATAATATATGAGTGATTCCAACCAGCATGAAAATTTCAAATTATTAGCAAAATGTTATGGATTATCCTCCAAAATAATGATGTCAGTTTCACCTCGGTCGAATGGACGTCATTATGAACCACAATAAAGCCTAAAATTTTCATATAGAAAAGAAGCTGGTTGTGGAATTTAATATTCGATTTCGTTAATCAGAGCACGAACTATTTGAGAATGGGTAGAAGGAGTGGTAGATGGTTTTATTTTTGTCCAGGGCAGATACCGCTCATTGTACTTTACTATAGCGGTTCAGTCCTGTCTGGGATGTTTTCCGCTTAGAATGCAGTTGCTGGTACTACACCTAATAGTAGCTCTTTGCTATTAAGTGGCCGTTGGTTGGTTCTTTCCAGTCACTGCTTCTTGCCTTGCTTAGAAAGAAAAAAGGGTCGTATTTATGTTTATAAACATCAAAGTTGTAAAAACAAAATCTTCCAAATTAAAAATAGAATTTTATCGAGTATCAGCCACCAGTGTGTAGATAGCCACATAAAGACAGTAAAGAAGAAAGTCAGGGATAGACATGGATATAGTTTATTTTGACACCTCTTTCGACACAAACGGCGATACAAATAAAGACATCACATTACAGAGTTATCAGGAAAGCAAACAAAACCTAAAAGAAAGTTTAAAAACGTGCCAGGGAATAAGTTTCAAAGAAACAGTCTTTATTCCTAAAAAGAATTCCAAAAGTCATTCATCAAGACAAGAGGAAATTAGATGTGTGATATAACTGAACTAACCTTCATATTTAGATCCATCTGGATAAATAAACATTCCTTGACCATGTTTTTTATTTCTCAAGTATTCACCGATGTATCTTGCCCCATTTTTGAAACGATAGGTTCCCTTGAACAAGAGTTTAGAAATTTAACTTCATCGAAAGGATCATTGAAATAAGCAATAAAGCACAATAATTCATTCGAAAACTGGAATGCTTTGAGACTGCATCATCCCCGAATTATAATATTTTGTGATGCATTATATAAGCACAAGTAAGGGAGATGATACCACACATTGTACTTTATTATAGTTGTTCAGTCCTCAGTGGATGTATTCCACTCATGAGTGCAGATGCTGCCACATCCTGTGGTAGATCATGCTGTTCAGGTGATATTTTAAGAGTTGCTTCTGGCTTTGAATGAATTTCAGCAACAAATAGTACTAGTCAAAAAGCTTCAACATCATCAACTCTGCTGTTTATAAATAAAGCTTTTTGAATCAATCAATTTATTGGCCTGACTAACTTTCTGTGTGTAATTTGAGCAGTATTGGGGAGTCACCTCACTTCGAGTCCCCTAGTCGAGTCGACTCACACACAAGTTGTGTGAGTCGAATCCAAGTCTTTCAAAAATTCAAGTTTAGAGTCCAGAGTCAAGTCGAGTCACTGTACTTTCAAGTCGCAAGTCAAGCAACATAATTTTGCAAATGGTGATTGCAATTTTTTATCAAGTCCTGAGTCAAGTTGCGTCTGTATTTTGTCAAGTTGAGTAGGAGTCAAGTTATTAAGATGACTTTAGTCATGCAATGTCATTGAGAAAGTGCGACTTGAGTTGAGTCATTGACTCCTTTGTCTCCCCAATGCTGAATTTAAGGTTACTAAAGAAGCAAAGCGGGTGATCTTTAAAAAAAAATTTGTTTTGGCTGCAGTTACTGGTTTTATATTTTCCTATAGCTTTCGTTATAACAACAAGATAGCAGCAATGGTTGGAATCAGATAAAAGCTTTAACAAAATCATTCACTTGTCATTTTGCTGAAATGAATAATTAATTGAAACTACATTTAATTCAAATACTGGTAATAGAACAAATCATAAATAATACCTGACCATGCCTTTTACCCCCTTCATATTGGCCTTCATATGTGTCATTATTTGGTAGAGTTGCTTTTCCGAATCCATGTCTTTCACCTTCTTCATTTCTGTCACCTTCATACTCCTGAATAATAAATAATTTCACTGTTGAGGATATAGGCTTATTACATTAAACACGGATTAACATTGGTCAACAAACAATATCTGAAGTAAAATGCCTGTTCCAGTTTCGTTGAATCTTTATAAAATTCATTTATTGTACCTAATGAAAGTTTTCCGAAATATTTCGTGATAAAAAAACAGCTAAACACACATGTCCTGATCCCTTTTTTCAAAAATGATATTGCTGTCTGTCCGTTACCAAACAAATTCCAACATTTTTGTGAAATTTTACTGCATTTCAGTCCAGATTGCTGGAACAAAAACGCTCAACAGGTTTTGATGGTCTTGCTTATATCTAATGTGACCTTCTTCCATGAAAATATAATGTTTTCTATAGTTTACTATTTATGCTATATTTTGAATTTTATGTCCGGCCGTTACATCTAGACATTTTGTGATACCAAACCTCACTTTATCAAATTTATATCTGAGATTTATTTGATAAGTAACGGATAGACAATAAACCAAAAGTAACCGACGGGCAAAACTAATCAGTGATATATAAAACCAAATCACTTGAAAGGATTTAAAATATATTCTAATGTGAAAAAGGATTGCAACTGAAGATAGCTGGGTGGAGTTATTTCAACATTCAGATCTTGAAAAAATTTATTTGTTAAAATATCCCATCATTTTGGTAACGGACGAACAGATGGACGTGATAAAAATTATTCATTATTTTGGAAATTCAATATTTAAAACAAGAGCATAAGTACAAACTTAAAATAGACTACTACAACAATAATCTAATGATGAAGTAGGAGAGTTAACGTAGATTCCTCGATTTTGGAATTTTATGGACTTGAAAAAAGGCAAAAAATGGATAAATTTGACTTCTCTGCAATCCGATATGCAAACTATAGTTCTCTGTTCATATGCAAGGTATGGAGAAAGAAAATTAGTTTTGAAAAGCTCCAGTCATATAGTTTTAAGAAATCATTATGGCTCTTGGCATAAATGCAAATAACAAAATCATCATTTTAGACATGACCTATTGAAACATCCCCATTCAGCATTGGCAACCCATTAAGATTGATTGGACATATTTGGAAGCTGACAGTATAATAACTTAGACATAGATATATTTATTTTGATGTCTCCAACAAAAACACTAAAATATTCAGATACAAATGAACAAACCTGGAAAGCGAATGATAAAACCTTGAGTAAAGTAAAAGTTTAAAACGTTGGGGAATTAGTTAGTAAGTACTCACCCCTAAATATGGTCCGGCTTCATCTTCAAACTCGTCTGATCCTAAATCCGACATGCCTCTCTGTTCTTTATCACTTTATATTTTTTGCTTCACCCACTCACTGAAGACAGGACAAGTTATCGTTGGAGGCTGGCGATTTAAGAGACAAAGCAACGAATAATTAGCCCCAGGAAAACAAAGTAACGGCCTAAAGAACGTTACCATGACAACACTCACTGAAGCGCAGAGAACTGTAACAAACGCTCCATTTATTTTGAGACCAAAAGTGAATATCTTTTCTCAAATTTCACCCAGATCAAGGCTGCAAGAGGCAATATTCAACCATTTTGAGACTAGAAATGAACATTTTTTTTTATCAAATTTCGCTCAGCAGACACACACTACTTGAAAAGTCTCATGCAATCACTGGTGTGCGAAGAGCTACATGAATCCCTATCCATGACATATGTCTATGAATGCGAGTTTTGAAGCCATACAGATCATCACGACTCGGAAAGCAGTAGTTGCGCATTTTTGGAAGGAAGCATGGAATTTGGAATCGTATAGCGCAATGGCCCTCAACTCTCGGTCCGCGGACCGGTACTGGTCCGTGGGTCAGTTGGTGTCGGTCCGCACAAGGAACTGTTAATTAGTGTGGGAAGCATAATCTTGGTTTATTATCACAATCCCTTGTTATGCCAAAGTTCTTAAATTGTTATTTTGAGCGTATCAGCTAGTTTTTCTAATTTAGTATACCCATTCTAACAGCCGGATGCCCTTTAACCAGGCTTGTTAGATTCAGTTTTTTGGAGGCTTTTATTTTCACAGGCTGGGGTTTATAGCCAGTATTCAGAGTATTTTTGCCGAGGTTGACGGAATACCCGGATATCGCCACCACAGCCCTTAAAAGCCTACTACCATTTCCGACATCCTATATGTGTGAAGCGGGGTTTTCTGCAATGGCAGCAACCAAAACAAAACAACGGAATAACCTGGACGTTAGCAAGAAACTTCGAGTGTCATTATCCCCAGATGGAACCGTCTCGTTGCAGAGAAACAAGCTCGGGGTTCTCATTAATTTAACGATAGATTGAAAATTATGCATATTCAAACCACTTAAAGTTCGTTTATGGTTCAACTAATTTTATTTTGAATGCATGTTCAAATACAAGTTAATTAAAAATAAACTGCTTCTCCCCTCCCTTTTGGTGGGCCGCGTTAGAATTATTAAACATGGACCGGTCCGCGGAGACAAAAAGGTTGGGGACTAGTGGTATAGAGCAGTGGTTCTCAACCGCCGGTCCGCGGACCGGTACCGGTCCGCGTCAACTTTCCTCCCGGTCCGCCAAACATATCATGATTTTTATGTCAATTGCAAAATGTAAGATATTGAGGGCTTGTCCATTGATTAAAAAAATAAAACATCCAATTTTAAACTGATTTAGAATTTTGCACGTTCCGTAATTTGCAGCATTGTGACGTAAGACAAATTTCAGAGTCTACTTTGTACTCTATTGTACGTCACTGCTGTGTACAAAAGTGTGGTGCAAAATGTGTGTGCCTACAAAGTGTGGTACTAAAGTGTTTAAAAGCGCAAGATTTAGCAAAAAACTTTGATAGTGAAATGTAGTCGAGCAAACAGCAAAGTATTATCAAGGTCTTTCAAAAGAAAACCAACAGTGAAAATCAGGTTAGCGGTACTGGTGAGGGCAGAGGAAGGACTAGCCCTGCTGCTTCAGTTAGTGGTGAGTTACTGGTGAGGACAGTGGAAGAAACTAGCCCTATTGCTTCAAATTTACAACATCGCTTGAAACGATCATGCAATGTTGTTATGGATTACACAGAAACAAGCAAAAATCGAAAATGAGACTCCATAAGGTAGTATGATAATAATTACTTGGAGCTCGGCTTCACTATCGTTCCCAGCAGTGGAAAAGTATCGCCTCCCATGTGCTTTAGTCTGCGCCAAAATACTTTCGAGCGACACAATGAAACCTTCGAAGCTTATTCCACATTTTCACTCGCGCCATAGCAACCTCGTTGGAAGGCCTCTTGCATATTTTAAAAGATTGCTAAGCAAAACTGAAAATGAAAGAACTGGAATGCTAATGATGACAAAGACTGATAAAGCCCTTCTTAAATCTTCTTATTTAATTGCACTTCAAATCAGCAATTAGAGAAGATTTAGTAAAACCTTGCATGATTGCAGCTGCTACAGAAGTTTTGGGTCCGAGAGCAGCTAACAAACTTAAAGCCATACCACTTTCAAACGATACAGGGGAGAATAATGGATATGGCAGTTGATGTTGAACAACAAGTTATTGAACAAGTAGAGAAATCGAAATATTTTGCCACACGAATTGACGAATCTACAGACTTGAGCAATTGTGCTATACTCAATTGCTTTGTTCGGTATGAGAATGAAGGAAGGATCATTGAAGAATTTCTATGTTGTCTCCAACTACCTGGACGGAGGACCAGTTCAGAAATATTTCGGTTTCTTAATAACTATGTGCAGAAGCAAGGTTTAGATTGGGGGAACATGCGTCGGTATTTGTACGGACGGTGCCGCTAACATGACTGGATGTCATTCGGGTGTAACTGCAAAAATTAGAAAAGTGGCGAACAAAGATCTGCTTATCACACGCTGCGTTCTTCACCGGAAAGGTTTATCCGCCAAAAACTGTCTCCTGGATTGAACGACGTAATGAAGATAAGTGAAGATAATGGCCATGGCCGAGCATTGCACTTAAGGCTTTTTGAGGCTTTGTGTGATAGCATCGGTTCGCAACACAAACATCTGTTATTTCATGCCGAAGTAAGGTGGCTCTCGAGGGGACGAGTTCTCACTCGTTTATTTGAGTTGAGAGAAGAAACCAACCAATTTTTACGTGGAAGAAATTGTCTCACTAAAAGAATGCTTATACGATGAGATGTGGACAGCCAAGCTTGCATACTTAGCGGATATATTCAACCGCTTGAACGACCTTAACAGTTCTCTGCAAGGTACGCACACCGATATATTTACATTACGCAACAAAACTGATGCTTTCAAACAGAAACTGGAGTTTTGGAGTAACAATGTACAGAAAGGGGATATCGATATGTTTCCATGTTTGCAAGACGTCGTGGCAAATGCTTCTGTTAACATAGGAGAGTTTATAGAGTCAGGGAGTAAGTCTCTACCCCACTGTTCTATGATGAATGATCCCAACCCTATAAGGTGTTTTTGACAACATACGTGATTAGAAGAGTTATTTGCTGTTATAAGTCAACACTTATAAGACTAAATCAGTTTTGACAAATATTTTCCAAAAAAAGCAGATACTCGAATAGAAAACTTTTGGATTCTTCTTTCTTTTCACGCATGAATGCATTCGCAAATGATATCAATCCGTGCTATCTCAATACCATTGAGAAAGCATTGCTGATTGAGCTTTTCTGTAATATACCACCTTGATTGGCCTAGTGTATACATTTGCCATTGTCGCAGGTTGAAGATTTCGGGTTCGAAACGAATATCCTGAGCTCGCTTGACCATGCCCACCACTTAACCCAGGATTTTTTGGGTACTACCGACCTATGTGAAAAAAAGATTTTTCATCATTATCTCTCATCAATTGTAAACAGAGTAACTGTATACAAGTGGCCGCTACTTCGCCTTGCAGAAACTACATTAAAACCACGTTCAACAGTAAGTGATATCGAACAGGCAAAAAAAACTTCTCATTAAATGAAGTTTTTTCAAACTTCTTTGCTTTTGCATTGCATAGTTTTTATCTTAATTGCATTTTGCGGGGATTTTGAAAGTTCACCCGTCCGCAAAATTTGTTTTGAAAGTTTACCGGTCCGCAAACTTAAAAGGCTGAGGACCACTGGTATGTAGTATGAAATTTTTGACGATGACGTCATCAAACCCTCTTCACGGCCCAAAAATGGATTTTTCATTGAATCACGGTTTTGTTTCGGCAATTTTTAGCTAAAAAATACGTTTTGGTGAAGACGATGAAAAAATAAGACACGCTGAAAATCCAGCATTTTTATTATAATTTCGTATTTTTTCATACAGATTTGCTTTTGCCATGACATAAGTTTTTGCACTGCGCATTTTGGCAAAATTTGGGAAGTTCCAGCATGCCCCCTACTCGAAAAATCAAATTTTGTTTGTAGGTACATTAAAAAATTTTGACCGGTCCGCAAACTTTAAAATGCTCTAGTGTAAGATATAACGCATAAATTACGTGGCGCTATAATTATAAAATGTACGAAAATTACCCTACTTACCGACTGAAAAAAATCCCAAAATAATTTTCTGAGAGCATTAAAACGCAGGAAACCTCAAAATTTTTCACGCTACTCTGGCGCGCATACGAACAGTTATGAAGCCTAATTTAGACCCCGGAATTCCTTGCTGTAAAAAAATTTTGCGCGTCTCTTGCACGACTTAAAGACAGGTTTGAAGGTAATATACACTAAAACGCTATTTTCTTTTTGTTGAAGTCGATCCCGTGATCTTCAACTTGTATTGCCAGCATAATAACTACTAGGCCATCGCTCCCCTAATCTATTAAAGGAAAGGGAACTCTTTGAAGGCGGTTCACCCAAACTACTGATAGACAATGAAAGGTTAAAAACTTCAACTGTGAACGGATGAAATTTGTTAGATAAATACCCTATAATGTAAACAATCGCCAATTGCAGGAAGTATTGGAAGAACATAGTGAAGTTTGAATGAAAACCAAAGAGATAGAAAATGATTCTGGAACTGAGCTGTTGATAAAAATGGAAATAACCAAGAATATTCTATTCCGAGGTATATACATACACCTATATCAAGAATACGTAGAATTTTTTAAACAGAACTTAGCAGTTCGCTGTAAGGATCGACCAAATGAGGAGGTGCTGCAACAAAACATAAATGAATCCAGGTGTTATGTTCGTTGAAATACAGGCCAAGTTGCAAATTGATTGAGTAAATGGCAAAGTATGATGATATTGCAGAGACCCAAATACAAGACCTCATTTAGAAAGGGATTGACAAATGTGGTTAAAAAGCAAGCAGAAATGTGCTACTGCACAATAACGTGGTAAATGAAATATACAAAGAGTACTGCAAAATATGATGAGAATATTTCCATTTACATCATAGAAAAATTCACAACATTTTCAATTACAACAGACCAGTGAAAAATTTAGTTATTAACATTGTTTATTGGTGATTTACAGATACAAAGATTGAGTCACCTTATTCAGGATCCCAATCTTGAAAAAGTGTCTCTCTCTGAAAAGGAGATGAAACGTGGAACAGAATGGATAAAATAATAAAGGAGAAAGCATAAAACGATTGTCACTTATTTTGGTACGAATAACATTGGACAGTCAGTTGAAACAGTGACAAGTCAAGCAAAAGTAATGGTAGAAACAGCTCTGCAGTTCAGCATCGATGCGGCATACTAAATGGGAATAGTGGCATAAAAACGGAATTCAATGGGTCCAGGAGGAAGTAGTGCCATTAACAAAGCAATCCAGGTTGAACAATCTTAGGATCAAAGTTCAATTTATGTACCACGACCACAGTACGAACAAATTTTGATCGTAGATTAAAAAATAATTCTGTACTTTATTTCGTACCGTCTGATTAGAAAATGTAACACGTACCGTGCCGTGCAATGCCGTTTTTTTCGTACATTTAAAAAAATTCGTAAAAGTACAAATCAAGTTCGATTAACACGGTCGGGATTAAATTTCGTAACATACGAAAACAGGTGGCAAGATTCGCATGAAGCGGATATTTCGATTTAAAACTACCATTGGGTATTAAGGGTTTAAATTTAAAATCTAGCCACCGGGAAACGTTTTTTGGAATTTTTTTCATTTACTCTTCTAGTTTTATATATCGGTTTTAAAAACCAGGACAGAAACACATGCGCAATATTGTTGCATATAAGAAGATATATCATTGTTCACATTGCGTATAATATGAGAATGGTAAAGAGATAAATGTGCTATTTTTTCACATCAAAAAAAAAAAATTAAGTATTTAGCATATAACTTTTCTACAAAAGAAACACACTCTCGACAAAACAACTGACGGCACCACAATGGGTTTGTGGAATGAATCACTGGGCAACTTATTTGGAGAATCTATTGCAATTTACGTTTCTCTTCACATTGGTGAAGCAATATTATTTTCTTTTAAACTACAGTACATGCCCGAATTTGATTTCTACAGGGTAGATATGCATTTTTGTTGCTGCTTCTAAAATGAGCAGATTAACATACATGTTAGCCTATGTATCATTATATTCTGATGTGAATAATGGTGTCAAGTACAAATAAAAAAAGCGGTGGTTACTGGTTATTAGTAATTAGGTAATAATTTGTTTTAATTTTTGGCAATATTTTTTCCCTGATTAATTTTTTATATTTCGTTGCCCTCTTGGCTTTCTGTTACCAGAGAATTTTAGCTGGTTTTACAAAAAAGTCACGGGCTTCCGGCGCGCAGATACATTTTCCTGTCTGGTAATGTTTATTTCACTCTTAAAACCAAGATGATCTAGGTTGAGGCCAAATAATTTGACGATTTGGCGGCCCCTACTGAATCCAATGTTTCAGGGATGCTGCAAACGTGAAAACTTAAGAGTATAGTTTCAGTGGCAGAGCAACCAGAGTAGACGTCGGCAGCTAAATGTAGACTCAAATTCTTCCAAGTGACACTAAAAGTCTCTGTCGAATACAATGAAAAATTGTTCATCTGGTTCAAGTCACTGAAACGACAGAGACTTTTAGTGTCGTTTGGTCTGAATTTGCCACTGCAAAGGACGTTAGCTTTTTCACATAAGCTTTTGTTGCTAGGATGATAGTTGACTGCAACATTAGTTGGTGATAGTTTTTTTGCGACGGTTTTCGTTAGTCTTGATTATACACATTAACAATATAAAAACCGTTTTTTTTAAACCTGAGATTTTTAGATATTACAGTTTAAAATTTCCATGTATAGCGCCGTACTAAAAACGCGTAAATTTATATTATTTACTCCGTATTATTTATTTTATTTCTGTTGTATTCCGAAACCTCATTTTTGAATGTGCCTGACAAGTGTGATCGGCGCATTGAAGGCTTCGTTGTTGCTTTGATTTTTTTTTTTTTTGGTTTAGGCCGATGTCAGAAATACGTCAAATACTCATTGTATACATACGTTAGTCTATGTACTTTGCTGAGTTGTGGGTTGTGAACTAAAATTGCCGAATACATAGAATGTAATTGCCCCCACGGGGCATATTGAGGCAGAGTCCGACTCCAAAGCAGCAAAAATTAGGATGGAATTGCTAATTTTTCGCACGCTCTCAGTGCGAATTTTTTTCTACTTTTTCTGCCATTTACGACCAAATTATGGTATCAGAATATGTTTTCCAGTTAACATTTTGCCTTTTTTTACAAAACAATGCGCGCGTTTTCAACAGTTTGAAACTGTCAATTTAATTTCTTCGTCGATAAGTCGGACTCCCTCCAATGTTAGAGATCATCCGCTACCATTATGTCCCACGCGAGATTGGTATAAGCCCAACGCCCCTACTCGTTATTTCCTACAGACAAAGTTGTCCTCAAACGAGAGAAGAATATGAATATCATTTCCCCCACGGAGTTCGATACTAAGACGTCAGTGATACTTAACCCGAAGCCTGTTCCTAACGCCTTTGCCGGCTGAGCTGACCGGATACCCAAGTATACCGGCTATATTGACCATGCCTGGACACACAGTGGTTGGTTGATCACGCGCCGGATTGATATTAACCCAATGAATGATTGGCGCCAGTGACCTTGATCCACGCGGGGTATTACCTTCATGCATTGCCCATGTACGGTATTCATTCCTACATGCAATAGTCCACACGAATCGCTACTTGGTGGGATTGGCATTAGTCCCACGAAGAACCGTCCCACAAGGGGAATTGCCCTTATGAAAGATTGCATTAGTTTCATATTTGAGCTACGCAAGGAGTGTTGAGCAGAGCGTGTGGGAGCAATCTCGCACTGGGGCAATCTGCATATAGGGCCAGGCCAGTCCCGTGTGAGGGCAATCTGGTATGTGTGCAATAACGCTTAGCGCAATCCATTATTGCGGCTATCCTATGTAGTGACAATCCCGTATGAGGAAGTCGGGGGCAATTCTATCTGGAAACAATGCTACACGTGAGCATTATCTTTAGGACAATACCGTGACCACCTCAATGGACTCTAACATATAAACTGAAATAAATAGAAAACATACTAAGGTACAGTACCGCTTCATTATCCTTACGTAATTAAACAATTATTTGCAAACATTTTTATGTTCTCATTATGACCTTTTTCCGGCAACCTTTTGACAGCTACTCAACAAAAATGATAATTTTTTGTAAACCAAGTTGGAATGTATCTTTAAATATAACATCTTATTTTGGCGTTTGTTTTTGAATTTTCGACTTTTCCACCGAAAATTATGCTTCAGTAGTCTTTTATTGATAAAATACTTTGGTTTAGTATCGATAAATACGTAGCACATTAATTTAAATAGTGAGTTTTTCAACTTTTCTTTCACTTTACTTGGCTTTTCCCAAATTCTATAACCCAATGGGTACAGTAATTTTGTCTTTAAACCACATTTGTTGACACATGCTTTTCATCGTCTGAATTGAGTGAAAATGAACTCGCTAACACAAAATAAAGCACACTATTAAAAAAGTTTTTTTCGAGTCAATCGAATCGATATTTCGGATACGGTGCATGAATTTGTACTAATTGAGTAATTTAAATTGATTTGGAAAAATATATTCACGAAAATTCGTTATTCCCAATGCCTCATCTCTTTTTTATGCATTCAATATACAAGAAATGCAGGTTAATTTACGATTTTTTATAAATTACTTGTGGTTTTCAAACCGAAATATCTAAAACGCTTGAGGTTTACAGGCAATCGGTTTTCTGATGTGAACTAGAAGATTGAGGCTCTTAAATACCATTACGAAAAAAATATAATGCTGAATTGCAAGGTAGGCAGTCCTGGCGGCCGGACTACTAGCTTAATGTCATCCATCACATCCGTTTGTTCAGGTCTCTCGGTTTAGTCAAACATGTATAATCCTGCAAGAAGCATTATTTAGGCCTATATGTATTTGGGTTCTTTGAGCAAAGTAATTTCCCCGTCGGCGCTGTATTGTTCATTTTTGTACTTGCTGTTTCTGGTGCAATTTAAGTTTTCTTTATATTAAGGGTGCTTCACACGGGAAAGGTCAGGCGTCCAAATTAGCCGCGCGGCACAAGTTTAAAGCGTCATCACATTCACACTAAGCGCCTCAAAATAAACACGCGCGATTTGATACCTCTGCGCGTCAGGACGTTCGATTTAAAATGGTTTTAACAGTGAATGGTTTTAACAGTCCCAGTTACGCCACAGTCTCTTCAAGTGCAATTTTGCAAAAACAAAATTTGCCAAGATTAGATCCAAAATTTTGATGTTTTGGTGGTGAAATTCGCATCAGGTGCAAATATTGAGAAAGGTTTCGGGCGTCCCGTGAATCTTAAAAACAGTTAAAGCGTGAAATGTTCCTTTCTTTACCCCTAAAGCGAAATCATCATAAAATGTTTTTGGCAGCAATTTGATTATTTGCAAATTTGTGCCTTTTCAATATTATGGAACTGCCAATTCCACTTTTTCATATGTATGTACGCCATGTTACTGATAAACTGAATATTCTTAACTTCCTCAAATTAGTTTAACATTTTTAAACGCTCATTTTGATCAATATTTCGGTTGGTTATGGTTCTAAAAATAGTGTTGCAAGAGCTTCGTTATGAATTTGCACCTAAAATTTGAGTCGACACGAAAGGAGAACGAAAGAGAAAGCAACGAGGTTAATCTCGCGATTGGATAAGATGCGATAAGCGAAATGCCATACACGATCGTAAAGTCTGCAATTGACTTTGGTGCCTTTCGAAGGATAAGGGGATATTTAAGACAAATAACTTGACGATCAAGAGCTCAAAATATTAGTTCAGTTATACCTGTCAACAAGTCAGTTACAGAACGCAAACCGCTAATTTTCCCGAAATTACTAATAATTCAATAGTTTTATTCAGTTCGATCGCCACCGTTTTCAATGTTCGCTCATTTTCAGGTATTGGGGAAGGTGCATACATTTACTCCTTTATTGAACAGTTTGGCCAAAAATGCACCTTTTTGAATTTACCAATTATAAATAATTGAACATATTTTGGTAAATGCCAACAATTTGTAATATCTATGCTGTGCTGGCAACTTATTTTGCTTAACATTTTGAATATTGAGAACTCCTTGCAAAACCGTGGTGTTATCAGAAGCCCACCTGGATTTGGTTCACCGGCAAACCATTTCAAAATTGTAGTAGCAATCACCGTGTACAGCATATTTCTGTGCTACTGAATGTATAATTTAGTATATTCATTTTCTTTAAGAGTTTACCCAATAACATTTTTTTGGATAAGCCAAGAAGTCTGGATACCATTAAAAATGCTCTTGCAATGTTCATGTGAGCGGGATACCTATTTAGCCCCGTTGTGCCTTATTATTGTATAGATTTTCTGGATTGTCCAATACGATTTGTAATATTATGATGTGGTGATACTAAACTTTTATATTGAATATTAGGAAACATGGCAACCTTCTTCGTCGCTAACTGTGGCCCAGTAGTATTTCCAAATGCAAGCCCATTAAAACCGATTTCTTTGGGTGTCCTGAGCATATAGCCAACTTTTACTTGGCTTTGGTCCACTAACTATCCTTTTCAAAACAATATTTGACAATATTATAATGTACATGGGCCCCTGACAGAGCGGTCGAAAGCTGCATTATGCCTGATTTTGAATAAGGCTTTAGTGATCTTTGGTAAACTTATACATTTTTAAAAACTAAGACATGAATCCTAATAAACCTCATAACCCTACCCTCATTACATTTTCTTTTTATCCAATTAAACTATTTGTGCTAAGGTACTTTGCACGGTATTAGTAACGGGTCGGTGCCCCGATGACTTTGCAGTCCTGCACTGACGAGCTTTGCTTGCCAAATGCCATACCATCTGCTAACAATATTGACTCGGCTACTTCTATTGGAGAACGTAGAAATAAATAGGATCTCTGTACATCGGTCTGCAGATGATTCAGGTGAATGAATCATCAGAACTACAGATGGACACATTTAAAATATACATGTGAGAATACACATAAAACCACTTGCACCATCCGTTTTCGTGTGTACCACTTGTTTCAGCTGAAAAGAATAGCAGACGACGTCCCCCAGATCATGAAAACGTTGGTGGACAAAAACTCCCCTAAATGAAAATTACACAGATTTTTAATGAAATTCACTCCCAGGGTGTAAATAGGGATTCTCCTACGAAAGCACACCATCTCTTGATTTTTAAAACAGGAGTATTTCAGAAAAAATTCTTATAATTTCGAATAAAAAAAATATTATTTGCAATCTTCCCAATCAAGACTGAAGCAGTACCTGAAAGGAACCAAAGATCTTTTACATAACATTATAACAGACGTAACACAAAGTGAGACAATATCACAGCGATGAGGCACACCATGCAATCTGAATAGCAATTTCGGACTGGTCATGTTGATCCTGGTATGCGAATCCTATCTGTCATAAAACACCCCAAAGACTTTTACAAGCATAAAATGACCACCAGAAAAAGACGTTAGGTTTGGGTAAGACTCCTGGAACACAGTACAGTAAAATCGCAGTAGTATCCGGATGATTATGTAATACTGAAGAAACCGTTACTTTTCTAGAATTGGATGATTTTTCCAATCAAAAATCATGGATATGCTAGTTCACAGTATCTTGGTTAGATCCACCCTTTGATCCAGATCATTGTAACTGATACTGCGTTAAACAGCTGGATTGGAACTAGTTCTATTTTTACTTCAATGACAATGTTTCATAGAACCTATTTCAATAAATCTCTATCTAGAGCTACAAAGAATTTCAGTCGCATGTTGCAGGCGTATAAACCTATGTCAAATCTTTTAACATTTTCTATTGCACACCAATTGATTTCTAAATTCTGCAACGCCATTGGAAGCATTTTCATGAACAAAATATGGCCCGGCCCCATACTTTCCAGGCAAGGGTTAGGTTAACCACCCCACAAGTTGCTAAAACATACATCATATCAAACAGAGCAATATTGACGTTTGTCCACATAATGTACGACTTGTGTCATAAGTACATAAAAAGAATAGAATAACTAAAAATACACTCGCTTCGCATCACCTGGGGACTGTATCATAGGGCAGTAAGGACATTTTACTTTTGAACCAGCAATTAATTTGCTAAGAGCATCTCTAGATATAATATGTCCACAAGTCAATCTCATTGGAGGGTTGTTTTCGGTAGTTTGCTGCCGCAGGATAGGACATGCAAATATGGAATGGTAACGTTGGTCATGAGCAAGATCTATGTCTATTGGCAGTTCATCTTTGTCAGTAAGTACACCTGAGCACTGGCGCTGTTCTATAACAGACTTGATAGTTATAAGAGCTGGTAGAGCAGTACAGCCTGCTGTAAAGCTAGCTAATAACGGGCTATCCAGTGACAATCCCATTATAGAACAGGAGTCTTTCATAAATATATCACATAATTCATCCCAATTTTGTTCATCGAGTAAAGACGAATAGGGAGAATTTTCAAGACCATGTCTCATATATAAGAAACTACCCATCAACATCTGAATTTCCTTGCTGTGCCGATTAGCAAATGATTGGAACTTTCTGGAATATACAAGGGCTTCAGTCTGAGCATGTGCGCCTTTCCTCATAATATTTATAAATTTCATTCTGTGCAATTTGAACTCAAGGGTGCTACCTTTCCGTTGCAGATCCTCATGATTTCGAGCCTGAAAAATTATGTTTAATATTGACTGCTTAGTACATTAATTAGGATAAGCCCTCTAAGCAACTAAAATCCAATCCACACATTCGAAATTTCGAAAGGAATCAACATTCCTCACAGTGTTCCCAATGATGCAAATGCCAGTAATTTTAGAGTTCTATCCATAAACAGATGGATAATATCAAACTAATAGTGTTCCTGTGCAAGGAATGGATGCTAGTATTACAGAAGCTTTGGCTGAACATCATATTTTCAATACAAATCGTTCCAGTATAAAATGTTATTGACGCCGATCTGCCGCAATCCAGATAAAGTGGGAAGAACACAAGAAAAGAATTACCCATCAATCAATGATATGAAGAGCTACATTAAATTGAAAACCAGCAGTTGCATCCCAAGCAGCAATCTGCCAACGTATTTTGAAAATATTGTCAAATCACCAACAGGCAGTATACATATATCATCCAAAGGGTGACCGGCCTACCAGTTAATATATTAAATTAATTACCGGCAGTTAACCGAGACAGTAAACAAAACAACAGTGATGTAAATGGAATCCTACTCTCAAAAAATTAATACTCTTATGACTAGAATATAAAATTAAGAAATGATAGTTACAGTCCATTCCAACGCAAGTTCCAAATCACGACTCCTCAGGCTTTGCAGTACTTCATTGATTTGCACAAATGGTTGCTTCCAACTATTATCTATGTCTAAGCATGCCTCACTGCTGATATCTTCTGCTAATGACAGTTGTCCTTGTCTGAAGTAGTGTTCGCATACAGCTGTGTTGAGTAGTTTCTCTTGCTATAATTAAAAGAAATCATTATATCATTACAATAAAATACAGGACTCAAAATAGCCTAATTCACTACAATTCACAAAACGTCTTCAACAGTACAAAATAAAGTTGGCGGCCAATCCAGTATGGATACAATTGGCTATGTTATTGCATATAGTTTTTAGATATTTGCGTTGGGGATTGTATTGTATCGGCCAATTAAACTTTAAATAGTGTTAATCTGGAATCGTGCCCATTTTTAATTATTTTTCGGAGCAGTGGAATGAGAGGTCTTTCCATTTATTATCAGTAAATAAAGCGTACTCGTACGCTCCGTTTTAAGGACGTATCCGGTATCGATAAATTTTCCGATACCAGTACCGATACTTGCCGATACCGATACATCGGCCCATCTCTATTTCATTGTTTGTAAAACTATTTCTTTCATTCATTTTGCAAGAAATTATGACAGGATTATGCAACATTAGGAATTGATCTAGACATATATAGTATATTAAAATTGAAATGTGCTGACATAACGATTTGTAAATGGGAAAAGGTATTTTTTAAAATGTAGGATTCAGGCCCGCAAATTCATTGCAATTTGCGGGATTCCAGTATTTTTTCTTGTAGGGAATGTAATATAATAGATTAGAAGGATTCCATACTGAATTACATAGGAGATAAGTAAAAGAAACCTTAAGGAATCAATCTTTCATCTTTGCAAAAAATATTTTAAAATTTAATCACGGTTTCGCAAGGGTTTTATGAGAATCCTAGAAACCCATAATACACAAATTCACAAGCCTAAGAATTATGTCATGCCATAAAATAAAAAATTGTTTTAGTTGTCCAGTGTTACCCTTTTGAGAGCACAGTACGAAAGCTAGAATCAAATATATCTGAATACTATAGCCCAATTTTCCAGTATGATAACCCAATCAGATAGTTTAATTCAACAAGTACGAGGCACAGATGAACCGTACATTGGTGGCAGATCCATCAGTGAGCAACTTGACAAAGCATGTGCACTCAGTATTTTTTCAACTAGGAACAAGAGTCTTTTGCTGTTGTTTTTTTTGCTACCATGTAGTAAAATCAGATAGTTTACCTTTGAATCATGACAAAAAGATCCAGGTATCACCGAACTGCAGTCTGCATCAAAATTTCTGTCAATAGTTTTACCAATTCTTGAGACACTACTATGCAAGTCTTTATGTTGTCCTGAAAGTTTTTGTCCACAATTTTTTATTTTTTTGTTATATTGTGTTAGCACTGCCTGATGATGTTTGTCAATGAAATTTTCTGCAGGTAATAGACCAATTTCTTCTTTCACCTTTGTTAATTGGTCTTCCAATTGTTGTAAATTGGAATTATATTGACTTTTGTATGATCCAAACTTCACTAAAAGTTTTTCTATGTCTCTCTCAGTATTTAAACAACTTTCCATTTGATTCAATTTATAAGGTCAATCACTAGTATATATGTAAACCTGTATTATTTAACAGTACCAACACTAGAACCAATCCAAAAAAATAAGAAAATGTTTTTAAGTTAAATCAGTATTGATATATTTTTTTCTAAAAGCCTTATACATACATAGTCACAGAGAGTTTATTCTGATATCTTGTCAAAAGAAAATGTGCTCAAAATAGGCACCTTTCATAGGGTAATCAGTAATGTAAAGGAAACCTAAACAATAAAATACTGACTGATGACATATTTTAAATTGAGAATTATGTTCACTAACAACGAATAATAATATAAAAGAAAAATAACTCATTTACTCAACAATTGAAAATTGATGCTTTTGATGGAAGTTTGTTTTACCATAAACGATGCAGACAAACCTATAGTAAGCAGCGATTCAAGTACAGTAATATGAACGCTTTCTTGTTAAGTCTAGAAATACTGTATATTTCCAAATATCCTAAAAAATGGGGTCTTTTGGTTAAGATGAGAATATTCTGCAAGTGTTAATTTTGATGATATTCAGGTAACCATCTGAACTGAACTATGGTGAGTAGTAACTAAGTAGGGATGCAAGTTACGAATATTTTTTTCGACTCTTATCTTCACAAATATGATTCTATAAAAAAACTCATTTCCAGCCATTTAAGGATGCCGTACTATATTAGTTAGTATTACAAAACCAAAAAAGCACACGCGTTGTTCAAAATCGTGCAAAACTGAACAAGAACAAAATAGCAATGAATTGATTTTACGACTTGGCACAAGAAAATTGACAAAAAGTTATCACAAAATATCACCAAACAATATTATAATGTTTGCTTTCACAGTCTGCAGGTCTGAAAACGACAACCTTCACGTTATGTGACGCAATGGGAATCTATTCTGTATTAGAATCACAATTAATTTTTTCAAAATGGGTAGAATCGATTCTAATTACAGATTAATTCTGAAACTTAGCCTTTGACACTTTGTCTTAGCTATACACAAAAATGTGATCTTACAGAAAGAGCAATGTTTCGATGAGTGCTTATTATTAGGATTCTAAATCTGCTGCATGGACACTATGTTCTATTGCACTTGACAGTCAATTCGTATCAGTTTGGTGAGTCAACGTGTACAATGAACAAACGGGAAGGGTATTATTAACTGTCCAATAAAAATGACAAATCACGCTCACACTGCACGTGCAACCGAAAAGACGTTCACAGTACAGAAAGGGGAGTCAGGACGAGAGAGAATTTAATATTTTGTCAACCCGAAATAGAATACCGGTACACAATACACTAAATTATGTATGTACCGGTACACAGCATATGTATTTCGGTATAAGTTAGACTGGGAAATGGCGATACGGCCAGTTGGTCATCAAGTCTACAATCACCTATTCAGTATTCCTGCCAAACAGACTATATAAAAAAGGTTACAATGCACTAACAAATGATGACACTTATTAAGAAATTATTTTGACGCTCTCATTTACCGGACCACACTGCACATAGCATTCAAGAATATTGGTGTCCGTATTCCAAAATTCAACACAGACACCAACATGCCTGGAAGCACAAACTAAACTAAATACTATCAATACCTACTTTTAATAAGAGTTAAAATAGCAATTTAATTTTATGCATTTTTTCTTTACTGTTTAAATCAGATTAGCAGTTCTGAGTTTCAGAGTTAGAGTAAGACTCTGTTAAGAGGAATTCACATATACCGTAGATAATAGTTTTCAAATAATTAAATGCAATCATATATCCATCAATTAGGGTGGCTAAAAAATAAGTCGACCACATACGCGTACGTCAATCTTCTCGAAAAATTTTGCCAAATCAGTTTATATTTTGTGATACCGGTACCCGTACGGTACCGTACTTATATTTACCCCTACCGGTATAAAATTTTTGGAGTCGTGGGCCTATTTGTCCATACGAAAGTGAAACATTCTCTTTTTAATATAACATAAATGTGCCGTTACCGATATGAAATCGTAAGTTACATATTCAGTACCGGGTACCGGTATTCATCAGCACAAACAAAGAAAAACTCCTATCCTTCCAATGACGCGATGGACATTTTAATATGTCACGTTCTCCAAAATCGTGCCTTGAATTCGAGAATATGCCGCAATTATTACCATAAGCCATACAGCATAAGACGAGCTGGAACAGAGAAATGGCGTTCAGAACATTTAATCAAACTTTCGGTATCTCCCGATCAATACCAAAATATTGTGCTTCCGTTATATTTTTACTTCGCACCATATATTGTGCTGATTTTCTGGTCGACAAATCAATAAAATCTCTCTCTCTCTCTCTCTCTCACAAGTTTGGTCTCCTAGTCTACCGTCTGTCTGCAGAGTCAATCACTCTCTGCACCTTAGTAGGGTCTGTTAGGTGATTTGAGGTGACATGCCGGAATAAAGCATGAAATTTGGACCATGAGTCCATAACATCATGAGAAACAAGCTTAGAGTCGACCCCACGAATGATTACGTTATTATGACGTCACGGTGGTTGAATTTCGTTTATTCAAGTATAATCAGGATATCGGTAATGATAATAACAAGGTGAGTAACAGGATCACATCTACATAAAAATATTCGGTTACCATCCAGCAGTTGTCTTGGAGGTGAATATCACAATGACCTAATAAAAGACATAAAGACCCATTTTAATGGCAAGTATTGTGTATACCAAACAAATGTTTGAATTATTGCAATGTATTTGCAGGAAATGAGGTACAATAACAACATGGCTTAACGGACGTCATAATTACAAGTTCAGATATGAGATTTATAGTGCTTACGGGTCCGCGTTTTTCCTTGATTGGAATACCCGACTGAAATAGGTATGCAACATACATAACACATACAGTTCTACATTATGATAGTAGCAAACGAACCATGATATATTCTTTACTTATGAAAATGTGGTGTATTTGCGACTACTTGAACACAATTCACGAACAAATTGACAGATGAAATCACCCGAAGAATACGGAACGGTGGAGGTAGAAACCAATCACAAGTTAAAAAGACGGATCACACAGTCTTCGTGGTTCATAACAGATTATCTAATTTATGGTACACTTTAATATTAGAGCTGAAACTTAATACAAACAAATACTCCAATTGAATAACAAAATACACATGAAAAACAAAAGATCAACGTATCTGACATTAGACTACCGAAAGGGCTAATCACCATTTATTCACAAGAAGAAATTGGCATATTATAGACTAAAGATCACTAACTGGCAGTAGAAAATACAACATACAGTTTCCTAACATATCTAAATATATATCGGCATTAACTAAACACTGAAATATCAACTGACAGTCCTACAATAAGAGAAAATTGGAATAAATCAGGAAAACACGGAAATATTCCTAAAAGTGCGGGAACGAGCCTCACAGTATCAGCTGATAACCTATAAATGGAGCGCCGAGCTTAGTCTGAGCATATGATTGTTCAACCATGATAACTGAACTACAGTGGACAAAATAAACAGACATACTTGGATGCCTCACCATCTTATCCTATCTTAATTCGAAGGCATTGGGGGAAACATCGTGTACATCCGAGATATTGCCGTTGAAAGCAACCAAGCAGATTGAGAATCGCAAACCTACGTTTCAATCCTGCCCATAGACTAAAGAAGGCGACGTTGCAATGATACCGATCTTTGTTAATCCGTATATCTGACTCCAGTCAGTTGATAAAACTTCATATTAATTTGGTTAATATCTTTGCAGATTTATAGCGAAATATTGTTGCTTTGATTTTTGCCTTTGTCCCACCCAGGCTGGATTTTAATCTTCACCAATCGCACAGTCTGTGACCAACTCTTGAGCCGACCCGAGAGCAAGGGAATAATAGTATGATTTAAGCACTTTGATTTATTTGACAGAGAAAAAAAAAGTAGATGAGGCTATGTAAATATTTCCATGGGCGACCAGGCTTGGAAAGTATTGTTTGGCTTGATTCGATTTATGTATGGAGCAAGAGCGATGCGCTACAGTTGATATGTATTTGGCTACGTCGTTCATGCCTCTTTCCCTGACCGAAAGAATCGCGGAATGTTCTATGGCTTTAAATGTAGGATATCCTATCCAATGCCCACAGTACGCACGACCCAGCAAACACACAATAAGCTCACCATATGGCAACTTGAGAAATCTAGACAGTGACTGTCATATGTCAGATATCATGTCGTAGTCACATGGATATCATATAACTATTTGACCAACCTGGGTGCAGAATGCATTTACTTTATTTTTCTCACACCCAATCAGTTCGGGGGCAATAGCGATCTTACTTCGTGTCATTGACGTCTATTTAATCAATAGGATAACTTGTCCTTACTGGATGACAAGTGCCCTATGACAAGCGCCATGTTGCATCCACATGAATTGCGAAGGATTATTTCCTAAATTTTCAGATCCAACATAAAGTGTATTTTCTTATTCTTGCAGTGTTTTGGTTACTTAAGACGTCTACATAAATGATATATCTGTGGTAGTTGGGATGCTTATGGCACACAGATGGCAATCGTGTGTATATACATCATGATATCATGGCTATATGCTTGTCACATGGTCATTGTCCAAGCTTGAGGAGAAAAAACAAAATGCGTTTCTTTTAACACATTAAGATGTCCAACACCTTTGTCGCTAAAAAAACATTTTATTGTTTTACTATTTATTGATGTACTACCAATATGTGGAGTTTTTCAAACGCGGACTGTAAGAAAAAGGTGAAAAGACGATTCATCATGTATTGGTTATCGGGATGTAAAAGCTCAAAAATCCTTAACGCATTTATGTTTGGACGTCGGGTTGACGAGAAATCACGCTGTTGTTACGTTTCAGTTTCTTCCTATTGTTGCGAAACAAATTGGGTTTTTAGAGATCGAAGCCGATACCAGAAACCAAAATAGATCTGTTAAATAAATAAAAGTATTCCAAGCTTTTCACTCTCTGAAATTAATGTACTCCGAAAATGTACTTTTAAAATCTGTTACACATGTGGCAAGGGTTTTCATACAGAAATTTTCCTGTTTATTCCGCTTTGAGTGATCAAAGTTTTGCCGTGTTTAGCTCGATTTGAAGAAATTTTATGGTCTAAAATCTTCGAGCAGTAGAACATTCGTAAGGCAGACATGGACGAGAGATCAAACAAAGATCAAGTTTTGCTGTGGACTTGTATGAGCTGAAAGAGACTACTGTTACCATCTCCACGGGATTTCCAACTGACAAGATAAACAACCTGCCCGGCCTAGGCTAGGTAGGACAGACCAAAGCCACAGTTTTTATGTCGCTAAAAATAAGTTAAACACTAAAGAAAATTGTCATAGATCTAATTCAAATCAGTTTTTAGTATTAACAACATTGAACATCGACTGTGTAAGTCAAAATTGTTTGTGGAGGCTATTTAAAAACAAATAAAGTTAAACCTCTGGTCAACGTGAAAAAAAGTTGATCAAATTTAATCATCAAGATGAATTTAGGTAGGATTCGTGGCTGAATTTTGTAGCATCGCTACAGAGTAGTTTGTTTTAGACTAGACCGATGCTTCAACTTACAATCCGATCATACAAGCAACAACAACGAGAATTTCAGCTAAAAATGTTAGAGATTTCTTGTGTCATTTCAAAATGAATATGATTGACTTAGCATCATACAAAGAAGCGGGAATGGTAATACTACTTGCGAATGTTTGCGCAAACTGTGAAGGGATCCATAAACGTGGACATAAAAAATTGACTAAGACCTTTTAAAAGCGCACAAAACTCCATTCTATCTGTGGATGGGAAGCATTCATTTTTTCCCTTTTATGTAACTGTAACCGGCAAAACAAGTTGAAACATGTTGTGTTTGTTTGGGAATAAAATAATTTTTTGCTTTTTTTCAGATGCTTGTACTCAAGAAGATACTGCACTGCGAAGTCCGATCAAACCCAGAAAAAAGTTTTATCCAATGGTTTCTTTGTAACCAAACATCTTACTTAAAGGTACTTTTCTCCAACTAATATCAATTAATTGAATTCTACAGTTTAAATGGAAATTCCACGCTGCACACTATTAGAAGCACTCTGCAATCCACTCAGAAATCTAAAACTTCATTATAAACTTTTAGTTCAAGTTTTCATGACAGGTATTTTACTCAAATAACCATGCGAAATTTTCAGTATTTCTATGTTAGCCGGGGAATACGATATGCCTTAAATTTCATCTAAAACATATTTATTTATTTTTTTTTTTTTCTTCCCTAAAATCCTACATCTGTTACTATAAGCTATGCAAATGGATTCGCAAAATAATGGAGTCCCTGGTCAGAAAGTTACCTAGGGCGGTCACATTTTAAAATTTCTTCAACTTTTAATTCCAATTTTATGCATTTTTTCCTGTGCACCTTATTTTCCACATTTTATGTTTTAAAATTGGCATGGGTCACGATTTTTTTTTATTGAAATTCACTCTTGAGTAAGGCCGGAAGCAGTGCCCAAACGGAATTGAACTGCCATGATAAAGTGGTAATTGCTTCTGGCGGTGAAAAAAACATCCTAACGCTACTAATAATTGTATATTTATTTTTACAGATTCGTTTCTAATTTTTATCATGTACAAGTTGTCAATAAATTCAAGAGTGAACAGGAATATTTCTTGTCATTTTGAAAGGGTTGGGTGCTGCAGAATTGAGAAGGCATTAATTTCTAGCGTCTGCGCAAGCTTGAGGTCCTGCGTATTCAATATAGGAGGTGGGTCGGTTCGAATATGCCGGGGGATTTCTCATGGAGAGCATATGGCGGTCATAAAATATCATGCTCAGGCCATATCGTAACTCCGGGAATTTCACCACAGGACATGTGCCTTTGCCATATCTTCACCCCATGAAAAAGTGTTCACAGATTCTTATGGTGATCATATGGTTTCGCACATGGTTACCATAAACACTACATGCTCTTAGCATGTGTTGACCACATTAATTTGCTATCTGGGGAGGTCCTCGACCCATGGCATAAATTACAGCTATTCAGTTGACGGACCGCGGATTTTTGATTGCTCATGTACGGTTCAAATTATTTATAATTGATATTGCGGTTGAAAGTAATCAAGCAAATTGAGGATCGCAAATCCATGTTCCAAGCTAGCCCAGAGACTAAATAAGGTGATACCGTCGACCATTGTTACTCAGTATAACTGACTCTAATCAGTTGATAAAACTCTACATTATTTGTTTAATATCTTTGTAGCTTTATAGCGAGATATTGTTACTTTGACTTTTTGGCGAAGTTATTATACAAATACAAAATATATATTTTTTTTTGGTTTCAAAAACCTTTTTTTGTTCCACCCAGGCTACATTTTAACCTTTACCAATCGCACAGTCTGTGACCAACTTCTAAACCGACTCGAAAACAAGCGAATAATAGAATGCTTTAAGCACTTAGATTCATTTGACATAGAAAAAATCCATTGTGAGTAGATGAGACAACGTTAATATTTCCATGCGCGAACAGACGTGGAAAAGATTCTTTGGTTTGGGTCGAGTTATGTTCGGAGCAACAGCGATGCGCTACAGCTGATAGGTAATTGACGACGTCATACATGCCTCCCTCGCTGACCGAAAGAATTGTGGAATGTTCAGGTGCTTTAAATGTACGATATCCCAAAATTTTTCGAAGTGGTGTTTTCTGTCACGGGCTCGAAAACTAATCTTTTAATTTTTTTTCGCATGAGTTTGCATTACTGTACCTTGATCTACGACAGATGCTAGTTCTAGCAAAATCTTTACTCCTATGGCGACGAAGTCATGATTTTTAGCAATAAATTTTACCAATTGCTTTTCAAAATTTTAAACCTAACTTTATTATAGTGATTACATTTCTATTTGGCAACGTTAAATTCGAATATCCGTGCCCGGACCCTCAAATAATTTGCCTTACAAATCTGAACGCTGGCTTAAACTAATTGAATATAATTTGGTATGGAAATGAGGTGGTTCTTTACTTGGTTTGTATCTGAATTGGTGCTTGGAAGTCTTTTTTTTGTTCGTTACTTATACTATAACCGTATGGCTTAGCATCATAGCCAGAAACATTTAAAGCTTATGGGAGATTGAATTTCCATATCATTGTGATTTATAGGTTTCATTAAGATTAGTCTCACGGAAATGAAGCATTTTTGGCTTCTTGGCAAAGCTTCCCACCTGCCTGATAATTTTTCACTAAACTTAGGTATCATATTGAAAGCATGTACAAGAAAAGCTCGAAATGAACTACCTTTTTATAGAATTAGTAGTATTTATTGGTATTACCGAACTTATCCAGGCGTTTTTTTGTACCTATCTCTTAATTCAGAGTACAGGGAAAGAAAAAATCCATTTCCCAGGGAATTTTTAATATTAGTAACAATTCAACCAGTGTCCTCACTACATTTTCTATTTTTTATATATTTTCTCTTTGTGTACCTTCTAATCTTGATTGCGATCTGTGTAGGGTCTTATAAATGGCGAACACCTGCGTATCAATGAAAAGTGTGAAACACTAATATTTGGCAAATTTCAAATCTTGATATATCATTTCGAGAATTTTGCACATTGCACATTTTTGTAAAAAGACTACTTTTTATCACATTTTTGATATGTTGTGACGCCATACGCGTACGCCATGATGCTTGTTTCGGGTGTGTAAAGTGGATAAACTGATCACACGTTTCGAACCTTATTTTGGATCTTGTACATACCTCTGCCGACACAAAAGGCGATACAAATAAAGATATAACATTACAGAGTTATCAGGAAAGCAAACAAAAAATTCCCATCCCACTTCCCCATCAGGTTGAATTTTGTCTGGTATGCTCGTCATTTATTTTGTTAAAGGTTCAGAAAAATAGATATTTATATATTATTAAACCAATATATTGGCTTGATTTTGTTGTTTACCGATATATCGGCAGATAAAAAAAGCAGCCGATATTATTAGCCAAACAAAATACACATAGAGGTACGTGCAAATCTTTTAAGAAGATGAGTTTTCTGCTCAAAGGGCAAATTCGCACAGTATTTTTTGTTTCAATCTAGATAAATCCTCGGATGTTATTCGTGTGAAATGGAATCTTATTCCACCCTCCCTCCACAAAAATTGCTTAGTAACACATTCAGCCTTTCTTATGTAAGACATGCTCTTTCATAATGTTTTTCGATTTATTGCTTTTTGTTCGGGAGATTTATCAACGAGTTTTACATAAGATAAAATATCGATTATCGGCGGTCAAAAATGTCAAGATATCGTTATCAATAGTGCTTGCAAAAAAAGCAACTTTGGTGTGGGCCTCTACACCCCGTGTTGAATAGTGGGCATGAACTAACGAGCCGGACTCGAACCCGAGATATTCAAAGATGCCAACATGTTAACCATTAGGCTATCGTATCCACAAAACGAATGTCAATTCTGATTATCTATCTTAATTTGCAGCCATGATTATTACGAAATTTCCCCAACTTGCATGCATTTTCTATTGCTTGATCTGAGACATTGACGTTGGATAGGAGCTTGAATGGACTGCTACTAAGGGAGTCAGAGTCTCTATATTCTTTGTTGTGGTTGAGGAGTTGCTGAACCGCCATTAGTTCAACCCAGATAGCAATCTTTTCCAGGTAGCTTTTCCTTCACTAAGTTATACTACTTCAGAAAAATATTACATTTTTATACTAAAAGAGGGCAAATCCTAGAGTATGACCTAAAATGAGTCATGACCTCTCAAGCATGCACCGCTTTAAAATTAAAACAAAGCAAAGATGAAAGATTGGAAAAGGATACAGAGAATTAGAATTATTATAATACCACATGCTTTGCATACAAATAAAATCTTAATTAAATATGAATCAAAGTAGCAATATAATATAAAAATATATATATTGGTGTAGGTTTGAAATGGCAAGATAAATAAATAAAGCCTAGCACATGATAAAATTCAAAACTGTGATGCATTAATATTACTAACCGCAATAATTTAAAAAAAAAATGCTTGCACTCATTTGAGTATGAGCCAATCTGAGCTAAGCACTATAACAGTCATCATGTGATACACAGAAATAGCACCTGTCTGTATTTGTAAAAGAAAGATCATTTCAGCCAAGTCTATCCCAGTTTTTACACCCTCTGTTGAATATTGAACTAACCACAGTCACTGGGATTTTAAAGATGTCAAGATATTACACAGTCTTCATTTACCATCGGATTAAAATGCACAGATTGTAACTAACAACTTTCTCTACCAGTTACTGATATAATTGGACCTTATTTTTCAGTCAATATCATGAGAGAATTCTTGTTCCAACCCTAAAGTTAAACATAAAACGGACTTTCCTCAGATCCCTGAACTCTCCGGCCTGCAAGTTGTACCCTCCTTTGCACTTCTTGCGTATATGTTTCTCTTGATTTCTCATATTTCATCACAATCTCTTTCAATTCTTTTTTCATTAACATTGTCAGCATTTCACTGAAGCAATCTAGCTCATGAATCTGGAATAACTCCCATCGTAGCTTGTGGTCATATCTGAGAAAAGAGGAATTTTGACTTAATTTTAGTTAGACACAGGATGGCAGAATCTTGTTTTTCTCTAGGTTCTGAAGTTTTCATGACATTTTCTTTGGGTGAACAAAACACTTCAAAACGCCGCTGCTTCATGGCAGTATTGATGTGGAACTTTTTAAACGATTGGTTGCTACCGGATACTCAAATTTGGCATTTTGATCTTCTAGCAATGGTATATCATCAAATATTGCCCATTTACTCAATTTTTCTTTTATCTCACCTTTGGGGAGCTTTTGAATAAATCTTGAGCCAACTCGGTATTTCAGTCGTGCTGAGATATGGATTGGCAGGAACAACTTGATTTCTTTTCCACGTATCATACTGTAAACTTGGCGCAGGAGCTGGAAGCTCATTATCAGCATGCATTTGATCTGTTTGACTGAATAAATTTATATATGGATTACTGTTTATATCTCAACAACTTGCGAAGCTCACCAGAGATCCGCTTTTTAGAATCTCAATCATTATTATATTGAATTTTGTATCATATTTTATGATATGGACATTTTCTCTAAAATCAAACTGTCTGGTGACGAGTAAAATATATATCTTATCTCAATAAAACGCAACAACATGTTTATCATTTATAATATACATCCATATATATCACTGGGACAGGATTCCTTTTTTCATCATGCAAGAGGAAAGCTAAAATAATGGCTTAACAAAATGACGAACCACAACCTCTCATGCAGATATTGTGTGAGGGTTGAAATTTATTCCCCACCGAATAATTGATTATTTTTTATGTATAGACACGATGGGTTGGGGAAACTGTATTCTACGAACGATTCGAACCCAGGGCGTTTCGAAATGCTTCGCTCACAGTTTATTCTTAATGCCTTCACTGATTGCTACGGTATGCGAAATAAACAGCAGCTAGTCTAAGAGTGCAGCATGGCATGGATATTTAAAACGCAAAAAGTTCAGGACGGAATATATATATATATAAAACATTAATCAACAAGAGACATATCCAAAG
The DNA here is from genome assembly GCA_963675895.2 of Styela plicata. Classification (NCBI taxonomy): domain Eukaryota; kingdom Metazoa; phylum Chordata; class Ascidiacea; order Stolidobranchia; family Styelidae; genus Styela; species Styela plicata. The sequence continues at coordinate 619,110 of OZ023138.1, forward strand.
TGACTAGAGAATTATTAACGCGAATGGTCCTAACTTAACCATTACAGTCTACAAAATCTTTGTTGTTTGAATGTAAAATTATTTACCGTAATGCCAGTGGATGTTCAAACTGTGTTTTCTTGCTAACGTGATCAACATAATAAGTTCCATAATTGGAAGAACTGACTTTCTCCCAACCTGGGGGTAAACTATCTGTATTGAGAGGATGAGTCCAATGTGTAGTATTGGTGTTATGATCAATGTAATACTTATGTCCTTGCAATGTTCTGTCCAACGACCAGCCGGGTGGAAGTTGAGGGTCTTCTTTGTCAAAATTTATGTTTGTGCTGCTTGTACCTATGGAATGATAGATAAGATGATCTGTAAAAATCTCTGCCTAAAAACAAACAATTTAGGAATTACGTGTTAACAGACAAGTATTATTAAAATGGAAGGTCAGAAAAAATGTTACATTTTAGTATCCAACAGCGAATATAAAACAGGAAGGAAAATTGTCAACGAATATGACAACTTTACTGCTAAATAACTACAGCCAAAATTAATTTTTTAATTCTCATTTTATCAATTTTCCTCTGATTGATATATTCGAAATGAAAATCTAATAGTATAGCTTATTAAAATTATGGCTTATTTTATGTAACATATAATTTTTTTGATTCCACCAATCCCAAATCACAGCATAGGCGATGTAATTTATGATTTGTGAATTAAGAATACAGTATTTTGGAAAGTCCTACTAGTTTGAATGGTGTGAGAAATTCGTTCTGTTTCTCAGAATTAGGTTTTTGAGAGTTCAGTGTCAGACCAGACAGAAGAAATTTCAACTAATGTGTAATATATCATGATAAATCTGTTGGCAGAAGATTAAATAGATTTTTTGACTGCCTGGTGGCGAATTTTTTTTAGAAAAAGGTCCAAAATCATCAATCCTGCTATAAAATAAGTAGCAGTGTTGGAGGTTTGGAAGCTTTTTAACCATTTGAACAAAATTACAAGAACATTGCGGACACCTAAAGAAATCAAGCTTCTGTCACCCTGGTTCAGACTCAATCACTACTTTGGGCCATTTGCCCTTTAGATTAACTAGAGCAATCTTAACTAGGATTAAAAGAATTGAAAAAAAAAGTTATTCAAATTAGAATACCATACTCAAATATTCCAATATAAACATCCTTAGCGACAGCAATATTAACTTTCCCAGACTTCTTTTCTAGCGCCACTATGCTGTATTACAAACTACAAATCCAGCTTAGTAGTACAAAATCACCTACTCATTAGTCTATTATTTTCCGTATAATGAGATTGCGAAGGTGGCAAAGGTTGAACATATAAAGAACGGTTGATTTGATTCAATGATGTACTATGATGGTTCAAGTTATGCGGAGGTTGTTGAATCTGATTAAGATGTAACTGCCTATCTCCAGATGATGTGTTTTCAATATATGATTCTGCAGATAAGTATGATGGCATCTGCTGAGGAGCATGATGCAGCGATTCTCTCGAAAGTCTCAGATTCACTTGAGACTGAGAATGTTTTGTAGGTGCCGATGACAATTGCATATCACTATACGTCATGGCCATTGCAATATTAGGAGTAGATTTCAAGTGAGGTTCGATGGGTGCTTGCTGCTCTACTATTCTATCCAAGTTATTAGCAGAATGACCACGACCAACGTACACTTGATTTGAATAAATAGGTTGAGGATTGGGTAGGGCAGCTTGATCTGCCATTCGTACATGACGTTGCTGAGTGCTTTCATTTGGCATGTTCATTTGTATCTGAGGTCTTGATGGCAAGATTGAAGGTCTGTTAAAATGCTGATGACTCAGAGGCTGTGTTATTTGATTGCCTTGAAAAGGTCGGTGTGAGGACATTGGTTGTGGAGATATCGACAAAGGCAATTTAGGATGTCCAGTAAAAGAATTTTCATTCTGGGATTGTTTTGGATTTGTTTGCCTTTGGGGTGGCAAATTAGGATTTTTCATTTGTACGTTTCCGTTAGTGGTCATTGGTATATTATTCACACTGGAGAAATTCATATTCCGTATAACATGGAGTGAAGGCATTGAGCCCGCTAGTCTTGTTGCTGCATGAACGATAAATTTTGATGTTGAGGCAATGAAACCACATCGTGATGTGGGGAAGCAGTCCCACGAACGATTCTCATTTGAGAAAGGTTTTGATTATTTTGATTATTGTTCGTGAAGTTGTTTGTAGTCGATGGGCTTATGGGAGAAAGCTGCTGAGCTGAGGAGAAAACAGGCCTCGAATTTGATGGTAAGGGCAGGTGGTGAAGGTGGTAATGCTTCTCCAATGGATGAGACATTGAAAACAGACTGTGACCGCCTTTGCAAAGTTGGTCCATGACGAAATATATTTGTTTGTGGCTTATCTGAATTAAAAAGATAGAATAATGAGAGAATGATTTAAATGTAAAACAATTTTATTGGTTGGTACAATTTATTGTTTATTTTTACTGCAATTGACCTCAAGTAAAGTTTTTAAATAGCACCTGTGAGAAAGCAGTTAGCTAAGAGCTGATAAAAAGAAAAGCAACAACTGCATATGTATACTAAGCGGAAAATATTTCAAATCAAAGTGATCAGCAGAGTGAGGTAAAAAAGAGTGTTTTATATATTATATATATTTTATTTCAGACAATTAAAGTGCACAGAAATTGGGTTTGTAGTTTGCTTTCTGATACAAGAGAATTAAAAAGTTGGCTGAATAGATGATTTTTTCTGAAGGGGTTCCAATCTGAGCCATATTGATATCTAAAACATGAAACTTACTAATGGGGTTGGGCTGGTATTTTTTTTAAAAATCTGGATAATTAGAAGATTAGGCATAAAAAATTAAATTTAATTCATTAGGGTTCAAATAGCCCAGTGGAAACAGGCTTTAAAATAGCCCTAATGTATTTCTTGCGTGTCGTAAGAGGAACAAAGAAGAGATGGTTTTACCATCGCCTAGGGTGGATACCAATCACTACACTTTTGTTTGGAATATATTCCACTTATAGCGCAGTGCTGTACCATAATGCTGGTCTTAAATCCTGTAGTAGCATTTTGCTATTAGTTGGTTGCTTTTTGACAGCATTATTTCTGGCCATGCTCAATATAAAAAAACTCAATATAGGTTAATGTTGTGTGCCACCTTCAGGAATTTGTTGCAAAAAATGTGCAATAAGCTTTTTTATTACAACCAAGTTGGAAATTCTAAAAAAAATAGACTCACTCGTCACAAATGGAGATGATTCTCTTTTGATATATTTCCCAGCGATTGCAGTCACTGCTTTGGTCTTCTTCGATTTCTTACCGAACAAAGGCATGCTAGCAAATGATATAATATACAAAGTTGACACATACAAATAACATATCTGCTTAGAAATATATTGTGTACTGTGACAAAAACAAAATATTGACCCAATCACTTCATCACATGTACCACAATGCTTACAATACACAAAATTGAACTGAGATATTTGATAGAAATTCTGTATCCCGAATTAGAATATACCTAAATCATATGTTGAACCACAAGCTCTCGTGCAGACATCAGTTTTGAATCAAGGGGTGGAGATTTTGGGCGAGTGCCAAGGGGATTTGTTATTTAAATGGTCAGCATAAGCAGAAGGAATAACCCACAATTATAGATGAAACAGCGAGGTTAAAAGCACAATAGCATTGCAAAAGTGTGCAGATACAACAAGCAAATTTACAAACAATAATAAAACACGCTTCAAACAAACAACAGGTAGACAATAGGTGTGTTAAACTGTATAAGCCCAAAAGCTGAGAGAATTACGGTCGTATTATACACAGAAACACTCATTTTGAATATGATATAGCCACTAACGTCACTGTGCAACTGATAAGATGTGAATGAAATATATCTGGGTAAATAGAATAATCAAATAAATCATTATGCTACAGATGTTGAAAAATTATGACCAGACATGTGAATAGGATATGATGACTTTTTTGCTTAAACATAAAATACCAACAATCCTTGTTATAGTTCCTTTAGCAGTTTTTATTACAAACGAATTGTAATCACAGAAGTCACAGAAAAAATCTTATTTTCAAAATTGCGAAAATATCAATCACTAATAGACTTATGATGCAGCATTTCAGCTGTGTAAATTTCATCAGGAAAAATGTGAGTTGTACAACATCTCTCCGCGGCAAAATCCATTGCCTTTCTATGTTGGGTCACTTGCAAGGACTCCCATTCTGCTTTAAATACTTTTTGTGGATCCTGCTGCATGTTCAGAGCGGCACCAGACATCTGTTCTTGCATTATTCTAGTTTGATCAGCAGCATTATCTTCACCAAGTATAAGTGAATACATACTTCTCAAACCAAAAACATTTAAGAAATACCACGATGCTGATGACACCCATGATGCATCAAGAGCTTCCAGTTCAATGCCTCTTTGCAACATTGGTTTGAATCTAATTGTAAGAGGAAATGGAACTTTCGTTGTTACAAAACCAGAAAATGTCCACTGTATCCATCCACCAATCACAATCATGGGCAAAACGTTGAGGACGTTCCCTTTGAGCATATCCGTCATCATAGAAGGATCAGTCATTGGATTCTTTGCTTGTCCTTGCTTTTCTTTTCCTTTAGTGATAAGCCCATCTTCATCATTAATTAGATAATGCTTCCTGGTGTTGAACGCCACTGGTGGTAGATAATGACCATTTTCTCGAAGATACCGACATCGCAATATTACCTGACTATCCCGAATCTGCTCGATTGAAACCACTTTTTCAGAGCTCATTAGAAGAGAAAGGTAATGTCGAATGATACCAAAGACAAATGTTATAAAAACAATTGGTAGAACCACCCACACTCGGATGCTCGAGTCTAATAACAATTCTGGTTCAGCCATATTAAACCAAGATTTACAACTAAAAAAAAAGGACAGAGGCTATTATAAAATCAAAGGTTATTTCAAAATTATTTCATGTTATAGAATAAAGATAAATATTGAAGTTGACATCATAACAAATTATAAATATAAGATAATCCACGAGTTGGACATTTACCCCTGACCTCACAATAAAATGAAACAACGATAGCCATTTAACGAAATATATATTTCGTAGGAATCTGCTAGTCTCCTAAATTTTTTTTCAATTGATCCACTAACCTAGAAGGAATCAATCAACAGCCCATTATATGACATAGAGCTAGTGATTTGAGCGATTATCTAAACTGTGTGATAATGAAACCATCTACCAGTGTGTGCATTCACATACTTTTCTTTTAGTTGCCTCCTACAGCACCTAGAAAATACACAATTCTAAATTTAGTCAATAGGTCTCATAAACGAAAAATTCCCCGCATGTGCAACCAATTCTATCTAACATACATACACATTTAGTAGCGAGAATATTTTTCGCATAACAATGCTCGACTACTATATAGGATTCTATTTGCCATTATTGTCATAAATAAATAGTAAATAATATGTTGATGTTGTTATTCTGGCAGTTTAGCTTACTCTCCAAAATGTTAATTTGGCAGAGCTGGACCTATTCATAGGCATTTTCAAACATTTATTATACAAGTATATATTCGTTACCATTTCAGCAGAAAAAAAATGAGGGATTGTCAACATCAAAGCATTTAGTTGAAATTAATTCACGTCAAATGGGTGCAGGAAACAAGTCAACTTGCATAAAATCAAATTTTTTATACTGCTGATTATTTTTCTTATATTCTAAAATGGATGATATTTTGATTAGAAGTTACTGATGCCTTCGGTCATCATTATGTAAAATTCTTCATAGAAAGGCCATTCTGAACTTTTCAGAAATTCAAAAATGTATTGACAAAATGAGTTAATTTTGAAAAGGCTGGCTTTTTAAGGACATTTTTTCTGGTTGACTTTTTTATACGGTCAGGCCAGAGATAATACCGGTAAGACAAATTATGTTAAATATAGTTGTAAGAATTCCAGACTCGCATTCCAACATGTAATATTAGACATAAACTCAGGGTCACTGAAATAGAGATATTTCAATTTACTGGAATGTGGTCATGAAATAAACAAAATACATAGACAGAGCAGGTGCAAAGGCCGACACAAAGACTGAATGATTCAGTAGTAAAGACGTGGCATACAAAATCTGCCACTGCTACAGTGTTTTAAACAAATACAATGAAGATACTTCTGCCTGTGAACCCAAAGTTTCTGCCCATGCTCCTACACACATACGATATTGATCATGGGGCAAATTAAAATCACAATTCCTACTGTGATAAATATGAATAAGATCGCGATCTACAGCAGCAAAGACTTCAATAACTGGATCAGCAAGAAACTTTTTATACAAATCCACATCCTCCCCTCCCCATCCTTCGATGTCCAACTTGAAGCCACCAACTTTCAAATAATCTGATTTATACATGGAAGTTATACCAAACGCATAATGTATCCAGTAACCAGTGCTTTCATTAACAGACATTTTGTTTTGACTTATTTCTTTCGACATGGAATACACTTGTGATGCTTTATCTATAATGTTAGGGTCATATTGGGAAAATGTCACAGGAAAATAAACAGATTTGTGCCTGATAGTATTCCGTCTTATTCTGTCAAAAAAATCATTAGTGACCACCAGATCAACATCTAAAAACAACATCAGGTCATCATCTTTACATTTCTCAACACCAAGATGCAGGCCGAGAGCACGACTGAACTTCCCTATGGTTACTATTTTCTCAACCATAGCACTAGGATTTTTTCTTTTAAAACTTTCCAACACATCAAGGACTTGCTTGGAACTTTCATCTTCACTTGAAGTTTGAAATATAACAAAGAGCAGTTTAATTTGTCCCGATCTCTCGGTCGACTTTGATTTCATTAAGATATCTTGTTCAAATCTGTAAAGGAAATCATGAAATCTTCTGGATACTTTCATTACAGGAGAAATGACTGTAATCATTTCACGTTCTGCAACTGATGATATACTAATCAACTTCGGTTTATTGCCTTGAAAGCTTCTACGTACTTGCAGAACTTTTGCTGCCCATCCTGAGACCTCATTTGATTTTTCGATTTGTGCATTATAAATCGTACCATAGAAAGGATCGGTTTTACGATGTATACTTTTGCAGACAACTTTTCCAGTTGGGGCTGAGATTAAACCTGGGATTAATTTTTGCACAGATTCACTTTCTTGTCGCCACATTCCATTCAGTCCCACTCGTGGTTCTCCATTTATATTTTCGAACATATGCTTTTTTGTCACAAATCGCCATCTTGACAATATGTCTTCAGCAACATTTTGTGCTTTGTATGGATAAGATCGAAAATAGCTGTTTTCCACATTCAAGTTGTTTGTGTTTTCATATATTTGGCCATGATTTTCACACATAGGACATATATTGAATCGACATGGATCACAAAATGAAGAGTTTGAAAGGTATATTGATTGGACAGAAACATGATCATCTTTACCAAAATTCAATATTTTATCACTAATAAACCACCCTACTATCATAGATATAAGAAAATGGATACTTCCGCTTTTAAGCCTTAAAATATTGCAAGGATCCATTCTGGCTACTCTGTACTACACCAAATTGCCATCAGTCACATCATAATAGTTTAAGCTAAATTTAATTTCAGAAACAAAAATAAATTTTTTATATACAGGATAGTTTTTAGATATAGATATTTGTTGTTCTCAACTTCTGTTTTTCTTTTGAAGTTCAGAATGCCAAGTACCAGCGTCCGGTATCAGGGCCCTACCGATATATACAGTATAGGTCGAGGGACAGAATTAGGGCTTTTACGCAAAAAAGCGCAAGGGAAGTCATCTTATAGACATTTTGATAATTTTTTTTATTGACCTGGTATTTTTGTGCGATGAACACGTAAAAAACCAAGTCTTACCGAATTTTGGTAAAACTTATCCTTATTTCTATTGTTTTTTATGACATTTCTATTCTTTACCGGTACTTTTTATTTGAAAAAGGGAAATATAAATGATATTGAATGTGAGCCTTCATTCTGTTCAGAAAGAACAATTTTTAAGGTTTTAAGGTTTGGATTTCATCTGTTCAGGGAACTATTTATGTCCTTGCGGTCTGCAAAATATCTCTCCTGTCTAGTGGGGCAGTTTTTCTCAATTCCATAGCTTGGCATTACATTTGGAAACACCTTTTATAGACTGTTTTGGAATACGCACCTTGATTCAAGAACAGAAATATATCTACTAACTTATCCCTTGCCCCCGAAATAGTTACAGTTTTGAAATTTAGATTCGGCAACGCTGTCCATCCTGCATCTGTCGCAGTGGACATTCGTTTTTTTGCTAAAATCCGGCTTCCGCATACCTATATACAGTATAACTTTGCTTTCCTTTTGACATTACGAGATATCGGTAATCCAGAATCTATAATGCAGGTCGGGCCTACACTGTATAGTATTCTGTATTGGTATCAAAATATTACAAATACACGAATACGGCCGGCTCGCACGCGTCTGGCTGTCTCAGGGAGAGGGGTTGGTCACCAAATATTGCAGATTGGGTATACGGCTGCCTGGGCAGGGCTGGTTTGACTCAGGCGACTGTTTGCACATAACAGGCTAGTGAGACTTCTGGCTTGCACAAGGCTGGGCTTCCCTTCCCACATGCACAAGGGAAGTACGGTACCAAAATGTCGTCGGAGGCGTCGAGGGCTAAGAGGAAGCGTCGGAGGCTAAGGGGAAGTGTCGGAGGCTAAAGGAAAGTGTCGGGGGCTAAGAGAAAGCGTCGGAGGCTAAGGGAAAGCGTGGGGGCTAAGGGAAAGCGTTGGGGGCTAAGGTGAAGCGTCGGGGGCTAAGGTGAAGCGTCGAGGGCTAAGGGGAATCGTCGGGGGCTAAGGGGAAGTGCCCAGGGCCTAACGAAAAGCGTCGGGGGCTGAATAAAAGCGTCGGAGGCTAAGACGAAGCGTCGGAGGCTAAGACGAAGCGTCGGAGGCTAAGACGAAGCGTCGAGAGCTAAGGGAAAGTGTCGAGGGCTAAGGGCTTTTAACGTTTATGTTGTGATCACGAAAAGAAATTAAAATATCCCTCCTAAGGCGAACTTCGATGGTCACAGAAAGTGTATAAAAGCGAGTGCATTTTTATCCATTAAAAAGAGAAGATTGGATTGTATTGAAATTCTGAAATTATTCTTTTTGTTGAAGTATAATAAAGAATATCAAATTTGATCTCTATCTCGTTCTTCTAGCTTGACTCTTCAGAGTTTAGAAATTATATATAAGTCCTATAACTAATAAACCCTTGGAAGAATAGTGTCTTCTGATTTGAAGCGGAAGATTGCCGTATCGTTGAAGCACGGCAGTCAGGACAAAATTTCAAATACCAGTTAAATAACGTTTTTCACGATTATATTAAATAGCGTTTAGGGGCCATTGCTAACATTAATCTGTGTTCGTATTTTTTCATCCAGCGTGTTCAACCTCAATTAAAGAATCGATGTTGCGCAAGACAAAGAAGACAAGACGACGATGTTACCTTAAACAGAAGATCTTTTCAAAATTAACAACAAGAGCGGACGTGGATCAGAAAAAATGCAACAACGAACTTGCCTGTCGGACTGCGTCAATACGATTTCTAAAAACGTTCTATTCAAGGTGAAAGACTGTCTTAAAAAATGTACAACACTAAAAGTTGATAAAAAACGTTATTCAAAAAAGTGAACAATCAAATTTATAAAAATGAAGACGTCGCTGATAAAAACTAAGAAATTATATTGCTTAGATGTCAGATTTTTTATAAATTGTGCTGCGTTTTCATTTCATGCCATTATAATGTTTATTTTACAGTGAAAGAAAACTATTCCATGTATTTTCTCTCTTCTTTTATGGTGTTAAAATTCGGCTTATCAATTTCTTAAAGAAATTGCTTAAGTTGATATTTTAATCATGCATAATTTTTCTGATCAATTAATTGTGCGTCGGTGATAATATCAGTATTTTTTTTTTTTTTTTTTTTGAAACAGATTAATTGAGAGTGACAGATACAAACAAATAGTTTTTGTTGAATAGATTGAATAGATTAATAGATTAGTTGAATAGATGCTAGGATGCTGTTTTAAAAAGCAATATTTTAATCGATTCAGATGATCCTAATGCATATTTCTAATATTTGATTTTTATTTGACAAAAGCAAAAATTTAATCAGATGTGATGAAATTTTACTTGGATTTCAACACTTTCCGCCATCTTATTGAAAAATCCGACTGTTTTTTTTTTTAAATTTGTCCACGAATTTCTAAAATAGAACCAGACTTGGAAAGATTTGATTCGAAATGATAAGATTCAAAAATATATAGCTCGCACTCGCACAGGGCGACTGGTTGATAAGATGAGCCAATAATGAGGGCAATACGGTCTGGTTTGATCACACGACTAGGCAAGAATCGAAATATATTTTTTTTATATTGTCAACCAATTTTGGTCATTGTACAATTGATAACATAATAGGATTAGCTATGAATTGTTTTGGAGAAACCAGCCTTTTTAAACAGAAAAAAAGTTATTATGAGAATGTTATAAAAGATATCAATCATGAAACAAAATTTTAGGTTTTTTTTTATTCCGAATAAAGATGAAAATAAAAGTTATATCAAATAAATTACTGATTTCACCATGACGTCATTTGGTTATTGAAATTCTCCCAAGTCCCGTCTATTTTTTAAATCTCTAAATACTAGAATTTAGATTGCGCTTGAAGACTACTGGTTTCAATTATCTTATCGAATTATTAATTCCCAAAGATTTTTATACCTTCATAAATGCGCCGTTTTGAGGAAAAAACTATGGAACATTATCGATTAAATATTTTTATGCGGTTTTGAGTGTTTTAATAAACAATCAGGGTAGGCAGTTCGCTTCTCCACTGGAGACAACAAAAAAAAATCGGAAAGGGAGGGGCAAGAAAGGTGAGCCACCCACTGAGACAAGAGTGGGAAGCTCGACTTCGATGACCACATGTTCGTATCGCCTCCTCAAAATCAATACCCTTAAAATCGTTGTTTAATGCGCGCATTTGTATGTATATTTTCTAATTGATTAAAAACTAAGTCTTCCCCCTCCACGATCTTAGTCCTATGTTAGAAAAAATCCTCAATGTTTCACTGCAATTCTATCGTTTGGATGATTTCCTGTAATTAAATCACAGAACTTTAGTTGGTTAAAAAGGATGTTTTACATAAAAACCAATTTTTATCGGTTTGATCACACGACTAGGCAAGAATCGAAATATATTTTTTTTATATTGTCAACCAATTTTGGTCATTGTACAATTGATAACATAATAGGATTAGCTATGAATTGTTTTGGAGAAACCAGCCTTTTTAAACAGAAAAAAAGTTATTATGAGAATGTTATAAAAGATATCAATCATGAAACAAAATTTTAGTTTTTTTTTTATTCCGAATAAAGATGAAAATAAAAGTTAAATCAAATAAATTACTGATTTCACCATGACGTCATTTGGTTATTGAAATTCTCCCAAGTCCCGTCTATTTTTTAAATCTCTAAATACTAGAATTTAGATTGCGCTTGAAGACTACTGGTTTCAATTATCTTATCGAATTATTAATTCCCAAAGATTTTTATACCTTCATAAATGCGCCGTTTTGAGGAAAAAACTATGGAACATTATCGATTAAATATTTTTATGCGGTTTTGAGTGTTTTAATAAACAATCAGGGTAGGCAGTTCGCTTCTCCACTGGAGACAACAAAAAAAAAATCGGAAAGGAAGGGGCAAGAAAGGTGAGCCACCCACTGAGACAAGAGTGGGAAGCTCGACTCCGATGACCACATGTTCGTATCGCCTCCTCAAAATCAATACCCTTAAAATCGTTGTTTAATGCGCGCATTTGTATGTATATTTTCTAATTGATTAAAAACTAAGTCTTCCCCCTCCACGATCTTAGTCCTATGTTAGAAAAAATCCTCAATGTTTCACTGCAATTCTATCGTTTGGATGATTTCCTGTAATTAAATCACAGAACTTTAGTTGGTTAAAAAGGATGTTTTACATAAAAATCAATTTTTAAAGAGTTGAGCGTGTAGAACCAGACCTAATAATCAGTCGCCTGAACACGCAGCCACGTGGGAACTACCCGGCTGAATAGCCAACCCCGTGCGACCGAGTCATCCCTCTGAGTAGACAACTCTGTGCGAACCAGCCCCCTGGGCAGTCAATCATGTGCGAACCAGCCTCCTGAGCAGTCAACCATATGTGAACCAGCCCCGTTAGAATCAGCCGTCTCAGTACCCAGCCCTTCGTGGACCAGACCTCTCAGCAACCAGCCCTGTGTGGATCAGTCGTCTCAGTAGCCAGTCCTGTGCGAACCAGCCATCTCAGTAGCTAGTCCCGTGCGAGCCAGTCTTCTCAGTAGCCAACCCTGTGAGAATAAGCCGTATCAGTAGCCAGCCCTACGTGAACCAGACCTCCCAGCAACCAGCCCTCTGCGGACCAACCGTCTCAGTACCCAGCCCTATGCTAGCCAGACGTCTCAGTAAACAGTTCTGCGCAGTGTTCTCATCTAATATTTGGTATGGACGCCATAGTTTACGTTTAATATAGGTTTATTTGTTATAGGATGGTGGCTCATGTTATCTTGGCTCAACTCATATTATGTCTCTCAATTTACTGTGGTGTCATATACAGATTCTTAGATCCGCATACGATCACGATCTACATAATTTTACCAAACAGAATATTTAGACTCCTGTTATTACTTGCTAAAAACTTTTCAATGGTGTTTAGTTTCGATGAGACTCAAACGTTTTGAAAGGCGAAAACAAATTCACCTCACGAATATTTGGCAAACATTCGAAATATTTTTAAACTTACTCCGCGAAATAGCCTACTAAATATTTACGTTTAAAATCAACCCCGAAATGGTTCTTTCGACCCATGAACTGCGCGTCGCATATACTTAGTCTCAAGGTAATTAAAAATACTACGGAACATAAATAAGTCGATGTTCTGACGGAGTCGGAGTATGCTCGCGCTGAAGGCGCGCGAAAAAATGAGATTTCGTGCGTTACCTAAAACGTCATTTTAGAATTGTTTCGGTTGGCGAGGGATGTATGGGGGTATGTACAACACTTGTCTGTGTGTACAACTCTCACGTTTTTTTTAAATCTGCTATTTAGGTATTGGTCACGTTTGGAACTAATATTAGAACGTTAAATCATACATCTTGCTCCATATTTGAATATTCATATTCAATTTCACTTTTATCCGCTAATTATCTATGCTTGAAAGTAAAATGACATCACCATATACCTATACTTGACACTCGGCCCAACGTTGATTGGGTTACCCTAATATTATTTTTTAGTCGGAATATCATATCAGCTAGAAAAAAAAAAAAAAAAACTTTTTATTACTAATCTTATTATCATATTTTTTAATTTCATTTAATTTCATATTTTCATATTTAAACTCAATAGATTATTTATTAGGGTTCACTCATGGACTTGTGTCAGCCAGACTCAGCTGAAAACTTGGCCTCATTTTCCAACCAAATCGTAGAAAATCTTCTTTTCGTATTTGTCAAAACGTCTTAACCCAACATTCTATATGTAATTTAAATAAAATACATTGTGAAATATTGCATAACAAACACAAATACGGCAAAGATATATTCGAAATATTTATGACATTCGCGAGGAAGTTGAACAACGAGAAACAAAATACGGCAGCTTCACAACAATCCCTTAGTGTAGTTTTGGCTATATAATATAAATAATATGTAGTGCTTTTTGACATATCAAGAACAACAGCACATACAACAAATAAATAGCAAAAACAATAAATAATATTGAAGACATTATTGACGGTGTTTAATACATAGAGTTTAAAACGAAGTGACATACGAACTCAGATCATGAGTGCATACACGAACAATTTAGTTTTTTGGGGCCTTGTATCTTAAGTGGCACGTTTCCAACTGCAGAAGAGCATATCTTGAAAATTCGTTAAACAACGTGAATTTTGTGCAGTGATTATACATACGAGCCAAATGTTGCAAATCGAAACTATGACAAAAGCGACAGCAGCCTTTTTATGTTTAATAAACGCAAGAACACTGTCGATAAAAATCTTTTATGCCATTTGATTAACATAGCACTGGTGTGTGTAAATCATTGTTCCGTTTCACATCAACAACTTTCCAAACTTAAGAACTTATCAGACAAAAATGTTTACATTGCGGATCCTTATTAGTAACCTAACAGGGGATTTGAAATGGTCCATCCGCGAGAAAACTTGCTCTTGCAAGTCAGTGGTGCCGAATAATGAGGTCACGAAAACTGCCAATCTGTGAATCCTCTGATATTCTCCTTTAGAGAAATATTTTTATTAAAATTCTAGCAATGTGGAGTCTTTAAACTTCTCCCTCAAATAAGATGATCACTGAAGATCAATGCACTCCAGCTGTAGGTTTTTGGGTAATTCTTCTATTTTCGCAGAAAAGGAACGGAAAAAACATTGAAATGCATAGCAGACTTTTTAAAGTCGACGAATCTGTGGTCCAAGTTATTCTTTAGTTCTGTTATTAGTTTTGCGTATTTCTGGGAGTTTTGAACTTGCAGACTGGAGTGTAGGAAAATATACGTAGTTTTTGTTGTATATCTGCGTTTCCCACAGGGTTAATTTAACAGCAAATGCGTTGGCATGATCAAACACGGACTGTATCAGTTGCCCTTTTCTCTGTAGACATGAATTCAGCTTATTTGGATAGGTAGTTGGTAAGCGCGTTTCGTTGTGTCTATCTTTCGAGGCAAATTATTTGGTATATCACGGGAACACTTCCCACGGTCAAAACTCGGTAATCCTTTGCCGTCTAAAGACTGTTGTTACAAAAATTTTCATAAAGTACAATACAATGAAGAATTACTGAATGAAATCATAGTTGAATTGCGAGCAAGTTATTGGCATTATCAAGACTCAAAGTGGCTAAGCAAAACGCTACCCAAGTCCAGACAATTAGGTATAAGACCCAAATTAGGCAAGTCACCTCAACCAAAGTCTAGCACAAATGACGCAGATTTTTGAATCTTTGTTTACACTTTACTAAATTGTGAGAGACGTGCTAGACAGCATGAAGTAATTAAGCATAGTTTGTTTACTTCTGGGAGTATCAGAGGGGACGCGCATTTTGCTAATCATTTTCGCCGGGTTGTCTCGTGAAATTGGAATGTTGCCCGAGCTTGGTAGAGTTGCAGTGATTGCAGTGATTCACGCCAATTTTACAATGCTGAATGAAAGGTACAGTAAAATTGTAAAGCCGTCAAATATGAGGAATATAGAGCAGACGTTTAATATCAGTGTGTCCAGTGCTTAAATCGTTGACCTGATCGAGGCAACACCTAAGCTTTTAGCATTGGTGTCTCGTTAAGATGAGAATATATTGTCAGTTTTAATTTAATGACATTTGGGAGTATGGTACCAAACTTCACCAGACCCCAAAATTTTTCATTTTTAAATATATTTCATATCTTGAACTAAAGACTGTGCGAGAGGCACTTCTTACTGTTAGGCCATATTTCTGGCTCTCGTCACCCACAGGATAAAAATGAAATACTATTAGTTTTTTTTTACCTATCTGTCATCTATATCGAAATACGACTCCTTTTCTATATTGCAATTTATTGACTGTTGCTAGTAAAATCGGTGGGACTGACTTATGACTCTGTTGCTCTGGTTCTGCCCTAGTTTATTTCTTGCATGTCGTAAGAGATGACTAGAAGGATCCGAAGAAGATAAGTTGTTTTACTCCCACCCCGAGCATATACCACTAGCGGATCTTTGTTACAAAACCTCTATTAAGGTTCAACTCCATTTGTGTGTTTTATTTGGTGTACAATTGCTCTTGTGAGATTTTAGGTATCTCTTTGCCATACGAATGGTTGTTAGGTTTTCCTTTTAAATTTTGCTTCAACCCTTGCTTGGAGTGAATTTCGGTAAAAAATGGAATGTTTATCAGTCAAACGCATTTTATCAAGGCCACATATGGACGAACTCTGCAATGTCGATCAAACTGCACATGACTGGCTAGTGAGACTTCTGGCAGCATTCTCTTTTTAATACTGTTTTTCATAATACAAATTTTTTTTTTTGATGAACCACCCGAACGACTTTACTAACTTACTATTTTTTCATAGGTACGTGATCGAGGAACTTCCTAAATGAAAGAGGGAGAATATAGAGGAGGGTCGTGATAAAAAGCCTATGCCCGCTATTCTTTTTATAAAAAGGCTATGAGATTAATGAAAAGGCTATGCTAAACTAAAAAAAAATATATCATGCCTGTGCAGGCGTATATCAAGCATGACCTTTTTTAAAGGGCCATAGGCATTTTATCATCGACATAGCCTTTTTATAACGGGCAAGGCCTTTTTTGTGGAGAGCGTAGAGTTTTTATAACAGGTATGACCTATTTGTGGGGGCATAGCCATCTTATCAAATATATATATATATATATGCATTGTCCCATCCTATCTAGTGTTCATTCTCTAAAGAGTATCTTGATAAAGCGGATCCTACATTGTATTGATGTCGGAGTACATCTGGTCAATCTTTTACTTCAGATTATTGTGCAGGAAAGCATTTGTATAGAATATCAGTCGTTAACCCGTAGAATCCAATAAAATTAGGATGAGTCTCTCTCAGCACGAGGATGGTCTGCTTAAGTTTTGTGCTATTGTATATCAACGAAATGCCTGTATTGTTAGCGACTCCACGTAATTCTGACAAGCACCATCTTCCAATGATAACCTTTGTCTAGATAAAGCTTCCAAAATATTCTTTAAGTTTTATTTCTTATTAATAACTTAATAATAATAATAACGCCAAAACTTCAAAATTAACCTAACTGACTTTGTGCGGGTCATCAGGAAGCAAAGTGGTAAGCCTATATTTTACCATCGCCCAGGGTCACTCACTTTACTTAGCTATGCTATATAAGTGATCGCCAGATTGTGTATTTTGGGCGCTTTCTCCTACCTTGCTTGGAGCGATTGTCCATAAATAAAGGCTAGATCACTCATTCAAATATTGCCACAAAACACATCTGAGCTAGGCAATAAATTGCTTACTGTTGAATGAAGTAAACGGTCGAACACAATACCCAAGATACTGTTTCAGCTGAGATAAAAATTCGATTACCAGTAGCCTAGTGAATAATTTTGTTTTATCGTCGGGAAAATCATAATATAGTACATAATTAAAAACCAAAGTATAATCGACTTGAAATAAATTCTTGGAGAGATGGCAAAACGGACGACCGATTGAAGTCGAATCAGGACAATTGGATTTACCGCGGCGTCCCCTTGATGTAGTCTCTCGATCGTGTTGGCAGCAGTGGTCAAATTGTATGTAAGTCCGCATTTATATTCGTATTATATGGAACGCAATTCTAAAAAATACTTATGCATCATCACCTTATGTCTAGCATCGCGTTGATCATTCTTGGATCCGATTCAGTTTTTGTCTAGTATGGGATGTTTATCAAGATAATTTTTTCATAATAATAATTCTTACACAGAGTTTGGGAGACTAGAGTCGTATTCGAGTCACGTATTTCTACGATTTGACTTGATACGAGTCATCTTAGCTATATACCTATGATTGACTCGGGACTTGAAAATATTTAGCATTCTTTGTCTGCACCATGCAATCACCTTAAATAACACTCATTCGGCTATCGCATGTATTATGAGTACCGTAATTGGTACGAGATGAATTTGAATGGGTACCCAACGAGAAATAAGTGTCAAGTCAATCTATCTTCGTCTACTCGAAAATCGTTGAAACAGCTTAAAGAACCGATGTAGGCCTATAATTTGACAGAGCACCTTTTTACCCGCTTTGAAACTTGAAACCTTTCTGCTTTTTTAACTTTTCAGTCATGATCAATTTGAGCGATTGGTTAAAAAAAAGTTGTATAGCAAAAGTACTAATTTTATTTTCAGGTAGAAAGGGAACCTACCGCATTCTTCTGCTTCTTCCATTTTTTTCACGCTATATTTTAACTTGCTCAATTTCAGAATGTGCGGATGTTTCCAGAAATCAAGTTGAATAATCACTGCCATTTGGTACTCCTATTTCGCCAAAGTACTTAGAATATTGAAACATTTCAATATAGCCACCGATTTGGATGCCAGAACTGGGTCAAACATTTTCTATGATAAAGCTTCTACTTCTACATAAAGATTCTACAGACGTCGCACTTGGGAAACGTATGGAACGCATCGTCACACAGTCCTAACCTAACTCCTGGTTATATCCTGGTAAAACACATTCAACTCAATAAAATCACGTTCTGTTAAACAGATCAGCGGCTGGCACCAAATAAAACAAGACAGATATATCACGAAATTGATAATCCAAAGCTTGCTTAGAACAATATCCAATGAACATTAATACAGTTCGATAATATTCACAACAGTAAAGCAGGCTCAACAGCAATACGACAACCGACGATATGATATATGCTTAGTTTAGATTTTTACCAAACATTTTCCACATATGATCAGGTCACAAGGTTTGATCTACAAAAAAACTACTAACAAACTAAGTACTCAATAGAGACTAAAACTTAGCACCTTCCATGCCAACAGCACGATAAGAAATCAAATTTTTTAGACAGGACTAGGGTTGCAAAATTTCGGAATTTTCATGGGAATTTTGGTAAAAAAACGGGGATTTTCGGGAACTTTCGATAAATGTTCATAAAGACCAATGAAGCCTCTTTTTCTGCATTGTCGCTGTGGCCTGGCATTTAATATTATAAAACAGGTATGCATCATGGCCTTATAATATTTTGTTTCGTGTAATTTATCATTGGGAATTTTGGCAAAAGACGGGAACTTTCGATAAATTTTATGTTCATAAAGACCAATAACGCTTCTTTTTCTGTATAGTCACCGTGGCCTGGCATTTAATATTATAAAACAGGTACGCATCATGGCCTTAGAATATTTTGTTTCGTGTACACTGTACGCTAGTCCCGAAAATGGAAATACAGTAATCACTGATAAACGATAAAGTAGTACAAAGTTGGAAATCAGAGCGAAGCATTTCTGGAATAAAATTAAAAAGTCCCTTATAGGTTCAAGCATATTTGGAGAAAATCTCTATTGGGTTTGCATCACTTCCGAGTTTTTATCAATGAACAGACAGTTGAAAGAGTGCACCAAACGCGATTCCTTGGTGTAGAAGTTGATGGAAAGTTATCCTGGAAACCGCACATTATTTCGAGTTAAAAAAACTCGCGCGTCAATAGGAGCACTAACCAAGGTGTCCAAAAACTTGAGCAAGGCATATTTATTATCTATTATCACCCACTAGTCGAATCGCATATTAAGTACTGTGCATCAACATGGATGCATAGAAACAAATCATCACTTGCTAAATTACAAAGTATATGTAATAGGTTTTTGAGAATGACTTTCAACAGAGGTAGGAGAGAAAATATTGACGACATGTATCATAATGAAAAATTACCATTTGTGAAAGATTTTGGTGAATTCGAAACGTGCAACCTCATGTATTTTCACTTGCAGGGTCACTTCCTTGCATGCTTCAATACGTTATTCCAACATAAAACAAATATAAAATGCGCTCCAGCAAATTTGAAAATAATTTTTATTCCATTTTTCTTAAAATTGCTTTCTCAAGAATCAACTGCACACCGAGGTCCCAAATTGTTGAATTCACTGCCACCAGCATTCCAAAAGTAATAGCTCAAAATCACCATATAGAATGAAGTTTGAAAAACATCCATTATCTCTGAAATAACAAATGTAATCATCTGATGTATGCATAATACATATGTAGTTTTCTAATTAAGAAACTAAGCTAGAAAACAGTATACTGCCTATGAATATGTTTTCAGCGTCACCCATTAGAGTCAACGAAAGCCACTGTTAAAAACAAGAAAATTGGAAAACAACAAGAAAAACCACATTGAACTGCATCAACCTAAAATATGACCAATCAATAGATGGCCCAAGCATGATCATCTCATATATCATCAACCGTGGTATAATTCTCGATCATGCTTGATCAATCATGACTTGCCCACTTTCACGTTCACAAGATGCTGTCACATTGTGTCTGTAGACAACAGCATCACCACTGCAGGAGGGCATCAGAGACAGACTAATCAATTGTGAGTTAATACAGACTTCCCGAATCCAACTGTTTTAAGGAATAATGTATGACATTAATGCTCCAGGAAACCTATGTTATGACCCCAATAATTATTTATTTTATTATTTATTTCTGATTCAATCAAAATTCACGGTTTGCAAATTCCCATTGACTTGTCTGTTGCTATGTGATATTTTCTATTCCACCCTGTTTCTGATTTATTCCCCTCTTTCCCATTTTATTATCCCCCATAAAAAAAAACCTTTATTGTACATTGTTTATGCCACTTCCCAGACTTAACCTAATCAATAATTTTGGGCCATCGTTTAATCAAGCCACCAGCCACTTGATTCATCCATGATCCATAACCAAACTCCAAACTATTATTTTCTAATATAGTATTAGGACCCTACCTTTTTGACCGAGTGCCCCCAGTCCTCACACCTTATAACTAATTTAGTCTTTAACTGTAACCAAGTGATCACCACAGGCCATATACTAGTTTTCCCCCACCCGCCCGTCCGCAAACTATTCCATCCACCCCTTTTTCTCTGACACATTCACTGGTGCTATCCATACAGCTCATCCCAGTAGTCTCACAAAGACTGGTAAGACCGGTATAGATATCACCAGTGAGTCCAAACATATATTTATGGAGTCCCTATATATATATATATATATATATTCGTTGCCCGTCCTTGTTATATTATTTTTATCTCTTTTTCCAAGTGCGTTGTCAGTTTCCTCCTTTCTTTTACCTTTATTTTTTCTTTGATTACAGGGTCTATACCGCACACTGTTTTAGGCCCACGCGGTCTTGTGCATATTCCCTGACCTTTTATATGAGTACGTTTAATTTCTACTGCTATCATGCACGCTCAAAAGGCAAAATAAATACATACATTATGGATTTATTGCATTCAATACTGGATGACTGGATTAATGAAATTGTGGGTCTCTTCGTGTTATAACTATATTTTTGTAATGTATTATTTTCATTTGGTCATATTTTTATTTATTATCACTGTTTTTTCCACATCATGGAACCAAATAAAAACGATTAATTGGGTGGACTCGTATTTGCTAACCCAAACTACACAGTACAAGCCTAAATTCAGCTACCACTCCAAAAGAACCGTCATCGATTTATCATCTGGGTACAGGCCTCGCATAATATAAATGGCGTCATATGTACTTTGTTTTGGCGGGATGGTGAGTCATGCGTAGCAATGTGGAATACAGAGATGATCAGCTGTGACTTTGTTCTCAGTTCCGATTTCTTCGCGGGTTGGTTTTTCACGTCATACGCTGTACGTTCGCACTCTGCATTAATCGCTGCACTGTGTACTGGTACTGTAGGCCTTCTGCCTTAATTGAATGAACAATAATAATAAAACTGAATACGGTCGGAACGGCTCCGGTAGTACAGGTCCAGGGTCAGTTATAAGTTGTTTTTTTTACGGGCGAGCCGCGATATCTCGTGCAGACACCAGTTC
The DNA here is from genome assembly GCA_963675895.2 of Styela plicata. NCBI lineage: Eukaryota > Metazoa > Chordata > Ascidiacea > Stolidobranchia > Styelidae > Styela > Styela plicata. The sequence goes on from OZ023138.1 coordinate 640,796, forward strand.
CTAATCGCGTGCGAAGGCTTTGGCTCAACATTTACTCAATATTCCTGTGTATGGACATAGTTGGAGGAAGCCGTAAGCAGCCCTTACGTGAACGACGTGCAACGTTGAGGCGTCCAGCAGATCTCTCCCGTATAATCATTCCTATGTCTAACGGGATTCGAACCCAGGACGTTAGTAATGTGTAACGTTAGCTCTAAGCAAATTCCTGATGCCTTTACCTACTGAGTTAACTGGCACCCTAGGTTGAGTGGTGGGCTTAGCCTAGATTAATGAGCAATAATGGAATGCAACATCATGTTTCTGATTACCATTTCCGCAAATTTTACTTTGGGTCACAGATTCTGTATTACAACATTACAACATTCGGGGGGTTAAGTTAGGCCTATTACTGAAACGACCGAAAAGTACTGAAACTATCCCGAAAGAAGTTGAAAATGTACCGAAACGACCCTGTACAGTGTAGTTATGTTGACCGGTCTATTATCATGCTGAAATCGAAGTTTTAATAAGGCCCATTCAGTGGGATGTAAATGTATGAAATGTGAAATATATTATTTATTTTCATGTATTCTTTCTCTATCTAATGATTATCTTTTAAATTATTTTCCTTTGCCATTAAGTGGCTGTCAGTTGGTTCCTTTTCGGTGCTGCTTACTAACTTTCTTATAGTGAACTTTAAAAAAAAAAAAAAAATTAGAATCATGCTAATGATGTTCATTGCATAAAAAAATATTTTGGTTTCACATTTTTATTAAAGCCTGTACCATTCTGATATAATAATTTTAGCTTTTTTCTTTTAGTTTTGAGCAGGCCAATTACCAATATCTAATACAGTTTTTTCATTTTTTTTTCTCAAAAAATCATAGGACATAGTAGTAGCTTGTGTGTTTAGCATTATAGCCTGTAGTTTTCTTTTCAATATGACTTTGTAGTTCTGTTTAAATGATATATTTTTCGCAATGGATGGACTGGAAAACTCTGATATGGAAGAGGGAACAACGCAACGAAAGACTCGTGGAGTATTTTCTCGTCGTATTTCTCTTCCATTCTTCTGGCTTCTCATTTTTATCATACTCTTTATCACCTTCGTTGTTGCTGGTGTCATGATGTATATTAATCTCTCCCAAGAAATATCAGAAATCAAATCACAAATGCAGGAACAACAACAGAAAGATGATTTAACTTTAGGAAATCGTGCAGTGGCTGAAACGGAAAATGCATATATATCAGCTAGATTTGCAAATAGCATTGACGATGAGGTATTTTCTTTAGAGTTTCATTTTATTTTTGCTAATTTTTAACTACCAAAACTGCCAAAGCATGAATTATGAAAACTGCGAAATCATAGTCGATAGTTTGGTTTGTTCAAAACTCTTCTTACATGCATTCAATAATTTATTTCTGTAATGTTTTTTCCGACTAAGATCAGACTATGTGTGCAACATCATAATTATCAATATTTCAGTTATAAGTGTATCTGTAGGCACAAAAATACACTTTGCATTGATGATGTAAATCCTAATTTTCACAGGTTCCAGATGACAAAGAAACTACTCCTACAGAAGTAGATCTTTCTACACCTCGATCACGTAGAGACACTCAGTTGGAGACTAGGAGGATACATAGACAACATAAACCTGGAGATATATGTAAGTCGAGGTTTATTTGACATAGATTTATATATATATATATATATGCATCATATCTCATCATATATTTTTATATAAACAGTGACAGTTTTTACCTCATTAGTCCTATAACAATCACCACATATATAGGATGTCACATTAAATTGCACCATACTATGGTGTATGCTTTATACTTTTAATATCGCTATAAATAGGTAACTTTGAATATTTTGTATTCGTTCAATATTAATATTATGGTTATGATTTTTACAATTGTTTAATGTTTATATTAATCATCATAAGCATGCATTATTTTATAAATGTAATTTCGAGAATGTCTGCTATTAAAAACAAATTTTGATTGGACTATTGGGCGTAAGCAATAAAGTCGATTTGCGTTTTTATAGCTTTTTTGTATGTAAACAAAAACATCTAAGACCTCTTGGTAAATTTTTTCATGTTCCGCAGGGACAAGGCATCACCAAAGACGCCTAATATGCCATGATATGCGCAGTGCATTTTTTGCAATAGTTGTTTGAAATTTATGAAATGTACAGAGTCAAATACGTAATCGTCGCTATGGTAACGAGTCTATGTTTCTCTTGTTCAATATGTCGCACAGAAGAATGGTGCGGTGTCTATTGCTCCGATATATAACTACTCGTGTCCCTCATTTAATAATTTCTGAATTGTTCAAAACTTAACTCTATTATCATATACACCTCGAAACCCACGATACTATCTTTTGTTTGAATGAGTGAAGATATTGTTAAATGGTGTTTCTAGTCATAATACATTGAAATTTTCATTGCACTTATACTAATTTCCAGGTCTAAGAGGTGTCCGTGGTAGAGATGGCAGGGATGGTAGAGACGGCTCCATAGGACCAAGAGGTGAGAGGGGTCCCCCTGGTTTGAAAGGGGATTCTGTTATTGGACCACCTGGAGAAAGAGGACCAATTGGAAAGAAAGGTGACCGTGGTCCAGCGGGTCCACCAGGGCCAGGGGTAATTAATAATTGTTTTATACCTTTGATTCATTCTCTTCCTGCCCACCCAAGTTATATTTTCCCATAGTTTCATAGCTTAGTTTCAGCCTATTTTGCGCATCATGTTGTTTCCTCGGCATATTTGATATCGTTTGTATATTTGCGATGCGACAATAGAAAACAAGCTGTCAAATTCTCATGAAACTTCACCAAAAGTTGTGTTTCTGTTATGAATCTGTTTGGTAACTTGCTTGCCAATTTGACAAATTAAAAAAATGTAGAAGTAAAGATATACCGGTATGTGACTTTTCTCATAGAGATCAGGCTGTGATTGGTTTCAATGATGACAACGATCAGACTTTGCTTTCAATCTAACTTATATTATACATTGGAGTTGTTGTGATTTGAACTTTAGGGCAAAAAACATTCAACAACTTGCAATTAAAATTTTTTATGTTTCCAATATGATGGAAAAAGATACCGGTACTGCTGAATGCGGTACAAAGAACCAACTTTTCTTGCAATTGACATAATTTTATAAGTAATATTCATGGTTCAGTTTCGGTCACTCATTATAGATGGCCTATATAAAGCATTGTCAAATTTGAATCAGTTGCCACTATATATACTTGAATCAAGAATACTTATATATATATATATTTGTGAAATGCATTATGTTTCCATTTATGTTTTTCATGTCTGTTATTTGAAATATATTGACAAATAGCTCAACATACTGTTTTAAAGTTGCTTAATGAAACTATATCTCTTGAACCCATAGTTATCAACAAAGTCGCTAACTTGTGTCAATCTGATAGTTAATAGGATAGTTATTGGTAGTTCGCCCTATTTTGTCACTTATAGGCTGTAAAGCTTTGTCAAAAGTAACCAGGCTTGCTTTTTTACTGAAACAAAACTTTTAGTGAAGTTTGTAAAAAATTAATATGAGAATTTTTGATTTTTTCGAGTTGGAAGTATGACTTTTTTCGTGTCATGTTTTTTGCCAAAAATGGCCAAAAAGTAATGGTGAGAAAATTATTAGACTATTATCAAAAGTTCTGCACCCTACAAACTTAATAAAATTTAATAGCCAGAAAAATTCCAATACTATATTTAATAACGCCCCTCTAGTGTATGGTATAATTTTTTTATATGCGTGGTGTAAAACACTGCGGCTCATGCAGACTCTGAATTCGGCTGTACCATGTACATAATGTCTAACTTACGTATTTCAAGATTTGTGTAAAAAGTCATCTAGCACTGATTGTAAAGTCACTAACTATTGTGTCACATTGTTTGGTGTGCTGGATGATTTGTTATGCGTGTTTGAACAGATCTATTTGTTTTTGGTTTCCGCTATATGTTTGCTTTTGAGCTGTTGTACTCCAATTGTTAGATTATGGGTACTTTTTCTAAAGCACACCACGTGTTATAAAATGTTGACTACCGGTTGCAGTATTGTACACTTACTATGTAATATAATATATGATTTTAAAATCTGAGCAATCAATATTCTTTGTTGATTGAATAAATTCTGAATATTCTTCATCATGATTTTTTTATGATTAATTTATTTATTTATCGGCTTTCATAAAGATTCGATTGGAATAAATATATTTTTGAAGTGGCAACCATATGAATAGTTTAACAAGTTTAATAAATCACTTGCTCTTGTAGGGTCCGAAATTAATCAATTTATTTGGCGATACAATAACTATAATAAACAATGTGGATAATTATGCAAAACCTCATAAAATTAGGTAACTATTAAAATTCACATCAAGATCGGTTTGATTTTTTGAATTTTTTTGTTTCATAGCACTTTTTATGTTTGTTTTAAATTATCTTTGCACAAATATGTTTGTACTTTGTTTGTAGTTCAAGTTGAATTTTCTGCATGCGCATGGAGATGGATCATCTGGTGTGTCTGTATCAGAAAGTGAGCATTCTGTAATGTAAAATTTATTGAAGTGTTTTCTTTTACTAACGAAACCGCTCGATAATAATGTATCAACAACATTTCACAGTATTTAGGATTTTTCACTAATTTTTCAGTGTTTAGGAATATATGCTTTAAAGAAGAAAGAACTTTTTGGAATATCCATTGACAGTTTATTTCTCTCAAATTTATAAAATCATTGCATTAATTATCCAACAAAAAAAGTAATTTTAACTGCTGAATTTTATCTAAATTAAAGGTTTACTTTGGTTAACAAAGTCTTCTGCCACTGTTGCTTCTTTTGTAGCATACTATATAGCTAAGCTATGATTTATCCTGTTAAGTTTCCACGAATCTGAGTTTCATATGTAATAAATCTTTATAGCGGGCGTACTGAATCACTGGGTGAAAGCGGATTGGAGTTCTGAAACAAATTACAGATTATTTCAACACAATGGCACCTTGCAGGTTCAAACTGGTGGTGTATATTTCATATATAGTCAGGTGAGTTTGAAATTATCAAGTGTTTTATACCAACATTAATTCAAATTTTATTTCACAAATTCAAAATTGCCATTGTGTAATAGAGCTGCCCAAAATTTGACTGACTAGTACACTGAATTGAAATCAACTTTTGTATATTTTCAGAAAAAAGTAAAGCTTTTAAAAATTCCAGGAAAATGTTTATGTTTAATATAACACTCCAGAGTTGAATATTTTATATGACTGCTGATATGAAGTTTTCGCACTGAATACAGTTGTTTATAATTTGGAATATTTTTCTTTAGCTGTTGAGTTCTGATACAACTACAATGTTCACTGAACATGAGGTAAAGGTCAATGGTCAGACGTTTTTGAAATGTAGACGGAGTACCAAAATCAGTACATGCTTTACGTCAGGTAATTCACTATTTTAAATTAGGATTTTGAATTGGAAGTATTGCCTTCCTGTTTTTGACAAGCAGCTGAAATGTTTACTATATTCTTGATTTTCTCTTTTAGTTAAAAATAATGGTATGTTCACTAGAGCGTGACTGTTATCTGCTACATTGTGACAAATCTGTCTTGTGAGCAACAATTCGTGATCTGTACATTCAGTCCGAGACTGTCCCTTTCTCTGCCCAAATTATGCCCTTAATGCAGTTAGTTATCCAATAACCAAGAAGTGAGTATCTGTAATTAATCTTTTCATTTCACTTGTATGGCTCTGTGTTAATGATATAGAAATGTGTCTTTTGCTACATATTGTTTTATTTCTATTTGCTCAAGTACTTCTACAAAAATGCCAGGAACCACCTGAGCACTTTTGAGCTAGATTGAACTGATGTCAAGTAACTGCATCCTAAGCAGAAAACATTCTTCTGAAAATGATCATCTAAGTAGATTGTGATGTGTATCATCTGTTCTTAAAAACTCCTAAAAATTTCAAATGAAAAATGAACCGCAAATTATCTTGAAAATAATTGAAAAGGTATTGGTTTTTGGTTCTCAATTTTATTTGCTGGTGGCTGATTTGTTAACTACTAGACTCTTGATTTTCCCTCATTTCAAAAAAATTCAATATTTGCATGAGGGCCGGTACCATCATACTCTACCATGTTCAAAAAAAAAAAAATGGGTTATTGTAAATTCATGGCTTTTAAATCCTCAATATAAGCTTCAATTGGTTTGTTTTGTGGTTACTTGCGCCTTGAATGCCCAATCTTAACACTCATTCTTTTGTTATCATTTTCCTACATTATCCATGTTCAATATTTACTTTTGGGGCATTACCAAATGCCCTCATTCGCTTTTGTGTTACATCATGTTAGGAAAACCAGTTGTTAATACAAATTGTTGGTTATGAAATATGCATTTGTCGCTTAGGTATGAATTTGTTCAGCTGGATAATTCTTTAGTAGAAATATGTGAAAATGAGATATTTATAAAATATTATTTTACCTTTTAAGGTGTTCGTAAGTTGAGACCATACGATGATGTACAAGTAACAGTGTCATATTCTACAACTCGCGTTGACATGCTGAAAGATGTCTCGTTCTTTGGTGTTGTTCTTTGGTCAAGTGATGGTGTGAAGGATGAGCTATAACATAAAGTCCATCACTGTCATTTATTCCAAGATACTAATATTTTGATAGTATTTGTGAAATTTAAATTCGATTTGAATTGATGTTCTCAAATACTTGTACATTATCCGAGAAACATCAGATTGAAGTAATGTTGTTTTACTTGATCACTGCCGTGTGAGCTTTTAAAATATTTTTGCTCTTACAGAGAACTTACTGTGTTAGGTCCCAGTTATATATTAAATGATATAATTCATGTTTATCTGATGAACAAGTGTTCCAGATGGAACAGTGGTTGACCATTTCATCAATATGCGATCTTTATTGTATGTATTCTGACCGACATAGACAAGTCCATTCCAAAAATCCATTCCTATCGAGCTGGCACATTGAATGTTATACAAGATGAATTTGATCATCATTATATTTTAATACTTTGCTTGTTCATACACTCTTCGAAATATGGCCCACTTATGGATTATACCACCTATCATGTTTTTAAAACGACAGACTGTTTTCGCTCCCTCCAGTTCCATGCACCTTTTTTCATTTTTCCTGCCCTGTCGAAATATTTTTTATTGTAATATGACACTTTCAAGTTCCTGTTCATCCATTCTCCTTTCAATCAAATTTTTGTTTGCATCACTTCATCGAATTGTAAGAACAAAATTAATCAAATTCAATAATGCACAAAGCCTAGCCATTTTGTACTTTCACTGCTTTGGGCTGCATTGATAGCCTGTTCAAAAACGATATACTTTCTTGTCCGGTTCATATGTAATGGGTATGCCCACCTATGTTATGAGTGGTGGGCATGGGTAGATCTAGTCTTGGAGGAAATTGAACACAATGTCTTTAGCCTGTCAATGTGTTAGTTAACCACTTAATCGATGTGTCAGACATTAATTGCATAAGCGAATGGGTCTGAATACACGTAAGTTCTCTGAGATTTATTTGCAACACTGTGTCAATTTCACTGCTTCCTTCATAACCGTAGATGCTTTTTGGTTTTGTCATGTTTTTATTTTTATATTATAATTACTTCCGTACATGGTTCTGAATAGAATTCTAACATCTGATGTTTTGAATTTTTAATCCATGACCAACTGCTTTTATGCGTTTTATATGTAGTACCTGAACTGAGATTTCTACACAAAAGCTGAAAATCAAAATCAAATTTTTCACTGTGAGATAATTACAGCAGTAATGCCTACTTGTTTGTGGGGAAACTCCCTCTGCCAAGTTATAATGATCTAATCTGGATCAAGGTTTGATGTAACATGAGCAATACGTTCTGTCATACCAAAACAATCATGGCCAATAATTGTTAATCATTTAATATTATGTATATGAACAAAATATCATTGTTTATTTTCGCAATTTATTCGCAATGGCAATCATTGGGTAAAGAAATCTTTATCCCAGGGGAAGGAAGCAACGTCTTTAAATGCAAACGATGTTATAAACGTCGCTGGAGAACAAGACGATCTTAAGACCATTTTTGAAAATGATTAGCTTGAAGAGCTGCATATTTCGATATAAGCCCTAGGTCGCAGTCCTAATTCGTCAAGATTATTTTTTTTTATGCTGTATATAATATAAAATATAGACAAAGCGAACTGTTAAAACAATTTTTGTCTGAAAGTGAAAAATGTATCGTTTCACCGTTTTGTTCTCCAGCGAGAATAAGTCAATAAATTTCTCGATATTGACTCTATTTGCAGTAAGGTCTCGATTAATGCAAAATTTCATTACTTTGTGTTGTTTACTTTGACATAAATCTTCTTACCAGAAAATGATAAAAAATATGTAAAAAAAAGTTTCAATAACTCTACATATTTGAATAACACTTAATTAAATTCTTTGAGCGTTCCTACCTTCTTAATATCGTAACAATCATGAAGTCCAAATGTGTTATTATAAGTCATTGTGGTTATTAGTGTTCACTGCCTTTGATATGCTATTTTATTTAATGCTTGTCTTTTTGAGGTTTTCCATTTATTTTTCCTAACTATATAGCTCAGGGCTATTCAATTGGTGGACCGCGGTCTGAATACGGGACCTCGACTGCTAATATCTGGACTGCGTGACATTTTCTAATTATTTTGTATTGGGATTTCTTTTAAGCAAAGCAAAGCCAAACCTGGAAGTCAATATCTTAATTTGGAAATCCATGCTACTACACTAAACTGTGGCAATTCAATTTTGTAGCAAATGTTTGCGTTGAAAGCGCTGGTGCTAATTTTTATTTTTTATTATTCAAGCTCTTATGTCATATCAATGATTGCTGGTTGGTTCTTTTAAGGTTCTACTTCTTTTGTTGCTCGAAGTAAATTTGATTTGAATATAATCTGAAGCAGCGACGACAAGACATACATAATTGACGACGTCATACAGATACATGGCATTGCTGTTTTTAAGGTAGTGGTGCATTTTAAGTCATTGCGTTGTCCATACCTTTAAAAAATACCGGCATAAAGGCTCCACTAAGCCCTTTTGGTCGAGAAGCACCATCCTCAACTTGCCACTGGAAGGAACATGGGTCTATTAAGTTGTGATGAATTGAAATATCCAAAGTCGGGATTCTCAAATATTTTGACTTATAAATCTGGACCTTTGCTCATTAAACTAATTGAACAGCCCTGATCTAGCTTGTCGTCTACAAGCAGCATAATATTGGAGCTAACAGTGCAACTTTTGAAGTTTTTAGGTTTGTATTAAATGTTCATTTATTTTTACATTTATCAGACAAAAGGGTCTGTTCCTATTACTGCATCAAATGTTATTTTGAATTTGCTTTAAAACCCAGTTACTTTTGGAATGTTTTCAATGAATATTTAAGGCTACAATACACACTGGCTCCACACACTTCTCTGTTTTTATGAAATGTAATGTGAGGCAAGCTTATGTTTGTTTTATTTTCTCCAAGGATGAATAAAATAATCATAAAAACATGAAATTGTGGCTCTGGGTGTTTTTTCTGTCTTCTATTGCCTCCAGACTGGCTTCTGGCATACCGAATGTCCCTTTTGCTACTTGAAATCCCTCAATTTGGGAGGTATTTTCCAGCCATTTAGTCAATCACTTGACCCAAACTACTGAATTTCTGACTACACATTCTAGAACTTTTATATTATCATGCTGATTACTATCATTTTTCAAATGTTTTGCCAATATTTAATTTGCATCCATATTGTAGTTTTCATCTCTTTCAATCCTACTTGCAGTTTTTTTACTGAGGTGGTGCATGTTGGATATATGTTGTTTGATTAATGGTTTGACTGTGCTGCTGCAATGAAATATCCTCTTATGTTCCATATTTCTAGTAATATTTTCATCTTGCATAAGTTTGTAAAGCAAAATACGATTTCTAACATCGGTCTGTTCTTTCGTACAAGAATCGAAGGTTATTGCAGTTGTCACTCAGTAGCTTAGTTTTTAAATTTCTCTGGTACGTTAGGTGGCGTGGAGATATTGGGCGTTAATCGGTCTTGAACATACTGATGTTAACAATTTTACATGTGAGTTCTGGTCATTGACTGGTGCACATATTTTTACTCTGTTTGCCGTAGCGCGTAATCTTAAGGTGGTTGATGAATTCGGGGGTGGCAAGAGGGCAGTTAATGCCCTTTCAAGGCTTGAAAAATAACTATTTTGAAGCCATAAATATTCCAAAAATGTTCATGATTTTTCAATAATTCTTCTTACAAAATAGAGAGTAAGATTTATGAGGTAAACTTGAATAGGGAAAAGACTTTGTGAGGAGAGATGAGTCTCGGAAAAAAAGTAATAATATCTACAGAACAAAGGTAGCAAGGCATAATCACGATGATGAGACGAACTTTGCAAACTAGAGTACTACTGTGTGTCGATATACCTTTCTCGAAATTCTATTCAGCATGTTGAGCACATTGTCGGAGGTACTTGAAAGTGACAGCAGTACTTCGTGTATGAACGAATCAAATGCAAAATATATTTATTTCAATTCAAATCTTGAATGGTTAGACAAATATTAAACGAGCACCAGACTGTGAAGTTCGAGTTGAAACTGAATCAAATAAAACGTTTAACTTTAATAACCTTGATTTTCCCGAATATAGGGATATCTGACACACATTGCTCCAGCCAGTTACCGTGCCCTCTATAAGTCAGATTCTAGCTTTTTATTTGATATAACCGTTTCTCCATATTTGCTGTTCGTCAGAAGCAAGAGTATAAGGTTATGTCTAGGGATGTAGGTTTCGAATAATTTTTTCGAGTCAAATCTTTAATAAAAATAATTTCGAATCCAATCCTTTCGAATATGATTCTATCAAAAAAAAAAAACTCATTTCCAACTGCTTCAAGATACCGTACGATATTATTTTGTATTACGAAACCAAAAAACACATTCGTTGTTCAAATTCGAGCAACACTGAACAAGAACGACATAGTTGTGTATTGCTTTCACGACATGACATAATAAAATTAGCAAAAAGTCACCATAAAAAATCATCAAATAACCAAAGAGTTTTCTCAAAATGCTTAGAATCGATTTAACATTGATCCGAAATTCTGAAAATTACATTCCTAATTGTGCCATTGGCGTGATTTATCACAAATTCCGAAGATGTCGGACTAAGGGTGCCCGGTTACCTCAATCGGTAAAGCGTTGGGAACACACTTCGAGCTACGCATCTCTGATCGTCATGACGCAGGTTCGAATTCCGTGAGGTCTGCTGGACGCCTCGCCGGTGCTCGGTGGTTCACGTAAGCGCTGCTTACGGCTTTCTCCACAACCTTCATCTGCAAGAGGGGATGGTTAAGCTGTATTCTCGGCTTTCCTCTCCCGCAGGATAGAAATGATATCCTATCCAATCCTAAGATCATTCATGTCTATCAAAAACAGAAAAAGGCCTCATATTTGTCATAAGATAGCATTTCATTTTTATCATGCAAGAGAGGGAATCTAAACATACGGCATAACTTCTCTCATAGAGAATCTCTCGCTTTCAAGTCTGGTTACCCGCACAGAAAAAAATACATCAATTTTTAATGTTTTGGGTAGAAAATAAACATATTTTTTTTCATAGCCACTTGGAGTGGATCACCCCGACCAAGGCCCTATACTAGCAGTCACTTATAGTTAGAATTGGAGAAAGATATGATCCTTTTCTTAGCCTACTCGTATCTTACCCTACCCTACATTACCTATCTTTACAACCCATTATTGACAGATTTTGATTAAAAAGTAGCCAAATATGACTTCAATGTTTGCTTCTACATGTTACCTTACAAAAATTCTTACAAACCGGCCTATACCCATATAAATTTTTCACCAATTATCATTGCCTAAAACCATGGCTAATTTTCCATATGGGCAAAACTATGATTGGACCACAGAAGATGTTGGAAGTACATCCGTTACTTAAATCACATAAAGTATTTTAAATGAAGAGTTATTATAAATATGAGATGAAAATATGAATAGATAAAAGAAAGATTAGAGAAAAGAGTTTTACATTGAAGAAAAACATTCTACTCCTTTATCATTTATGGAATGAGCCTCTTGTTTATGTGATAAAACTCCAGGAACAGTCTTTTTTTTTTGTAATGACACTCGTTTTTTAAAAATTTTGCCTGTTTTCCGCGTATCCACCAGTTGTGTACGAGTGCTTGGAAAGGATTCCAAGCCCATGAGGGACGATTATATCCGAGAGGTCTTCTGGACGTCTCGCTGGTTCACGTACGCGATGCTTACGACTTCCTCCCCCAGTAATAGGGTAAACATAGAACACAGATCACACGCTCCCACCACTACCAAGGACAGGCTGTCCTTTAAAACAGTGGTCCCCAACCTTTTTGTCTCCGCGGACCGGTCCGTTTGATTAATTCTACCGCGGCCCACCAAAAGGGCAGGGGAGACGCAGATTGCTTTTAATTAACTCTAATTTGAACATGCATTCAAAATAAAATTATTTGAATCATAAACGAATATTAAGTTATTTAACTTTGCAAAATTTTCAATCCATCGTTTAATCAATGAGAACCCCGAGGTTGTTTCTCTGCAACGAGACGGTTCCATCTGGGGATAATAGGAGATAATGACACTCGAAGTGTCTTGCTTACGTCCAGGTTATTCCGCTTCACACATATAGGCTAGGATGTCGGAAATGGTAACAGGCTTTTAAGCGCAAGGAAGCTTCCTAACGTCTGTTTGGTACTGATAAATTTTAACACTCAAGTAACTGATTGGTATAAAGATTTAATGAAATATAGCCTCACCAAGAAAAATAGCTAAAATGATAATAACTTCACTAAAAAGAAAGCTGAATTAGCCTGGAGCTGTAAAGCAGAACACGTACCAGAATTAACAAACAACTGAGATACTGAAACTGTACTGCTAAGAAACATGAAACTGTGCTCTGCGTAAATGTCCAGGTTCAAGATCAGGCCAAAGCTCAACACTAGCAAAAATCGAAACACCTGAACCTCAGCAAAAACCCTCTGAATACTGGCTATAAACCCCAGCCTGTGAAAATAAAAGTTTGAGCGCACACAAAAAATCGAATGTAACAAGCTTACTCTCCCGGTTAAAGGGCATAGGGCTGCTAGAATGGGAAAGGGATACTAAATTAGGGAAACTAGCTGACAAGGGTGGCAGTACGGTACGGTACGAAATTTTTATCGTACTTCGAACCAGCAAAATAATTTCGTACCGAACTTCGTACCGTACCTTTCGAAAATTTTCCGTACCGTACCGTACGATATTATTTTTTTCGTACATCGTACCGAACTTCGTACCAGTACGAAATTAAGTTCGATTAATATTTTTAATTTATCGTACTAAATTTCGTACTAGTACGAAAACGGGTACGATTCGCTGGGCAGCAATTTCGTACCGTACCAACTACCAATGTCCAAATCAGCTTTATTTGTAAGATCTGGCCACCGCGAGAAACGTCACCAACATCTTACATCAAAGTGATGCAGTTTTATGCTATCTGGTTTAAAATCCAGCTCAGTAAAACATGGGCGTAACTAAGCATATGTCACCCCAATGTCATTGTTCACATTGCGCATAATATAAGAATGGGAGACCGGTGGTGATAAATGGTGGTAGGGTGAGCACAGTTTTCGTGAAAATATCTGACATGAAGCAATATTTAGCATATTAGCAGCATTGCGACGTCACAAGAAATTCTCTCTGGACAAAAAAATGTTCGTTGTGCACCACGCATGGGTTTCGTGCGGTCTCATTCGAAGGTATGGTTATAACAACATTATCATTGTGCATTTTTGCATCTGGTATTTCTGGTGCAATTACGCAATTACGTACGTTCTCTTCACATTACTGAATAATGCTATTCATTTTTTAATACCAGACAGACGTATTCCGACATGCCTCGTTGTCTATATCGCGATTTGGCTGTTTTTACAAAATATATCTTTTAATTAGGATGAGAATCATCTAACACTCAACTCAAAACAGCCTAAATATATCTTCACATTCTGATGTTACTACTCTGATAATATACTTGTGCGTGTCAGAGTACAAACAAAACGTAAAGCGGTGATTGCTGATTATATTTCATAGCATTTCGCCTTTAAAGTGAGAATTTTTACAAAAATTTTAGCGGTTTGCCGGCGCTCAGATACATTTCCCCGTCTGCTAATGTTTATTTCACTCTTAAAACATGTATTTTTCTTTCGTTCTCAATAAAATTTTGCGCGCCTCCGGCACCCTAATCGTTTTGTAAATTTGAAAGCCTATGTTTGCATGTTGGAAAAAATGTGCCCCCTAAATTTTTTTTTTTGGATCTGCCACTGTAGTTGGTATATTCGGACAGAGCTGCCTACGCCATTGTGAATTTTTCATAAAAACCGGTCAAAGTACATCGGCGATGCTGACGATATATTCAGAAACTACACCGTGATTTTTAGTATTATGAATGCTGCTTATCTTGTCGATTTTAATTGGGCTATCACAACTTTCGTTATTACCAAAAAATGCATTCAGATTAGGACGTCATAAATCAGCAGCCTATATGTATTTCCACGCAATCACAAAGTTTTACACTACTGCAGTAAAACCGATATACGACATAGCTCAATCAGTTCAAGTGAATCAGTTGCATTTTTATTACCATACCTGCCACGCTTAATCATTTTAAAATTGCCCTATAGCTAAAAATTCTTTCATAAACACAATTTATATTATCAGCTCCCCGTTATGAAACTGCATAGATGTTAAATGAAATTATTTTTTTGAATTAATTTGAGAAGAATAAAGTGTAATGCGAAGGTACGAAAAATAGTACGGTACGGTACGAAATAAATACCGAACTTCGTACCGTACCGTACCAAGTACGAAAATTGAAAAATGAATCGTACCGTACTATCGTACCGGAAAATTCAATCGTACCGTACCGAACTTCGTACCGTACCGTACCGTACTACCAGCCTTGCTAGCTGATACGCTCCAAGTAACAATTCAAGAACTTCAGCAAAACAAGGCCTTGTGATGTAATAAACTAAGGTTAAGATGTGATAAAAGGGATTCCCACACTAATTAACAGTTCCTTGTGCGGACCGGCACCAACTGACCCACGGACCGGTACCGGTCCGGGGGTTGGGGACCACTGCTTCAAAAGGTGAGTAAACAGAATTTTTAGTATTAATCAATGAAGCATGAGACAGATAACAATGATTACAAAACACAGAGCACAGTGTAAACAATGAATTTTCAAACTCCTCGCATTATCAATTTTCTCGTCAGGTAAGACATTTATTAAGTCCAGTTTTAAGTTTTCGGAACCAAGATTATTGAATTTCAAACTCACAGGTTGAGATTTGAGATGTATGGAAAGCATGGCCAATGCTTCAATTGCCAAGTCTGGTGTGGCTTGACTCGCATTCCATAGAATTTGCAAATATGGAATCTCATCAACTAACACTCATCTTTCTTGAAAACCCCATCAAGCTTATCGAACGAGGTACCGGTAGTCACATCATTATTTTTATTAAGATCGGCAGCATTTATCTCAAGGACAGCGCTTCTCGTTCTCCCTTTTAAACAAAGTGTCACAGCGAGTGCCTATTTTCTGGCTCCATGGTGGGTCACAAGCCTCCATCGGGGAAATGGGGGTCACACTGTGATAACTACTAACAGAAGCCATATCAATCCTCTGTTACCAATTATGGTGCCCGGTTAGCTCAATCGGTAAAGCGTTGATAATACACATCTCTGATCGTCATGACGTAGGTTCGAATCCCGTGAGGGATGATGAATATATGCTTGAGGTCTTCTGGATGCCTCGCCGGTGCACGGTGATTCATTTAAGCACTGCTTACGGATTCCTCCACTAACCAGGTCCATGCACAGGGAAAAATGAGAAACATGATAAGCCAAAATCCGTCACGCGAGGTCGTGGTTTTCCATATGATTAATCTGTATTCTCGGCTTTTCTCCCCCACAAGATGAAAATGGAATCCTATCCAGAGTCAGTCGTTGGTCAACAAAAGTATATTGTAATAAGTTAAACATGACTCTTAGAACTCGGACGCGCCAGAACGACGATACTCTATCACCCAAAGCGCCCGCGGCTCTGTCGAACCGAGTTGCAAAATATGTAAAATTTGAATGCGTTTAAAGCTGTATAACTTTTCAGCAATTATAGTTATTTCAGTGTTTAGCATAGGAAAGGAAAGTTCAGAATGTCGACTACGCAAAACCTCGGCGGAAAAATGATCAATTATTTGTTAAGATATTCCATTATTGTCTTTAAAAATGTATGTACGTCTTATCTTCAAAGACGCTGTTACGTAATTGACGTTGCGTCATCACGCACAATTTTACGTCGTTCAGAAGTCTGACACAAGGACGCAAACTGGATTATAAATTATCGAACAAAATTACCCATAAAAATGGTTTGAAATGCCGCAAAAACGTTTCAATGGCAATATCAAGGAAATATCCTCGCGTGCACGAACACGTTTCAATTTATCTCCAAATCCCAACAAAAAGAGAATTATTTGTAGATTTGAAAATTGCAGTCATGTACGTTTTTAAAGTGTGTGTTTAATAACTATTTTATCGCATACAATCTCATTTGGACACTTCTCGAATTTTTAAGCTTTTCTGTGATGATTAACCCATCTTTTATGGTGAATACGAGCTTTTAAAATCGACCTGTTTTCCAGACACGCGAAAAGACTATGATGTCTTTCAGGTTCTGACGACGTTCACGGGAAAGACTCTCTAGCGTTCTTCAGGGTTCAAGGAGATAAGACAAAGAGCACACGCTCCGGGCACTACTAAGAACAGACTGTCCGTTTACAGGCGAAGAGACATTATTTATAGTGGTAATCAATGAATCATGAAACATATAATATAGACAGCAACGGTTGAAATCAACAAATGCAAACAAAACACAGAGCCCAATTTAAACAATGAAATATCAACAACTTGAAATAAGGTTCGTCAGCGTTGCTACTAACATTCATATGTACGAAATATACTGGAATTTTCCGCAAGCATTGCAAATTTCTTGTTGGGGATGATTTATCGGATTCAACATTTATAAAAGACATCTCTATTGCACCAATATTTCAGTAGTGGATATTTCCACGTCAAATAATGTTCAGCTGGTGCTTAGTCCACATTCTAACATATTCTCAATCGGTCGGAGCGCAATTTATCTATAGACATTTGGAATTTATTTTATTTTTGATCGTTAATCGCATAAGCGTGCATACTATAGTATTTACAAGGATGAATGCACAACTAGTGAGGTGAGAAGAGGTATATTATACCGTCTACATTTTGAAAGTCTACACAGACTGTCCGCTTCAGGACAATTTTATTCTTACAATTGTCCTGAACGAGGCTATATGGCGTCTGCATAGACTTTTGTAACGTCGATGGTATAATATACATCGTTTTATTTTTACCAGTTGTGCATTTATTCTTGTATATACTGTGGAACAAACAACCCGCTTCCGCAATATATTAGTCCCCTTTTAGTGTTAAATCTAAAGAAGCCTCCCCTCGCAGGATTTTGGAATGCAGAAAATCTCCAAAATATTTTCGCGCGCTATAGCATGTTCTACAGTTCTACATATATCTGTTGTTTTTAATTACCCTCTTCTAAATGACCAACCAAGAAGCCCAATAAATTTTGGCGTGTTAGCGGAGCGCAAGTTTTGATTAAAAAAATTTTATTTTCGTTTTGAATTTTCCTTTCCGACACCGTTCGCCATCAATGCTTATGAAGCACGTGATTCACCAGAGTCCAATAACTTCCGAGGTAAACCAGTAACACAGGTCGATATCGATACACCTATTTATCACACGTTTGACATATCAAAACATACTAGAGCAGTCAATGCATCTTCCTTGATAAAATTCATTTTTGCTTGACTCCTCATATTGAGAATTTGTGCCGTAATTCAAAAAAAAAAAAAAAAAATTGCGCGTGTTTCGAAAATGAGCAATAAGAATAGGTTTTAAATAAAGGTTTATGGAAACTATCATGCGTTTGATTACCTCGAATTAATATATATATATATTTATACTATGTAAAACAGGCCATCCATCACACAGGACGCCTCCCCTGACAAAAATCGTCAAGGGCTTCCGCATATACCACACATTTTATAAAAAAATGTAATCCAACCGGAGGGGTTTAGCTAAATCTTTGCAGTGAACTTATCCATAGTCCAAAGTTACAAAATTTGGATAATTTAATGGATTTATGTTAGAATATTAAACATTTTTATGGAGGTTCCTTTATTTTTTGTAGGGGAGGGTCAGCCTATACATTCAAAGTTGACAACGATGTATTTTTCGAAAATAGCAGCAAAATCATATTAGTTGTAGTCATAGATTGTGTTAGCATGAATGCAATCACATATCTTGATAATCAGATCAGAATTGGTTGTAGGTTTTTTTTAAATTTATTTTACGTTATGCATCAAAACGCCCGTCCAAATAATTACGAACTGTCGGCTTTCCTTTCGAAAAAAGATGAAGCGTATTAGTCGATCATTTCAAAAACCGATAAAATAGCGCACAGATACCGTGTCCATTGTTTCTCGGGCACAGCCTTGTTGCCGAGCTTTCGTTGCTGGTTTTGTTAGGCTCTGGTTTTATTCTGTATCGTGTGGTCTGCTTTCGTTCCCCATTCTGCGTTGGGTCGGAGGTGGGCAAAACTTCGACTTCCTCAAGCAAACAAGAATGTTGATCTCATACTCAGCTTCATATTTGATAGTTTAGTTAAGTTACCTAACTTACCGGGAACGTCAGCATAACTCAGAACTAAGTCAACTTACTCTATACTTTTACTAGCTGTATCTTAAACTCCTGAACTGTTAGTCCAGCCTATATCATACAGCACAGCAGTCTGCCGGTACTGCAGAAAAAAAACTGTTCACCGTAAAACGGGGTGACTCTGATAAGCGATTTCTTAACTTCTGGGCAACAAAAAAAAATTTGCTGCTTGTAAACAAAAAATTAAGGAGTCGTGAAAATTATTATTAAGCTCCAAGTATAAGGCTCGTGCACCTAAGTTAACTTAAGCATAAGTCATAATCGGAGGTTGCCAGGTTCCAGAAGCTTCGGACTGTTGGTGCATCGGTTTTGAAAGCTTCGTCCTAGACTGTAGAGTCATAACGTCGGCAGCAGGAGTCTTGCGATGACTGCGACAATCCACAGTTGCATTGATGGTGGAAGAAATTTTTAGGGGGACAGTAGAAAGGTTGAAAATCCTTAAGATTTGAAAATTCTAGGATGAAATTATCTCAACATTGTAATTTTTTTTTCAAATAACACGCTAGCCTATTTTACATCAGATTCTGGATTATAAAACTAAAAATATCAATTTATTAAATGGAACATGTAATACAATGCTAAATGGATACACACCGCAAACCGGATGACTTTGGAAGATATTTCCTCCCTTCCAATCAACAAAAAAAAAAAATCTACTTTCACTAAATAACTAATTCTTTCTCAATACTAATACCGTATATCTGCCTAGCTCGTAAAAAATAAGGAGGTGTGAGGGTTTTTCACCTTGATGGGCTCTCTGGCAGGCGGCTTTGATAAGATTACATACAAAATAATTCTTCACAATTTTTGATAACATTTTGTTGCGGGAGAAGAATTTAAAATTTATATAAAGTATACTTCCATATTGCTTTAGCCCCCTTAAAACATGAAATGAAATCTGTGAAACCTTTTTAAAGAAAATATGACATGGGGTCAACGTGGTTTTAGAGTGCAATCACATATTTTTACAGAGACTTATAATGTTTGCTGCCAAATTAGTGTTTTTTCAACAGAAGGGCCCAAAAGGTTTGGAACTGGAGACTGCACAAAAGGTTTTTGATTCTCGGCTTTCCTCAACCACAGGAAAAAAAATGAAATCTTATCATTTATGAAAAAATTCTCAGTTGTATAGACCAAATCTGTCATATTCAATTGCGTATGGGGTTCAATAGCATATAGAATACATCCTTGCCGAATGAACTTCCATATTGGCATAGATATAATGTTGTATAACTTCTCATACCCATAACCTAGTGCTTTTCAAGATTATACCGACTTATAATTATCTTCTTTTTTGTTTAAAATTAAATAAGTTTTTTTGTTTGATACTTGTTCAATATATTGTTACGGTTTAGTAGATATCAACGAGATTGCCACTTCCAGAATTAAGGTTAGAATTGGTGATTGTGATTTGCAGAATTCGAATCCTAGTCTGTTTTGGATACTATGTGACTTTTCAAAATTAAGATCTTCTTTTTCTTGAGCTTTGTTTCTGTGTTTAACAAGCTCAGAAATAAGCATCACTGCGATGCAATGGCTATGGTTGTTGTAAATCTTTTTGATCAATTTAAAGAACAAATAAAAAATATTTCGTGACTCTGAACCTATTTTCTTTGAATTGATAATATATTGAATTGATGTATATGTTGGTTTTCAGGTTTTTAGGTATATAATTGACAGATTTTAAACATTTTACTAAATAACCGTATTTCTGGTAAGTTTATATTATGCTTCTTCTCGTTTTCAAATGGAAAAAGAAATTTGATTTATTTATTTGCATAATAACTCAATGACCACCAAAAGCCACTGATGATGTTTGACAATCTTTTTAGCAAGGTTAATATATTTTACTGAGTGGCATCACATAGCCACGTGTTTCAAGCTGGGTTTTTTGATAGTTTTATTGTAAGAACTTGTAATTTTGTTCCTGTTAAAGTAAATGTATCACCTGTGCGCGTGATTGTAGGCTAATAATGTTGTAGTACTTTAAGAGAGTATTTTAATGGATCATGCTTGATAATTATATATGATGTCGCGTCCATCATTAATGGCTCATTCCTGATTCTATACACTGGAATGTTGTCCACTTAGGGTGCAGTTGCCTTTGGCTACAATGTTCCAATATTACTATCAAAGATGCAGGGCTAAGACAATGAATCGTGTCAGAAGATAATTATAAAAATGAATGTCTTTGATATCGTTGAATTCAGACCAATTTAATGTGTCGTTCAAATTTGATGTGAACTTTACTTTATATTTTCAGAAATAATTGCAAGTCTGGTTGAAAATGGCTGTTTGATTTTCGCGTAAAAGGTATTGTTGAATTTATGATTACATGATGAAATTATTTACTCATTTGCCATTAGCTATAAATGTATCTACCTGGTTTATTAGTCAGAAATGTAAGAGTTAATCTATAAGTGCCCTTATGATAGATCAAATGTACAAAAATTTTTTATATATCACCCTTTGTACAATTTTAATTTTTCATGTTCATCTGTAATTATCATATATATCTTATATATGCTGAATAATTCAAATTGCCTATAAACCGTGCTGTTGAAGCGAAGTCATTTCATCTCATCTTTGATTAAACAAAATTTCTGAATAAGGAATTCATTTATAATACATTGACGTGAAGGGCTTTGAAGAACCCGTACTTTGCTAAACCTGAGTGGTTCAATCGTTATCTCACCTTCATTTTTTTTATGATATCACTTATCTTCTGAATCATATTTTATCTCTAAATTCCAGGTTCGCTTATTATGAACGGCTGGTCAAGAGGAGTGAAAACAATAAAAAACACAAGCGATAAGTTGCCTACTGCAACATCATACAGTGTCAAGAAACAACTGGGACAAAAAGGCGACTCACTGTTTACATCTCTTAATCATGCTCGTAAACTTGAGGGAAATATGAAAGTCAGCCGTAAGTTCCATTCTTTTGGGATTATCATACTTTTTATCACTGGCTTGAAGTTGCCTTCTGTAACCAACCAGTACCTCAATTACGGTAGGTTATTTTCTAAACCTCAATCTCTGGTGTTTGAAGTTGGGTTCTCGAGTCTAGTCAAACTTCTTCCAAGTTTCAAGTATAATCGAGTCATACATTTACGAGTCATGAGTCGCCTTCTACCTATTCAATGGCAATGACAGATTAATTTGCCACTTCTCACTTTATGTGTACCCGATTAGAGTCACCATCTGATCATTATTGGATACACGAATACAGATTTCACAGCAGAGTCCATTGCATGTTTTATATCCTTCTTTAAGGCGCGTTTTCTTCTGCGAGGATTCACGCAAGGGTGGACAATGTGATTTTTTATAGATAATATTGTTTGTAGATAAATTAAATAATCTAATGTTAACCTCTGGTTTTTGGGGATAACCTTTTGAGGTTCCGTAATATTGTAATGGAGCATGTGTATTGGATTGGTGAAAACATATTGTTTATGGACTTATCATCATGCCAAAAATTTGAAGGAACCAGAAATGTTAATATTCAAGGAATTACACGAATAAGTTTTACCTAATTATGCAATGCGTACAGCGATTACAACCCAACTCTACATCACATTTGAGGTTCTGAAAAAAAATCTCAATTTCATAAAGAAATTTCCTTCTTACACAGGCTAACTGGGATGGGCGTAATCTGCTTTTCGTAATTGACACTTTCATCAAAGGGATAATTGTAACGATACAATTTGACAGAGTTTTCACATAGGTGTTGATTAGTAGTTTATCGCAAAATCAAATTGAATCTGTTTGAACAACGATATTTGATCCAATAACATATTGATGACATGCAGTTGAAACTCATTTGATTGTGGAATTGGTTGGAAGATATCTTTTTCCAGCAATTTTTAGGTTTTACTATATCATATTTTCTGTTCGAAGTATCTTTTTTTCTCAATTCAAGCCTGATTCATTGTGCTGTCAAATTTTATTTCCCAATTTTACATTGGGAATTAAAAACTCGTATTATGCAAGGTTAGAAACACCCAAAAGGAAACTAGTAAATACCACAAAAGGTAGAGGTACATAAATTGTAAGACCAGCCTATGTGGCCTAAAATTAATTTGGTGTAAATCTGAATTTTATCATCCAAACTTGTCAATGATCATGCCCATTCAGAAGTAACGATTCGTCAGTCTTATCCTATATACCAGCGGTTCCCAAACTTTTCAAAAAAAAATGACCTGACGGAACCCTTTGCAATTTTTTGATATTTCGTGGCCCTATGAAAATCAAAGAACACTATAGACTATAGAAAAATTTCGAACATCACAATAAAAAGAAATCAACGCTAAACAAACAAACAAAGAAAAAAACTGTCAAATACGGTAAGAGGTTCAATGGGATGGGTGCACTTTATTTCTCTGCAATTAAATCATCAATGTTTGGTTTGGGATTGCGCAACTCTCATGTCGTGTACTACATCCAGTCGGTTCGGTATTTGTTTTTCAGATTGAGCAGAATGGAAAAGGCTGCCTCACACTCATAGGTGGTTACAAAAGGAAGGAGAAATTTTAAAGCCAACTTGGAAAGATTTGGATAGGACTGTCCCATTTGTATCCAAAAGTTCCTATTCTTACAATGCTGATAATATAATTTACTGAAAAAGATTAATAATAACTGATAAATAGGTCTGTTTTTAAAAGCTTAATGAATTACCGATAAAAGCGTATTTCTAGTGACCAAACCGCACCGACTGAAACTGCTGTACGAACCCCAGTTGGGGGAACCGCTGCTATAAACCTTATATACAGGAATGTACATAACAAATCGAATATTCAAATACATTAATAATTGAACATATTTAAGATATAGTAAAAATTTCGATTTTAAGTATATATTTCAGAATAGTTGCTTACGGTATTCTTTTTATTGCATACATCTGGGCAGAGTAAACTGAAACTCCGTTATGCTCATCAAATTGATGCGCTCACATAAAATAGGGGAATTTGTGGAAATAATTCATGATTTTCTAGATTTTGTCATTAATATTAAAATAGTTGTAATGCTCTTTTTCATCAAAAACGTAAATGAATTTAGAATATATTTTTAATATAGAATATTTCACAGTCGAAATTATATTTCAGAATGTATTAGAAATAGTAAAATCCCTTTTGGCCATCCTTGTCTTTAAACAGTAATTGCCAATACTAATGCTTTATACCATTTCAAACACGTTACCAGTACAGTCTAAAAAATAATTTTGAATATTTTATATTAGTGCGATACATTCGAAATTCAGCCATGCTTGTAATTAACAGAGCGTTCAGATTTAATTGAAGAAAAATTATGGCTCCAAAAATTAGAAAAATATGAATATAAGCATGAAATATGGATCGGCCAACCAGCTAATATAAGGCTCTTTATCGGTTCAGATTCTCATTTGTGAGATTCAGTGTAATATTCAATAGGCTAATTAATCACTAAGCCATCCTTATCTATAACAGTGATTTATCATTATAGAAATCAAAATTCAAATATCAGAAAGGTGTGTCAAATGATAATTCGTGAACCTCAAATGTCGTTGTGCGACCAACAAATATGAATCCCTCACATGCCATTGCGAAAAAACATCTCTGGTTTAGCTAATATAGTTTGGAAGAAGATTATTTCAGACATTCCTAACAATGGATCTAATCTTCAATGCATGATTACACTCCCATATTTGATATTTAAACTATTTTATAGATTTTTGTTGTTGCTGACATAAGATTGGAATACCCTCATCAATGAAAATTACAAGTGCACTATAATTTTTCTAAGATGATTTGAAATATGTTGTATTTTTTTTTTTGTCCGTTGCCTTTGTTGATAATGTCATCCTTTTTTCAGGCGAGAAAGAAGGTAAGATAACGACTGTTGTTGCAACACCAGGACATGGACCAGAAACACAACAACAAGTTTCATATACTGATACAAGAGTGATAGGTAAGAATATCAGCGATCCGATTACACACCTTGATTTTTAGACAAATGTCATTCAGGGTGAGAGAGCCTTGGTTTTCTCCAGGTGTCCAAGATGTTCATTTTTCATGTTATTTTCTTCAGATGGAAAAAAGCTTCAAAACCATCAACACTGCTATTTCATAGCAGTATTGATGATTTAGAATTTTTTTATACTGTTTGTTCGCTATGAAATACTTGAAAAGAGACATTTAAATCTTCTAGCCACAGTTATATCATGGAATATTGCCCGTTTGCTGGATTTTCTTCTGATCGAGCTCATTTTCTTTAGGTGTCTGAGTAGCTGCTAGTTGGATGAATGAGTAATTTCAATTCAAAACTGAGTAATCATAAAATTTTGGTAATGAGCCTTATGGAAACCAAGTTTATTGAGTGGGAGGGAGTATGTTCATCTGTTCATCTTCTGCCCACATTTTGCATCTGTTTCTCATAGTACTGATTACATTACAGTTTATTCACACTGTATCTGTATCCCATGGTTGAAGTAGGTATATGCAGTTGGGTTAAATTGCATATTGGTTTGAATGTATAATCAACCTAATTATGATTAATGATGCGTGGGGTACACTGATGTAGAGTTATCATATTTGATGTTCCATTATCCATGCAGCAGCCATTTTATTTTGATTCAGTACTTTATTTTAGACCAACGTTTGGGGCATGATATGTTGTGTTTTATAAGTTTTCAGTCTTACGATCGAAATATATGGTGGCATTTAACTAATTCATTTTTGTTCTGCAGGAAATGGATCATTTGGTGTTGTTTACCAAGCAAGACTTGCAAATACCAGTGAAATGGTGGCAATTAAGAAAGTTTTGCAAGATAAAAGATTCAAGGTAATATATAACAGGGGTAGCAAAATGTCAGAAAAAATAAAAACAGTTCAGGTTTGAAACGGTCTGGGCCATCTCATAAAAAAATCAGTTCAGACCTTGAATTTGCCTTAACCTATAACCTTTGTGCATGTTCCTGTCATGAGGAAAAGAAAACAAAGAAGTTGAAAATGGTTCTGACATCGTCCAGTACTGATATCACCCACTTTAATTTACTGTAGCAGTTCTATTAAGGATATTTCCCACTTAAGATTGAAGTTGTTCGTACTAATTCTAGTAGGTCTTTCTTTCCTTAACAGTCCATTTGTTGGCTCCTTCAGGCACGGTTCCCTGGTCTTTTTTGGAGCAAGCTTCAATAAAAAAATATGTATATATAATTCAGTCGCACAAGTTATGGGAACAAAAGCGAATTTGTCACATTAGCTAGCCTAGTGCTTGGCCGCATCCCGATAAAACCAGTAAATATCAGCTTTGTATGAAGTTTTTCCAAGGTCGTGAAAGAACTTTTCGTTTTAGAGAGATTTCTTAATATGTACTTGGTATTTAAATTAATATGTGTCTCATACGAGTGTTTGGTACACCATAATAGAATACTTTTTGGTGCTAGAATATAGTGCGAATTGCCAGTAACGTTGATATTTCTACGGTAGCATGCCGGTACAAAAATAATCAATGCCGTGCAGCTCCACATTAGTCCGGACAATCCTTGTTCTGAGGATAAAGTACACTTATTCTAGTTCAATTCAACAATTCAGAATATGTTAATAAATTCTAGAGATGGGCCGATACCAAAATTTTCGCTGATACCGATACCAACTATGTAATTTAAATTCCGATAACGATGCAGAGTACTCAAAATAACTATATTAAAGGCCTTTTTGTATCCACATACTTATTCCCTTTGAATAGTTGCACCCACGCATGTGGGTATATGCGCCTACATATGTTTGCACCCTTCAACTTTTGCATCCATTCGAGTGCAAACTTTTATGGATGACAATATACTGATATGCTGTATTCAAGCACGCATGGGTCCAAAGATTGGGTGCAAATAGATGGTGAAAATGTTGGGGTTACACGCACTAATGTGATAGCTAACACCTTTTTTCTATCAAAAAGAACATATAGCCAAATGCCCCATTTTAATCATTCTTGAAAGCAGTTGATTGCGTGCCCGACATAGATCGGAACTGAAAGTCTGTGCAAATAGAAAATTCCTAAAAAGTTTCATTGTTGCATAATAAAAAGTTGCATTTCCATTCATTATCACGTAAATGAAGCGTATTATAGATCTGGACTGAACCAGTCTGAGCAAATAGAAAATTCCTAAAAAGTTTCATTGTTGCTTAATAAAACAGTTGCATTTCCATTCATTATCACATAAATAAAGCGTATTCATACGCTCCGTTGTAAAAAGATTTATCTGGTATCGGTGATGAAAATTTTTTGATACCAGTACCGCTACTTCAAAAATCACCAATGTGAGAATAATATCAAGAAAGCATTTGCATTATCCATCTAATACCTGACATCATTTTCAGAATCGAGAACTTCAGATAATGAGGAAGCTTGATCACTGCAACATAGTTAGTCTACGTTATTTTTTCTATTCAAGTGGAGAAAAGGTTTGTATTGAACGACTATTTCAAACATAATGTCATGTTTTCTATTAGTTTAATATTAGGTATGTTTATATTCACGCGTGCCTTTGCAGTCATGCTTAAATAATACTCTCTAAACTTCATGACAGTCAACATATTGTGTTTGATTATTGGGGACCTATCATCACTACAGCACACGATGGTCCTGAGTTCATTTGTTTTGAACATTGGTTTTAATATTGAAAAGAATAGCTACAAGTCTTGGATGACCATATATATCAGGAAATATATTCGGATCAAAATTGCGTATCGTCCATGATGATTGGTGGTAAAATTTTTGAGCGTTGATGTCATAACGTTTTCAAAAAATTACTACAGACAATGTTTATATATCACGACTGTTTATTGATTGTTGGCAGGGTTGCAAATGACACAAAAGTGCGAGAGCCTTACTTTTTTCCATACTTGCTCAAATCCCTTTACGAGGGTCTCGAAATACGCTCGTTAACAGTGAATTTTTCATAAATGAGAGTATCTGCGAGTTGATAAATTTCTTTTACAATTGTTTAAAACATTCTTGATGACTTCCATAGCTTTAAACTTGTGATTCGTATAGGTATCCTTATTTGAACCCCCGTGAGCAATTAAAATATTTTTTGAACATTAATTAAATTTAAATATTACAGAAAGATGAACTTTATCTAAATCTTGTGATGGAATTTGTACCAGAAACAGTTTATAGAGTTGCTAGACAATTCAGCAAAAATAAGCAGACTATCCCTGTTCTTTTTGTCAAGGTAAATACTGATTTCATATGAATATTTGATCTTATTCCTAAAAATGGAGTATAGCAATGTTGCACGTAATACACATACTTGCTTGGGGGTTAATGAGAGTTCAAAATGTTGCTGTAGAATCCCTTTGCAGAACATTGAAAAGAAATATATCCGAATGTTTTTGTTTGGCATGAGACACTGATGGGCCATGCTAACATGGTATAGTTCATCTGTGTTTCATGCTCAAACTTCCGATTGGATTATGACAATGTTATATGCATTGTGCATATTGAAAAGAATATCAAATCTCATGAAAATCTGATATGAATAGTATGATTAAGAGTTAAGTTATTTTAAATATTAGTGAGCCTTTTTTGTAATAATTTTGCTGAAACTAAAGTTCCATAGATTTCCATGGAATATTCCAGAAACTACTGGAGTACTGTGATCTTCTAATATCTAAATCATGTTTCCAATATGACATATAGGGCTGGGCAAAACTGGAGTTATTTGGAATTCAAATTTGATTCGAATAATTTTTGTGAATCTGATCGAATCACGAATTCGAAGTAAATAACAAATATCCCATTTTGCCTATTACAACTTGTCTTCATTTTAAAAATCAAGAAATTTATAGTCTATAGTGTGTTCAATTCAACTCTATGTCCAACCGAAACCATTTTCATATTTTAACGACAAAATATA
This sequence comes from Styela plicata, assembly GCA_963675895.2. Taxonomy (NCBI): domain Eukaryota; kingdom Metazoa; phylum Chordata; class Ascidiacea; order Stolidobranchia; family Styelidae; genus Styela; species Styela plicata. The sequence continues at coordinate 669,620 of OZ023138.1, forward strand.
ATCGATTTTTGTCAAATTTTGTCCTTAAAAATCAAAACTCTACTCCGTTTTGTTAGTATTTGTTCCCATGAACGATCCACGATTGATTTGAATAAATTGTGCTTCGAATCGATTCATCGAATTAGACCAGCCCTAATGACATAGTAAATTGTATTCCATCCCAATTAAGAATTTTTATTTTGTCAATCATGTGTCACATATTGACTCCGTTTTCATATTATTTTTTTTTTTTTTTTGAGTGAACAAAAAACTTTCAATTCATCAGTACTGCTATTTTATGGAAGCATCAATGACTTTGAGCCTTTTCTACAGACACTCAAAAGAAAATGTTTATATACTTATATTTTTAGTTGTACATGTATCAACTGTTCCGCAGCCTCGCATACATTCATTCATGTGGAATTTGTCATCGTGACATAAAACCTCAAAATTTGCTGCTCGATCCAGAAACCGCTGTATTAAAGCTCTGTGACTTTGGAAGGTAAAACATTTGCAGATATTCATTAGAACTCATATGTATTTCCACTTCCACTAATGATTGTCTGTCCTAGTGTTTAATAATATTTGATTGTGATTGATCATACAACAAGATTAGAAATCGGGAACATAATAAAACAAGTTGTACTTCTAAGACATAGAACTACCAGTTGTGACAAGTTGACGAACTTCACTGTGAATTGACCTTCTGAAAATGGCTTCCATCCATATTCTTTCTTTGTTGAATAGTTACCAAATTATTATGATTTTTATTTTATGATGCTTTTCAAGTTCATTCTAAAATGCTTTGATGTGTACTGTTGACCAAATTCGTCCCATGATACATTTTTTGTCACCAACTATGCTTGTACAAGCATAGGCAGTGCTGCATCCTCTGTAACCATTCAACAGCTGTAATTCTGCTTTGGTTGTGTTTGATTTGTTCTGTGACACAAGTAGACCGAGATAGCCTGTGAATACAATAAATACAATGCATCAATTACATGCATTTTCTTTGTTTTACACACATTGAACAAATAAGCTTAATCATACTTTTCGAACCTTGTTTTATTAATTGTGGGATTGGATTTCCAAGTAATCAAAACGACCTAAACACTATCTATTGCTCTTGCTTTAAAAAAAACTGATGGTTGCAATGAAGAGTTGACTCAATAAAACTTATTATAATTTCAGTGCCAAGCAACTTGTTCGAGGTGAACCAAATGTATCATATATTTGTTCTCGTTACTACAGAGCACCAGAATTAATTTTTGGAGCTACCGATTATACTCCCAGTATAGGTTCGTATTTAATTGAGCTAATTTCTTTCGCAAGTTGGGATAATAAAAAGACTGTTAAAACCTGTTGGTGAATTATTTTAATGGTCTTTAGTTATGCGTGGGTCCATCTGAGCAAGCCCATTTGCCAGACATCATTTTTGTTCAACTCAGTCTTCGTAATTTATTCAACTGAGGGCTCAGGGTTGGTCATGGATTTAGGACCTGTGGTGTCGTCATGCAAGACAGTAATGATTTCTTTTTAAAGAGTCAAAACCGCAGGAGGAGTAATATTTAGTTTATTATTTAGTTTATTAAATAGTCTGTGGCGACTATTAAATTCTGGCTTTTATCATTTGAAAATGAGCAATTAACTGAGGAACAATGAAAAAAGGTTATGGCAAAAGATCCTAATGATCAAGAAAATTATTCACAATTAACTTTACTAACACTGTGAGCCTGAACGACCTTTATACGAATGAAAAGTTATGTGTAATTATCGATAGCTGATTATCCCAATCGAAAATTTTATTTTGCTACGTATGCGTCACAGATGGACAGTCTTAATGACGCGATCCATCAGTGACTCATACTTAACCAAACAAGTTTGAGGTATAAATTTCTGATCAGGACTCAACCTGTAACTGAAAGAAATTTCTCTGACTGTGAAATTAGCCCAGCGAATTACGATATTCCCAATAAGAAATTTTATTCCGTCGAGCATCTCATTGACATGATCCATAAGTGTCTGATACTCATCAAGAGATGTTTTTAACGAATAATTTTTGGTAGGGAAAGCTCCTTTTCCTATGTATTATATTGGTAGAAATTGAATGCATATGGTAAAGTTGATATACTCAGAATTGTGAGTGCAACTTTTTTTCAGATATTTGGTCTGCAGGTTGTGTATTGGCAGAATTATTACTTGGACAACCGATATTTCCTGGAGATAGTGGGGTTGATCAACTTGTTGAAATTATCAAGGTAAAGTGGTAGAAAATGTTTGACAAATTATGAGTTTTATGATATACGGTAGTTTATCTCGTACGTTCACGTTAAAGATTGTATTGCCTGACCAAAAAAGCGTTGCATGTTTAAAAAAGTATTCATTGGACGGTAAAATGTTTTTTACAAGGGCCTGTATGAGTAAGTATTAAGATAGGTTATAACCGATAATAATGATGGTAGAATTTTGAATACGAAAAATATTGAATGTATGCCACATTCATCCTTTTTTTTGATAGGATAGGATTTCTCTAATATTCTCTAGGAATAACATTACCGTATTTGCAAGAGCTTGAGAATCGAGTATAGTACAGGTTTTCCCCCTATTGTGTTAAACTATCAATTTGGAGAGCAAAAACACATTTTCCAATCAATTTCGTCTGGATTTATGCAATAAAGCCGATCTTTTTTTATCCGCTTTTATGAAAGATACCAAAATCAAGAATTTTACAACCGGTATATGGAATATGTACATTTTTGAATATATTCGATTTCATTTGGACACACCCGAGCGTGATAAATTTTAAATTTGACATACTGATTATGAACAAAACTTGATATGAATTACGATATTTTAATATTGCTAGTACCAATAGGTATGGAAATCATTGAAACAAGTCTTCGAAATTTACAGTTTGATTCGTGGGTCAAGGAGAATTAGTAGCAAAATTTCTCCGTTGTCTAATGACGAGATTTGTTTTAGGTTTTAGGTACTCCGACTCGCGAACAAATACGTGAGATGAATCCCAATTACACAGAGTTCAAGTTCCCTCAAATAAAGGCACATCCATGGTCAAAGGTATTTATTCTATTTTGAAAACTAATGTTATATGTTTTATTATATAAAATCAATTATTTTTTGTAGTTGTTTTTTTAGTACAATCCTAAATAATGATTATGTGATATTATGCAAATGTTTTGGCACATAGATTGGCAGATTGTCATTCCATTATCCTATGTTTATGATGTCAGTAGAAAATCTTCCAAAAAGGCTGTTATAAATATTCAAATAAAGTTATGCCTCCTATTTGGTTTATGAAATGGAATCCCAAGCAGAATAACATGAGCTGGAGTATCAAGAGTTCTGTTGGCTCTATGTTGGGAGTATGCTTTCAGTGTTTATCTATCCGATGTTCAATTTTTTTTTTAGTTCCTTCCTTTTGCAGTGTTTTCTATACCGTATTATGGTTATTATCTACAAATAATTTAATTTTTGTTTGAGGAACTTCTTACATTAAATTGAATTTAGATGACTGTAAGGCGGCTAGTGTTGATGTAAAATGTTAACTTAATTTGAGAACTTTACAGGGTCACTGACAAGTAATTTATAAAAAAAAACTTAATATCCATTTATCAAGCAGCCAACTTTGTGTTCATAGGTGTTCAGGCCTCGAACGCCATCAGAAGCAATTACTCTTTGCAGTCGTTTACTGGAGTACTCACCAGGTGCTCGTATTCTGCCACTGGAATCATGCGCTCACAGTTTCTTCGATGAACTACGAAATCCGAAAACCACTCTACCAGCTGGAAAACCACTTCCCCCCCTGTTCAATTTTACTCCACAAGGTATCGTATTGAAATATATTTTCAATTTATGCAATTTCACGAAAAGTATTCCTGAATTAAAATAGACAATGTTTTAATGGGACGCCCCAAAATATTTTGCTTCAATGATATATATATTTTTGAAAAATAAATGTGGATATTAGTGTATTGAACAATTTTCAGGAAATTTGTTTTTGTTTAATATAGTACAGGCTTTTGGTTTGAATATTGGATTCAGAAATGTATTCGAAAATGTTCAATTTTTAAATCACACTGATGTAAATGGTATAAACCCACCGTTCATAGCAATCAGAAGCATACTTGGACTTACTGCACAAGTAATTTATTGACTTCTGCGATTGATAGTTTTTTTAACATTCAATACTGATATTTTGACACATAAACTTCATCGCAAAACCTGCTATTACATTCAATGAATAACGAAATATTATGAAACTTTTGATTCTCTTGGGATTCTATTGGTTGTGGTTGATATATTGGGTAAGATTGGCCCTAGGCTCTCAGTTATCAGCGTTGTGTAAAAACTTTGGTGTTGCATATAGAGTTTGAACGATAGAATATATTGTGGAAGAATGTTGATCCAAGAGATGAGTCCGTCATGCAACTGAAAAACCAAAAGATTCGAACTTTGAATACTCTATTTTTCAACAAAGCAAATACTTGTCTTTTCAGAATTGTCACAGAAATCAACGCTTTATAATATTTTAATACCTCAGCACGTTCGTAACCCATCATCAAGTCCTACAGGTGGATAGTCTCATTATTATTTTTTATTTTTCCTCAATTGAATTCCTATTGGCCACTCAAGAATTTCATTTCATCAAGTACTATCTGCAGTTTCAATATGATTTTTTGAGGGCACACTTGAACTTGAGCAGTGTTTCTTAATAAAATATTACGAAATCCATCATGCAATTTGAAAAGTTTGATTCCAGAGAATTAATTTCGGAAGTTTCCTTTAATTGAATTATGATTATTTTGCAGCTACATGATGAAATAATAAGATGCCTTGTTTTGATATTTATTTTGATATGCCTAAAAATATATATATATTTGAGTGAAAAAATTGCTCAGCTGGTAAGATGTTATGTATGTACGTGCTGCATGCTTCAAAAGCCTGGTTTGCTCTGCATGAAATAGGCTATGTCAAACTAGTCGGTAATGCTATGAAATTGCAGAGCACATCGCCTGCAGGTTATGGCTCCTCCATCGATTATGTACATTATACATGCTGACATTGGAAAAATAAGTACTGATACTACTAGGTGAAATCAGTAAATCCTACTAAATCATCCAAATCAATATGTCTTGTCACCTATGACTCGTATTCTGAAATGCACAGTATCTGTGCACTGTATTTTATAAAAAAGAAGAACTTATTGTATGGTCTGCTCTTGAATTTTTCGTTGTTCTTGCATTTTTGCGAATTAGCAGATAATTTCATTTTACCAAGTGGATTTTCTTTTTAAAAAAATGTTGCGTCTCCAAAGCGAATTTGTTTCAAATTCCATAGATGAACTGGACTCTTTCAGTGATGCATGCTCAACGTACCGTTTACAGATTTTTTTTTTGTTTCAGCTGATTACAACATGACTAATCAAGATCATTCGGACAAACTATCGAGTGGGAGTGATAAAGATAACATGCTGAACAGACAACGTTTAGATGGCTAAAATTTAGAAAGGGCACATTCCTTTATTCTATTTCGACCATTAAAAGTAATAATAAATATAATAATGTAAATTTTTAACGGTTAGTTTATTCAATGAGATAAATCGCGTGAAAGGAAATAAATAAGTATTACTGCGATATTTCTATTGTATTTATTTGTCGCATTATAGAGATACTGCACTAGAGATACCAAAAACACAAAACTACAACTTAATAGACTACATTGACGCTGTCCAGCTGAAAAAAAAATGATGTGAACTCCATCATTCATAGTCAAAATCCTAACAAAACTACATGCAGGGTATAGGTATAATCAATAGGTTGACCAGTATTTCTGTTGTGAGTTGTACTATTATCGTGTGATTCGTCATTTACTGCAGTTTACTTTGTATTAGTTAGTCATTTCTACAATGTGGTGATGACTTCTACACTCAAAATTCCTACGCCCTCATCTTAGATGGCTGCTGTTCATTGCATGATTCATTAATCTTTATTGCAGTGTCGTTAGATGATTTTATTACTATATATTCACCCAAAATAACTCTTGCGCTTTCGCTAAATTAATGCTGGTATGCTTAATATCCTACAGGGCAATGAACCAGTTTTATCTGAAGTACATAATTTGAGAAACAAACAGTTTAATTTTGTGTGGTTAATTTGCATTTTCGATCTGTAATGCGCAAGTCTATTTCTTTTTTGTTGTTGTTTTTTTTTGCTTCTCACAAATACTAGGTTGTTTTTTTATAGATGATGGTTGTTCATCACAGCTTGACAAATTCTTGTTGAGGTCTAGCTTTTATTTTATCATTTCTCGCCATGATTTGTTTTTATTGTACTTTTCGATCTCTTTTTTAAAGTCTGATACCTACCATCTATTACTACTACATTTTGGCTTTTTGTTCTATTTATTGAAACGAATGTGACTTTTTGTACTCTCGTGGTAATTGTATATTTTTTGCATAATGAAGAAATGCTGAAATATTTCTTTGTACTGTACAGGATTTTCTTCGCGTTCTTTCGCAATTGATTACTGTGTGTGTGCATCTGTCCTGCTATTAACAAGAAAAGTCAAGATTAATTCTGGCGTAGATTTTTGTAGCAGTGTATGTTATTTATTAAGACCAAGTAGGGAGTGAATCCCATTATGGAATAATGAATGTTTGTATAAAATTAATGAATCGATAGAATAATTTTGCCCGGAAACATTTTCGTGTTTTCGTATCTTATCTCCTGCATTTTATTTTTGATTTTATCCTTCGTCGTTTTGACTCTTTGAGTATATTGTAAAATATGTTATGATGTAACAGTAAATAAATGTGTAACTCTCTCTTTCTCTTGCTTTCTGCTTGCAGAAAAAGGTTTCAGGAAACATTATCGCCTAATTTTTTATTAACTGTGAACAACAAGCATACAGTTAACTTTTTTTAAATGTTTGCTGTAAGATCTCCACTAAGGAGTTGTCGGAAACAACCGCAGTTTTTTTTATGAGCTGCTGAACAGAGTATGTGGTTGGAACTACATTCTAAACCAAAAACTATCCTGTTTGATGAGATGTATTGTAATAGTATATCCTCTTCCCAGAATTTAGGAGGTCTCTGGAATTATCCCAGCAGACTTTGTGTTAAGATTATTTTGACCATTTGAGGGAAGATAGGTGTACATTTTTATTGTGCAGGAGAGTAAAACCGGGACTACGGCTTAATCATATGTCGAAGGACCACCTCTTGTGCAGACGCCAGTTCGGAATCGGGTGAAGGTTTTGGCTCCCAAGTTTTCACGTGCATGTACATTGTAGGTGATGGAAGCGGTAAGGCCGTAGTTATGACCACTGTTCACCGGTGAGGTGTCCAGCAGACCTCTCGCACATAACCATCGGTCACGAGATTCGACTCCGCGACGGTGGAGATGAGAGATCGAAACGCATTAGGGATAGGATTAAGCGTCAACCAGACTTCTCGCATGTATATATTATTTCTAGGTTTTCGAATTATTTGCCGTGGCCTGTCCGTGAACTCAACCGTTAGGCACGGACCTTTGTAGTAAATGTGTATCTGTTCTATGTTACAGCTACCCGCGAAATGCGTTGCTATTATCATCCCTCAATGGATTCGAGCTTACGTCAGGATCATCAGCAGACTAAAATGACGTTGTGGGCGTGGATGACTAAGACGAACCGTGGATGGCTTGGACGATTCGTCTTAGCCCTCTACGCTCCGTCAGAGCTCTCCACACTTCCTCTGGGCACTCCACGCTTTGTCTAAGCTCTCCAGACTTCGTCCCAACCCTCCACCCCTCGTCTATGCCCTCCACGCTTTTTTCAGTCTATTACGCTTCATCTGAGCTCTCCACGCATCGTCTACGCCCCCACGCTTAGTTCTAGCCCCATACGCCTCGTCATGGGTCTCTACGCTTCGTGGAAGCCCACCACGCTTCGTCGAAGCCCTCCCCCACGCGCTTCACGACAATTTAGTACGACCGAGATGAGTAGTGTCAATGGGGGCCAGTGCTCAAAGCATAAATCAAACCAAGCATTTATTAACCATGCTTGACGTACGTGTAAATATCAGAGGATCATTGCATAAAACATCCATGTTGTTCAATACCAAATTGGAATTCAATCAACACTTAACATTTTGGTACAAAAATAAAATCGGAGTAGTTTTCCCCTTATTTCCAAATCAAAATCGACGTTGTTATTGTAGGAAAATGAATTGAAGGTTGCCGGGACCCTATGACGTAACGTTGTCCCGGGTAATGTTCCAGACACTTTTATCAGTGCTTTCAATACTCTCTGTAATTTGCAATTTCGTCGATTATACACCAGAATCGTAAAAAAGTACGTATTTTAACCATAGCGTCATTTGTAAAAAAAACAGTAAAAACAAACAGCAATATAACCTTAAAGCCTGGAAAGCGACAAATCCCAGGATTAAGTTTGGAACATGAACGAAGCACATGCGTCAGATCACCAATCACTCAAATAAGTCTCGATCACACACATACATACAGCTAAAATACTATGAAATGATTTAGTTTGCAACATTCGGGGTATATCTGTACTGTGATAATGCGATCAAAACAAATATGAAGCACTTGTTGATGGCAAAAAGTTTTGCACGTATCAGATAATGAAATGGATCCAAACGCTTCCTAATAAAGATAGAAACCCATCGTGGAGACTCATTGAAAGGACTATTTGGAAAATTTTGATATAATGCACTGTTGCATGGACCAATACGGCGGAATGCACGTTGTATCAAAACTTCAACTGCAATTTTACTAAAAAACTACATTAGTATACAAGTATTGGGGTATGCTATTGGTATATTAAAAAAGGACATATTTCAAACAATAAGAAGGATGATCTGCTATCACATGGTGAAATTTGTAAAAATATGGGATGGGAAAATAAGATAATTACGTTACTACAGCTGCTAGCTGTAGTATTCCTCCAGTCTATGGCTCAACTGATGACATACTCCTAGTCAAGAATGACTTTTCTCGCATGTGCTTTTCTACAAAATGTGAGGTGCCGGTATTTTGGGTCTAACTCCCTCACTTCAATTGAATTTGTACGTGCTAACGTATTCATGGTCGTGAAATTATTACTTTGATGACTGATTCATGTTATGTTGCACTTTAGCAGCTCCAAGAGAATTTTTAAGTATGATTTGTCTCTTGTTGCATTGCACTGAGTGAATTTTGATAAAAATTCAATGTGTGTGATTTAGTATTAGTTATTGCTGTTTCTATTTGTTATCTATTCATTTAGTCTGTGGGTAGTATACAGAAAAGAGCTCATTCCGATGCACATCTCTGGGAACTGAAATTTCTCTCCAATCATATAATATTATGAGTATATTCGAAGAATAATAGCCTATGTTCCCCCACTTAATCTCTCCTTTGTATTCGAGAAACTTAAAATTACCCTTTATAGTTCGCGAAAGAATATATGCTGGCGGAGAGTTAATTTGAATATATACCGTCGTAAACAAAAAGGTCGATATCGAGATTTGTTCGCAAAGATGTTACCTACTGCTTGGGATTGCCAGATGAGTCTTTGTACTTCCACGTAGAGTGCTTTTCCCGTGGCCAATATCAATAGGCTACTGCTGGATTACAAATTGCATTACAAATAAAGGAACCTCCTTCGGGACATCTGAATTTAGCACTGCTATTGCAGTGCTTTCAAAACTTGACTGCGTTAATAAAGAAGTCAGGATCCGGTTGATTTCGCATGCAAATCTTGAAGCTGCTATTTAATAATAATCTTGACACAGCGGAAAGTGGTGCAAAAACCTTAACAGTTATACGCACCAAAATTCCATACATACACTCACGTGCAGTAGCAGGACAGTTGAAGTTAGCCTATATACGTTACCGGTACCGGCACGTCACGTTCATTAAAATAAGTGGGAAGAGCAGTAAGGTATCCAATTTTTGCTACGGCAATCACCTTCATTACTAACTAGTATGCTATTCATTTTTTTCCATTCTCTTTGGTTTGTTTTAGATCTGTAGCACCAATCGGGGTTTTCTGCTGTCTAGTTTTTAGCGCTGGCTGTATTGGCAAATAACATCATGTAGCACTCATGTCCCTGAGGTCACATACATTCTACTTAGTAGCCATGATGCTGTACGAAACGTCAGGTACAAAAGTGAATACCAGTTGTATTTTCAAAATCATCTTATTCCGTAAATTTAAATTCAAAATGAACGGGTGTTGGAGCAGAATCGTGTCTTTCAAATTGCCCTTTCCAATAGTTTATTTATGAATTTGTGAAAAGTGTAATGCATACTACCGCCGAGGCTTTATCCCTGCGACACTTGTCTCGTTATATTTATACTCCAGTCCGCGAATCGCTATATAACACCAATATTTGTATGTAGACAAATTTGAAAAATCTGAGCTACTGGGCTACAAAAAAAAAACTTAAGTCTCTGGTTGATGTAGTCTTAATTTATTTTGCAGTAACTGATATAGAGATGCCAAGCACACAATTTGGCCCAGAGCTTTCCTTACCAGGTGAGTACTAGTTTTTCTACGCGAGGTGTTGAGAAATTAGGATGCACATTTTAATACTACTGTAACTTCACAGCAAGCCGTACTAAGATTTTGCAGCTTTATCACTGCCGGTCAGATAGGATGTTTAGACTCTTTTAGCTGAGCTGAGGTTGTTCTGGTTGACAAAGTCGTGATTTGTGTTAAATTTTATGACATATAATTTGTAAAATCATGATTTCATTGCAAAAACAATCAATTTGAGAATGATTGAGCAACAGAATTCCTCGAAATCAGAGTTATAAAATACTTTCTGCTACTGTGAATCGACCGTGCCAATACTTGGTATCATGTATGATTAGTTTCTGTAAATCAAGACTCAAGACTAATGTTGGTAGAAATGAACACTCGTAAAAGGTTGAGAAGTGATTTAAATTTAAGAAGAAATTTGAAGAGTCTGCGAGTTGAAGAGGTTAAGGAAAGGTTGAGAATGCTAGAGAAGAACATGAGTGGAAGAGGTTGGAGTATGGATTAAGAAGGAAAGAGTTGGAATTGAGGATAAAAATTTTGCAAGTGGAGTGTGAAAAGGTATAGTTAGTGGTATAAAATTTTTTCATTGTATTTGAAAATTACTTTTGTCTGGCTTGGTTTCAATTCTGTCAGGTAGAAAGGTTGGTCGAAATTGCTTAGTGTAATCCCACCAATTAAGAGATAATGAGCGAACTCTTCAATAGATGTCTGGAATACATGAGTACATGGTCAAGTTTGTCCAAATAAGGAGATTTAAATGTATGTGTGTCCTTGAAGATGAATATTTGTAACAAAATGGTAGTGATGGTCAAAAGTTTTGCTGATGCTGATACACCTTAATTTATACTCGAGAGACTGACTGAATCATCAGATGTGTCGAAAGCCTCATCGTATCCACATACTTTTGCTCTCGGTATGTTTGCACCTATTGACGTATTTGCAGCAATCAATTGAATAAATCTTTTAGTATAATCATTTTACTATATTGAGTGATTAATTCTCAAGTCTTCTTTTTCAGCAGGTTAAGCCATCTGACTGAGGAATTAAAATGTTTTCTTTGAATTAAAAGAAACAATAAACGTAAATTGTAACAATATGGTATTTATTATTGAAAGTATCCAGAAATAAGTTGAAGTCGAACTGCGCGACCAGTGCTTGTGCTGGAATTTTCCACATTCATGTCAACTATACTTTCATCATTTTTGTCTGTTCTCCATCTATTTCCACAATTATTTGTCTTACTTTGCATAAAGTAATTGACTAAAGTTAAACATTCTTCTCCAACATCATAAGATTGCATGCCACGGCGACGACATGTTTTGCCTCGTGCAGGTGGTATTTTCTAGGGAAAGTTATTTAATTTTTTGAAGACCTGGATTCTCTTGTAGGGTTTCACTTTATTATATGAGAGAGGGAAGCAGGGATATGGCTTAACCTATCAAAAAGTGCTTCACTGCCTCTCGTGTAGACTGCAGACTGGGTTGGAAGTTTTTGGCTCTGTATACTACTATTACTGCGCGTCGACTTGGTCGGGTAACGGTTTTCATTGCTTGCGTGAAACACCATTCGAGATATCTTGGTAGACCACAACAACAATCCATGTTTCTTGAACCGTCATTAGTTAATGAAATGGAACTTGTAATAAATTCTTTAACAACCGGAAAGGCAGAAGGACATGATAAAATTCCTACTTTCCTCATTAAGATGGTAAATGACATTTTATCCCCTGTTCTAAATACTCTTTTTAACTATTCTTTAACCTTGGGTATTTTTCCAAACTGTATAAAAATAGCTCGAATAACGCCAATACTAAAGTCTGGAGATAAGCGATTTATTACTAACTATAGGCCCATTTTTGTTTTATCACGTATAGCAATTATTTTTGAGAAACTTATCCATATTAGAATGAAAAACTATTTTGACAAATTTTCTATAATCAGCCATTGGCAATTCGGTTTTCGAAATAACCACTGTACCACTTACTCTGTCATGGATATTTTATCCAATTATCTTGATATAATTTCAAAAAACCATGTTGGTTGTAGTGTGTTCCTAGATCTACAAAAAGCTTTTGATACAGTTGACAATCGAATATTGATAGATAAGCTTAAACCTTATGGTATACGTGGTGTAGCAAATAAACTCATCTCATCATACTTAACTAGCAGATTTTAATTTGATAGCGTCGATTCATCTAACTCTCACTTGGCTCCTATTACGTGTGGTGTGCCGCAAGGCTCTGTCCTTGGGCCGACTCTTTTTTTATTTATGTCAATGATATAGTTAATGCGACTGGTTCATTCATTAGACTTTTTGCTGACGACAGCAGTTTATCATCATCATCTTTCGCTCAAGATTCTCTGGAAAATAAAATGAATTTGGATTTACAAAATATTAATGACAGGTTCTCATTATCAATTCCAAATTAATGGAAGGAAAATCTGAAAATTCCGATATTTTTCTCAATGGAATTCGTTTATCTATATGGCGGTCTGTGAAATATTTGGGTATTTACATTGATCAAAACTTCACATGGGGTACCCAAATTAATCACATAGTCAGCAAATTGTCAAGAGCCGTCGGGGTCTTAACAAAGCTCAAGTATTATGTTCCTAAAAATAATTTACGTACTGTTTATTTTTCTATTTTTCACTTTGTGTTACAATATGGTATAGTCTTGTGGGGAGTAGCTGCACAAACGCAATTGAATCCCCTCAAAGTACCCCAAAACAGAGCTATAAGGGTTATTTCCAAAGTTCCGTTGCGAACAACATTGAGTCCTCTTTATAAGAAACTAAATATTTTGAAACTAGATCACTTGTACCGATACGAGGTGGGCAAAATAATGTATAAATATAACTCTGGCACTCTTCCGGAATCTTTTGCTCTATATTTTTCAGCATTTTCTTCGAAACAGTCGTATCATGTTCCCAGAGCCGATAACAAAATCCTGCAAAAATCCATCAAAGTTACTGGGGTTAAAATATGGAACAGCATTCTGAGAATATCAAGGAATCCACATATTCTCTATTTAAAAAAAAAATACTTGTGCTTTTTAATCAGTGATTACTGATATTGTGTTCTGATGTGTTTTATATTAAATCATGATAATTCATGCAGTGATTACTGATATTGTGTTCTGATGTGTCTTATATTAAATCATGATAATTCATGCAGTGATTACTGATATTGTGTTCTCGTGTGTTTTATATTAAATCATGATAATTCTTCCAGTGATTACAAGACATTGTATATGTTTTACTAGTTATGTCTTTTTTTTTTTCTTTTTTTGTCATTATTGGTGATCACCGGTACTGCGGTATCCTTATTTACATACGCTATATACATACAGTTAGTTAGGATTCCTATAACCGTCTCATTTTGTCTTCTTGTATAAAGTTTTAATCTATACGATAGGCGTGATACATTACTTTGATCTGATAAAATTGAAATACCATTGAACTAAATATTTAGCTGAGCTACTATTTTTTTTATTGAACTACTATAGTTAAGCAGCTATATTGTTCCCCTCTGTTTATTTATTATATTGCCTCGATTACCTCTTTTTTGTTCTCTTTTGCCAGCTTTTTGCCAGGTATTGTTCCGGGCATTCTTGGTGTCTGTGTTGAATTTTAGAATACGAACACCAATGTGCTTGAATGCTATGTGGTAAATGAGAGTGTTAAAATTTTTTTCTTGAAAAGTGTCATCATTTGTATGTGCAAAGATTATTATAGTTTATTGGAAATTTTTCTTTATATATATTTGGCAGGAATGGGTGATGGCAGACTTTGATGACCAACTGGTCGTATCACCATTCCCCAGTCTGTACCGAAATACATATGCTGTGTATCTACATACAATTTAATGTATTATGTATTGCATTTTCTCTCTCTCTCTCTTTCACCTCATACGTAATTGCCAGTTTAAACCGTATATCTATGTTTTTGCACTTTTCCTGTGCGTGGACATGGTTGGTGGAAGAAGCCGTTACAAACAATTAACGTTACGTGAACCACCGTCCGTCTGGGAAGGAGGCTACAGTCATCTTCACATAATCACCCCTACCAGATTCGTACCCATGACCGCCAGAGATACGTATCTCGACGAGTTTTCTGAACACTTTTGCCGATTTAGCTAACCGGGCATACGCGGCGTATATAATCTGTACCCCATGCCCGATTATTTGTACCACCCTGGCGATTTATTACTGGACTAGACGGCGGCCAGCTTCCTTCGCAACTATAGTGACCACCGGCCGTTATGGTCTGTTGCCTGTATGGCCCGCTTAGCAACGACTTAAAATGAGTTTAACTGAGAATGGTTTAAACGAGGTTTCCGCACACGATTTTGAATCAAGATTTAAAGTTTTCTCAGCTGATCATAGTTTAGCCCTAAACTATGTTTAAGTTTAATCGAGTTCCTGCACTCCACCCTTACTCAGCCTAATAAAATACTCTAAAGTTCCCGTCCCCATTTCGAATTAAACAGTATGAAAACGTATGCTTTTTCTGAAAATATATCCAAATATTGGTGTATTCAACAACTTTCAGAAAGACGTCTTTGTTAATTCATAGACTTTCGTTTGGCAAAGTGTGAGAGTGGTTACGGCGTGAGAGTGGTTATATAGCGAGCTAGTGTTCTGAATCAGGAATCGGGCGGGTGCTTGAAACATTCTAAAGAAGCACCGGGTTGCTACTGCATGCGAATTAGACGACTCCAGTGTACAAATCAGTGGCACAAGCTCTCCATCGAAATATCACGCATGTTTGCCAAACAGGTATTGCCAAGTGTGGATTGCGCTGCTCGATATTGATTCGAAATTGAACATACATGAACGAGTATACATAGTCACCGCGCCACCCGACCATAATCACTAAAATGCCATCCAATGTCAAAGCTCAACAACAATCTAATCAGAATATTTTCGACTGGGATCGCGAATCGCCCGATATCGACATTTTTGTTTGCTTTCATGTGCACAGATCTCGCTATTCTCAATGTGACGCACGAAGGCTTCACCCATATATGGTAATATTAACTCTCCGCCAGCGTATATTCTTCCGCGAACTATAAAGGGGAATACATAAAATTCCTCAAAAACAGAAGAGAGATCTAAGAGAGGAAACATAAATTATCAATCTATAGATATAATTTTTTATGTACCTGCAAGGAAATTCCAGTTTCCAGAGATGTGCAACGGCATCCATCTTCTAGAGCTCTTTTCCGTACATTGCCTACAGCCTAATTGGATCACTTCATAATTCCTGATCGTGGGATTTATGAATCTACTTGCCTATCGAAAAAGGAACACAGTTTTCCAAACTGTATAGGCTATATTGAATCCAAGTTCAAAGTTAGGATTTCAGGAATATAACAGTCAAATCTACACATCTCAAGGATTGGCCGCTAAACAAATAGGTTGTTTGTATATAAAATCCTCGTAGATTTCATCGACAGTGTTCTTCTGTCGCAGAATGCAACAAAGGGATATCGATATAACTGAATCTTAATATGTTTATAGTTCAAACAAACTTACAAGAAAAGTGGACAAAAGAGTTGAACTTGAAGAGTTGAATAGTTCCTTAAAGTAACCAACTAACGGTCACTTAATAACAAAGAGCAACTGAAAGATGAAGTACCTGCAACTGCACTCAAAATGGAAAACATTCCAAACGGAAATGAACCACCATAGTAAAGTGCATTAATCCGTATCCAGCTTGGGCGACGGGAATACCATCTACCACTTCTTAAATGTATTGTCACGAACACTTACACAAGAATGCCTCGTTTGGACGTAACTTTGGGGATTGTTCCACGCTCGAATCTGAAACAAAATTGATTGATAGGCAACTCTCTTCAAAGTGCTGCAGTACACCGTGTTTGCTTGTTTTGAGTTTTGCAACGCACCAAAGCAGTAGCGCCCGAGCTAAATTTTGTAACATAGTGTCCTTTTCTGTTTACATAATTATCGACAGAAGTTGTTTGTTCGTCTGTCTATTTTTGTGTGTTCTTTTTTATCTAATTTCATGCGTCTATAAAGGAAACGAAAAGTAATTGGTTGAGGGTAGATTCCGAAAGCCAACTCTTCGGTATGATAAACAGGTTTTGTATGCATATTTCACTGATAATTTTCATAGCCACTTCTTGAAGTGGACCACCCTGGCCAAGGCCCTTTACCTGAGGCCTCTTATGGAGACGGACAGGGTTAGGGTTGTTGGGAAGAAATGACATTTCCTGTTTGGCTTAGCCTACCCAAGCTATTACACCCTGTGCTGAGTGGTGTGCATGATACCTGATTTTTCGTTTTGCCCTATTACCTATGTCTACATTTTCAATTAATGAATTCAGATCAGTTGCACATTGCCCTATTGGTAAGATATTAACATCTCTTCATCATGTCATTCATGTTTATCAAATTACAGACCCATTTCAATTCTTTCGTCACTCGATGTCACTCAAGCCTTTGAACTACTTTATAAGCGACTTTTAGACTTTTTCAGTCCAAGTATAATGTAATGCCAGTTTGGCTTTCAAAACAATTACTCTACTACTCACACAAAATTTGATGCAATAACTCACATTTATGAGAAGTTAGAAAACGAAGTTCGTGCAACATTTCTTGATTCGAAAAAAGCCTTCGATTCTGTTGGCGATAGTATATTGATTTATACGCTGAGGCACTATGGCAACAGAAGTGCATCTAATAAACTTCTCTCTTGCTATCTAACCGGTAGAACCCTGTAACTCTTTCTAAAGTGAAAGACAACCACGATCAAAAGTATCTAAAATTGAATGTGGTGTAACACCCTTTTTAGTAAGACAATCTGCCAATTGAGACTTTGTATTACAATTTATGATATTTGATATTTGTCCAGAAGAAATTATTTCTTTCAAACTACAAAGTTCAATACGGAGTCTCTTCTCAGTAACAGCTTTTGTTGACTTAAGAGACTGCGTTAGGGACCGACTGTCTGTTATACATTCAATTGGTAGTAGTTTAGAATTAACAAGTCCACAAATAAGTTCAGAATATAATGCAGCAAGATACATTGCAGCATCAACTCCATCAGCCATGGCTAGGGCTTCTGCAGCAAGGGTACTACGAACAGCTCGTTTGATCTTTTTAGATTGCCAGGTTAACGGCAAGAGTTCATTAAAGGTATTGGCTAAGAATACCAAGTATCCCCCTTGTGTTCCTCCATCTTTCAGGTTGCCTAGAGATGCATCACTATACACAACCAATTTGAGCTCTTCAGATTCAAGACTGGGAAACTTAATTACGACTTTGTGCGACTTCAGTTGACGAATCAGTTTATTTGCTTCTTGAACATCGCCAATTGTGCTACACTTTAGTCTGGAAGCAAGAGTAGATGCGCCAAATGCAACATCAGGCCTTGTTTGACCCGCTGCCCACAATATTTGACCCAAGGTTGATCTCAGAGCCTTTTGTTCATCTTTAGATAAGATTACAGTTCTGTCTGCTTTCTTTTTCATGTCAAGTTGAATATAATTTATTGAATCAATATAATGTGATTGATCAAGACATATTAAATTATCATCATTAGTTAAATTCAAGCCAAGATATTTGAATGCTTCGCATTGCTCTGTTCCAGTCTTAAAAATAGATTTCAAACCACTTATAAATTTACTCTCAAATTCTGAATTCCCTGCCCATAAGATATCGTCAACATCAACAGCAATGACCCCCTTCAATTCACCATCATACCAATAAAATATTGCAGGGTCAAGCGATGACATCTTTGCACCAAATTGTAAAAGAACTTCCTTTACTCTTCGATACCAGTAAAGGGAAGTATCTACAAGACCATAGACGCATTTATTCAAACGCCACAGTTTAGTTTGATTTTTGTCTCGTGTTGGTGGATAAATAAAAACATCTCTTTCAAGTTTTTTCCCTTGCAAAAATGCAGTTTTTACATCAATTGCATTAGGTTTCCATTTTCTCTGTGCAATCAGGGCAAGAACAACTCTCAAACTCTCCTTTGAGCAGGTTGGGGAATCCTTTTGAAGATCTAAACATTGTTCTTCAAATCCTCTTATCACGAGTCTTGCTTTTGGTTGCACACCGTTTGGAGTTTGCTTCAATGTACAGACCCATCGTGTAGAGATCGTCTTCTGACCAACATTGTCGACAATGCTGTACACATTATTGCTTTTCCAACTATTCAATTCCTTTCTTTGCCTCAAGGAATGAAACATCTTCAACATGTAAAACTTCTTGTGGTTCCTGAATTTGATCAGGTTCTATTACTTGAAGTTCCCGTATTTTCGAAATGTCAATACTTGTTTGATTGCCAGCAAAATTATCCGGCTTTTCATATTCAATGTTGAACCAATCGCAATATTTACCAGTTGCTTTACCGGCTCTACCAAGAACTTTAGCTTTATGTAATGTCCCTTCACCCGGTGGATAAAATTGTATCATTTGACCAGATTTGAGTTAATCTTTTTAGTGTCCGATTGTGCATTTGTCTCAACTGTATCTTGAACTACTTCTTCATCCTCTGAATTAGACCCTTGAAAATTAGAACAAGGTTTAGAGTTGGAATTACTTTGTTCTTTCTTCACAAAAACCTCTGGACCTGATACATCAGGATTCATAGTTTCCTGTTTAGGTACCGATGGGATATTCATTTGCTCGTTGCTGCATTTTAGGAGACGGCATTTATGCACTCTCACAACAAATCCACCATGACCCCATCAGAACCAATTACAGTACCTGGTCCTTTCCATTCGTCAGAGTTTTCCCTTTTATAATATACTTTATCCCCAGTGACATATTCAAAAGCCATACGAGACCTAGTTTGCTTTCTCAAAGCTCTGCGCACTCGTTCACTATTTTCTGCTTCAATAAATGCTTTTCTTGATTCATGCAAAGCATTCAGGTGCTTTTCAACAACTTTGCTAATTGTTGTGCCCTCCAGTGCTGGAAGGTTATCAATTAAAACTGATGGTAAATTTGGATTGCGACCAAATACCAACTGGTAGGGGCTAAAACCATGACAGTTTTGTGGAGAGTTTTTAGCAAAAATAGACCAACTCAAATTTGTTTTCCAATCTATCGATTGAGATTTTCTCAATTTGAGCATCATGTCAGTCAGTACCCCATTATGCCGTTCTAGTAAACCATTACTCCACGGACTTTCTGCTGCCGTAGTTTTAAGTTCTATTCCAAAATTTTCAGCCATGTCGTGAAACTCTTCATTGTTAAATTCCCCACCATTGTCTGTCAAAATTTTTCTTGGGGAACCATATATTTGAACCCAATGATTAATAAATTCATTTACTATTACTCGAGAACTTTTTGATGAAATAATCGAACCAGCACTCAAACGAGTGAATAAGTCAGTGCTATGCATATACCACAAATTCGAATCTAATTGATGCAGATCTATTGCTACAGTTTCATTAAATTCACTAGCCAATGGCAAGCAGGTTTAGGTGGCGATCTCTTAAATATCTTACATGTATCACAATCATTACAAGTTTGCTTCAAAGCCTCAAATATGGAGTCATCAGTAACATTGGCATTTTTCAGAAGATTAAACAACTTTGTATACGACGCATGGCCAAATTGCTTATGCAGCTTTATTAGTTGGGCTTTCAATTCATTTTTACTCAGACTGCTTTCCAAGAAAAGAGCATTTCTCTCAGATACTTTGTCACTTTTACCATAACCAGGCAACAACTTTATGCAGTAATGTTTGCTACTTGTCGTTTTCAATTCAACGTATTGATCGAACATAATTATTTTGTCATTTTCGAAATCAATTACATACAGTCTTCGCTCTTTTAAGAGATTCTTTGCTTAAAAGCAATGGAATTGATTTTGGGACAACTTCACATAATATGTTGCAGGAAGTCCGCATTATTTGTATTGGCAATTGAACAGAATAAATGGATCGAACTTTATTGCCATCACCAAATTTAAAAGTAACTGAGCTCACCTTTTGCTTGACTTGCTTACGCAAATTGTCAGGTAACCTGCTGACATAATCCTCCAACCAATCCTCTCCACAAACTGATGAAGTACAACCAGAATCAATTACCGCACATCCTCTTGCTTCTTCTGCAAGACCACCTTGACCACTTGACACCAGTGTAATGTTGACAGTTTCAGAGTCTTCATCTTTTTCAACTTCAGTGTTCAATAAATGTTCTTTATTTTGGCATTTCCCTTTTCGGCAACAAGTCATCTTTTGATCTCCAGCTTTATTACGAGGGCATTCTCTGGCCCAGTGGTAAATAGAGCGACAAATAGCACATCGACTGACAGAACCATCTCTTCGTAATGGATTCATTTTTGGAGGTCTCCTACCAACAGATGCCCTCTCATATAGATATAACGGCTCTTCTTTGATCTCTGAAGCTAATGGAGCATTCTCACCAAAAATTCGGCGTAAAGATGACTTCATACTTGCATATTCCAACTTATTTGTTGCTGTCAAAACCAAGCGTTTATCTTGTTGACTGATTCTTGCACCTTCTAGAAGCTTATATGCCAAGACTGAATCAGGCAAAATCATTTCAAACATCTTAGATTTTGCATACAATCTTTCAAACCGAGATATGTAATCTCTGATATTCTCATTCTCTCCTCTCTTAAAAGTTTCGAAAGAATGATAAGGTTCATACGCCTGATCCACTTTTTCTTGTTCGAATATACCATCTAACTTCAGCAACAAAGTCTCCATACCGTTATCATTGTTTAAATCTGCTGCATCTATCTCAAGAGCAGCTTCTTTAGCTTTCCCAGTCGACGAGAGCACAATAACAATAGCATGTTTGGGTTTCGGCAGACCAGTAACCAATGTCCACATTGACACCTCATTCTTCCACTGACTGTAAGATTTCCCATCCTCAAAAACTGGAGGATTCTTGTATCCATGTTCCATTGTTAGTTTTGTTCTGCTACCATTTGTTTATTTATATGTATAAAGATTTTATTAGGTTCCAAAATACTAAAGATACAACTTCAACAGAACAGCATGTGACAACCACAACATAAAATACTGAATGACCTTCAAAGACCAGCATGGCAGTATATATATCATGGGTGATGCATGAATGATCACACCCACAATGCAACACCATCATAATGTGCAATGATTGGTCATATAAAGAGTGGGAGACATGAGCAAGATGAAATAGGATAGAAACAGTATTAGACTGATAAACTTCTAGTCAATGATAGTTAACAGTAACTTCAAATAGGGAATATCAAATTCACATGCTTACCCCTTACACACCGAGTCCCTTAGGGTCTGGACATGCCCCTTATTATTTATGATCTTTATAAATTGTTTTGATGTCAGTACCTCTATTTTTAAAGCTTTTTGCAGATGACACAAATATCCTAGGCAGTGACAAGTCCCTCAACGTTCCTGAGTCCAGAGCAAACACTGAAATAATCAGTAGCAAACGGGATGAATTCTTATAAACTTCGTCTTAACATGTTGGTCCTAAATCGCCAAATCAAAATCGAGATTGTTATTTATCCCAAGAAAAAAGGTTGGCATTTTGCGGGAACCATGTGACGTAACGCGGTCCTGAGTAGCGTTCATCTTGTTCTACACACTTTTATCAATTCCCCATGCTCTCTGGAATCTACTCAATTATAGTTTCGTCAGTCAAAATGAGGCTACGATCATAGTCTAGAGGTCATATAGTTTCATAATCCAGGAATGGCCCCGACAACCCATCTCATAACTAACTTTGCCTGCCTGTATCAAGCGATAGTTTGGTTATTAACTATGGAAAATGGTACACGTAATCAACAATTTGCTATCGTACATATAACTTGACTGAATGATAAAACAGCTAATATAAAAATAAAACACTAAATATCAAAAATGTCAGCGTATCCTACCGGTACTTTGCAGCCGGTACTAGCAGTCATTTTGCAAATGCAATTCCATCACGATAAAATGCACATTCTTGACTTTTACGGTTGTCATTATTAATTTGTATGGTTGCTTGGTTCCTTGTCCCAAATAAAAAAGGGGCATAGAGGACAGAGATACGAACCAGAGCGCAGTAGGAATTACAGTCCCTTGGCCATCTGGCCAGGCGGTTTACCTTCCTATAATCGATCCGAATCAACTGTAATAATATCTTAATAAATACACTGGAAGACTTAGCTTACGGTTTTTCAATAACATCAGGATAGACGGGACAGTCAACAATAACAACAAATTAGCTTCTCCATTTGTACCATACTTTGGTACACGAAAATACTCATTTACCCTGAATAATGCACCAACATCACAACAATAATTTACCAAATGCCTTCACCAACTACTTTACAAATTGAAGCACCGTTCATTCAAACGCAGCGCTGTTATGAGTCAACAGTATCACTTTACTCGATGCTCTACCAAACTTACACAAAGCACAAATAAGTATATCGGTGTCAAATCCTGAAATACGCTACCCTAGAACATCAAATACAAGAGCTGCACTTCTTTCCAATATACCATAAAATGTTTCTATTTAAATTTTCCTCAGGTATATCAAAATACGTAAACACGAGTATCCTGTCCATAAATAAAAAAAAAAAACAATCAGTACACATATGGGCAAAGGCGCTTCCCCACTGATTTGAGACTGGTATCTGCACGAGGGATTGCGGTTCGCTGTATGCTTGATCCGTGATCTTGGATTAAGTCATGGGAATAGAATGGAACCGTGTCCTATCCTTGTCTCTACTATTTATATTATACAATTTGTAACTGTGGGCAATACCTTTATCAACTCGTAGAATGCATTGTTGATGAATTAAAATTAGATGTCATATGTGTCAGTGATTCTTTATTATTATTATTTCTTTAATTGTTTGTACAGCAAGCTGGATATGACTGTATGGCGTCACTCAACTGCCCAAGCAAACACTCCTGAAACAGTGAATGATAACTTTACAGTTTTTGCGTTGATTCGAAAATTATATGACAATATTTTTATTTCATTTGTACCATACACTTGTCAATTATCTTCGACAGCCTGATACAACCTTCACCCAGTTATACTTTTTCTATTAAACATTATGCGGAATATCTTGTATTGTAATCAACTGCATATCGCAACTTACATCCAGCACTGATCTCCAATCAGCATATACATAATCACCAACGCTAAAATTAACAATTATTAAAGTTTGTTGACATACGTGCCCATTGAAGAGTACCCGAAAAAACACTTGTTGATGATGCAGAACGCTGTTTTTATTCACTTCAAAAATTCTGAATTTGACTTTTAACCAAAAAATGGTTGAAACTGGTTCATTTTCAAATTCTATTGGCCACTATTAAGTAGGCCATATATCGCTAATACAGCGGGTGTCGTAGATTAGATGAATCTTGTAGTATTTTTACGCTCCCTCGTCAATTGCAATGTGAAATATTTACTTATGACAACTTATTCGTGATTGAATATACCCTGCTGTTAACAATTTTTTTGGCGGAAATACACATGTGAATCGGTATATTAGAAACTCTCCGCGCACGTGTATTTTACTGAGACTGAATGATTTCAGGTTGGTCTGTAAGGGCGGTGCTCGGTGAGCTCAATCGGTAAAGCGTTGGTAACACGTTTCTGATCGTCATGACGTAGGTTCGAATCCCGTGAGGGGTGATGATTATCTGCGAGAGGTCTGCTAGATGCCCCGCTAGTACACGGTGGTTCACGTAGACGCTGCTTACGAAAGAGAAAATAGGAAGTACGATGAGACAAATAACTTTTACCCCGATTCGTAACTGGTATTTACGCGCTCTCTTCTCCCGCTGGATAAAATTGAAATCCTACCCTTATGAGTCGTGAGTCGAAATAAAGTAGCCCATTTGCGAAGAAGTACGATATGTTTACTCATTTCAGGCAATATCTAATAATCCCCATAATAAAAATTTGATTGACCTTTATGTTAGGAAAATGCGACATTTTCAGGGCTCAAATGATAAGATTTTGCATATTACGTGATCGCGCGCGCAAATTTCGCTTATTTTGAGGAGATTTTTTAAAATACCAGGGAGGTTTATTACCTCTATATCCCTTTTCCCTTGTGTTGACTTACATCGCTTTAAAACTTGCGTCGTTGAATATCTTTTAGTGATGAAGATTCTGAGATTAAGCGTTATTTCGTTGCTCATCCGCGCATTGTTGTATGTTGTTGTACGAAATACCTCTTTCCTTTCAATGTATATAGACATGTAGCTCTTGTCATGGTATAAATTAATGAAAAGTTTAAATGATGTTATCGCGAAACTTTTAATAAATAATATATGGAAATAGAGTGTAAATTGTAGCACGCTCGCATTGTATGTATACTTAACAACAACAGCCAGTCAAGATTAAAAATGTATGGGTTGGTCAGTAGCGCATCGAGGGAAGTTTTAGATATGCCTTTTTTATTTTAAATATATAGATAGATATCCATCCATGACAGTATATTATCTACTATTTCCTACATCAGATTTCGATAGAAATCACCGTTTTCGTAGCACTTCCTCTGATTGGTCATTTGTTTATATCATTGGGCAACATATTTGTCGAATGTTGTACGGTAGTGGAATAGGCAATGGCGTGTTGAGAAACCTGGACAGAAATGATTACGAAGTTATTTTTGCGATGGTAGATTTTTAGGGCGAGTCGGGTTCATGGTGCCATTTTGAGGCTCACACCTGTACGGCACAAACGGATCAAGTTGCTCACTATTTTGTTACGTTTTTACGTAGTGCAAAATTTAATTCCAAAACGCAAAATCCGTTTTATTAAATGCAATTGTGCCCATGGGAATCGCACACAGGCAATTGGTGATTTTAGAAATTAGCGTTTAAACAGAATAAAGCGAGCAAGATAGCATTACCAACTTTTTTTTTAACAAATAGGTAACAATATTCAAGACGCCTTTGAATATCAGCCTAAGCATTTTGACAATAAGTTAAGCGAAGTAAGTCACAGATATCCCTGTACGACGCAGGCTACAGAATAGTCCTAACGTATGAGTCCTAGTGTGTGGGTAAGAGGAGATTAAATAGAAACATGAAAGTGGTGGGCGTTTGTATCATCGTCCAAGGCAGATTACAAACATCGCACTTTACTATTGTTGTCCAGTTTCCATCTAGAGTGCAGAATGGTCATTTATTGGCTCCTTTCAAGTGATTTTCAATTAAAAGGAATACATCCTACAAACTACTGAAGCAACCTATAACCCATTATCAGGGGTGCGAATTCGAACGATTTTGTACTAGTGTACAAAATCAGCGTACTAGTGCTCTATTTTCGCAATCACACTATCAACCCCTCCGAAGTTTTATGAACAATTTATGTCAATTTTAAGGGCAATCTAGTTTTGACCTATAACGAATTTGGCAGAAACCTCGATAAATTATTACTCGGTAATCTGGTTTCATTATCAAAACTGGGAAGTACCTAGTTTAAAAACCAGCTAAACAAGGTAATTTTCGCTTCGCTACATTTAAGACATTTTTTTTATAGATATGAAGGTGGAGGGTGGACACAACATGGACATTTGCACCGATTTCTCCAAATCTACCAATCAATCAATCAACTTTATGATCATTTCAAATAGTTTTTGAAGATGATAGTTTTACCAGCGATTTAAAATTTCATTATCTCCATATATTCGAAATATCCACTTTTAGATTCATAGTTGTTATTTGGCGTTTGCATACATTGGTTTTGCAAGAAATGGATTTATCATTTTAAATTTACCAAAAAATGGTGTGCCTACAGACACATTTTCTAAATCCTCCACTGTTGAGATTGTCCAGATCAATGACCAGGCGATTCCCAATGGTTTAATGTGTGACTAATGGACTGACAAAGAGTTTTGTCCTCAAGAAAAAAAACATATTGTGAAGAGTCTTTCACAGATGGACTTGCTTCGTCGACGTGATCAAATACCCATACTTAATAAAACCTTTTTGGAATAAATTTTTTCCTTCCTCGGGTAGGATTAGCGTTTTGAGATTTCGGAAAGAATCGCAATCAAATCACCTTCACTTGTTTAATTTACTCAGATGCATTGCTTCGTCCCTGCAATTTTTGTGTTAAAAAGTTCCCGTATTTTTTCATGGCTGTGCAATTACACAATATCGGGTTTACATCGCATCACGAAATTTTTTTCATTAAAACATTCATTGCTTACAACCAACACAGGACGTAAATTGAGGACAAATATAATATTTCGACGGCTCTTTCATTACTACTTCGGCGTATATTAATAATATTCCGAAGCCTTGTCATAAACGCGAGAGAAGTAGATTTCGTAAAATATATTTGGTAGCACAGCATTCCAAAGGCAGGAGCGGATTTCGTGCGGTCGGGTTGAAGCGTAGGCAGACGCTACGTTTATTGTTCATTCTATTCATTGAGGGTTTAAAAGTAAAACGTAAATTCAGAAGGGAAAATTCTATTTATAAAAAGCTGGAGGCAGAACTAGTAAATTACCCTGAAACAAGAGATGTGTTGACCACTGGACAATGATATAGGGCGCTAAACTTAGTCATTTTTTAAAAAAGTTATGGAGCGTTAATGCTAAAACATGAATTTAACATGAAAGTAATGGTTACAAGCGGACAAAAAAGTATATTTCTGAAAATTTGAAGCATTCGATCGCGTTGCTGATGGACTTGGTATTTCGCATTTCACCGATAAAAACTACGGATAGTAAGCCTATAAAATTCACGTGGTCAACGGCACTTAATTTACCACGGATTATTCCAAGGGATGCGAATGTCAACTGAGAAAAAGTGCAGTTTGTTGGTGTTTGCAGATAAT
Source organism: Styela plicata (assembly GCA_963675895.2). Lineage (NCBI taxonomy): Eukaryota > Metazoa > Chordata > Ascidiacea > Stolidobranchia > Styelidae > Styela > Styela plicata. The sequence continues at coordinate 696,965 of OZ023138.1, forward strand.
AAGACTTTCAAACAAGGATCTATTCTTTGATATTGGGCTTTAAAAATAATTAACGAACTGACCAAAATATTGTAAACAGAAACGTTGTATACATCTATCCGTTGTTAAAACATTTTTGAAATTGTTCACGTTGATCAAATTCAATTGAGATCGTTCCACTCAATAGTTTACTATAGAAGACTGCACTGACGTACCACTGCGCGCTTTGAAATGGACCTATCTCAAATTTTTCCGGCTCTTTAATGCCCCGCTTTCATGGCTGAAGGAAGTTACATTTAAAAAAAAGTATGTTCATTTTTTTACCTCGATGTTTTTCGACCATATCGAAGTTTTAATATTAGTTAGCCATTTATTCATAAATTAGCAAGAACATTTTTCAAAGAAATTATGTTTAATGCGAGAGATAAGCCAGAACTTCGTAACAAGTGTGCTGCCATTTATTATCTAACCTCGGTCCTGAAAACCTAAATTTGGTGCCAGGGTCGCACTATCAAATTGTAATATATCTCAGGGTAACAATCCCGAAGATAAAATAGGAAAACTTTTTAAAATGCCTTGGATTGTATTTTTACGATTTGTTTGTTCTTTCCTGACAAGAAGGTAAATAAGGACTTCGCAACCTGTGTGTCAAGAATAGGCATGGCCTTTAAATATTTAGCCTTATTATATGCTATTATACACTCGCGTCACATATGTGGAGTATTCACATTGGTTTGTGAATAATTCTTGACTGGAATCGTTAAAAATTGAAAGCTTAACTGATCTTTCTTCGAAATTTGCAATCGTGAATTGCTTCATATCTATCTCGCTTAGCAAAGCGTCGCCAGCGACAAAATTCTTAGTATGGCTTTAAGTGCCTGAACTGATTGCGTGCGTGGTTGGGTACGTAAGTAAGCTAAATTTCTCGATATCGTTCCTAAATTGATCTACTAAAATAAATATATTGAACCTTTATGCAAACAATTTCATATCGATATTGTTTACATTGTATTTTACTTCCAGGCCAATTTTAGCATTTATAGGTTCAGTAGTAAAAATGACATATCATGTCCGGTGACAGGTGATATTTCTTCAAGCTCCAGTTTAATAACAATAGTGAGGAGATGAACAACACCAGCGTTATTTCGAACATCAGCGTAGAAAATGTTCCGATATCATCCTCCATAAGTTTGCCGGTGATCGCAATTGTTTGCGCGGCAGCTGGCTTGTGTAGTCTTCTGACGATATTCGGAAATTTTTTCGTGATACTTGCTTTTATAACGAATAGAAGTTTAAGGAATTTCAGCAATTATTTGATAATGAATCTTGCAATCAGCGATCTTATGGTCGGTAAGTGGACTTATATTTTATTTTATAGTTATAGTTCAATTACCAAAGCAATATCACTTGTTTTCAAAATAATTGCTATTCATAACTAGACCACGAGTCTGTGGCAAAAGTAAATTTACTCGCAAATAACAAAATCAAAGATTTTCCAAACTATGGAACCGCTCTGTTGATGGCATTTATGCCAAGTATTTGCTGTTGATGGGCCGCGTCTCTTCGGGGCGTTCGCCTGACGGTCAGTACTTGGTCAAAAAATCTGATTTCATAGTTTTATCTCTATTGGGTGAATCATTTTAGTATGGTGATTTTACTTCATTTTTGTTACAGTGAATGTAGAACATTAAACACGGCCTGATAAATCACAATCAACGTCTGATGTATTAAGATATTTAGGATGATGTATTTTAGATAATCATTCATCCATTACAAAAAGTTAGATACATCATAAATTTACATTGTAAGAAAATTAGTTATTAACGTTTCTGTTGGAATTTGACCGAGTAGAATATATATATGCCATGGAAGACGACTAACGCTGGGCAATTCGATTCGGTGATTCGAATCGATTCGAAGCACAAATTATTCGAATCAATCGCGAATCGTTCAAAGAACAAAAACTTGCCAAAGGAAATGAAATTTCCATTTTTACCGAAAAAATGCAAGCGATTTTGGTCAAATTTGATCAAAATCTATTTGATTTTGTCATTAAAATTTGAAAATGGTAGCTCTCAGACATGGATGATGAAAATATACACTATAAACTATAACTATGTCTTGATTTGGACAATGGAGACAAGTTGTAGCACTAAAAATGGGATATTTGTTATTTACAAGGAATTAGTGATTCAATCGGATTCGAAAAAAATCTCCGCTAGGAAATCAACTTAAAATTAATGTAATATGACATATATTATGACGTATCTATAGATTTATGTTTTCCACAATGATCAAAATCACCAAGAGATATAGATATATTTTTATGAAATTTTTTAATATATTGTACATGTAGAAGTTTGACATATGGCGAATATATATATTCTAAAGCCCCATAAATCATGACTTTTGTGTCTTGGATGGCTTTAATGTCAAGTCTAAGCTCTTGGGACAGGATAAAAATAGTTCTCGCTTATAAGATCAAAAAGCCCATGTATAACAAATCTCTTTGACACAGAAAAAATTAATTTGCATGTATCTCTTGTGACGGAGTGGAATTGTATATTTTCCGCTACAAAATTATCCAAATAAAAGCGGCATTTATTTTCCGGTTTTTGCCATGAAACTCAGTCGAAATTCTTAACGCCATTTTTCTATTCTTATTATTATAAGGCAACTACATCAAAATAAATCGATTGCGTTGACGTCCCAATTTTATTTTGCTACGCATGCGTCACAGATGGACCGCGTCTTAACGACGCGATCCATCAGTGACTCATACTTAACAAAACATGCTAGGGCAAAAAAATTCTGATCTGGATTCAACCTGTTACTGAAAGAAATTTCTGACTATGGAAATTAGGCCAGCGGATTACGATATTCCCAATCAGAAATTCTCTTTCGTTAAGCATGAAACACGGACGAACCCCGCCTCGCCGACGCGACCTATCAGCGACCCAAGTAAGAAATATTATTTCTTACTGTCTTCAGTATTCAATGAAACGTATAAAATTCTTGATAAAAGGTTGGGCCTATAGCTGGTTATTATCATAAATATAAAGAATCGAATATTTTTTCTAACGCACCACAACTAATCTTTGATGCATTGCATGGGCAGAAATTCGCAAAAAGCATCTGTAACCTCCATACAAAATGTTAAATTTTGTCGTTTTTTAAATTTGCCTCACTGGAAAGTTTCATGTATTATTTTTTTGCAAAAACATTTAGTTATAGTTCGAATTAAGTTTACTTTTCATTCATTCAGAGAGAAAACTCGATTGAAAGAGAAAATATCTTCGTACTTTGCTTTGTTTTCAATTAACTAAATTAGATAAAAACCTACTCTGCGAACTGAATTCGAGCTTTTTTTAAAAAAAAAAAAAAGCAAGCTTTTTCACGTTACATCGTAAAATTGGAGATTTCTAGCATGATCATTGACTGGACTGAACCGTTTTTTTCACAGTTCAACCATGGCCTACGTTTGGAATGTCAAACTACTGTATCAATATCGATTTTTGTTATCTTAGTTGGATGTAATTTTGTTGAAGGCCTCAGCTGGGGTTAATTCAATTTTGTAGCGTTAATGTCATCGTGGAGATGTTAATTATGTTCTCCGAACAAAAATGTTCATGTTCTCGCATTAGAGGATTTGAAAATCGATTGGAAAGTGATGCCAAAAACCTGTGCGATCTTAGAACCTCTATACCTTTATCACGTATACGTGAAAATAATGTATAGACCAACCCATTTATTTTCTCCATTGTATCGGGATGGGATCAATTAGAAAATTTTAGAGCGAGGGTTGTTTTCAGGCACTAGTCACTGTTGGGACGCGCTGCCTAAACGTGGCCCGTCTGTGGCTCACGCTATCAAAGCGAATAAAAGCGATTTTATCTCAATATCACCAAAGAAAATTAGTGTCAAAAAGCAGTGATTTTATTGCATTTTTGTTACAGTGTAGATATACACAACCGGATGCAGCATTAATAGGCATGGTTGACATTGTCCAAGTGAATTTTTTTAAATAATACACAAGGAAACGTAGCAAAAACATCTAAATATTATCATTTAATTTTTATACAAATATTATTTCCATTATGAAGAATATGTTGGGGCAGGATGCGGCTTAGATACAATTACGAATGCGTATTTAATTTTTAACCGAATTTTCATTTTTTTCCAGTTTGGTATTTGTCTGGTTTAATTCAATTTTATACAATATTACATGGATGAAATTCGTCGCCTTAAATGAAGATAACGATGTATATCTCTGAACTGTGAAAACAATGTCGCATCCAAAATTAATTTGAGGCGAATTTTTAGTTTATCGTTGCCAAAATTTAAAGTAAACAAATAGTATTTCTAATTACCTATTGGCAAAATACCCTTAATACAGTTTCGAAGGGAGATTGTATTGTTGAACTTTGTTGTTGTCGAAGGATTTCAAAAAAGTGTCCAAAGACCTCAGATGTGCACATCAGACGAAAAATCCACGGTCGTCAACAACATTAAAACAATTTTAAAAGTATCATCACGATGTCTTAAGATTTAGCTACAAGTTCTATAAAAAATGTTATCTAAAAATTATTTTTTGCGCTAATTGTTATTTAACATTTCGCACAGTCTCGTTGCGTATTGTGTCATTTTCAGCGGAGTTCTTTAAACGTGGAAATAATAAATACAGCTGAAATAACCATGATCATGTTTGTTTGCCCCCGAAAACTTAATACTTCAAAAACTCGACAGAAAACGATATCTTATTACGCAAAGTTATAATCTTTTCAACTTCGAACTAATCAAACATATCGGCTGCAGTATAGAGGAATTATAAATAAATGATCATCCAGTGAGGTTTATCCGAACAACTTTTGTCAAGCATGTGCCACAGATGGATCGCGCCGCAAGGCGCGGTCCAACTGTAGCGCATGCTTTACAAAATAATCATTCTGTTTAGGAAAAATTCGACATAAACAAATTTTACTATACTACTTGACTTGATCATATTTTATCGAGTAAAATACATGTATCAAAACCATGTTTCTGACGTTGAAATACTTTGCAAACACACGCACGTTGCGTCAGAAAGTTTGTTGCGCGTGTACGCATGATATATTTATACGCATACATAATTTATTTAGCAGCTGTTCGTTTTTAGCCTTATAAATTCAAAGGCAGTTGTTTCTTAGGAAGAAAGGTCATAAATATAAAAAAAATTGATCAGCATATGCGTCAAGTGACACTGAATTCTTTTTTGTGAAAGTTATTTGAAATGACTCTCACGCTTCTTGAGCCGATTTTAATATACGTTGGAGATCAGTCGACAAACCCGACGAATCGAATTTTTAATTTATTTAGAGTGCGTTATATGAAAAAACCATGAACTTCCCGGTTCGGTTAGGACTGCCCAAGTTAGGAATGTATTATCGTTTTTGACTTGCCGGGACTCAAACAAGAGATATTCAACTCTAAGTCACCACGCTTACGAATAATCAGTTTACTTTTTTGTTCACAAATAATGGTGTTTAATCAATCTCAATGAGTTCAGTTGTTAAAAGCACCGAGTTTATTTCTACATATCTATGTAGTTCATCGATATTTAATGACCTAGACAAGTAAAGTATGATTTATTTGACGGGAGTATCAAACTATTTTGTATTGAACTGAAGATGCGACTGCGAGTCGTTTCGCGACATTAACATAAGCAAATGCTGTATATCGTATTTGATTTGAAGTTCTCTGCTTCTGTTTCAATAAAATTTTCCAAAATTATTGATGATAAAGTTAAAAATCGCGCAAATTCATGAAAAAATCTGCGAATTCATATACAAATCATGCAATGCATATTTCTCCGCTAGAACCAAACACAGGTTGACTTAAACTCGTTTAGAAAAATTGTAATTCTTGAAATGCAGAAATTCATAAAAAATTTATGAAATATTGTTCTGAAAACTTGAAAACCCGATTAACATCGTATCAGATGTTTTTTCTTGAGTTTTTGTTTCCACCACAATCTTGTTTTCTTGACATCGAAACTATTGTGCGACTTGAAAGAAAAATACTTACGAAACTTTTCCCAATGCATGAATAATAGAGCGCGAACATTTTTACGCGTTATATGTTTGTAATGTAATTGTTCAATATATTGAAATTCTTGAAAAATTTTCGATTCATCTACATACCCAAATACCCAATTTCCAAGAACTTGTTGTGAATTGCAAAACATATATTTTTTAGCTCGATGATGAGGAAAACCAGCAAAAACTTATTTACACGAACTTTTTAAAATAATAAATGTGCTCGTATTAACACAATATTTCATGATCGTAAGCCCATGCTTGGATGACAGGGAATTCCGTATAGCATGTCACCTGAAAATGCCAGACTCAAATTTTATTTTGTGGAGCATGAGCCACTTATGCACCGCGCCTTTACAGCGCGGTCCATCAGTGACACATGCCTAACAAAACGACAGAGCAATTTCTGCCTTTTGTTTCTTTTCTAACTAACATTTTCACCTTAACAGTAAAATTGAAGCATTTCATTGAATGTTAAACTAATGGGAGTTTAATGAACTTGATAAAACAAAATTCTGTATTTCGATCAAGTTATTTTTTGTGCGCCTGTTGTGCTTCAATATTCATAGATAACTAGATTGAGCGATAACTCTCGCGAACAAGTGAGATTTCCTCTGTTCGCCCTTGTTTTCGCTCCAAGGTGAAATATTCCCGATGATTCCTGATAGAATATTTGCCTACGTCACTTTTTGAAGACAGTAAGATGTTGTTTTCGTGATGATCGTCACTCTAGTTCCTATCTAGTCGGACATGTGTCCCGAGCTAAGTATACTTGACATAATGTTCAGAATGATAATAAATAATGTCGCTTTGATTTATGCATAGACATACCATGCTTTAGGCATATATCTGGATGCCTGCGCAAGAATAAAGGCTGAAGTTGGGGTTGAAAGTTGATGGTTTTCAACATTTTTTTACGATGCGTAATCTAAAACTCCGTGTATGCAAACATCGGCTAGGATGACATTGTTATTATGGTTCATATCTTTTAATAATTATGAAAATTTGATCTTCCCATTGACACACTTCAGTGGTTAGTTCTAAGATAGTGATCATGTCAAAATGCCATCAGACCCCTTTTTGTATTGATTAGGATTAGAGATTTATCCTCGATGTACTATATGAAAATTTCACGAGTTTCACATAATGCGCGAATTTTCGGATTAAACAAATCGTCTTTGCCACAAAAGCTTAAATGCGTAAATGGGCCTTGAGTGTGAAAGCGAGTTCTAATAGGGCGTTTATATACTGTAGAACTCCGTTGACTTTTCGTATGAAATCAAATTCCCTGACCTAAAAATTGTATTGTTCTTAAATCCAACTCATTGTAATAATTAGCTAGTCTCGAATAACTTTTCAATATAACCATGTTCGCCTATAAGTGACCGCTGGTACAGGGCCTTGTTCAGGGTCCTGATTCACCCAGATGAATGGCTATGAAAAATAATACTTTTGTTTTTCCATGAATGCATGTTCATTTGGGATAGCTATGAACGGTGAGTAGTTCGTATTAAAATAAAACATCAAATTTTTAGAACGTGTTTCATGTACAACATAACGAAAGTGAAATTTATAAAAAAAATACTTTTTAAAACAATATTGATTTCTGATCACGTGCTAGTTGTTGTGCCTGAATAGCAAGAAATCGAAACTTGTCTTTAGGATGAGAACTTTAGGCCACAATATTAAGTAAATAAATTGAAGAGCCGAACGCATTTTGTTTTACCCATAGTGCTATCGAACTATACACGCTAGGGATTCCGGAAGGATGAATAAAACGTTCATCTATTTTTTTAAGAGAGAAATGTTTTCTTGATGAATGTGATCGTTGAGTTTGAGACACTGATGGATCGCGCCGCGGACCATCTGTGTCTCATGCTTGACAGAAAAATATTTTTGTTTGGATTAATGTCAGTAAAAAGCCATCCGTTCTATAGTTTTTAATATCTTACGATTCACAAGAATGTTATGTTTAATTGTAGTGTGCACGTATGCAATGATAGTAAACATAACGTATTATTTTTAGTAACATGAGATTTTTATTGCTCGATATTCAAATTTACATCATATTGCGTGTCTTTCTTGTCGGATCAGACTTTTCAGCTTGTTCTTCACACTTTGACAAATCATACGTCAATTGAATGGAGATTTAAAACAACACGTGCATACGACGAATGTGAAAGTTATTTGTTGAAACGTAAAAACACATGAATACGTTCGACTGTCAGATTGGCTCAGTCGGTTAAAAATACGCCCTGAACTGTGTACCTCTGGTTGTCGGATACTGGAGACGCAGGTTTGAATTTCATGACAACAAATATGCACTGTAGGAAAGGTTCAGTAAAATTATCGCTCTTTGACAGTAATTTCACTCGATGATATTTAAATAAAGCTGTGAACGTATTTGCATTATGGGTTGTTGATTTAACGCACCACTAAGGTCAACAGTCCATTCTGGGCATTCATCTCGTCAACAGGATGGTTTTATGTTTTGAAAATATGCAATTACTAGAAATGCACAATAAATATACTGCATATTTGTCATAGTGTGTACGAGACGTCTAACCAGCGCAAGGTGGTTGGTTCATGTTATATGTGGTTACTCCTTCCTCCATTCAGTATTCCCATACATTAGAAATTATATGGCAAACATTAAAAAAATCACCAGACTTGGATTTGGTAACTGAACGAAAGGTCATGGCTATATGCTTAAGCATTATTCTCAGATGATTGCCTCCCCTCACACAGAATGCAAATGATAGCCTATCCTCTTTTTTCTCTTGCAGTTTCATTTCCTTTTTTCGTTTATAGAATGGATTTTTTGTCTATATGAAAATATGCATACGTGGACGAATTTTTTTAATAATTAAAATTGAATAATTAATGATGAGTTTGCTGATCCCATGCACATGTACATGATTTCCTCTGCTCGTCCATGTCAATGTTATGTCAAAAATATGTCCGAGACAATACTTTGAAGCACCGTTACTGGTATTTGACCAGGTCAAAAATTGATTCTGATTATTGTTTTGTCTAACATGGGCCAATGATGGATTGCGCCGCGATCCATCTTTGGCTCATGCTTGACAAAGTCAAATTAACAAATATGGTGGCATCACTCAGAGAACGATTTTAGATCTCATTTGGAAATATTTGTTCGAATATTTTCTACTTTTTGATATTTTAGAAGTACGAAAATAAAGTTTTAAAAAAACGAAGGTGGTCTTAAACCGGTACCAGTATCACAATGCGAATTATTCACACCTAATTTTAAATTGTTTGATTTTGAATTGTTATATAATGCGTTAGTGGTTGGCAAGCAGTGGAATTCTATTCTGTAGGGATTAAGTTACGCAATAAAAAATAAAATCCCAGTATTCCGTTATAAATTATTTGAATCGATATTTTCGTAATGCTTATAAAGATTCCATGCCAAATGTAAGAAATATTGTATAACCGTCTCATATTTTTCCTTTTGAGGAACTGTAGTTGCTGGATGAGAATGAAGGTTTATATTCATAAAAATTTAAAACGGGGATTAAAGGGTAAAAATCGGAAAAAAATTGGTGATCGGATTATGACGTAATAATAAGCACATCGTGCAAAAAATAAATTTTGGAGAAAACCTGAATTTTTATTTTAAACTGTTGTAAAATAGCTCGAAATTCACGCGAAAATATTCCTAAAATTGAGATTATAGAGTATGAAAAAATATTGTATATAAGAAATGCGCGACACAGGCGTCAGAAAATTTTTTGAGCATTTAGCCCCCTCCTGAACAAATCAAATAAAATTTGACTTTTTGCGCTTATAGCCGTATATTTACATAGCTACTTTAACTTAGTAAGTTTGTACAAAATTTTCATTATACAAAAAAAATAATGATCCACTAAAAGCTCAGTAAGTAACCTAGTCCTATAAGATAGCGTCTGTATTCAAGGAAAAGACGTAATAAATGAAATCAATGTCACCGACCTGATGCTTGTATAATGAAAAATAATTTTCAAGAAAAATGAAGACTCCTGAAAACCTTTTTGACCCGGTATTACCTAATGTGATTTGGTGTTTTTGCCGTCTATTGATGGAAGAAAGAGGTTTCCCATAGGTATAAACTTCCAGTCGGCTAACGAGCCACCTTTTTATCCAAGAATCCATTGGGAATAAACGTCGCAAAACGTCTGGGTAAAACAAAATACGTGTTTTCACATTATTGTTACTAAAAATTGTGTTTGCATTAGTGTCTTTCTTGGTACCATCAGGGTCGTATATTTCTTTATTAAACCTAATTGAATTAGGGTCTGTTCAGGCTCGAACTGTGTATATATAGCGATATTACAATTGGTTTTCATCTACGAGTAGTCTGGTTACGACTGGGCTTGAATATGATTTGTCGGATATCTTATATAATATTCTGATATCAAAACTTAAAAAAATCATTTATTTTACCTCAAGCCAAAGCTTTCTAGTTTTTTAGACTCAACACAGACTGCAGGCCTTGTTGCCATAACCTCCAACGAAATGACCTTGAGTTCGTTCAACGGATCAACACTCGCGTGTCCGATAATGACCCGGCGACGGACTTAAACGGACGGAATTTTTTAAACACAGCGCCTTAATTACCTATTTTAAAAGATCAAGTTGGGTTTCGCGACCTCGATAAAATCAATCATTGACAATTTGTAAATGAAATCAGTCACATCCGCTGTGTGCACCTAAGCTGCTTATTACGCACATATTTTGTGGAAATCTGCATGTATTGCAACCATTGTTTTTTTTTCAAAGAAATATTGTGTTAATGTAACAACATCATGGGAGTTATTTATATATTTGTGTCGAGAACTTTGGATGGTAGCATGAACATTTTGTGACTGCGGAGGGACCATGAATATTTCTTTACAAATTTACAATTCAGTTCCACATATTTATGGGTTGAAAGATACATTATTTTACAGAGGTTTGATCGCAAAAAAATTACTCCACATAAATATTGACCAGCGCGTGCACCTAGTGATAGCTAATAACACATTTGAAAAAATCTTTTGCTGCGAAAAAAATTATTTTCAGATGTTGTAAATGTTTCTCACGCAATCTCACAATGAAATGATTTTTTTATTATTAATATTCACTCTGAGCAAGGTCGGAGCCAGTGCCTGAAAGGTACCAACTAACGGCCATTTAAAACTAGAGCTACTAAAAGATGTAGTACCAGCAACTGCACTCCAAACAAAAAACATCCAAAAACAGAACTGAACCGTCATGGTAAAGTGTAGTGAGTGGCACCTGCCCTGGGCAATGGTAAAACCATCTACCACTTTTTGCTTCCTTTTAGTCACTTCTTGCGACACGCATGAAATACTTTAGAATTACACTGCCGAAATCACACTGACTAGAGTATCTTTACTCACCACGTCGAAATCGTACAAAAAATGTTGTATTTTCACGCTATTTAACATTTTTCTTGGAACTTTTACTTACTCGTTTTCCCATAAGACGGCCATGAGTAATTCGATGATGAACAATGTCTTTGTCCAGCCTGTCTCTTTGAGTAATAAATGCAGAATAAGATTCTCACACACTAGGTAATAGGAATTGAGAAATTATTGCATTTGGCGATGAAGAAATATTTCAGCGGGCAATAGCGTTATAAAGTATACTTATTATTTTGAATAGAATTTTCACAGCTATGCGAACTATAAAAGCAATGCTTGTGAGAGTAAAATTGAGAGCTGAAAACCTTCAGAAAATTATTTTATTTTTCGCACTATCAGTATCGCAAAATGTATATGAAATTTCAATTTTTTCCACGTTTTTCCAATCAGTCATATTTTTTTTAAAACATAATGCACACTCTTGTGTTCTGCTAAAAATATTTAATACAGGTCTGAGAGCGTTGAATATCAGAATGTTGTTTCGCGTTAAAATTTCCTCAATTTTTGAAATTTCATGTTAAACTCCTTTTTTTCAATAAAGGTCAACTGTATGATGTTACAATTAAAATATTAATATCATTCTCTCCGTCGGTTATTTTTGGGTCAGCTGCTGGTACAGAGTTTCCTGCAGATATGCATTACGTTTCTGTAGGTACATTGTACACGTCAATATGGGATCCACCTTAAATTTATATTCCTATATATCACACAAAATATCACCTTTACTTGCTGTTGATTTCCAGCCACATGTATCGCGCTTAACATGCGCTAACACGCTGTTGACGCGCGATCCATCTGTGGCCCATGCTTGACAAAATACAATTTCTGATTTGGTTTACTTATTTTTTTAATTTCCCTCCAAAATTTTACAGGTTTATTTTCAATGAATATATATATTGTTTACAATGTCAATGGAACCTGGACACTTGGTAAAGGAATGTGTAAAGCATGGCTAGCTGTTGATTATGTTGTTAGCAATACATCCGCTTTAAATCTGCTGATAATATGCATAGATCGGTAAGTAGTCACAGGTAAAAAAATCTGCAATTGATTGGTTTTATTGCATTTAAGGAAACATGAATCGTGGCATAGTGAGCAACAAAGAATGCTCGTTCCGATTTATAGCAATTCAATTTCGGGAAAATGAGTATACAAGATATATATTGGAACTTGCTAAATATGTAAAATTGTTCAAAAATCATCCGTTTATATCAAGATATAATCATTTAAACAAAAATGGTACTATGATATCATCATTCCTATATAGCCACTATGGCGTCAAAAATAACTCATCTTCTATTTGTTATCTAAACAACGTAACACTAATTGGAGTGACGTGGTGAATTTTAATTCTGGTATATATTTTGAATTTTTGTGGGGGGAGGGAGTAGTGTCATCCAAAGTATGACCAATATCATCAAAATAGTTGCATCGTATGTATATCTTTTAATATCAGTGCATGCCTGCAATACATGTAAAATCTGTATTAACAACCAAAATAATTTAATGTTTCTAATAATCTGGGTATTTTACACACAATTATACATATTGATCAATCATCATATGTTTTTTTATATTAATTTTTGAATATCACGCTGAAGATTCCAAATGTCAAGAGGTACGAGAGCGTATTTGTTTTGTCTGTGAGACACAAAGACGTATCGATTACGTCCATTTGCAGATTATTCAACATTAATTTTGATTTGAAATTTCGTAACTGTAAAAATTAGGATCTAAGCATTATACATAAGGATAATTGAGTTAAAATATGCTACATGGAATTTGCAGTGCAATCGCACGGAAATCATATACATTCACCCAATTTGTGCATATTTTTAAAAGAGTTCTTCGACCCTTGCTTGACTTCCAATGACTTACACAACACTCCTGCACTCTTTTATATTGTGCTTTTGATTAAACAATTGGCATATTATAAAATAAAACTGCGAATTTATTCAAGAAATACATAAAATATTAATAGCAAAATATTTTCTGCATATTGTCGAGTCCCGGGTTTGGTAAGCAATATATAAAAATATATTCGATATTACATCTAAACAATTGCTTGGTTCACGCTCGAATCAGATGGAAGCCGGTTATGTGTTGTGGTTCACCAATATCGCTTATTTTTTAATTACTTCCTAGCGAAGGTGAAGGTTCAATTGTCATGGTTGAATAAGCTAATTTGAATATATGAATGTGTTATCACATACGAGTCCACAACTTTGAATATTTCAGTCTCGATGCTGGAAATTTGTTGCAGTACAAAAAAGTTTAGAAGCTATTTCCTCACTTTGATCTTTTTTTATGCTATACAGTTATATGGCAGTCACATCACCAGTAAAGTATCGACGGAGATGCACACCTAAGATGGCAGCTTTCGTAATTTGCATTGCTTGGACGATTTCAATTCTACTATGGGCGCCAGCAATTCTTCTGTGGGAGGCGATCGCCCCACCCACCTCACCCGAAAATGATCTATTCAGCCAAGGTGTATGTACTATACCATTCATGGAGTCGAGCGCTGCGTTGACGATAATTACTGCCTTGGGTGCTTTCTACTTTCCAGTTATGGCGATGTGCGCTTTATATTGGAGAGTTATTGTCAAGATTGAACGACGAACATCGTGAGTTCTTTTTAATCTTATTATTCATTGTTATAATATGTCGTCAGAATCTATTATTGAATAGTAAATGTTTCTGTATTATATTTTAATAATAGAATGTCACAGCATGAATTTCCGAACGAATTTCGATTTCAGTCGGTCAATCATAATAGTAATAATTTAAAACATCACAAGAGAAAATTTATGAGAGCAACGCTCAACGCAAATTTACCAAATATAGTTCTCAACTAGTTGTATGGCTATATTTATATCATAGTTACTTGAGGAGCTAAAATTAATTTTTTTTATATTTTCATAGTAAATGTTATCAATGTTAACCAATTACGTCCGGTTCGCTCACAACCATACTGCTTGAAAACGGATTTTTTAACGTATCCTACAGAAATGCTCCAGCGTGTTTCCGGCGTGTCGATAGAGGGTACGGCAAAAAGGAAGCAAAAAGGCTTCACCGTCACCCAGAGCAGATACTAAACACTGTGCCCAACTGTAGCGGTTCAGTTTTGTACAGAAGCTCTTCGGGTTAGAATGTAATTGCTAACATAATATTTGTGTAGCTTTTTGGCATTTCAGTGGTTGCTACCTGATTCCTTTTGGGCGCTGCTTCAATTCTTGCCCAGGTTTAATGATTAATAAAAAGTGAAATATTGAAATTAACCGCTCCTATCAGAGTTGAAACTCGAGATGTATGTATTGGTAGTACAAATGCCATGCATTACTAGAAAATCGCGCCCAGTGGCAGTAGACGGTCTGAAATCTTGGAAGGCGACATACAATATTTACTAATTTTGCTACCCTTCTGGAGATGGTTGATGAAAGCGGTAGTCTGTGGTTGCGTGACAACCTGTACCAGCGAGATCTCCAAAGATCCAATTGAACATCCGTCTGCTTGGTCTACAATGTAACAAAAGTACAGTAAATTTACTGGTAATTTGCGGTAATTGCATATTTCCAAATTTAAAAAAACGCCATGCTGATGAGATTTATGCCAATCATGGGCCGTTGATGGACCGCACCTCCGCCGTGCGTTCTATCAACACCTCATATTTGACCAGGAAAGTCAATTTTGAATTTTTTCAATACCACCAGCAAAATTACTGTCACAGACTAACTGGACAAAACTAACTGGACATCCAGCCTATTGTTTTTACCAACAGTTGTGAAAAAATGTGTTCGATGGAAAAAGGGCTCATTCTGCTTTATACATATAATATGCGAATAATCGAAATTCTCGTATTCTTAACTGAAAACACTAACCAATTCCATTTATACCGATATCATATAGGTGCTCAATCGCGGTTCATTTGTGGCGCATGCTTGACGAAATGAAATTTCCGATATATATCGAACTCAACGTTTTCGATAAACTTGACAGAACAGACCGTTTAATTTTTAATGCAACATTTCGTTTATTTTCCAACAAATTTATTTCCTTACTAAATTGTATCGCTTCGTTCATATGATTTGTTAATATTTTTAATAACGTTTTTTCGCCATTGTTTTGACGTTTGTAAGCTCGTTACGCACGTAACAATCGACCTCGATCGATTTTACGTCAGTGGAGAACGTCCGGCCTTTGTGTTTACACTCGCTTTGAATACAATCGTGCCAATATCCCATTACCAGTATTTTGTTTTGGTCTTGGTTGATAAATTAGATAAAATAACTGAGGATTACTCAAGCTAAATATAGACACCCGTGGCTTCCACACCCGATAACTGTCGTTAAATTTTGCTTACAAACAAAAATTAGTCGATATATTCGACTGGTTTTCACCCACAAAACACGTTCAGATGTCACCTGTCGCGGAATTATTACATATCTGAAATATTGCCATTAATATTACGTTTGACATATGATTTGTATTATTGGTTTGTTTGTGTAAAATGTTAGAAAATATTATCGCGTATTATCGCGTATTATTCGTACAGCTAGGAGACTAGGTAATTAGTACCATGCTAAGGGGTTATGATATGATATCAATAACCAATGTATATATTTTTTGACTATAATATGAACAGTTTCTTTGGTGTTGACGTGACTTTCTTTCCTGACATGGTGAATTATTATTTAAGTAAATTCAAATGCAACGCAGATTATTCTGAACTTTGTTGATTTAAAAAAATCGTTATATTATTACTTGAAAACATGTTTACTCCATAACATGTCGCGTGTTTAGAAGATGTATGATATCTCCTGCCTTCGATGTCCCTAAAATATAATACATTGTAAAAAATGCAACAAAATCACTGGTCTTTGACAGTAATTTTGCTTGGTGGTATTAAAAAATTCGAAATTGCCTTTTTTGGCCGAATACGGTTGATGCTCACATTCATATTTTCCGTATATAATACATAAAGTTTCCGTCGATTGCTGTAATCATCTTTTAATTTACTGGGTCATTTGAAAACGTTATCAATTTCAAATTTCAATTCTGCTGAATTATAACCTTCAGAAACGACTTTTACCCCGATTTTTTTATATTTCCGTCGAACATCTCCCAGTCCGTACCCGTTTCCTGAAATATCTAAAAGGAAGTTTATACCTCTCTATTCGAAATTGGTACCATGAAATCCGTCTCGGTGACTGAGTCGGGTAAGCGCGATCGTATCGTAGGGAAGGCCAACGGTTCGATGTTTCACTGTTTCAATACCGAGCGTGCCGTCCCGCAAGGCATTTCGCAGCTGTAACACAGTGCCAAACAGTCAAAAGTCCGCTTGTTGGGTATAAACCCCCCCGGTAGGTTCACGGAGAGGCCATAGCAAATAGTTTAAAAATCTGTTGAAAAAAAGAAAAAAAAATCGAATCGTTCCACATATTAAAACACGTCGATGGAGCAGGAATTTTTTCAAAGACTAATGAAGTTATTTAAATAAATTGTGTTATTGTTAGGGAGGGCTGTTCAAAACCGGATTCTAGATTCTAGTTCTAGATTAGAATTTAATTTGAACGTTACCTCGAATTGAACACAATTTCTATTTGTAACATTATTTTTAAAAAATTAGTTAGAAAATATAAATTTTCATAAATTCGATTGCTTATTATCGAAATATCAAACTTCACATGTCCATTTTGAATTATAGTTATGTCTCATATTTATCGAAATTTAATTTTGTGAATATAATTCATCATTTTTATCCTTTTATCCAGGGGCGTTTCAGCAATGATAAGTCGAGCGACATCGGCGATCGAAAGTCGATATACATCACCTTGGTCCGGCAGGAATACTAAAGTCGTAAACGAAGAAAATTCATTAGAAGAAGAGAAGAATGAAAAGCGAAACAAGATCCTAGAAGCTGACGAGGAGGCAAATGTTAACAAGGTGCCGTCAGCAACACAAACTCGGTCCAAAGATATGGCTGCAATGCTACGAAACGCCAGCATGAAATACGAACAAAAACCTGACACGAAATCCTCAAATAGGGATTCTACTTACGACAAAAATTCGATGACGCATTTGCTTAAAAAAGAAGACACAAAAAGTACTTCCAACGCGGAAATGAGCGACACTCCACATTCTGTAACAAAATCAGAGGAAGAAAGTTACAAAATAGAAGAAAAGAATTTTGAAGCTACGAGTCCAGTTATTCATTGCAATAAAAATGTTACTAAGTATAAAAGACGATCGTTTAAAAAACACTCTTCAAATCTGTCCCTTATACATAGAAATAACGCCAGCAGACTTAATCGCGAAAAGCGTGCTACGATTTTACTAAAAAGCATTCTCATTTGTTTTATTACTTTGTGGCTGCCCTACAACGTCATAGTCGTACTGGGCGCAGTTTGTGGTAAAAATTGCGACATCGCTGACGTCATGTGGATTTTAAGTTATTGGCTTTGTTATTTGAATAGTACTGTGAATCCATTTTGTTACGGTTATTGTAATGAAAACTTCCAGAGAACTTTCAAAGCTCTTCTTACCACTAAGTGGTGGACAAAGAAGGGTCGTAGAAAAATGAGATGCCAGTTGAGTGGCAGAAATAGTTTTAGAACTGTGTAAACTGTAAATAGTGTAACTATGTTACTTATTTCTTCATATTTTTCTTTCTAATAAAATGACGTGTTGTTGTCACCTGGTATTGCTTATAGTTTTTAATGTCCCATTAATATTTCTCAGGACGAGTGAATTCAGTACAAGCCCCACTGCCACCGACAAACAAAATTTTTAGATTTCAATAGATATGGATCAGGTTAAGTGATTATAGCTTTATGATGGGGTTAGTCCTTTCCTATATATAGTGAACGACCTAAAGCTTTGTTACGAAATGACGATGTTACAATTAGTTGAATTCGAACTGTTCTATTCTTGCATGAATATATTGTTGTCACAGCAATGTACATGACATCGCTGTCTTTCATGTTTTCGATGCGATTAATTCAAAGTTTGCTGCTTTGCTTGTTTCAACTCTACGTCAGCGGATTTCTGGTGTGGTATTATAATAATTTAGTGTAGATGTTGATTGCTTTCTCGCGCATTCGACTCCGATTGCTTTCATCTTTTAAAAATACGAACTCTTTTTTTGAACAAAGATTCAGTATATACTCAGAAGTTCACACACGTTTCACCTCTATTGCTTCAATTAAATCGAGCACGTTAAACCAAGTTGGTCAGCGTCAATCTAATACAATTTAATATTAGAGTCCAAGTTACAAAAAAATCTGGGGATTTTGGCTTACAAGCCATGTCTTCAATTCAAATTTACTCGCACTTATCATGCAGCCATATCGACTATTTTCGTAGCTACGAAGTAACACATTTCAAACTATTCTCTTGTATTAATCAGACGACAATTTCCCACAAAAATCTGACCTTTTAATAGTTGTTGCGTAAACTAAATTTCCCTTTGAATAACTGGTGGGGTCGATTTACTTCTTGCTGTGGAAAGATCAGTGCCCGTCAGGAACAAAACCTTGACTTATCTCTATATAGAATTTGAATTGGAGGATGAAGGAAATATACAGAAAGGGTAGCGTTGCATGAACTTCTCTAGTTACATCAATTGCAAAAATGAATGTCTGTGAAACTTGTCTCACTGTGGATGCCAAGTAGGGTTAGGCAAAACCGAATCATTTGGAATTGATTGAATTTGATTCAAATACTTTTTCGAATCGGATCGAATCACGAATTCGATGTAAATAACAAATATCCCATTTTTACAATCATAACTTGTCGTCATTGTGAAATCTATACTTTATAGTGCATAACCAATTCACACTCCATGTCTGAAGGCAACAATTTTCATATTTTAACCGCAAATATAATTGATTTTGGTCTGAAATTGACCAAAATCGATTGCATTTTGTTATTAAAAATGAAAATTCTGATGAACGATTCAAGATTGATTCGAATATACTGCGCTTCGAATCGTTTCGAATTACCGAATAGAATTGCCCAGCCCTAATGCCAAGTATTCTAGTTGAATAGTTGATGAAAGGAAGATCTTTTTTCACGAATGATCGCAAAGAAGCAAATAGAATCTCCTGAATTCAATGATGTTTTCAGGTGACACGGCTCAACATTGGTTTCAAAGAATCAGTTATGATGTCATAATATATAAGTATTTTTATGGATTGATAATTTCGAAAAATCCAATTCAAAGACATTGAAAATTAAATATCATTTGTCGAAAACTGATGATATAAATTGAATGTTTTATTCCGTTTTTTTTTTTTAAATTTGATCAAGTTATCAACTTTTGTTCAACTCAATTCATTCAACCAAAGAGCTCAAACTATACTACTACTCAACATCAAAATGCATACCAGTAGAGTTTTAAAGATGGGAAGTTATGGAAATCAATTTTATGATTTTTTTTATATCCTTGGGTTTTTAAGTATTGTGACGTCACAATAATCTTGATATAGTTTCGTTTAGGTCTGAGATAAAACTATAAATTGCGTAATTTGAACGGGCGCGGCTTGATAGTCAATTTTTGATAGGATATTTACCTGGTTGATAGCTTCTGAAAGAAAAATAATAAAAGAGTCGATATGAACGCTCCAATGCCATCTGGAGCAAGGAAAGGCAAGAAAAAGCGCGCCTCGAGGCCAAAGAAAAGAAGAAATAAACCTAAATACAGAGATATGATAATGAAGGCCATCAAAGCTCTCAAAGAACCAAAGGGATGCAGACCACAGGCAATCGCCAGATATATCGAGCATAAGCATAAGATCAGGAACGATTTCGTTATCAAACACGTGATCAACTGGCTGGTCAGCAAACGTGTTTTATCGAGACATAAAGGACGAGTTAAAATAACAGGGAAGAAATTGAAGCTAGGAAAAAGTGTTGCTCAAAAGAAAAGCCGAGGAGGAAAGAAAAAAAAGCGTAGACGACGATAAATATTTTAATAAAACAAATAAATTATTACATTTCAATTGTTGCTTTGTCTGTTTGTTGGTTTTTATTTGGGTGTACTACAGGTGCTTCTATAGTGATAGATATAGCTTAGAAGCTAGTGCTATCGGGCGATGTCGCTTCATTCGTTTGATACAGATATTTTACAGACAGCGGTTTCAGGGATATCCACTCACTTTACTTCAAGAAAACTTGCTAACAAGAACAAGATGAAAATTGGTCGATATAAACTAAAAGAAAATCAAATAACGACTTATTTTGGTAATGAGCTACATAAAATTAAAAAAGCAGCAAAATCATTCATTATACGGCTAAACCAGTATACACCCAATATTATACAAAATATAGCAAATTTACTGTTAGTTTGCAGTAATTGTAACTATATTTCCAAAGTTCGAAACCGCTTTGTTGCTGAGATTTATGTAACGTATGTATGGCCCGTTCCATCAACATCCCATGATAGCCCAAAAAGTTGATTTTGTGCCTTTATTTCAATAGCATAAAGTAAAATTACTGTAAACGAACGGGGATCTCACTGCTTTTTTGTCAGTCACCGAGGTGATTAGCAGTATCTGCCCCGGGCCAACGCCAAGTGGGAAACAATCCACACAGTCCTCTGAACAACTGGATATTATCATGCTAGAGTGCACTTAGTGATATATATTACTACCTTTCCTTTTGTCACCTCATCTAGGAGGCACCAAATGCGTTGATGTGTGATCACCAGTGACTCATACTTAACAAAACATGTTTTGATCAAAATTTTCTGATTGAGATACCCCCAGTGAAATATATTGGTTCTGGTTTTACTTACAAACAATCTGATACCAATATTGTCCGCCAAACCCTATCGCTTTTTGTCTTAAGGAAATTTGTCAACTGCTAATGTGATGTTAAAACATGTTAAAGTGCATTACGGCTCATCGTGCTAGAGTCACCCAATTACTGAAATTTGATTTTGTCCAGCATGCACCACAGATGGACCGCGTCTCATCGACGTGATCCATCAGTGACACATGTTTAACAAAAGATGCTTTGGACAGTTTTTTTTGTCGATTGGGCAGGTCTAACGGTTGACAGCACAGTATATTTGCAAAGCAATATAATTTTGCATTTCGCAATCGATTTAAAATTCCTAGATTTGAAATTGCGTCAAACAGTCCGAAATCTACTTCTACTATAGCATTGTAACATTCGATACTTTGATTATAAAATTTTCGTCCTCTTAGAAATATATTACTGGCTTCGAGAATTTTTATTTTCAAACAGTGTCTATTTTTCGAATACTAGATGAATAAGGGAGAGTTTGCAGTATACAAAAACCATATCCTAAAAACAGAGAGGAGATAGAAATAAATATATCATCAAAAATGATATAATGCAACACTTATTATCGCTTTTATACACGACGTCGGAACTAAAGTATGAAGGCAACTTTGGCACAAATACATATTTAATTCATATAAATATCGCACCGGAGTTTAGTTTTACCGCAGAACGTTTTTAAATTCCTCAAATAAATTCGAAATATTATATAATATATATAATATATTAATATAGAAATAATTTAATTAATAGGCAAATATTTTTTGTCCCTTATCATCGCTATTTAATTTATTAAAATAAACAATTCAATCTAATATTGATGACTGAAATTATTGAATTCAATTTTTCAGTTTCGCGAGGGCCTCAAGACCTGATCCTGCTAGAGCAGCAGGCTGCCCTGAAGTAGGCAACGCCCAGATGCAGTGGTTCTTAACCTAATAATCGCTTGCGTACCGAGAGTATTCATGTCCGAAAAGTCCAATTAACTATGATTTCGAGGAGTTTAAAAAAAAATGAAAATGTCCTGTAACAGGCTCTCCGGTGCCTCCTGGTTTCCCACTTATCAAAACTGAACGTCCTCTTCTGTCTGTCCCCGGTTACGGTTCCACCCGAATGAAAATCGACCCGAGGCGACTTTCGTAAACTTACTGGAATATGATACATGTATTTTTCACACATTCTTGACTGCGCAGTTAGGCTCGGCAATTCTATGTAGGGTGACGAGTTTACCTAGTATACTTAGTTTACAAAGGATTATGTTTAAAGTACTTTTACCTGATTTAATAAATACCTAATTTGCCGGGTTTAACTGTTGACCGTGTTTCATGTTCGAGGTTTTAACTGGTAAATTTACTGGTTAAAATAGGTAAATTTACTTATTTTACAACTAGGTACATGGTTTAAACACTAGGTAAATCATATTTTCCTCATGGAAAAGCCTTTGAAATCGATTGTTTGGTGGGTTCAATCTCTGAACCTATTCAAAACGTCTTAAACGCAGCCAGACAATGATTACTATTTAACGGTATGGTGCTTGATATAATATAGCATTGTATGGTACATATAATTGGTAACAAACATTCTTCAAGCTTACTGTCAAAATGACGAAAGGTCGCCTCGCTCTGTAACCTCCATAAATATTATAATAACACATTATAGATCTCGTTCTTTCCTACCAACTATTTAACGGATCCGCTCGGCCCCAGTCAGAAAATTTTTGTAAATACAGCTTTTGTTGAGTATGAGTCACTGATTGATCGCACCGCTAAATTTCGATTCATCTGTGAACCATACTTGACAAAATAAAATTTCTGATTGAGTTCCACAGTGTCCCGAAACAATTTATGCGGGAATTTCCGGTCCAAGGAATCCATTGCCGTAATTTGATCCGCATATCTTCACAACTTCTTGTAAACTTATTCTATGAATGAAAAATATTAAATTCCCATTCCCACACTTATGTATCTCCTTGCGCTTTAGTGGCCACTTACAAATCTTGCTCTGAGTGTGGCTAGACATACATTATGACAACAGCATTGTTTACATTCCAGTGATTACACGATTCTCCGATGAGTACTTTACCACGGGTCATTATTTTCCTTGCTCCATTCTGTTCTTAGTTTTTTTAGTTTGTCCGTACCGGACATGCCTAATCATGTTACTGCAGTGGTCTATTTCGATGCTTGTTTGTAAGGCGGTATTAAGTTGCATTGGTACTGGTGTTGGTATTAATTCCAGTTTTTGTCAATAAATTATGATATTGACCACCAGTTGAGTAATGATTATAACCGAGCGAGTAGAAAATACAAAGTATGTTCGGTGGTCTTTTGAAGTAAAGTACAGTCATTTTTGTTACGAGAATTGTCCTTTGCTATTCAATAATACATTTGTAGTGTCCTTGTATATTACATTTCATTGACAGGGTTTGTTTTTATTTTTTTATCGTGGCATAGGCAAGCTTGAACCGGTTTACTGCGAGCTTTACTGAAACTAATTAGGACGCAATTTCGTTATCGTTTGGAGCAAGATTTTTGGTGAAAACATTTTAGTATGATATTATTATTACAATGGTTATATTATAATGATGATTTAGTCTGGTAGTTAAGGATGTAGGAATATTTTTATATTTAGTTAGTTTGAATACTATGCAATATTAAGAATTATATTTCAGTATTTAAAAATAGTTCGTGTAGTAGTATTTTGATGTAATGCGTAAACTAACCCTAATTTTCATCATAAGTTAGCACAATATTGTACTTGGGGCATTTGGCAAGTATTTTGACACCGTTACATATCTTCCACACATTCTTATCACATGCCATTTAGACGTCAAGCATATTTTCATATTGAAGTTACATTGCATTGTTGGCCGAAATTGTGTCTCATACATATATTATAAGGTCATGATGCATACCTGTTTTATAATATTAGATGTCAGGCCACAGCGACAATACAGAAAAACGACACCCTATTGGTATTCCATTCAGTCGCCTATTACGAAACCGCAGAGATACGTTAGATTATTCCGAAGCCTTACCTACAGGTATAGCGTTTTAAGTCAGTTGCAAGTGTGCTGCGAAAGGTAATTTTTGAAAGTGTGGAAGAATTTTGCTGGGAAATTTTTTCAATAATGTTAAAATATTGGACGCGTTACCAAACAATAATGGACGATCGCACAGAGCAGGCTCGCTGCATGGGACTCGCTCAATATTAACAAATTATTTATCGTTCATAGGTATGATTTCAACTATTGACTACTTCTTCAATAACCGACTTTGCCTTCCCATAACGACCCATAGCTCTATGTATAAATTCGCTCAGTTATTATTGTCAACAAGCCGGCAATAGAACGATGACGGCGGAAACCCTACTGCTTATCAGTAAGGAGACAAAGAGACTGACTCTATAGGTTAGGTGTCCAGAAATTTTATAATTTATAGTCGATTTGAATATTTTACTGATGATTGGCAAAAGACTGATCGGCCGCTATTTGCTGGGGTCAGATCGATCGCCAAAGTTTTCAAAAGCCACTGGATGTAGCCAATGGATGCACACTTCCAGGCATCAGGAAATGCGCATTTATAAACAATTTTGCCAACATATGAAATGGTATCGGGGCCGGGAGATGTTTTGACAATTATTTAGCAATATTTTGGCAGTTTGGCAATTACTCTAGAGACAAGGAGCGGGGTTACCGACATTCTGTCCAATACAATGGGGGGTGCAGTTTGGAAAATCGGGAGAAGGAATATTATGGGTCGGATCAAGGTTACAGTCGCAAGAGAATATTTTAGCCAAAAACTCGGCCTTGTCTCTAGAGCAATGCAGTATTCCGGGACCATTCATAAGAAGTGGGATACTTGACTCACCTCCGTTTAAGATATTGTTTATTGTCTTTCAGAAATATTGCAATATTTCAGAATTATTATCTTGCAAGCTGCACACCTACTTTTGTAAAACTGAACTGGAATTAGGGGAAATGATAACAATAAAATTTGTTATATACGTCACACTCTAATTGTGATTGTTTACATGAAATGTGGATAGGGGATAGGAAGTCCCGACTCGTGTTGACAAAGTTGATATTGTTTTCATTTTACTACAGCGACAACTTAGCAGTTTATAAGAAACAGATAGGTTGTACAAATCGTTTACTTCATTCAAAAAGCCTCATTGACCACAAGTTATAATATAGGAAACTTATAGAATTCAAACAATACGATTAATAGTAGAAATAAACGAATAGCGGGCAGCAATCATCAAGGAAAAATAATAACGCTATAATAAAAAATACTGAACAAATTGGATATCATAACAGCGCTTGGCAATGTATTTAAATGAAGGTAACTACTAGTCAGAACAAAATTACATGCAGTTCTTGTAGGGTGCATATTCGCTTGTGAGATGTTTGATTAGTTAGATAGTTGGACATGACGGCCCACTGGTGGAACGAGGCGTGGGGCTAGTGTGTATTAGTGACATCTGTAATTGATGAAACAAGTTTCTCACACAAAAACGAAAGATACAAATAAAATGAGCAAATCCTCATACATTATGCAAATCGTGTTAAACAAAGAATTTCAGGCGATTACAGTTTGGTAATTCTGTCGAAATCAACTGGCATTTGACGATTGTTAGAATGTAGTACTAATGCCTTGGCAAAGTGATGTTTTTTATAAGTTATAGTGATCATTAAATATGAATTTGAGACGACAATCAACTAATAAAAATGTCGAACATTTCAGCCCAACTATATCTCTGGTGATCCGTAAATTTCTTTTTCGGATCTTAATGAAATATTTTTTTTCGTTGATCAATGACATCCTGTTATCTTGCCGATGTCCAGCATGGCAAGTCCATCGTAAATCGCATCAATAACATAAATAACACTGAATCTTTATCAATGGTTTAGCATCCACTCTTTTTCGAGATCCTTTTACCATATTCATAAGGTTAAAAAACTGGAAATAAATAAAAGTGAGCTCCATCAAATTCATGGAGCATAGGGGCCCATGATGTATAAACTTTCGGCATTACTTTAGAAGCCACTTTGAGAGTGAGCATATTCGATTGCGAAGATAAATTTGAAATCAACTGTACAATTTGGTTAGTGTTTTGATTGTCACCCTTATTTTATTTATAATGATGCCCGCTTCAGTCAGATTGGTTCTCATGCAAAAATGCTGTCCTTTTTAAAGACATAACCTGTGTATTATTGAAGGACCGTATTCAAAATAATCATCATCGGTGATTAAAGTTTGTGAAAATGAATCACTTGTGGCGTGAAGTGAACCTCCCAGCCACGCGCTGTCAGTTAAATTGTCACAGGATGAGACCCCCCATGACGTATTTTCTGTTTGCTGACCCGGTGTCTCATCGGCAAGTTTATTCATTAGCTGTTCCCTGAAGCCACGTAAAGAACAATTGCCACCAGCAAGTAAAATTGACTTTTCCATCACCTTGCTAATGTCGGGATCAACCCTGAAAATTGAATGCAATTTAGGATAGGATAGGATTTTATTTTTATCCTGCGGGAGAGGAAAGTTGAAAATACGGCTTAGCCATATGGCAAACCACGACCTCTCGTGCAGATACCAAGTAGTTCCAGGTCGGGGATGAGGGTTTTGGCCGTTTACAGACTTTTCTTGTGCATGGACGTGGTTGGTGGAGGAAGCCGTGCTTGGACCGAACAATTTGACATGAGTATCCCTCGAAGGACGTATATATAAATAAAAATAAAAGGTTTTTGCGGCGCTGGAAAATACTTAGTTTAAGGGTTCGGTTGTGCGTTCGTATAATACTTTTTTTCATATAGACGCTTGTTTGAGAAAATGATTACTTTACGATGATTGGTTTGGGGCGCTCGGAATTAGAACAGTTGCTTCTCATTATGAAAACAACCGACACTTGGCACCAGACTAGAGAAAGGGGGTGATTTAGGAAAGGAGGAAACAAATCCAGAGGGGAGGGGACTAAATTCAGTAAACCTTTTTCCAATAATAATCTGAAAACTGCAACCACAGTAAGGGTTAGGAAAGCAGCAACGTCTCTGTCTTATTGAGGAATATAAGCACCTCACCTGGGTAACTCAAAATATTTTCTTTAGTACAAAAAGTATAGCTTTGCGCATGTACACAATAAAGTGAAAGGACAGACTGGATGTCTGTATTTTACCACAAAAAAGACTACATTCGAACTGGTTATAAGGGAATAGCAGCATATGATTCTATTTCAAAGAATTTAATTGTAAAATTCAACTAGTGACCAATTTCTATAATATTAAAGGAAATTTTCGAAATATCGCAACACATTGAATCTCGAATCAGGCATGCAGATGAATCGATGGTAATCTCCAATAGAAAAGCAGCACCCCCCCCTCATAACTAGTGATGGCAACCTAGATTTTACTTACGGGGTTTATACAAAACAAGGTAAATTAGGTAAACGTTAAATCTCGGAAAAATGACGCGTTCGCGAAACCATGTAGAAGTATTTTGAAAATAAACTCGGGAAACTAAGTGCCCTATAGATATACTCGGTACTTTCACTTACATTGTAATTTGAGTCGGGTTTTGGCGTTTCATATCTTCATGATCATGAAGATAGTCTAATGTCGACCGAAATGAGTCAAGTGCTACAAGGATGATTCATCCGCAATGAAATATTTGTTTTGACAACCTTTTATGGTCAACATGATACATATGCGTTGCGCTACATATTTGACATATTAATATGGCTATTCATTGACATGTTCGTAAGGGTCATTTGAATATTATAGACGCGTTACGTTCAATTAGAGGTAATTAATGACTTGATTCATTGCGTCTTCGAACTGCAGTATGTTTATAGTTCTCATTCTCAAAAGCTATAACAAAATTAGGATGCTGTCTACCATAGTTACAGTATTGTATATAATTAATAATATTGTTCATCGTCTACTAAACCTTTTTATTGATTCTTTTATCAGCTGATCGACTCCCAACTCTTCTTTACCAATTAATTCAGGACTGAAAATAGGTTCAGTACATCTATGAAGTTCTTCACCCAATTGTAAGATTTCTCCGTCAGGAAGTTCGTATGGTATTTGTTTATTCCAATGCTTTTCTTCAAACGATTCGTCTACAATATATTTGGTGTTTGGTTAAGCGTATAATATTTTTGTGATTTTTGTGATTGAAAACCGGGACGCATCGGAATTAGCCGATCGTTAGGGAGAGAAACTCGACACGCATTTCAATATTGTATAAAACAACGTTAAAACGTTTATTGCCATATCAGGAAATGCGGAAAAGGCGAACGTATACAATCAATCTTTCGAGACCTGATTTTGACATAGCTTTTTTGAAGGAGGCCAATAGTAATTTTCTGTGCGATTTTTCAGCTCGATAACTGTAGCTCAATGACTTTATTGCATTTAAAGAATAGTAAAGCATAATGGAAGTGGAAGTGAAATTACCAGAACTTGCACGCTAATTGATGCGAAAATATGTATATTTTGCAATTTTGAAAACTAAAATAACAAAGCGAGGCAAATGTTGCAAAATTCCATCACTAATCTGTAGTTATATCCGAAGTTCATTACCAAAATTAATATCCAGTATAAACTCACATGGTAAAACCTGTGCGTATTTGTATTTGATTTTTTCCAGGATCATTTGATCAGCGGCGGAAATAAAATTGACTCCACGATTTTCCAATATTAATCTACAAAGGTAATCAGTCACGTGTCTTCCTCCAACTTTCATCTAGGTATTTTAAGAATCCGTTAGAATTACTTTCAAACTATATGACAGTTTTATCTCGTTAGTACTAGTGCAACAACTATTTCTATAGAATGCACTTGCTACACATTGATCGACGAGAACGTTGTGACGCTAACTTTTACACCAAAACTTTACTATAGTCCATTTCTATTCCATGTCGTTATCGCAAAATATGTTTCTGCTGGCAGCGAAAAACTACATCCGTCAAGAAACACAGCGAGAATTTAACGTCACTTTTAAAAATATGATATATAACTTATTTCGGATTTATATTATCAAGGCGGGCCAAATTCAGTGTTGCGTTTTGGAAGGTATGTATAAAAAGCGCGACACGGATTCAAGGAAATTTTCCAGATTTATTAACATAAATAAATGGACCGCGATTGAGCGAAATATACGCCTACAATATTACTTTTCTTACCCTTTGTATGGCGTGATCTATAGCATATCCATAATATACAGGCACTACTTCAGTGTATCCGTGGCCACTGCTAACGACCAAACAAATATCTTTTCCAGATGATATTGAACTCAGAACTGACTGTTTTTTCAACTGCATCATTCGACAATGTAGTGATTCCATGATGATCTAAATAGCGACATACTTTTTGATCGATGACCGAAAGAAGGGATAAACGTTATTATGTTATGATTTCAAGGCAACAACAAAGTATATGAGATCAGAAAATCAATTAAATATATTACGTATTCGAACGAATACTGTACTGATACAGGAAGCCTTTTTAAAAAAGAAGAAAGACGAGGCTTGTGTGATCGGGTCCTAAAAGCAGACCTGTGTAGACTGTGTACGAAGTGAAATAAAATTAATGCTTCTGCCTTGCAGTTAACTTTTAAGCTACAAATCTGTTTAACGACAATAAAAAAAATACTCTTAAGCAAAATTTTCTGTACATAACCCTCTCAACTCAATATCATTCCTGATACACGGCAAGATGGTCGATAGGAAGGGTAGCCAGGAGATATATTCTTCTTGAAAATATGTTCCAAAAACGAATCGTGAAAATCGCACTCACAAAAAACGTCGTAACAGCAATATAAAATTTTTATTGTCAACATTTGCGAAGCGTAAAATATGTGTGAAGGTTTGAATTGGCAGCAATGTCGTTTATAAAGCTCGGAAACATCAAGAATAATATTCACTAAAGTAATCGTGGCAAACCCTTCGCAGTACATATATATTATCACATACATCCCCATATTTTTGCCTAATTTCGTGTCTGAAAACTTCCTAAATCGCCAGTATAAGAGTATTTGTTTACAATCACTCATTTAAGCGGATCACCCTGAGATAGACGAATAGTGTTAGCGTTGTTTGATGGAAGGGCAAAAACCTGCCGTAATGACCGAGTTTCTGGAGTTATTATCAAGTTATTTATCCCTGGTGACCGAGATGTAAGTCGAAGTCATCAACTTGCGATGTAAGGTCCAAGATCGCGAGTTCGAAGGGTCAGAAAATTTTGTAAAGCTTGAAAATTTTAGAACGATCAAAACTGGACCAGTTTTCAGACCTGCTATGGGATATCGCGCCCACGTTTTTTTTTCATTGAAGGACGCACTTGCTGCACCCATCTCTTTGCTGATCAATATCATAGCCAGTGTTATCGCAGATTTGATGTTTGTATACCGGCGTTTTTTTAAGTAATAACTCGAGAACTTCCTAAGAAGATGCTAGAAAGTACTAGAAACCTTGTCCTGACAATACAAACCTCGACTTTTCTTTCTCTTTGTCGCGTGTTTATAGTTGAAGGTTCAGTGATTAAAATAGGATGATCTTTTGCGTCAATTTCTAATAATTTTGAAATCGTGTAGTCCATGACCTTCTCAAAATCTTTCCAATCTGTGACGTCACCATCTGAACAAGAAGGACATTTGACTCAGTCTAATTATGTTTAGAATGTTTATGTAAATAGCAACTCACTCAGACATATGCTTTGGATTGGATTTTCAGACTTTGGTAATTTTCCAAGAGGCAACAAACTATAATAGATATTTCCTACAACTTTGAAGTCAATTTCGATTGATTGAATTTGACATTCGAACATCTTATCGGGTAATGATCAGCTAAATATAACAAAAATGTTTCAAGTATACTCTAAAAATGCTTTGATGATGAAAAAAATTAAATTACATATTTTGATAATTATACCGTGTACCTAGTACCAAGAATATTTTAAATATTCATAACAAAACGAAACAACGGTAGCCTACTCACCTTGAATTGGATGTCTTCTGGTTATCATAGTGTGTTTTGATAAAGCTTCGACTCCAAAAAAAGTATCATCAAGTTTACTCTGAAAACCCTCGCCCAAATGTGCTCCCCAGTTTCCTATAACAGTTCTGAATGTGTGGGATGGAATGTAGTCTCCAGCAAAACCTGCTTTTATTTCATAAGATCCGACGTCAATCACGACAGGTTGACCTTCGCATTTTATAACCTTGTTCAGTGACAGATTCACGGGAACATTAGGTGATAATGAAGGAACTTTCATAGTTTTATCAGTCGTCAAAGAAAATTCCCCTTCTTTACTGATAGTTTGATCATTGTTCTCATCCTCTTCTGATGAAATATCCTCAAATTCGATATCCTCATTCAAATCATCGATCAATCGATTTCTCCACGCTGAAAGAGATAAGAAAGGTGTCGTATTAGCGCATTTGTTTCGTCCGGAAGGGGGGTGACTCGATGCTAAATCGAGCCACCGTGTTTGTCATTCAGTAAGGCAATTTCCAGGAAGCTGAAATAGCACAAGTATCATAGATGATAATATATATATTCATTATTTTGATAGCAAATTGCACCCTATGTGAGGTCGGGGTAAGTAAAATTATGTTGACACAACAGTAAACCTAAAAATACAAAATACCCGACACCAAAAATTGGTTTTAGTGTTTCATTGTAATATCATTCAAAATCGTCTCATGAACAAAACAAACATTTTGTCAGCGCAAGACTAACTAAATATTTGCATCATTAAAATCATATTTCGTAAATATATCTGCCCTGAGGGTTATGTCAAGACTCACAAAGCATAAAGCAGTGTATAGAAGGTGTGTTAAAAGCTATTTGCTAAATTTCGCATTTGTGGTACAATACCAAATTCTTTAGCAGAATTTACTGAGCATAGTATCTTAAACTTTCTAGGTTGCATATCTATCTATACCAATCACCATATCCGAAAAGAAATACGAAAAAGAGCATTCTGACTAAATGTTACTTACTCGAGCCGTCAGTGGTTACTTCATTTTCATCATAATCAATTGTTTCAAAAGAAGAAATATTTTGCGTCTCTCCTGTGTTTTGATCTGAAGCGACATCCTGTGAAAAAGACTTTTCAATCTCTTCCATGACCATCTCAGTCAGTCCTTTTTCATTCGCCCCGAGAGTAAAATTTGATATACCGCTAATTTGGCGATCAAACGGTACATCTTGGAGTAATTTTGGCTGTTCCTGGACGATTTCGCTTTTAGAGGTAGTAGATTCGAAATGCTCAGAATCATCTTCTTCGTTCTTAGAGTAACCCAAATTGTCAGCTCCATTTTGATAGGCATCTAAAAATTTCCATAAAGTCAAAGCACCAACTATAACCACGACTGCTATTCCCGATATCGAAAACAAATCCGCACTATTCCAATCCATGGTGAAAATACAGACTGACTGTGGTAGCGAAACTAAATAATATTCTCGAAAAGGTTGACTGCCTCAGGCTTCAGCAGCGGATATAACCGTGAAGAACATACGGTTTATTGTGGTTTGTGACGTTTTGTTGTTCAAATTTACACTGTTCAAATTATGCGGCAAAACCGGGTGAAATGACTAAGATTTTCCTGTATTGACTCTCTCGAGGGAAGGCGACCTAATATTAAGCAAGTATGAATCAATGCATGAAACGCGTTCAGGCGAGTTCAGCCAGATATGGGTCATGCATGTCAGCTGTGAAATGTTGGAAATGATAAGATAATTGTTGAATTAACCAATTTTACAATACAATACGTAATCGGATTTTCACAATGACAGAGTTTTAGGTTACTTGCGTTCACAATGTATCGACAAAAAGTAAAAATTTTAATTAAGGAGAAAAAATTCCACGATAAAGTACTTCTGAAACAGCTGATGCGTCAGACCATGACATACTTACCTAAAGAGTTAGTATGAGTTACAGATTGTGCATAATCACTCTCATCTGTTGTGTAGGCGGTGTTGTCTTTTCCGTTCGTGTATATTCCTGCAACATAACAGAGGGCAGATACATATGAGTGTTACATTCATTATTTGCGCAATACAAAAACAAAACGCCAAATTAAAACCAACACATTGAATTGAGGATTAGGATCAGAAAGGAGTGTGATTGCTTCTAAGGGAAGCGCCCTCGCCCAAGAATGACAAAGATCAAATTTTTTATATAAAAATTGACTAACTTCCTTAAGCTCTATTTTCATGAAATGTGGCGAAAAATAGACATTAATTTTCCGGGTATGTGTCAAAACATTTCCACTGAAATATGTAAGTTAAACTTTTAATATGACTTTGTTTCTTATAACCCCATACGAATCGCAATCACAAACGACTGTCAATGAAATAATTCTTTCTCAAACAAATTTTAATCGAACACTATCAATTAAACTCCATGCATGATCATGCTCCTTTAGATAACTCAAATGAACTTTGTGAAATAGAAAAGTCACCAGTCTTTGTCCAAACTAAATCAAAGTTTTCAGATTATAATAATTCTTCTTACTCACTTTTGATATTCCCATGACTGTTTTCAGTCTGTGCCAATACCGAATGAACACTCCCAGTGGCGCTTATCTTTGATATTTTCGTGATTTGAACTAAAAGTTTAACAAACAAAAAACAAATAAAAATAGCGGGCAACAAGTTAAATATGGGGAATAGGCAGAAGCAGGCTCTACTCTTCGTAATGATTTGTTCATTATATATTTATTCCCATATCATTCAACTGCACGCATCCTTCATTGTATCCGGCGCAATTAGGGCTGGGCAAAACCGAATCATTGGAAATTTGAATCTGATTCAAATAATTTTTTCGAAACTGATCGAATCACTCATTCCATGTAAATAAGAAATATCGCATTTTTACTATTACTACTTGTCTCTGTCATGGTCATCAAGAAATTGATAGTTTATAGTGTTTTTTCAATTCACGCTACAGTGTCTAAGAGAGCAATTTTCATATTTTATCGGCAGAATTATATCAATTTTGGTCAAATTTGACCATAATCGATGGTATTTTATCGTTAAAAAAAAAAATTCTAGTTTACTTAGCAAGTTTTTGTTCGTATGAACAATTCATGATTGGTTCGAATAAATTGTGCTTCGAATAGATTCGAATCACCGAATCAAATTACCCAGCCCTAGGCGCAATGCAGATGACGAATGAATAAGGATCTGATTGAACCCGTATACCGATTGAACCTAGAGAATGAGATTTTATCTGGCGAGCAATATGTAAATTTTGCGACTTGGACTATTCAAGTAAATTTACATATATTTGTACAGTTATTATCGTTAGTGATTTTCGACAATAGTTTAAAAAGCGAATGTCTTGTCACTTCTGCAAACGTTAGAGCTCAATATCACTTCTTAAGATGAATCGGTTCCACCAGCACAGCATGAATATGAAGATCACCCTGCGCTAAAGAAGCTGCCATACGACACGACAATGATGAGCCAAACAAAAGGGAAGGATTGGCGAAGTAATTCGAAAAGCAATCGGGGCACAAACCACCTCATGCCAGCATAGTGTCCAACAGTCTTTTCACACATAGTTACACTAGATAAGTTGTGAGCATGACAACTAGCGGTATGTATTACAAAGCGTGTAACAATTTATTAATCTACTCATATTTTTGGGCAAACGGAAATCACACGCGTGTTTAATAAAATAAAAATCGGTGTTGTTATGTTGAGAAATCACTCAAATTTTGTTAGATTACCTCAACAAATTTTTAATTCGTGAAAGTTACACATATACATGCCAGAAAATAACGAGGAAAAAGATTTTGGGCGTCGTCAGAATTTATTGAATCAACACCTGCAATAGTTAAATATTGTTGAATTTTGTTTTATTGATTATAATTTGACCTTAAACAAACCTTCGTCAGTCGATGAATTGTCATCAGATCCACAAAAACAACAATTTCGACTCAAAAATCGCTTTAGTCCGAAGCAATCCATTACATCATAAAATATATTTCTTGCAATTAATGCGATGCTGAATTCAAACTACATCTCTATTGTGAACTAAGGACTCGATTATCAGAAAATGACATGACAAAGTACTAGAAAATGATGGCTACAAATGAAAACGCAAACACTGCAAGACCTACTAGTTAGGTCAATCGTCTTAGCTTCGAAACAATCTAACCGTAACGGCGGAAGGAATTTTTCCGATCCGTGTGATTTTTTACTAAAAAATACATCTTCACAGCCAGAGGCATAGCCATAGGCGCGTGTGAATGGGCGTCGATAAAATAAAACGTAATGAAATAAAAAGTCGGACGATTGAGGCGAAACGGTTACATCATTTCTATCGTTAGACGACTTAATGTAACGGAAATGGCATTCATACTTAATACTCTTCGCCAATCACCTATGAATTGACACCTACATTCCGTTCAAGTGATATGACACTGGAACACAAAATATTCCACTAGACTTTTGGTGGCGACGAAATACGATATCCCTACTCGTACGCGA
Source organism: Styela plicata (assembly GCA_963675895.2). Classification (NCBI taxonomy): domain Eukaryota; kingdom Metazoa; phylum Chordata; class Ascidiacea; order Stolidobranchia; family Styelidae; genus Styela; species Styela plicata. Next base: position 732,756 of record OZ023138.1, read on the forward strand.
GGTATTTATTCGATCATAAACCATAAACTCATGCATCAGTTTGAGAACACACTTTTAAATACATAACAAAAAACTGTGAAACTCGACATATGTCGAGTTTGGATCAACAGAGGCTCCGCTGCGGGAATATATATCTTATGAAATGCTAGGTTCTAGTTCAGGGATTTAGTGGTTGGCATGGAGATCAAAGCCCATTTTCTATAAAAAATATAATTGAAAGTTAATTTGAACAGTTTGTGCAAATATTTAATTTAAACCGTGCTATTGATACTATTCTTATGGATGCCCCAAGTTCGTTTGTCAAGTAATACGACGCTAAGAAGTGTTCACCGTGAAATCTTCAAACTATTTATTAATATACATTCGAGTTAAAATTAAACATACCAAATAATTCTGTACAGATTAGTGTAAATCGCAAGTTAGGTATCGGTTGGAAATTAAATAAACTAACAGATATATTTCGTCTCGGATTGGGTCAAAAGCTATTAGTCAAAACAGGGCAAGCTTGAGCACCCAAAAAGTTGGGTTACGTCCTATGATCTTTGCAAAATTTATGCGCTAACGAATATTGGATTACCGGAACTTATGCGAGAGTCTACAAATCTGAAAAAAACTTATTCAAATGAATCACTATATTTTCAGATCATGCATCCCTGATCATATCAGATTACCATAAAAAAATCCTGTACGGACGTGCAAAACTGTAGTAAGTAGCCTGTAAGCATAGCTCAAGTATTTGTAGAAATCTCTCATTTTTGTACAACAATAACAGATCCGCACATCGGATCAAATTGCTAGGATTACTGGGGAATTAGTTTCTTGTCATTCATTAAGCTCAAAGTATTTCAACAAGCTCTGACATCATATGCGAGATCAAAAAATTGCTAGGATTAAAATATATAACTCCAGTGCAAAATTTATAGTACTATGTTCGTAATTCATTAAGCTCAAATGTTTTCAGTATTTGGCTCAATTTCAACCCAAATAAAGCTTTATGTGCTGGGGATGTTCGTCACCAGATAAAAATAAAAAAAAACGCGCCTTTTAAGTTCCAAGTAATTTTCCTTTCTTTTAAAAAATAATTTCGCGGTTCGGGCGCGTGAAAAATAAAATTTTCGATTTTTTTTTGGTGCGAAAAGTCGTAAATCTCGGAAGAAAAACTCATACAAAGAGAACAAAGATTCGGGAGGGGGGCAAGTTCTTCTCGTCCTCGCCCTCTCCTGTTCCGCCACCAATGCCGAAAGTAACAAACGTCCTTTTTCACGCAGCTCAGCGTCCTTTTTCACACAGCTCCTATCATTGAATTGTTTATGATGACGTAACAAGGCGCATTTAATATCAGATTTCCAGGCTGCTTTATAAAAACACGTCGTCTTTTCAGTATTTTGATACAATTTTTGTGATTAAATTTTTGTTTGTAAATCCCTTGAATTGCTTAAGTTGATTTACAGCGATTTACTCATTAAGTTATTCATAGTTATCGTTATCCATGAATCGAGTCAGAAAATTACCATAATAGACTAAGTATAAAGGCCAATTCACACACATACCGACCATTCCGTCGTCGTTCATTCAGTTTCATAAACAAATAAAGAATGTTCACGCTGCCCCTGAACGTACTGTCAAATCGACCCAATCGCTCTTGTAAGCAATTTACTCGTGGACGTTTGCCGTTGGCAGTAGGAACGTGTTTTGTGATTGCAGAATTGCTTTGACAGTCGCCGCTTCCTTCATTGCGGTCCATTGCTTATATCACTGCAAAATGAATAGGTGTATCTGCAAATTATGTAATTGAGCATTTGGAGAAGCATTTGATATCATTTTTTGATTCTGCATCTTTTTTTGTCAAATGTGGTTGCTTCAGGACGAGTTTACTGTTAGTGAATAGTTTGAATTCGGTAAGTTTTTTATGTACCGGTACTGGTGTCAGCCTGGCAGATACGCTATCTCAGTTCAAACCATGGTTTCACTCAAATGAGAAAGATAAAGAATTTATCTGATTTATTCCTTCTCATATCCTATGCAAAGCTACCAAATCATTTGAGGTTTATAGTTATAGATACGATAATGTGTCCCGGAGCAAATATCATTGCATAGCAGATCAGTTTTGCTTGGATTTTTTCTATTTGGAGTGCAGCTTAGCTCTGCAATTCCTTGGTTAGCCAATTTCTTCTAGATTATTCCTATGCAACATCTTTCATGCTTCAAAATAGTCAAATTTCCACAATATATCCATAAATACAAGGAACAATCTATATCGATCTGCTTCGTGAAAAAGTATGATGTCAGAGAGTTCCACAGTCAGTAGTAGGCCTAAAGGATTTATTTTCTAAAAATTGGCATGACCCAAAAGCTATGCTATGAAAGTTATCAAAAATCACCAAGCTCAAAATTACTAATGTTGTTATTTTTGCGTCGTGTTCGACACGAGCTAGGTAGACTTGCTCTTCTGGAAATAGGGGATGCTTATCAGGGAATTTCTATTTGCGGCTGAAGTTTTCTTCCACCTTCCCATCAATCATCATCATTTTCCCACCAACTGCGCATTAGAAGATATTTACGTCTTCTGTAAGCTCCAAGATAGATTTTCCAATTTCCTGTGTGCAAAAACCGTCAAGCTGAGATATACCATTCCCCATGTGCAAAAAAAAAAAAACTTTTGGTAATATCTATAGTCCAGTGTTGGGAACGAGTCATTTCACTTCGAGTGCAAAGTCATGTCGAGCCATAAATTTACGAGTGACTAGTCGATTTCTAAATCTATTCAACAGTAATAACGTAACAATTTGCCAGTCCTCACTTTTTAAGTACCTACTAAGAATCATCATGTGATCACTACTGAGTAGACGAACACGGATTTCTTACCAGGGTACGGGCGCGAATTGTTTTCGTTAGTCACGCAGCGGCAGTCAACGTGTGATTTTTCAAACGTGATTTTTTACATACAGAACCATACAGGCTAAATTTTTATCAATCCCCGGGTCAAGTCGTGTGTGCACTTTGTTAAGTCGAATTCATTAGCTATCACGTCTCGAGTCGAGTCATTGAAAAGAGTAATTCTAGTGCGACTCGAGTCTGCCCAACACTGATCTAAACTTTATCGAAAATACATTCAACCAACGGTAAAACTTAAAATTTTTTATATGTTCATCTCATTTTGTACCCGATCTTCAGCAGTGTTCTTGGCACATGTAAAATCATTGTGGTAGCTTTGACAACAATGTTTTCTTAATTCCTTTTTTTTTTAAAACAATGTCTTATTCTTTTTGGCATCTTCACTGCAGTGATTGTATTTCATATAGATCAACACGTAAGATCCCCATGCAGTGAGTGTATTTTATGGATGTTGATATAGCTCGAATTAATCAGATCAGGACTTCTTGCACAGCGATGACCGGACTTCTTGTCATAATGAACGAATACACTACCAGTCTACCACACGTTGATCGCGGCCGAGCGTCAGTATCTAACCGGCAAATTTGTCAGTCGGTCGTTGACGGTGCGAACACAAAACGTGTGACGGTCGGAATGTCTGGTCGGTTGACTCGGTTGTTTTTTCAGATACATTTTCTAGCTTAAAATCTATTGTAGACTTGCTAAAATGTCTAGGGGTCAACGGTTTAGGATAAACATTCTTGTGCGAGTGTCGAGAGCCTTATTGTAAGGAAAGTATTAAATTTCTTTGTAACATTTTTGTTAAAACTTTTTTTTCAAAATGATTCATGCGTAATTTAAATGCATACTACAAATTGATATTTTATTTAATTTTTTAAGTAGTTCAAAATAGCAGCATATTTCGAAGTCGCTCAAAAAGTAAAATGGGGTACCTGCTAACACGCCCTTGCTGATAGCATTTGGATTTTCCGTCCACGAATACTATACGGACAAAAAGTGCGTTGCTAATTTTTTATGGTGGCAATTATAATATTGTTTTCTAGAACTTGATTGAAATTACGTTCAGGTCCGATAGGTCATGCTTTGCCTCTGCATCAGCAATACTTGATACCTGTGAAAACAGTATGTTTGTTCATTTCGAAACTAGGAAATATTCAAAGAATTTGCCAGAGAATTGCAGATTTTTAAGACCCCCCTAGTTGAAATCTTTTCATATTTTTTTAGCGTTTCAATTCTAATATCTCGAATTTTCACAAGAAAAAGGGCAAAAAAGTATCGCAGAGCAAATATCTCACAGCCTTCGCCGCGCAGAACCATTTTGCAGAGAAGAAACGAAACAAATTCTTGTCTGGATTTTTTACGTCTCTATTTCAAGCAATTGGGTGATTTGGCAAACCTGGATCATCGATCCCTAACGGCTTGAATGTTTACTAGTCTGGATAGGGATTTGCCCAAGGAAAAGTATTAAGCTTCAAAATAATAAATTCGGATTCGGTTTCTGTGTGCAGTGTCATACCAATATATTTCGTGCCAGTTTGCTTGTAGCAATGTTCGATATATAAATATTGCACTGGAAAAATATTTCATGCTGAAACATTGCTCCTGTGTGCGTTCCGCCTTTCGGATGTTAAACTGATTAAGCATGAATGATCGATATGTGTACTCAACAATATGCCTACGACTCATGCTTCTACCTTCGAGTCCTTATCACTTTCCTTCTTTTTTATTAAGGCTTTCGCTCTGAAGAGGAATGTCTTATTGCAATTCTACGTTTTATTATTATCATGCTATTTGGCTTTAGCATCGAAGCTTCATGATCTAGAGACCTAAAATCCTAGTCAAAAGGTCATGTAGATGGAAACTCTTCGTTTTATATTTTGTTTAGTTGAAACTGATCCGACATGAATGAAAATGACCCAATTGTAATGTAACGGCTCAACATTTCGTCTGTCGCATGCGTGGCTCATGCATGGGACAATTGATTCGATCATAGGATGTATAAAAATATGTTTTGAGACTACTTTGATGCAGTCTACCGAATTATAATTTCAAAACTCCACACCGTGTCTGTCCCATGTATGGCCCTTACATATATCACTGATTCGGTCAAAAAGCGAGTAAAGCTATGCTTTGAGACTGATTTGACACAGTTATTACATGTATGATCCGATGATAATTTCAACAATTCTCATCGTGCCTTCTCCATGCAAGGCCCATGCATATATCATTAAATCGATCATAAAGTGTATGAAGATCTGATTTGAGATAGTCCAGATATGAAGAATCTTATTGCAATTTCAAGACTTCACATTATGTTTGTTAATGTGTTATGGTTGCGAATGGATGGAAAGTTTCCGGGACTTTTGGAAAGGGCCCTGGAATATTGAAAATATTTTGAATTTTCGTATAATTGCTTTTTTAGATTTCAATCACCTTAAAAAGTATTTTAAATCATCTTTATTCCCCCCCTTATATAATTAAATCTCATAATTAGACAGCAAATGTAAGTTTCAAACTATGAATAGTTTATCAAACTTGGAAGTCCCAAATAACTTTATCGCAAGTAAGGCTGGCCAATTTGAATTGGTGATTTGAATCGACCTGGAGCATAAATTATTCGAATCAATTATGAATCTTTCATAGAAACAAAAACTTGCTAAATGAAGTGAATTTTAATTTTCAGCGACAGAATGCAATATTATTAGAATTCCAAATGATTCAGTTTTACCCAACTCTTATCATGGCATTGCAAGTCGGTATGCTCTAATCACAAGTTATGACAGGCAAATGACAATTCAACTCAAGTTGATATCAGTGATGCAAGCAATGAAGTCATTATCCACTCATCGGAGGATATGCAAACCCAATAGAGATTTTTATAAATATGCTTGTACCTTGAACAGTCTTGTAAATTTTTCCCAGAACTGTTTCGTTCTAATTTCTAACTTTGTGCTTTATTTATTGTTTATCAGTGATTACTGTATTTTAATATTCATAACTACTGTAGCCTACACGAAACAAATTGTTTCATTTCTTTTTCTCTACAAAATGGTATGCGCGCCGAAGGCGCTCGATAATTTTTGGCATCTTTCCTGTGAAATATCGACGGAGAATCGTGGAGACACGTGCTGCGAAAATAATTAAAAAGGAATTACGCCGATCAAAATAAAATTCGTTTGCAGAAGTATAGAACAAACGATATTTGCCGACATCGAGTGACAAAAAGGGACCTCGGCTATCAACGAAATCGCACGCTGCAGGACGTCGATGGCCGAGGCGAATAAGTTTGATTTATACAACGCTTGGACGATCAATTATGACATTCCACGAAACACGACAGAGTACAGAATTAAAGATCTCAAATGGTGTTGATTTATCGGTGATGATTGTCATAATGATTTAAACGTTGCTTAGTCATTTCATTCTTACACATAGGCTCATATTTCACAATTAAATTAATATATCCATATTACGTAATTTTATTTTTTCCGTCAAATGCCCAAGTGTTTCAAATTCATTGACAAAATTAGTTTTCTTTTTATTCATTTATTTATTTGTTCATTTATTAAGGCTCCACAGCCGAGAGTAAACAAGGAAAATGAAATAAAACATGCAAACGAATACATAACAAAAAATATTACAGATGTTACCAAAATCTGCATGTATATATTAAAAAGATGGTTGCCCAAACCCAGCCAATCTACACTAAAATTATCCCACAAATGACAGAACGAGGACGAATACTCACGGAAGAAATTGTTTTATCCACATTTTCCGAATATAATACGCAGTTTTTCGAGTACAGAATTATGTCTATGGGCACGACATTTTGCTTCCAATTATGACAGAATTTCATTGAGCCAAATTTTCAGTAGGGAATTTGCAATAAAAAGTATTTCTTTCGTGGCCCTGAACGGTATGCGTAAATCATTATATAAATAGGATAGAGTGTCAATTGTTCAAATACTGATATTTAATCACATATAAATAATTACTTGAATCAGAAAACCTGACTATTCGGATCAGAACACCCTACACATTTTTTGTTTTCATTTTAAAGAAGCCAATAGGGCTGTGTGAGAAATTTTACGAACGTACATCGCATACATTCCTTTTTATTATTCATCGTATCCGCTCTCGTTTTTGTTCTCTCAGACTTGTCGCGTCTGGTTTGTTCCTCGCGTTCGATTGGTCAGAATATTCATGGTGATCATTAATCACGCTATCAAGTATCAAGTGAATCTACTATGGTTTGAGTTGGTGATTTTCGTGAGCAAATCACCAGCGCGGCAATGCGAAAGATGCTCGCAGGATCGACCGTTTTTAATGCCAGTTGTTTTCTGACAGAAGAGTTTTAAAGCCTAATATATACTATGAATAAGCAGTTTGATGGAGGCAGAGTAACGCATAAAAGATCATCGAGTCCTTTACCGGATTACAATTCTAAAAAGGTAGGTAAGGCATATGTCGTGAGTTAAGTCTGAAAGTCATTATAGTGAATTTCGGACAGTTTTGTGATCGCTGACGAGAAAAGTTATCAGTTATTACGAGGAAAAATGGCTATGTTGAAGAGATTTCTGTACCAAAACAGCAAATTGACAGAAAACCCATTTTACGGTATTCGAGTTACGGGTACTTAGTCTATTCGCCGACCTATTTTAATAATGAAGTACCATTACCGGTAGCGTTTTACATTGGCCTATGTCTACATGTGGTAGACCAACTGCGTCTCATGAAGTTTGATTAGTACCGTACCATATTTTCGATTATCATAAAAGTTCCTATGTTGGAAGCCACTCATCCTAATTCGGGATACAATGCCACATGGCACTCCCTGAGTAGGATGACAATATTCTGCCAGTTTTAATTTCGAAGACATTCGGGAATATGGTACTGATACCAGTACCATGTACTAATGGTACCATGTACTAATGGTACCATGGTACTAAACTTCACCAGACTCGACCAACTTAACATGGACTCAAACCAATAACAATTTGAAAAATTAAGCATGCTTGCATGTCTTAAACTTCATTTTTGTTTTTCTCCACTATTCTGATTGCCCTGATTGTGATTTTTCAATTGTGTGTTGGGAATCTCACAGCCCCTAACAGAACAGATCAAAAAAAAATTGTAAACGTTAATTCATGCGTTAATTCATGCGTACAATATTTGCATATAATCCTAGGCGTAGGTTCGAGTCCCGAGTAATTATGGTCATATGCGAGAGACCTGCTGAACGCCTCGCCGGTGCATCAGTTACATGTTTTCTCAGAGTATATATTTCATTCCAGTGATGCTTTCTCAGTCCATTCTATAACAAGGAAATTCTTTTTGTACTAATATTCAGGTCATTACATGCAAACCTCTATTAGGCGTCTTTTGTTTAAAATGCAATTTACGCTGATAAAGAATTATCCCCAATCTTGTGATTCCTGCAAGGTTTATTTTGATAAGCTGTTTGAAGATGATATTGCAGTTTACGCAATAATTTGCTTTCATCGTTTGAATTTTTATATGACTCACATTTCTTAGTTTTAATTCTTTCCCATTTCCTCTTATAAATGAATAAAAAAAATGTTCTTCAACATGTTTTGATCCAGTTGTTCATATAAATAAAATGTGTGAATTCATTTCATTTGAATAACTGAAACTATTCTTTTTTTTTCTCTGGTTTTACAGATGTTCGGTATATTTCTTATTTTGACATTGAAGTTTTTTCAAACTATTCCACTCCACCCACAGTGAAAGTTCATTAGGTTTAATGACCAAGTGTGGTCTTTCCAATGTCTATTCATCAAAGAATTTGAAGTTTTATTACATGGTTGCTTGCGGTATTGCCATCGCCCTGGGATGGTACCACTCAGTTCAGTAGAGCTGGTACTACTACATCTTTTAGTAGCTCTCTGCTATTAGTTGGCCGTTGTTTTTTTTGCTACTGGGTACCCAAAGTGAATTTCAATAAAAATAAAAATTCCCTGGCGCGTCATAACTAGTGAATGGACAAAAAGCATTGAAATTAATATATTCTCAATTTTGTGATATTTCCAGGTCTCTGGGGAATTTTAGTCATAACAGCAGATTCTTTGCTGGATTTTGTCTTGATTATCTGATCTTACCCATTTTTTTCCAATGGCCATTGGTATTTTTGCTCACTTCTGATACAATCGCAAGCAAATCGAATCTATTGTAAAAGCAATAAGGTTGAAACAACTTCTCCATTCTCCAAACAAGATTGGTCTAGCATTAAGGTTGAAAACCTGGACACAACTTTCACATTTGACAAATATCAGTCTTTGTAATTTCCCGAAACTGGTACAAGAAATTCAGATCTTAAAAAAAATCTTTACCTCTACTTTTATATTTTCAGAAAGCAACCTTGAGTACTCTCTATGAACGATTTAATGGTGTCACTCCAGAAAATATAAGCGAGGTAAGAAGGATATAAGTTTTTATCAGATACTTCTGATGGGATAAATGAACTAACGTAATTGGTTATTGATTAATCGCTTTTGACTTAACATCTTTTTCTTATGTATTGAAAAATAATGTTTTCATGCTTACATTTCTGAAGTAAATGATGCATAATTTGGTCCAGGTACTACAGAGAGTGTTGGCAAAGCAAGTTGAACTTGCTGAGCAACTAGTTTTTAAAGATGCAGAATGTCAAAAATTGAAGAGAAAATTTGACGAAGTTGATCGGAATTGCAGGAGATGGCATGACTTTGCAGTTGGTCTACAAACGCGGGTGAGTACTCTCTATTCATCATCAGTTTTCAGAATACCCTTCTCAACTTCTCAAAAAAAAATCTCTTTTGAGGGCTGTTTGATAGAAAGTACCTGATTGGAACTATTGATATTGCTTTTATACAATTTACTAAATATTTATGTCAAAGTATTTATCAGAAATATCAATACAGTGAATTTCACGCTGCCAGGGAAACCTAAAAATCCACTTGATTCTCAAGACATTTTCTCTTCAGGTATCGATGAAATTGATAAGTTTGTTTGCTTTTATGTAGTAATTTTGCCATAATAACATGTTTTAAATTATTTTGAATGTTAGTAAATATTTGCGGGCTCTGTAAGTGACATATGCGAGAGATACACTCCCCACCACCCAATAGAACTCCAATAATGTTTTGAAATTATAGAATAAACAAGGAAATTTTCCGTGTAACTTATTCGCAACTTAATGACATGCCAAATTCATTTCTTTCACATGGTTGTATTGTTTCACCAAGACATATCACGATGTTGCTGACCAAGACGATACTAGTATTCTTATATTTATTCGGCAGTAAAAATTATATATTTTATCCATGAATGTGGACGTGATAAATTGACAACTTCAACTATTCCCCCACTGAATTTTCGCAGATCCGTTACTGAAACCATGCAAGGGATCATGAACTAAAGTAATCTGTATTTCATCCATAGTGGGTGTAAAATTACCTTGTGATAAATTCTTATGTTTAACTTATTTTGCGCACACTAAACATTCTACTACTTAGAATGATGTGAATAATTTGGGTGAGAAGTTTATTTTGATTTAGTGAGGCGCGATGGCCTAATGGTTAAACATGTTGGCATCGCAGGTTGAAGATCTCGGGTTCGAGCCCTGGCGAGTCCGGCTCGCTTATCCATGCCCACCACTCAACCCAGGGTGTAATAACTTGGGTAGGCTAAAAGATGATATCTTTCCAGTAACTGTAACCTTGTCCGTCTACAAGTGGCCGCTGTTACAGGGCCTTGGACAGGGTGATCCACTCTAAGAAGTGGCTATAAAAATAAAAAAAAAACTATTGAAAATAATTCATATTTAATTATCTGGTGCGATGTCTGTGAATGCAGTCAGTTGGCTTCTCATTATGAGAAATGGGACTTTGGTCATGACGTCCGTACCTTCATGAATCAGGGCCTTTAGTCTTCACACATATGTAGGTTGAACCAAATAATGACATATTTTTCAGTGCATTAAATATCATTTTGAAGTAAGTATCAGTAACTCTGGTATTATTATATAAATTGATTTTAGGTCAAGCGATTGGCCTTGATCTTACACAGGCAGCAGGACTCTGTGAAAACTCTTCAAAACAAAGAAATAATAGCAAAAATGGACACAGAGATGAAGCAACAAAAGGTGACATATTTACTTAGAATACTCTATGCATTTTAGACTTACACTAAACACTATTATGAAATATTTTTCCAGTCTCTGTAAAATATAAATGAACCTGGTATAAGAGCGTTAAGCCATTAAACTCACTTGTATATATTAAGCGGCTCTACTCTTGTATCTTACTATAATAAATATACAGGTGCAGAATAATTGAAGCGTAAGAGGTATCAAATTTATGACTAAAATTCCTATGATCTTATGTCTGGGGCAATAATATTGAATACCAGTACTTATAATCTGTGGTAACACATCGTTTGATCCTTGTATGTCTTGTAAATGTGACATTTAGTACTCTAAGCTATTTTTTGAGGTGTGTGAGTTGAAGACATAGGCTTAGATGACTTGTAGAAGAAAGTTTGGAATGAGAAATAATGCATTCTGGACAGTACAGTAACCGACACAATGCTACTCTGACTGTACTTTTTACAACTTCCTGAAATTCTAGTTTTAACAGATATACTTTTTATAATCTAACTCATACAAACTTTTTCTATCTAGACTTTCATCTGATATGTGGTAATCATAAGTTCCCCTAATTTTGCAAAGATAAACGTGCAAGATTTTCGATATACTGCACAAAATATTTGATTCCATGTGTTTTATTCTGGTCTCCATTCGCGAACAGCAGATTTTTCCTTCCTAGGCAATTCGATTGAACTTATTTTTGGTTTTGTACCTTTTTTATAGAAAATCTAAAATCAAATTGTGCCTGACTGCTATTAAACGTAACAATCTTTCAAAGTGATGCAAATCAAATTACTATTTCGAAGAAGTGGATGTTTTGGATCTTATAAAAATTGGTCGGGCTAAAATATTGCATGTTTTTATAGGTCATTTCAGATGTTTTGCAACCAGATCTATCAGCGCAACAGAAAGGTCAGTCGACATTACTTCGAACTTTTTTTGTTTTGTTATTCAAATATTTCATTTCGCAGTTTTACATTCAGACGATAAAGATAAACTTGATTTGAAGAATGATAAAATGTCAAATATAAAACAAGAAATACAAGCCAAATCTGAAGTGTCATCACCTGCTGTAGTCATCGATCTCACTGATGAGGAAACCGCACGTACCAATCCAACTAGTACCACAAATAATCCTTCATTTAAACACCTGCCAAGTATTACCAAACAAGCTATGGTATGTAATATTGTTTTCAATAAGGATATTTTTAAGCATGAAATATGAATATAACTCTCAATAAAATTATCATTTGTATTCTTAGACAGCGAAGCAAGCGGTCATGAATAGTGGAGGAATGGAAAATTCTTCAAACCCAGGTGATGCTTTGAACTGATAAAGGAATGATAAAAATTTACGTTTTGCATATTGTAATAATAATCATTTTTAATTCAGTGAATCGTGTTATTCACCATACTGCGAATACATGTTTAGTAAATAACAGCACGAAGCCTTTGACACCTGTGCAACCGATGAGATCAAGTCTTACGAATTCAAATTTTTGGTGAGTATGTCACAGCAACAACTGTCCTACCTTTTTGCAGATAACTTAACTTACTTTTTCTTCGTCAGTTCTCGAAATCACATCGTTTCTTCATCAACATCGTCAAAGCATCTGAAAACAGCTATTAACAGTGATCATGTAAGCAAAATCTAAACAGTTGTGAAATTAACGATTGATTATATGTGGCGGCTCGAATGGCTAATGAGAAACTTTAATTTGCAGATTACTTCAGTGAAGCAACAGCAGTTATTATTGCAAAAGAATGGAATTCATGCTCCAGTTATGGTATGATATACAATTTCCTTTCTTAAAAAACTGTATTGAGGTAAAATCAGAAGTGTGGAGTGGAAATGTGGAGCCTTGGAATCGCACCATCACAATCTTAATCATAACTTGAACTGTTATACGATATTACTGGCGTTTCATCTAATACTTGAAACACGTCATGAATAACCATAAGTACATGGGCAGGATCCAAAAAATGTTTTCAGCGCACAGACCATTGGAGCGAGATTCTAGCTGACAAACAAAGTAGATAAAAGTTAGAAGTAGGTCTGCATAGATAAACTCATTGTTCCATATTTTTTAACCAAGTCTCTCCGTTCCAGATTTTCAGTCTAAAATCAGCCAAAAAATTTTTTTTTTGGATCGCGAAAGAGTTCTTGCGTACAAGATTTTACCAGTGTTCTTTGTGTCTCAAATCATAGTCAAAAAGTCAATGAAGAATTACACCGCATACTCTTTGCAGTTGGTCCTTGCTCTTCAGATATGATTTCTTAAAATTGGATCTCTTGACTAAGCGAAGACTCCGCCAGCGATGTCATTCTCCATTCCATGTGGTTTTATTAAAAAAGTATTGCAATATATTAGGATTTGGAAGGTCTTCGTTAATGTTCGGTGATTTCACAAATTTTAGGTTCTCCCTTCAATAATTTTAAGACTGAACATCGTGTCTGTCCCATGCATGACCCATACGTATATCATTGAATAGATCAAAAGTGTGTAAAAATGCGCTTCGGTACTGACTTGACATAGTCCTAAAATGAATAATCGAAATACCATTTCAAGACTACACCTTGTTTGCCCCACTATGGTCCATACATATAGCATAGGTCTATCAAAAAGTGTGTAAATATATGATTTGACACTGATCTGACGTAGTCTTCACATAAATAATTCAATTGTAGTTTGAATACTCTATATGTATTGTCTGTCGCATGCATGGCCTATATCATGTATGTCCCATGTATGGCACATTCATATATCATCGGATAGATAAAAATGTAAAAAAATAGGCTTTGAAACGGGTTTGGCATAGTCCAATTCCAACACCCTAGATCATGCATGACCCATACATGTATCATTGGATAGATCAAAAATGTTTGCAATATGCTTTGGAACCGGTTTGACATAGTCCTGTCATAAATAATCCTTTGAAGACGATACATAATGGTTTTCCCATGCATGACCAAACATATATCATTGGATAGATCAAAAAGTGCAAATATATGCTTCGGAACTGGTCTGACAAAGCTTGTCGTAAATAATCTGTTTGCAATTTCAAGACTAATTGTGGTTGTCCCTTGCATAATCCATACATATATCATTGAATAATTAAAAAAGTGTGCATATATATGCTTTGAAACTGATTTGGCATAGTCCTGACGCCAACAGTTCAGTTGCAGTTTCAAGACCCTATATTTTGTCTGTCCCATTAATGACCCATACATATAACATTGGATAGATCAAAAAGTGTGAATATATGCTTTGGAGCTGGTTTCACATAGCCTGTTATAAATAATATATTTACAATTTCAAGACTCTGTTAATCGTGGCTGTTCCTTGCATGACTTTTACGTATATCATTGACTAATTCTAAAAGTGTACAAATATATGCTTTGAAACTGATTTTACGTAGTTCTGTCGTCTATAGTTCAGTCACAATTTCAAGACCCCATATTATGTTTGTCCCATGAATGACCCATGTATATATCATTGAATAATTCTAAAAGTGTACAAATATATGCTTTGTGACTGATTTTACATAGTCCTGTCGTCTATAGTTCAGTTGCAATTTCAAGACCCTATATTATGTCTGTCCCATGAATGACCCATGCATATATCATTGAATAATTCTAAAAGTGTACAAATATATGCTTTGAAACTGATTTTACATAGTCCTGACGTCAATAGTTCAATTGCACTTTCAAGACCCTGTATTATGTCTGTCCCATGAATGACCCATACATATATCATTGGATAGATCAAATAGTGCGAGTATATGCTTTGGAACTGGTTTGACATAGTTTTTATAAATAAACTAATTGCAATTCCAAGACTTTTAATCGTGGTTATCCCTTGCACATAACCCATAGATATATCATTGGATTGATCAAAAAGAGTGTAAGTATATGCCTTGAAACCAATTCGACTAATTCCTGACGGAAATAATCTAATTGCAGTACCAAGATTCCGCACCATGTCTGTCCCATGCAAATATCGTGGATTCAGTCATTGCATTGTCGATTTACACTTAAGAAAGATCAGGCGAGTAAACAAGACCTCAGATAAAGTTTAAAAACACTCACTGAGTACTCGCACTCGCTAGCCCTAAGCAAACAAATACAGGACGGATAATAACAACGGCAACATATAATAACAGTGCTAGAGGGAGGGTCCTATCCCGAGTACGGCGCAGGCTCTTAGCATTCACAATTCACATACTAAAAAATGTGAAAAACCTCTTGTGAGGATTATTGCTAGTAAATTAATTTTCTGGTGCATGAGGCATAAATAAACCGGGCATTGGAGACTCGTTTCATTGATGGCTCACTAACCAAGAAATATGGAAATAATGACAAACTTACAACTGGCTTTCGTGCTTTGTAAGGTATGGACTGGATCTCGGCAATATGATTCATCAGCGGCACATACAATGAAACATGAGTAATGGTAATACAAAGCGTGTATGTAAAAGTTGTGGGGTGAAACGAAAAAAAGGTAAAATGCAACTGTTACAAATCTCAACAGAAAAACAAGTCTTGAACAAAAAATAACGTAATTGCTCGTAGACGGCTTTGTAATGACGCTATCAGGAATTCTCTATTGTAGTTGTTTTATCCATTTCTATCGCAACAAGAATTATAACCTAGATAAAACCAATAGTAACGGAACCAGTAAATGCTAATAAAATCAAGACAAAAGATATAAATTGTTCAAATTGCATCCACTTTTGAATTTGATGTGCAAAAATAGAGCTATGATTTTGTGCTATGCCAGCGGGAATTTGAAATTAAAGAAAATTGTCTAGTAAAAAAGTCTAGTAAACGAAAAACTTTTACTCTAATGGGATTTTTCATGTCATGCTTGATCAAAAGATTGGTCATATTTTGGCATTTACAGGATCTTTAAATCTTTTTCTGAACGCTTGTGTCTGGATTTCGATAATTTTATTTCATGTGGCACAGCATTCCATAGTTTTGGACCAATATACCCAATTGACATTTAGCTAACATTTTTATTCATGAATGGTACGATATAATTATGTGGATTTCTCCACATCTTTGTGAGTATTGTGACTAAACTATCAAAACAAGTCGGAGACCACCAGTAAAATTTAACCATTGTCATAATTACCAAATCGATCAGATTACTGATTTTTAGATTTATACGAAGGCTACACGTTTCCGCCGCGCCATTTTCCAAAGGCCATTCACAAAACAACGGGACTCACTTCTTGCATACGGTTTATAGGTTGTTGCTATGCCCCTAAATATCAAAATACAGTATTTGAAATGACTCATTATTAAGGAATGAAAGAGTGTAAATAAAGTTGAGCGATTGGTGAAATTGGCAATTTTTTAGATCAAACCCAGATTTCTTTTAGCTTTTTGAAAAACTATGTTTATATGTGATTTCCAGTCTAGCTTTTTTGTTAAAATCACCAAGAAAACTGATTTTGCTATAGTTTTAGAGTTAGTGATAAATTTGGAAAATATGATTAGTTTCAGCTTCTCCAGCAAAACGGCTGGTTTAAAAATGGTTGCTAGAGTTTAACGATGTATCTGTATATCGTCCCACAAGTTATCATCTTGCCTTGGGACTTAATATCTATAAAAATAGATACAAGGATTTTTTCATCCATGATCGTGAGGTCGTTGCGTAAAATATGGTCAACGTCGTTTCTTACATACAGCCCTAACCTGCCACCCTGAGTGTGTACCCTGGGATTGTATATAAACTTATGCCTGGAGGGCACATTACTACGACTAATTGTCCTATCCTGGAATGCATCTGTTGTTTTGTCTGTTGTTGTTGATCGATTGTTGCTGGTGGTTTGGAGGATGAATATTTCGAATTCTATTAGGTCGTGTCGCTCAGAGCTTTCAGATTATTGGGCTGACTTTGTTGTCAGTAATCCTTCGAGGTATCTGGCTGATTGTTGGTGGTTTTTCTTGAGGTGGATGATTGTGTCATAGTCATACAACCGGTATTTGTTTCACCAGGTTGAATTTGTCTCCTCACGAGATCTTTAGAAACTAGTTTAAGTTCTTCTTTTTAAGGATGTGATTCAAAGGGGATTGCAGGTACTTTATCTTTATGTCATTGTAAAATTTGATGCTTTGTAAAAAAGTGTGTAGTACCAAAGTAACTGGCTTGACCGATTGTATTTTCAGTTGTAGTATAGCAGACTGTGCTAGCTGCTATATCACTCTCATCATATGCTGTCCTGTTGATAAGAGAGAAGGAAAAAAACGTTTGTCCCGTGGCTCATCAACTGTCAGTTGTGGTTGAAGTGTTATTTCATATCGCCACACCTAGTCTGTCCTATAAATTCTCCACAAATATATCATTGGATTCGATAAAGCATTCAAACGTGCGCTTCAAGACTGATTCAATGAAGTCCTGACACCAATTTTAATTTCAAGACTTCGCATCGTATCTGTTCCATGCATGGCCCACATATACATCATTGATTCGGTCAAATTGCTTGTAAATTTATGTTTTGGGATAAATTTAACACAGTCCTGACATGTATGATCCAATTATATTTCATCCTGTCTGCAACACCCATGGTTAAAATAAAACATGCCTAGGAGTGCAACCTGTGAAAGCGTGTATAACGGTCGTTAAATATGTGTATTTTATTAACATGACTAATAATCGTCGAAAATTGTTATCACTTTGAATTGTGAAATTTCTTAATTTCTTTTAATAAATAGTAAATTTTTGCCAATTACATAAAGATTATATTGTTTGTAAGCTTTTTCAAACTACACATCATTGCATATAAATAATTATATCAATTCAAAAAACCCCGCTAATAAAAGCCAAATTAGTCTTATTCGATTTGTAATCGTGGAATTTCGAAACAAAATTTCACAAACACGCCCACATATATTATTATGCCATTGAAGTATGATTAACGCAAGGCCAAGTGTGAACCTAAATATAAAAATGTACCATGCTTGGCACGTTGATACATGATATGTGATGCGTCATTAACGTTAGTTTGTTCCGTTCAAACATGTACCATTCTTGACAAAAGGATACGAAACCTAAAATACGTTAGAACACTTGAGCAGTGTCTGGTGGTTGTTTTACTCAGTCTACCTGAGTAAAATGAGCTATGCGTCTAGTTTAACATGATTTAAAATGTTTGTGACTTACCATGCGTGGGTTTTACAAATCAGGCTCTTTTGCTAATTTGTAGTTGGTTAGGCTCAAAATTGGTGCCTAGAGAATCGTATTGTTTTTGTACTGTCTAATGATTTCATTATCTGTCTTGTGATCTTATCAGTTTTGTTGCACGTATTTTGGTATTAGGACATTACCTTTTTTTCAGAAAACTCCAAATGGTGCACCTTATCCTCCTCTACCTCAAGTGCCAATAACACCACTCAATTCACAAAAAGTAACGTTACCAGAACCGAAGCCACCATTGCTAAGAATAAAAAAGGTGAAATAACTTCGTATTTTGATGAAATATCTTCTGCACACTGAATTATTATTGCGATTCCATGTTCATACTATTGGGCTTCAGTTTCATTGCTACTCTTTTCGGAGATTCAGCACTTTAGCGGTAATGCTGTGAGTTTATGATTTAGTCATGTGTTGCAAAAGAAAAATATTTTTTACTGTACAAGTCACTTTCCCGCTAAAACTGCATGATTTAACAAAGTTTGAGTTGACAGAAAGTCACTTATCATGAAAAGTAAAATGCTTTCCTTTGTAATATATTTGCACATATTAGGCAACACATGACTAAATCATGAAATCATAGCATTACTGCCGCAGTCAGTGCTGAATTTCCGAGTAAGTAACAATTGAATTACTTGAATTATATCTTTGCACATAAGTTTACACCAGATTCCCGATTTTTCACCACTGTTTTTCTCTCAGATCAAGGACGGGATGGAGTTATCCTGGGATCATGCCGGTGTTTCGCGTGTGAAAATAGACAGCTATGAATTATATGTCTACCAACATAACCCTAATAGCAGCAGTGGAAATCGTTGGAAAAAAATTGGCAATGGTTTGTAAATTTCAAGTACTTCCTGCTATAGGATTTTTTTTGATAGCCACGTTATAAACGTTTTTCTATCATATAACCACCACCTTCCAGATTTTCTTTTAACAATAGGTATTCGAACAAATTGTTGACAAAAATAGAACATAACCTACCAAGATTTTTCTTTTAGGCAATAGCTGTTCGAAAGAATTAATAACAAAAATAGGATGGGACCCAGTAAGGGTCCTTGAGGCAATCTGCAGTTCGACCTTCCAATCTTGAACTCCACTTGCCATTGTTGAGAGAGACGAATAAAATTTCTGCTCAACGCCATTGGTCCTGTTGGTTTGCAGAACGTTTAGTGGACTACACGCACACTTGGCAACAACCTGGTTTTCTAATAAAACCATGATGGTAGCTCTATATTATGTTGAAAAACGGGTTGGTTATTTATAAATATGTCTTGTATAATGTGAATGTTCTTTTCAGATTCAATCAAAGCCATGCCTTTACCGATGGCATGCACTTTGAGTCAGTTCTCAACTGGATCAAAATATTATTTTGCCGTTCGAGGAAAAGATGTTTATGGACGATATGGTGCGTTTAGTTTGCCTTGTTGCAGTGCTGATGTGCAGTAGCGGTAAAACACGAATACAAAGTTCTGCATTACTGTTCCTTCCTCTTGCCACATTGTTTTTTTTATTGTACAAGCGATTACTTTTGATCTTGTTTTACATATTTTTAATACATTTTTTACTTGGTCCAATGGTTGTGCTTTATTTTTTCACGAAACGTGGCGTGAGGTAAACCTGGTGTAAGTGCGAATATTTATGGTGGACTGAAAATTTCACGTTACAAATGTTTAACGGCCCAGAGTTTTCGCGCAGTCTGGAGCCAAATTTGAAAAACATCGGGGATTTTTCACACTTTCTAGAAAATATTTACAGAGCAGGTCGCTTGTATGAATTGTTCTTGACGTGTTTATATAATTCAACTTCAGGGCAGTGGTGGATTGAAATATAAATATCCGTTAGTATAGAAATATTTATTGAAAGATAACAAATCTGTGTTGACTAGAAGCGCACGATTTGGAGTGAAATCTGATATATTTATATGGCTGCAATAAGTTCTGAGGTAAATAATACAAAAAGGGGAGGGGTTAAAAGCAGATATTCATACACTGAGGGAAAGTTGGGTGTTCTTTTATGATTCGTGAAACTAATTAGACTAGTCCAGTTTTTTCCATCACGACCCACTTCGCACGGCCAAATTTTTTCGCGACCCCTACGGACTAAAATAAATAACAATAATAAAGTGAAATTGAATAATACAGCAAATATTGAAAAAATGATAATGAAAGACTGATTTGCTTGAATATTCTCGCACAAAAGATCGAATCTGGGCTCTATTTCGGTGATGGTGGGTCTCAGTAATGGTTCTAAATCTTTCAAATTTGATCGATATTTGGTTTTTACATAAGTTGGAGTCGAGGAATATTTTTCACACAGATAAGTGGAGGCGAAAGGAAGAAGAGCAAGCATGGCCGGTTCTGACAATAATGGGTATTATGTTTTTACGCTAACCCAAAATGAGCTTTACCTCCCCAAGCACCAGTAGCATATCATACTTTAGCATGCTCTCTGAACACAGAATCTTAGACAACTAGAAGCGAAGTTTTGTGCCGTAACAATGATTCTGTGATACACGTTGGCTCGTTTACGTTCGGCTTTGTTCTGGCTGAGAGGGCGTAGGCTTACTTTATTTCTCTAAATTAAATGTTTAAAATGTATTCTTGTTAATACTTTAATACTGTTCTTGAAACATTTCGCGACCCCCATTGAGTTCTTTTGTGACCCACCAGAGGGTCGCGACCTCCAGTTTGAAGAACACTGGACTAGTCAATCTAGGTCGATTTTTCGACTAACGAAAAATCGGTTGCTTAACTCCCGAAAACGGTAAATAAAGATGTGCTTTTTTAGTATGTTCGTGGAATATTTTTGTTGACAATATTTATGTAATTAATTCATTGTACTTCAGGAAGTTGATTTTGCTATCCGAATTCGCTCAGAATCTTCCTTGTGTTCAACGAGCTACATAATCGCAAAAATGAAGGGTTATTCATCACTAAAGGGTTATTCATCACTAAAACTTATTGGTCATAGTTTTGAAGTCTTGCAGATCGAAACGATCTGAAAAGCAGTATGAAGGCAACGAATTCCGCCTCCCAGAAGTTCTTGCATAAAATTGATTGTGGTACTGTGGTTGAACTGACAATATGGATGTGGATGTGTCGTCTGGCCCATTCAAAAAGTGCGAGAGTAGAAAGTGTAGGCTATGATAATTAAATCTTCAGACTTCAATCATACCATTTCATATCACATAGCTTTATTTCGTATACATCGGAAATCTATGAATAAATGAACATAATAGTGACATTGTTATTTCCGCCACAATATTTCAATGGATTTTAGATATTTCCATTTGAAGCAAGCAGCATTACGAAAGGCGAGAAATAGTTGAGTAAACTATCATACAAAACCTAAAATTGATTCTATATAATTTTTTCTTTTTTCGTAATTCGCATGTTTTTTTACAGTGTGGCGTGTACGTTGCTCCAGTTTCTGTTGTTCAGCCACCATTGTTGAACAATAAACACGCCATTTGAATCATAATTTCCATCAATTTCTGAACAATATACATTTTTGAAGCGATTTTATTATACGGACTGAGCTGTCATTTTGTTTGTAATAATTCGACTAAAGTTTTCATTTTCAACGACGAAATGCAATCGATTATGGTCAAATCTGATTCTGACCTACCTACCCACCACCCACTGCCTGACCTATCCCCAACCCACCTTCCTATCTCCAACCCACCTCTCTCTAACCTGATCTGCCTATCCCGACCCACCTTTCTCTAACCTGACCGGCCTATCCCAACCGACCTACCTATCCTACTTAATCTGCCTATCCCGAATCCACCCACCTCTACCGACCTGCATATGAATACCCATCAACTCAACCTGCCTACACCCAACCAACCTGCCTATCCCCAGCCCACGCCCTTCAACCTGACAACCCCAACCCACCCCCACCACCTGTCACAGACCTGCCTATTCCCAGACCCCACCGCACTCTACCTGACGCACGGGGTTTTCGAACTTCGAGCTATGAAAGAGAAAGTGTCAGGGTTTCAATTCTCAGTCTCGATTGCCCTTATTTGACGTAAACTAGAGATGGGCCGATGTATCGGTATCGGTATCGGCAAGTATCGGGGATTTTGTAGTATCGGTACTGGTATCGGAAAATTTTCATCACCGATACCGTCGATACCAAATCGATACCGATACCGGGTGCATCTTTATAACGGAGCGTACAAATACGCTTTATTTACTGATAATAAATGGAAAGACCTCGTATTTCACTGCTCTGAAAAATGATTAAAACGAGGCATGTCTCGCGTGAACAATTTTATTTACACTTTGGGTTTTATTAAATAAAACCCATCAATCCACTCATTATACGCTCTTTTTGATGCAGAAAAAGGTGTTAAGGTTGCACTACACGTTTGTTTAGGTTGCGTTTTTTCCTGGTTTGGTTTACGCAAGCGCAATGCTCTGCATGCACGTTTCCCAATGAAACAGAGCAGTTTTCTATGAAAGCTACCGCAGAGTGCTGTTTTTTTGCGTTTTTGCTTTGTACGCATGTGAACAGGATTGATGCAAAGCAATGCAGGCGTGTATTGCCGTTTTCATTTTATTGCTCGAACGTAATGCAACGCATCGGCAAGACAACTTCATGCATATTGTGGCCTTGGCCTCAATGAGATGTCATGTTAGTCGTTTAACCACGAACCACTACATACCCATGTATGCTTGAACGCTTCATTATTTTTTCACCCATTAAAGTTTCCACTCAAATGGATGCAACATTCAGGGTAACAAACGTACGTAGGCGCTCACATATGTGGGTGGAGCTATAACAAGGGCATAACGCATACAAAAAGGCCTTTATTTAACAAAGTACTTCGATCGGTATCGGAATATAAATTACGAAAGTGGTCGGTAGTTGTATCGGTATCGGTATCAATTCTCTAACGTCACAATGTCTATTTGCCCTTTACCGTTTACGGGACGTAAATCCTATAACTGAAATTCCCACCGTAAAATAACTGAATAAATGAACCAGGTGCACAATGAGATGATGCATCCCTAAAATGGGTTGACTTTATAGTTTTTGCATTCCTGTCGGGTGTTCTGTTGTCTGGTATAAATATTCATTTAAACAAAAAATCAGGAAAGCAGTGAGAAGGCTAGGAATTCCAAAATTTAATAATACCTGGAGAAATAACGTTCCATGACTTCTGGATTAATTTTACGAGAAATTCAGTTCTAATTATTTTTTAAAACCACACGCCTGCGCCCATAGTCCATCTGTGGCTCATACTTAACATAACGACAAAATGTTGAACGTAAAAATATGAAAATTTGTTGCTCTCATAGACACTGTAGTGTAAAATTGAAAAAACACTCCAAACTATCAAATATTCGATTGCCAAGATGATGACAAGTTGTTATACTAAAAATGTGATATTTGTTATTTATATGGAATTAGTGATTCGACCCGATTTGAAAAAATATTCGAATTTTGAATGATTCGGTTTTGCTCAGCCCTAATCCGAATTCACATAAATTTTTTCACAGAAACCTGAGCAACGCTATTGGAAAGATGCACAATTGCACAATACTATAGTTTACCAATAGGTTGACTGGCGCGATTGGATCCACGAGCGAAAATAGGACTCGAACCCATGATGCCAAGATTTGTTTGGGTCTTGATGAACTTACAAAAATATTTTTAGTTCATATGAGGATTATTCCTAAAAACAGCCAAACATGATTCGTGTAGGAAATCCAAAATTCAGCAGTCTTTCCCAAGCAACCAACTGCAACATTTTTAAATAAATTTGTTTTGTCCATGTTTGCGAAATTTTCATTTTGCGAATGCGATGAAAGTTGCGAAATCAATTTATTCCAGCATATCCAATGAATCTTGAGAGAGAAATTGCTGAATGTTGTTTTATCTTCGCAACACAATTTTGCTAGAGCAAGCGCCCGAGTGACTCAAGCATTACTTTGTAGACATTCAACGCAGAATCATAATTTTTTTCCATTAAGCACACCGACCAGAGGTCCAGATGAGATTACCCTGCTTCTGCTAAAATGTTACAAAATCCAAAACCGGCGATTTTCTTGCCAAGTATTTTCATGTATGCGCAAACTATTTGGAAACTTCCGATTCATATTTATATAGTTATCGTATCTTGCATGATCGCCCCATATAATCGGGAACGCTTTCATACATACCGCCATATCGTAGGTAACAATGACATAGCCTACTTTAGACTAACTTTAGCTGTTTTCTGCCCACGTCGAATGGTTTTAGCAACCGTTGGATATCCAATTACGGGATTTGGAATGACTGGATAGTGATCAATAACCGCAACTCTGTAAGGAGTTTCACCAGTTATGGACACATATTTCGACAAATTTGGTCACGGTGTAGTCGTCAGTCATCAACTACAATAGATTTTCAGAGTGATCTCTTGGTTACTCTTTAAACATCTCAATTGTGCATCTTTTTGGATTTGAAGAATCTGTGAAGAGTTGCGTTTTGTAGATTTTCAAGAGATCTTCTGTCCGGTTTTTGACAAAAGCACTCTCTGGTGAAAAACCACTAACAATCGCTCCAGACAAAGGAAAAAATTCCTTGAGCATAATGTGTTGTATGAATGAATCCCGGGCCTGTAATATCGCTTATGTATTTATCAAAATTGCCTAAGTCCCATGATCCCGGGAGAAACCAGAGTTGAAGATGATGCAGCTTGCTTGGACATAACAGTTTCTAGCTCCAAAATAAAGGAATAATTTGAGCAGTGCCCGAGTTCATTTAACATTGTCACTATTTGAGCGGAACGGAAAAGGTTTTTAATGGTCATCCCGAAAGTGGAAAAGTGGGTTTCTGTTTAAAGGCAATAGTTATTTCTTCACGTAACATATAGGACATATGCTTAAGGACATTTTGGGAACCTTGAACAACTATTTCTTCAATGAACGCTTGGAATGCAATGAAGGCTTTTTATGAGCTTCTTCCAAATCATTTCGACAATGCTTAGCAGAAGAATCCTTGCTTCGCCACGATTTGGCTCACAATATATACTGGACCCCACAACTTCGATGGTATTCTGCTTCGCAGTCAAATAGATCCACTCCCCTTATGCGTCAGAAAAAAGTTTTTCACCCCCTTTTCCTCTGCAGTTTCAAAGCCGTCAATCCACCATCATATTCAAAGTCGATCAATCCTTCTGTTGACCATTGTTCGCCTACTTTTTTTGCTTTCCGACAGGATTTGTTCCGAAATATATAATCTGCAGCAAATATATGCATGTCACTGCTTTTTCTTTTCTGCCATTCGACATTTTTTGTAGAACCTCCTGAAACATCCTGTTTTATGCGATATAGATTTGACGTGAATTTTTGATAACAAGTTCTGTGATAGCCATGGTGGGGCTGAAGGATGTCTGGAATAGATGAGAAAACGTTTTCCCTTTTTTAAGATGAATTGGCAGGTTGTTACATATGGAGACCAGCTTTCTGGTGGAGTTTTGCCGAATCTTCCATCGAGTTCGGGGTCGGGATGAAATTAAAACAAAATCGCTCTGATTTGCCAGTTACACGTGCAATATACACACATGGTCTGACGCTTTATCGCTTTCACCAGAAGCACACATGTCCACTTCGTAAAATACAGTATGAGTTTTCATTAACTTTGAAAAAACCTTTTAGTGACTAAAACACTTACCAAGTTAAAATTCAAGGAAAATAGAAAAGGAGACCAAAACAGCCTTCAAAATGTTCGAAAGAATCTGAAAGTCGGAATATTGCTAGGCAAAGGAGCGAGTTCATAAAGTGTAACACCCACAATGCCTGACAGCTTTGCTGCACTAATGGTGAATGGGACACTGATGATATATTTGTGCTTGATTCTTTGCAAATAGAATTTCTGATTGGGATACGAGGGTAGGCTCCTATGCCAATTAAAGCGTCTGTGTTGTTCTATTATCCATTCTATACTTTTCACGTGACCAAGAAAAGTGAAAGGAGGAGAATTAATCGTTATTATTAGTTTAAATACAACTCACGAGTGAAGTATTCAAACAAGCATGCGATGACTAGCGAAAACTAAGTTTTATTTGCTTCCATCAGTTCAGTTTTAGTTAGCTATGGAGTTTAAATAAAAGTCCAGGTACAGTGAAGTTTGGTACCATAGACCTGAATACCACCAAAATTGGCAGACTATTCTCTCCGCCAATGCTGTATGATATAAACATATGTCATTGTCTCCTATATGTTGTACGAGTTGCTTCCAACGTGTCTCATCTCATGGAGCCCAGCACTACATCTCCGATTACCATAAAAAGGGTCATGTTGGAAGCAATTAATCCTAACCCAGGATACAATGCCTTATCCTCGCAGCATTTACACTCCCTGGTTAGGATAAGAACATTCTGCCAGTTTTAATTTGATGGCAATCGCAAATTTGGCATTAAACTTCACTGGAACTTCACCCGTTTCTAACATGGCTAATTTCCATGATAGTCGGAGATATGGTATCGGTACTGAACTTCATGTGCCCATTAAGTTCATTCTTGCTCTGCAGAGCTCAGTCTGCTTAAGTACTAAGAAAGGGGCTTAAGCCAATTGCAATCGTTGACGTAAAATCAATAGTTGTTGTAAGATATCAAGTTTATTACTGATTTGTTTTGTGAGGACATGCCTTGCTTTGGGAAGAGCGTTTTTAAATCCTTTTATTGATCATGTGACGCCTAGGTAGTTATGTGAGAAAGGTTAAGGATGCTAACACAAGATTCTTTACGCAACCAAGCCCATTCAATCTCAAAACTTTGAAATCACTGTCCCTATCTGCCCCATTACAAAAAAACGTCGAAATATTATTTACTTAAGTAGTACAGAGTATCGAGTGTTGCCGATATCGACATTCTTGTTTACTACCATGCGCACGAACCGTGATACTCCCATTATGACATGGTCCATATCACCCTTATTCAATATAGTGTGGAATACTGGTATATTTCTCGAAAACCAAGACAAATATGAGAACATAGATTGGCAATCCCTGGATATATTTTTGTATGAAAATGAAAAAAAATTCTCCTTTCCTTCGACGTGCAACCGATTTTTTTTATTCATAAGTCTTTTGCGTTCACTGCCCACTGTATTTTTGCTGTTGACATAGTTTTTCTGGAAGCTGATGCCAATATGAATCCATTGATACTAGAGTTATGCACGATGACTCCTTTAGCTCATAGACTATTAGGTTTTTAGGGTAGGAGAATTAACAAATATGGCCTCATATGGCAAAATTATTTGAGCTTACACCTGCGAAAGCAGCCACCCATCTTACCTGTGACATACTCCTATATAATCGATTCAGTGCATCATCGGAAAGATAGCACTGCTTTGCAATTTTTAATTCTGCCTTTATTTGCTTTCATTTGTGTATCAAATACTACTGAAATTGCTTGTGCTTTTACAACCAAATAAGTGGCACTACGAGAGTCTGTCCAAAAGTCAACTGACATTGGGTCTAAAGTACCGTACTGATGCCTGATCAGTAACGCGAGGCTGACATTTGGTTCTACGGTTTTTGTTGAAAGGTACCCAATCATGGCCTTTTTTGCTATAATCCCAAGCCTGATTTCTATGAATCAGTATTGAGACAGGAAATTATTTCTTATACTGATAAAGTTTTCCTCACGCATCCTTTCAGGTACCTCTTACAACACGCAGAAAATATGTTAGGACTATTCTAAAGTCCATACCTTCAAGGTGTGATTGATAAGTGAACTCTTTGTGTTGGGAGAAGTCCGAAATTTGATTTAATTGAAATTCACTCGAAGCAAAGTAAAGAGCAACGCATAAAAGACTCGAATGAAAATCAATCTACACTACTTCTCTGCTTCTAGCAGCCCCTTACAGTAGGCAGGAAATAATTTAATGCAATCCTGAAATCTGCACAATGGATTAATGCTGTTAGGAGAAGATGAAAATGATATTGAGAGTCAATGCTGTGACCTACAGGAGATCTAACCAAATGTTTCCATCTTTGTCACCATGGGCCAGTATCAAGACTGCAAATTTTTCCAAAATTGGTTTATTTGGACACTATTAAAATGATACAAGAAAATCTGACGAAATATAAATTTAAAACAATTCCAAAAGATTTATCCCTATCAAAAATAATAAAGTATGATTACCTTTAGCTAAATTGGGCACTTATCACAAATATATAAAGCAGGTCCAATGAAAAGTCAGTACATCCATTTTATTTAATCCATTATTCTAAGCCATATCGGCAGGAATTTTTCTATATCTGGTTTGTTTTTCAAGACAAATTATTTGTTTAATCACCATTCAAAAGAGATTGGAACTGATCCAGAGTATTCAAACTTAATTTAAGCTATACATCCGAAAAAGGGACAGCAGATGTCCAGTGAAAAGGTTCTACAAGTAAACGACAAGACTATCATAATGTTCCTGTATAGATATACATACATAACATAATTATATAACAGAATATCCCTTGTGTATATCTACATACTGCATTTCCGCATGTAAAAAAAATTAAAAAAGATCACCCTAAAAACCCCAAGCAACATGATGTGCATTGTGCAAGCGGACACAAGTTAACAGGGTCTTGCTCAGAACACTTGGAACAATAAAATAAAGTGAACAGAAAGTCAAGGTTACCAATCCCTGATTTCTAATCTAAATCATTCTGTTTGATTTAAATAGATATATATCCAATCAAAATGCCATTTTTGCATGCCATAACCCTATTTACTTGCAATGCATAAGGCCTTTGGCTTTTCAAAAACTATAATTATTGTAAAATGCATTGTGGTCTATGTAAATATTCAGTACGCAAACTATCGCATCATCATATCAACGAAAATGAGCCATAGTCCATCTATGACCCAAGCTTGGCAAAATAAATTTTTTCATTGAGTAAAAAATTAATATCAAAAGAAGTATATAGAGCATATATAATTGAAATAGT
Source organism: Styela plicata (assembly GCA_963675895.2). Taxonomy (NCBI): domain Eukaryota; kingdom Metazoa; phylum Chordata; class Ascidiacea; order Stolidobranchia; family Styelidae; genus Styela; species Styela plicata. Next base: position 761,949 of record OZ023138.1, read on the forward strand.
TCAGAAGAGCATCAGATATGGAATTGATTCGACAATGTTAAGTATTCAGAATTGAGATTCGACATGATTTAATTAGGATCAGTGAAATATCGTCGCAGATATTTTAATTGGGTTGTACAGTGACAGATTTTAATTCTTGAAAAAAACCATTAAGTTCCAATGGATCAGAGTCTGTAACTTCATTTTTAGTTAAACACCATGTAGCATTATCGTTGGTGCCTTCCCAACAATCTTGGATTGAAAGTTCTGATATGCTGTTAACCACAGACTTCGATGAGGTAAAATTAGATTTGGTGGGAATTAACAAATTGTTATCGTGATTCACAAATGATGTCAGATGCGGTAAACTTTGACTCCTTTGAGTGCGATATTGTTCAAAAGCTAAATGATTAGAAGATCTTGATTTGGAATATAACAACCCCGATCGACCAGGCCCTTTGGTACATACGTTGAGTTCTATAAAATCGCCGTCTGATTTATTTTTGTCGCAACCATCTTCTCTTCGCTTTTTCAAAGGTGAGGAACGGGATGAAACCAAGTTCACTTCAGTTGATAAGCTATCCACACCCTCAGCAGATGGCTGCCTCTTACGTTTTGGCGATGGACACTGAGTCTGTTCATTTTGTGATTGTTTCTTATAATCTGAATACCTCAACCTTTCATGATTAATCATTTCATCATCCAATATTTTATCCTCTATTTCATCAACATTCATATGTAATGACACATCCACACCTGATTCATCATCCCAAGATTTATCAATGGACTGGATACTGGGACATAATTCATCAAATACTGGGTTGATCGCATTGCTTTTATCAGACAGTTCTTCAAGTGCTAATTTTCCTTTCAGGCCACTATCATTAGCACCATCTAGTACCAATGCTGAAGATATTTTCTTAATCGTTGCACCCAATATTGCATCTTTACAAAAGTCAGGTAGTCTACTCTGCTTATTGGCTTCCCTTTTCTCAATGGTTTCATGTAGAAGCTTTGATAAATTTGTATCAGAAACCCATTTTCTCCGAAAGGACATAATGGATAACCATTTACAGATGAAACTATCTAGCTCCACCATATAGTATTCCCCAAAATATGTGTCAATATCACAATACCAAATGACAAACTTCACATGGTTGCAATGTTTATAGATAATAAATACCATACATCCCTATTGCTAATGCTGAATGAGGAAAGTAAAAAATGGGTTGACTGCCTGTTTGTATTTAAAACAAAATTGCACAGATTCGATCATGGCGATAAGTGTACTGAGATCATAAGTATCTTAAAATGGCTTGACTGAACAATTACACGCTAACTATCAATGACACACCCAAAGAAGGAGGTCCTAAATGAAACAAATTAGAAAATCTTTGTTACATCATGAAAAGGCTGTTGTATTAGTGAGAATAGAACTGGTCCTTTGGGCATGTTGAGCAAATCATCAAAACTGTAGTTGTCGTCATGGAATGGTCAATATTAAGATCGAGGTTCTCACACAATGTGCTGTGCTGTGAGGGCTAAATAAAAACTAAGGTAATAAATTACGGTAACTCAAAAGGCACAGAATCAAGTTGTATATGAAGCTGGAATTGGCAAAAGTGAAGGGCAACAAATGCAAATTGTATATGGACATTACTATTTTTTTTATATAAAAATACATATAAAATATAAGTCTCTGTTTTAAAACAAATTATCAAGCCGTATCCCATGAATGTAGAGGTAGCTCCAGACCCTTACCCCAGGGTGTACCACTACTTACTCTAACAAAACAAGATCAAAACAACTCAAGATTATGCCTAGACATAGAAATCATTTTTTTTATTTAAACAACAATTTAGTTTGAGTAATTCACATGCACAGTGCATTTTTCGTGATTGCAACAAATCCTGGATGGATTGAATTTTAATTGCAATACTGTATTTTTGAATAGTCCGAATGTATCTACATAGTTCCATCAACGTGGCCATTTTCAGATTATTTCAGAAATTAGTTCTGAAAGTTTTGCATAGTACATCCAGTTCCCTGCAACACTTATTATCAAAGAATTTCATCATTATGTTCAATGCACCATCAAGAATGTTTTAAATAATTGAAGAAAATTTATCAATAAAATACTGTAACCAAATACCCCCATTCACGAAAAATTTGCGCCAGTACTGAAGACTTAAATTAAGGTCTACACGCCTGTTTTAAACTGTTAAACGTGAATACACGTCGGCATAGGCTAACTTGGCGTTAATTGTAGTCACATGCTCTGATCAAATAAAGTGCAAACATACTGAAATGAAAATATTTTGAATCTGTTCCCCATGATTTATTATAATTTAAAACTCTTTTAAATCACCGCATTCCAGACAATACTCTTTCTGCTTTGCTTAAAATCTGAAATGTCATATACCTAATATATGGGATAATAAAATCGGTTGACAGTCCATTCGTACCAGTATGTTTTAGTTGTGTCAATTCGTCAGAGAAAATATCACATATGTCAATTTGTAGTTCGTAGGAAAATGGGCAATATCTTTTGTGAAATTCAAAACATGTGTGCTTGCCTCACCTACAAACACGCTTACGCTTGCGAATTAAACCAAAAAAATTTAGGAACATACATAACATCGCTACTCGAATACACAATATCAGTCATAGGCATTTCATTTAGACTAACAAAAAAATTTACAAATATATCAATTCACGAAAGTATCTGCCAAAAATTAGAGTCTATAAAACGACCATGGAGGGAGAGAAAAATGTACTGAAACAGTCACCCAGTTGTACTAGGCCATTGTTCTGTATTGATTTATCTCAAAACAAAGTTTTAAGTGGTCCCACTAACCTTTCCTCCCACGGTCGAAATTTGAAATCTAACCATCACTGAATATAACACTTAGAATAATAACATCACAATAATGATAGATAATAATAAGGTGTAACAAACACAACGTCTTGCATGACCAAACGTACCTCTCATAACATAATTGTTAATTCCCCATTATCAAGTAAACATAAAAGTGTCTTTCTTTTTATTGTGCCAAATAAAATCGAATAAATCCAGATTTTTTTATTATTATGATAATGCCAAATGTCTATGTCCAAATTCAAATCGATTGGCCCAATGATATCAAACAACCCTAATAATAAACAGGATCAAATTGAAAAACTAAGTATTATTAGGATAAAAAAGTGTCAATTTGTCGCATGAGCCCCGAAATTGATCGATATTTCCCTGATTACATTACTCCTACATCAAAATTTGTAAACAGGTTCGTTCCCGGGAACATTTTCATAAGGGTACGAATTGAACAACGGCGATTGTTTTATGGTATGGAATTCAGATTGACCAATCGATCTTGATATGCTGTATGGTTTCATATGGGTATAAATTGAACGCCACCAATACGGCATAACCATAATAAGGCGAGCCAACTTCCTTCAATATTTTCTTCAAACTCAATCACTTTAAGGTCTACATCAATAACGTCCTGGGTTCATATCCCATTGAGGAATGATTACCTAGTCTATATGTGAGAGGTCTGCTCGATGCCTTAAGCCAAAAACCAGCAACCCCTATTCGAAAATAGTGTCTGCACGAGAGGCTGTGGTTCGCCATATCAGATATGATTAAGCTTTATTTTCGGCTTTCCTCTCCCGCAGGATAAAAATGGAATCTTATCTTATTCCCATTTGTTACTCATTACCGGTATTATTTTTTCCAACTAACTTACAAATCAGCCATCCCCGACTGCCATATTTGAAGAAAGTCAATTTGCAAATTTCCTCAGGGTACGGTACTGTACTGCCGTATTAATCTGGAAATGAAAGGTTGCCAGATAATTCGTACCGGTACCGGTACCCTGGTCAATTCGATGGGTTACCGGTACCAGAAAAATATCCCATACACACTGCACAGTACAGCATAGGTCAAGTTCGTAAAATTTGCAATTGATTTGATGCAAAAAATCAGGGATAGCTGATTTTTAACCCATAAAATGAAATCCAATCCCGACGACGAACCTTAAAATCAGTTGAGCATCCAGTTAAGGAGGTACCGTACCGGTAACTTCTGTTGCCACATCAATTGCATTAACACACAGAGCAGTCCAACCTCTAAAAGACCGCAGGGCACATTAAGGCTGTACAGCTGACAGTGTAAGTTAGGCCGATCACAAACACGCCCCAGGACAGATTCCTTCTCTTCCAGCTCTACTGTCTAACTAAACTATAACTTTATAGCATAACAAGCCTGCTTTCAACTTTAGACTCTCTACCGACTGACGCCCGCTGGCCATTACATTCTGCATTCATCAGATTCATCAGATCTAAGCACTGTTTTCAGTTTTTTTTTTTTAAACCGAAATGAGTTATAAAAGAGGAAGTTTTGCATAGTTATTTATCCCAAATCCCAGTTATAGTCCAAATATATATATTTATTATTATTTTCAGTTTTAATTCACAAAAGAATTAGAAAATCCTGAGTTGCTTTCTCCGACCTTTGACCCCTAAAATTTTTAGCCCCATACCTTGAAAAATGAGAAAAAATTGATGGGATATTGTATGTATGTATTTATTTTGCCTTTTAACATGCATAATAACAGTAGAAAATATATATCTTTTTTCATGAAAAGTCCGGGAGTATGCACAAGGCAGCCTGGGCCTAAGACACAATGTGCGGCGACCCTGTCATTAAAAATAATAATATTAATAAAAAACTAGAACTGTTACACAGTACTACGAAGGTTTTCGCCTGGCCATGTTAAACACTGTCATCACTGGATCTTCCATGTGTGTATCATATATGTTCTATAGAGATATCTTACAGCACACAGACTTCTGGATCGAGATTCTAGCTGACAAACAAAGTTATGCAAAAATCAAATTTCGCCTTTCATAATGTTAAATCAGGCCATGCATACTACCGCTATAATCCTAAAAAATCCCATATGCACCATGGATATATGTATCAGTATCAAAGCCTATCTTCACACTCTTTTTGATCTGCCCAATGAGATCTATGTATGGTTCATGCATGGGACAGAAAAATATGAACAAATCACGATTGATTCTAATAATTTTTGCTTGATTTTTTATTTTTGGTCAAGTTTGATCAAAATCGATTATATTTTATTGTTAAAATAGAAAAAAATGTACCTCTTTTTTATTTTCACAATGGAGACAGGTTGTAATACAGAATATTTCCATAGAATTTATTATTAGAATCAGATTCGAATTCTAAGTGATTCAGTTTATACCAAGCCCTAGATATAGGTCATGGCGGTATTTGAGCTGAAAAACCAATGTTTATTGCATATTTTTGTTTCACTGGTGCAAATTTTTTCCTTTTTTCATACGTGTACCAAGATGAAGACACTGAAGCGTATTATGAAATCACAATATGTTTTCAAAGTTTTTCCGAGAACCCAGTCCTTATCTCTATACCAGACTTTACAAATATTACCAATCTTATTTTAATTGTATTTGTTAGTATTAAATGCGTAAATCCACATAAATATATTGTGCAATATGTTGTTCTATATCGTGCAATATATTGTACAAAATTGGAGGGAAAGAAAAATAACACAATTATAGATGCCACATTTAGAATCGAGATTCGAATAGCATTCGATTCGGATGATGCGAATACAAATTTCTTTGATTAGATATGTGGATATTTTATTTCGAATGTAAAACAACTCTCTGATATATTAACTCAGTAGAATTTTCATAGAATTTTTCCCATAAATTACCCAAGCAAAATCAAATATGGAAAAAAAAAACTTTTCATCAAGTAGAACCTTTATCACAATAATATTTTAGAACAACTCAAGATACATCCAGATCGTTGATATTTCCTTCAAACAGAGACCCGCTGCTGCGGCGACATTCAATCTCGCTGTTTTATACAAATATTCAAGTTCATCAATAGTCCCATTGTCCCATTGCATGTCCTTATAATTTTCTGTGAAGTCGTGAAAATCTACTTCTTTTGGTCGACCTTACAACCTTCGAAATATAAGGATATTTCAGCTTAATTTCAAGCAAGAAATCAATACGTAAAAGAAACCAGCTAACCAACACCAAAAGACAAAAATCTACGTAAAATGTGATATCGGCAAATATACTCTTAGCGGAAAACATTTTATTAGAACTAACCGCTATAGTTGAGCGCGGGAAACTATATCTGCCACATATAATAAGCCATCTACCGTTTATTCGCTTTCCATAATTATCTTTTATGACGCATAAAAAATGCGTTAGGGCAATTTTAAAGTTAACATGTATAAAGTAGAATTTCTGATAGGGTGAAGCTGTTTCACCGATGCGTTACGTTGCCGGTAACAAACAACACCAAAACGGCAATAAATATCTGCATTGCTATGCGATACATCTGCGAGAATGGGAGTCAAATAGAGCAATTTCACGCAACGAAACGACTATTCTCCGTTGGCTTGCGTAGCTAACGGTTCCGCTGCGTCGAAAATGTAATGCAATATATTCATGGAGACTTTGTAATAAGAAACTCGAAGTAGTTCGTCATTGAGTTAATGTCACAGCTTCGCAAAATAACGGTTTTATTTTGAATTCTGCGTAGGTCGCCTATTTCATCGAAACATAGACCCCTACAAAATAATCTGGGCTTAGTCTCGAATAGCAATAGTTTGAATGGCAAATATTTTGTCATTTTTATATATAATGCATTTATATTGTCATTCATAACAAACTTCCTATGGGAATAATTTTGCGAAGGGTCATGCTTCCCAACGTGCGGACGTTTCAAAGGCTTCAAAACGTAAAAAATCTCAACTTTTTTCGCGCGTGGTATTACACTGATTTAGTATATTTTAGACCATATAATACCCCCTTCCAAAATTCCGGGTCTTTGGTACTAATTTTTGGTGTGTTTCATAGTAATGCATAATGAAAACGTTATTTTCCAGAATAAATTTTTTTGCCTGTGCCATCATGATTTGATCTCGAACTTTTTCAAATTTTTGCATCCAACCCCAAATCTATGAACATTGACGTTAATCATGGTAGCTTTCTATTTCGTTCAAGCCACATGTAATAATGCTCATTCCGTATTTTTTTCGTTCATGAATGCGATTCATATAATATGAGCCACAGACGAATTGAGTCCCTTGTTTTATTATATAAATGTTTTAGAGGGCACGATGACCTAGTGGTTATGTTGACATCGAGGGTTGAATATGTACGGTTAGAGTCCCAGCCAGTCCAGTTCGTTAATACGCTCAAGCCAGAGTGTAACAACTTGGGTGGGCTAAGCTGGATCAGAAACATCAAATCTTTCCAACAACTCTGACCCTGTCCGTCTATAATTAAGTGTCTGCTTGTACAGGGCCGTAAGCACAATGTGTTTTCAACGAATCTCCCTGTATAGAAATTTCGAATTGTATCACTGAAAGCTTTTTAAGCTTTATACCGGCATTATTTTAACTAAGGAATAGATCTGCCTCGTTTCTGCGAAAAAAGGTTGAATAGTGATTATCCCTGTTTAGATCAGGTAATTGAACGCCGTATCTGAAATGTGAAATCCAAACTTTTCTTCCAGCAAGATGAGTGTGAAGTTGAGAAGCGATAACATTTATTCCTTCTGTAGAAACACCCTGTTGAAGATTTTACAATTGTTTTAGAATAAAACGCACCCAAGTTATTATTTCTATTGAAAAATTAAGTTCTACATGAAGTTGGAAGCAGTGTAAAACAGAAACTAGCTGACGGCCACATACATATATGGCAAACCGAATCGGGAAGATCATATCTTTCCAACATGAGTTCGAGAGTTAATCAACACAAGATTAGAATCTTATTGTCTGATTATCATGTCCCCTATCATCTGTTTTAGTCAGTCATCCCAGTGTTTTTTTTTTTTTTGGTTTCAATGCCTCTGTTCTATCTATGTTTTTTACGTTGTCTATTAATTTTTTAATTATTTTGTCTGTGTTTCTTAAGTGCACTGCTAACGTTTGGAATATTCTGTGTGACGTGTTTAGGATGGCATGACTTTGGTAAAAGATATTGATGTTCGTCCGTGGGTTTACTGTGCAGTTCTGTTTGTAGTCGGTTGTTTGTGAGGTGTACTAAAGTGTCCGGGAATACAATTTTTGTGGAGAAGTCGAAGGGAATTTATTTGTTGGTGTTTGTTCGCTAATGTCACGACTTTTTGTGGTTTCCCCATACCTGCTAACCAGATCATGAAGCCGTCGCGGATGAATCTAATGTAGAACATTTTTTTGGTATGATTTATCGAAGAGTGTTTCTTCTAAGAGTGCAATGAATTCACAAGCATATTTGGGAACCATATTTGATCTCACTCCTCTGGCCTGCGTTTGTTATCAAAGTGTCACATGTGTATATTCATTGTCCACTTCCGTCACAGTATTTCATCCTAATCAAGGTTGGCCTAATGTCCACGTGTAGTGTATTTTATCGATGTTAACATTCCTCCAATAAGTATCCAGTCGAGTGCCTTCGAACCTCCAGTTTACATTTGAAGCCCAATGAATGTTCGTTATTTCGTTGGGATCCGACAGTGTAAGGTGCACGCGGCATCGCGTAAGCCCTGTTCGTGTAAGTTTTCTTCACCTACAAGGTATGATAGCACGGTCACGGTGGGTATCCATTTTTTTAGATGCCGAAATTGAAGTCGCAGCGGCTGCCAATCGACCGCAAAAGTCTTAGCGTAACTGGTTGGAGCCTGTTTCGAAGGACCAAATGAAGCAAAGGCAAAGTGAAGACGGTGAAATTTCTGTTATTAGTCCTATGCTGGTTGAAAGGAGCAACAAAGGAAACCAGAGCCTATAGAAACCAGATCTTATTCTAGCATGCAACTATTTCAGCTTATCCTGTTCTGTATATTGGTTATTGCTGTGTTTAATAGCCTACCAAAATTTTGTTTAGGGGTGTCAGATTTTCACCAATTGACGTAGCCTTTTGTCTGACTTGGTTGTGTCAGTAACTGTTAATACATTTGCCTACACATAATCCGGTGACCTTATAACTGCAATTCAGTATATTGTAAGAGATGACAAGTGTGTAGGTTTGCCTACAAACATTGCTGCAGAATTGGAAGATAGAAATTTACATAGATCGCCTTTTCGCTAGTCCTATACTGGTTGAAAGAGCAAAATCTGCATTTGAACTAATAAAAAGAATTATTGCTTCACTATTCACTTCGATATAAAATCCGAATCTAAACGAGTGATTACCGGTATACGGCATGCGGCATCGCGTAAGCGCTGTTCGTATAAGTTTCTTTCACCTACATGCATGAGCACAGAAAAAAATTAGTAAAATGTGATCCAAAAGCTTCACCCCAATTCGGGACTGATGACATATTCATCTTTCTGCACCTATATAGAAATTGCAACACAGGTTTTCGATTGCAATACTTCCGATGAACGAAGAGGTTTGTACGTGTTATATGCTTTTATAATGCAAATATTAGATATAACAAAGATTTTCTGTATTCTTTGCCCGTTCTCCGAATTTCAGCAATTCAACGTATACTCTTATCTTTATTCTGAGAAGACAATAAGTATTTGTGAAGGAAAAGTTCTCCGTAGTAACATATGTTTGTCAACGCTGCCGAACGAAACGTAGCCCAATGAAAGACGCGGGATTGAACCCTAGCGAAAAATAGTCAAGATTGATGAGCAAAAAAGGTTCAACGAGCAATGCAAACTGCTTTTGGGCGAGGCACTGTAACTCACAGTTGTCACTGGATGGAATGACAAGATAAATCTCTTATCAAGATTGTAAATCATTCGCGGCATTTCCCTTTTATTTAAATTTTTTTAAATAATATTCCAATGGAAGGTATTCAAAAGCTTCTGTTATGTATGGACACTGATATACCTTAAAATCACCGCAAGGTATTTTTTGCTTATTCCATTTGCATCAATTAAATGACCACGCGAATAACATTCAGCAAATTTATGACACGCTGTCGGAAAAACGAATTTCGTAAAATTAAATCTCAGAGTTGTCGCCCAACGTTGCATAGTTTCATAACATGAACAGATTTTGGCAGGATTTCAGTTTCACACGTTTTTAGACATAAGTGGTTATCATGGGTGGGTTTCCTTTTTTAAGAACTCGCATTCTTTCTTTGTTCATGCTGTTTTACCTCCATCCATAAATAAAAACGCCAGTTGACGTCACCAATCTTAGCCGGTATGCCTGGAAATTGTATTTTTTGTGAGATGACGATTCAGCAAGGAGCATCCAATCCTTAGCAGCAAAAAAGACCATGAATTGCCTGTGTTACAAAAGTAGAAATAAAATAATTTTGATAAAAAAGGGTTAGTGACATAATGATGCCGCGTACGCCGGGTACAGCCTTCTTTTGATCAGAATATACATTTAATAAGAGTCGCTATATAAGATCAAAAAATGCCCATTCCCCAAAAATACCCATCGACTCGAATTTTAAAAGCTTGGAGATCCACACAATCGGGAAAGCTGCAAGTTCTTCCTGTGTTCGGGATGTTAGAAAATTGTGTTTGTTGGAGGCAGCACAGTGGTATACACACATCCCTTTGTACACATACACTTTTACGTATTATACATGGGCATTGACACTTCAAACTTTATCTGACACATCATATTTGAGCTGGTAATTCTTGAGATTATTAGCTTAATTTCTACTTATACCTTATCATACCCTACCTCTTGTTTCTTGTACGGATGTTTTAAAATAATGTTTATACTCTGAATTTATCAAAGTTTATTTTGTATTTGAATCTGACTGCGAGCTATCATACTGCTAATTTGAAAAGTGAATCCATTGCAAATTTTTCCAGATTACCATATTTTAATAATTTGATCTTTTGAGAAAACTATTGCTAAAGCTGTTTAGCACAAATATATGCCATTTAGATTTTTGTGAGCAAAATTTCTTCAGGTTTAAAAATCCCTGTTTCACCTGGATTCTGGGATTTTCCTGATTTCCCGCTCAAACACGAACGAGAAATTATAAACCCATCTAGAAATAATGATGAAATCTGCTGAATCACGATTCTCAAAGAATTTCCAGGGGTCATAAAAATCAAAAGTTCATTTCTTGCATTAAAAAGTTTCTCGACTTGTTCGTTACTCCATACACAATTTTGGAAGCAAAGACAATATGACCTTTCCCAACATGTAATTGCGCCAAAGGCGCGCAAAAATTTTGTCTATTTTAAGGATATTTTATTACAAAATTTCAAAATTTGGGTAGGAACGTCGCTCTCAAAAATTCGGGGTGGCACGTTCCCCACCATTGAATCTAATAAACCAACGATCATTCTGCGTCATCAAAGTAATTGTTCTAATATCATATAGAATATATAATAGCTTATAAGTGGCCATATGTATAAGGGCCATGTTCCTCTCGAATGAGAGACCATAGTAAGATTGTAAATAATAGCATCATCAAAAGCAAAGTTTACTTCGCAAACTGGTTTACTGCGCCTTTGACCGAAGACTAATGGGCCAATGCACGATGAGATGCCCTGATCTTTTAAAAATGATTTAAAACTCACCATGAATACACATGTAATTGATATAAACCGAGTATCCGACTGAATGGTACTTCAGGGAACTCTACACCGACATACAGCTTGGGAATTCGACTGAAGAGCTTCACAAACAATACGACCACATCGGGCTGCTTTTTTCGCTAGAATAATTGTGTTTGATTCTATTTTGAAAGGAAAAACAAAATAGTCGGGGATATCATTTTCGTATTGCGTTGAGATTTACGGCTGTATGTCAAAATATATTTGTTCAACATGCCTACTCCAAGTTTGGCATCATCGAATAGTCCGACACCAAGCAGCGTTTCGTACGCCACAACAAATAATATGACTTCAATAAAAGAGTCTTTGACAGAGTTTGAGGGAAACATTCTGGGATCTAAAGAATACGCGGATACAAAAAGCATTTTTGGTGCTGATACAATATATGAAGACAGCGATGATGATGACGATATTTTGCTTGCAACATCTGCTGAAAACAATGACCCTACTGCAGTTGGTTTATTTGACGTCGTAAAAAGAGAATTTCGTGTAAAGACCGCTGTCATTACCAATAAACCTGACCATGGCACGGTACAAAAAAGACCGAAAGTAAATTTTATTCAGGTAGGAAATTTTTTTCAGACATCAAAAATTTAGAGAATTTCCGCACATTTGCGAAGAACAAATTGCCAAGTTGATTAGATTCCATTTTTTTCATGGAATTCGTTCTCTGCAAGGCCGGTACAGCACCTAAAACGAACCAAATAAAGGCCGCTTATATGGAAACAGCTACTCCATGATGTAGTAACTGAAATTGCACTCTATATGCGGATATATCCTAGGAGGATTGAACCGGAATAATACAGTTCAGTGAGTGGTTTCTGTCCTGGGCGATAGTAAAATCATTTACCGCTCTTTTATCATCTACCAATTCTGAAACCCGCATCTATAGGATTCATAGGAAAAGGTTATTACTTTTGTTCTACATTTATATTTATTATATAGGACATGAAGAATAAGGTGGGAATTGCAATAGATCATAAGAACCGAGCTCTGGAAGAAATTCAGAACAAAGATTTAAAACAAGCGACAAGGTTTTTCCATCTTGCATTGCTCTATATTAAAGGTACACTTTAATTAGATTTTTTTTTATTAAAATTCACTCTGAGCAAGGTTAAAGGAATCAACTAACTCCACTTAATAGCAAAGAGCCTACTGAAAGATGTAGTACCAGCATGCTTTATATTTTCGTTTTGTTTCTAAATCTTCACACATCTTGAGTTTTAGACACCGCTTATTATTGAACTTGATTTCTGTATTGATATGATATTTGATGAACTTTCATAGTTTTTCTGTAAAATTTTCCAAAGTAATTTTTCAAAAAACGGGATGCTAATGGCGTCCAATACTAATTTTATTTATGTAATCTAGGATTGGATCCAGACGAAGGTGTTTTGTGGAGTTTCGATTTTGAAAACATGGACAAGGACAGGTTACCACTTCGAGTAATGCCAGCAGAATTAAAAGAAATAAAAGAAGGTGTCGAAATCGACTGTTATTTAGGGCTTGCCGGTGAGTTTTTATCCTTATTAATATATAGTATTCAAAAAACTTTCACAAGACTCATCATTCTTAGTTTGATTGCATTGTAACCTTGTATGAAGACGCGAGATTGTTACTCGAAAAACATTGTTTGCAAAAAACCTACAATTTCAGAGGGAATCTAATCCACCTGCGAATCTTATATATTCGGCCATAAAAATACTGTTTGAAATTTCACAAAAACGTGGTATTTTGAAGTTTATTATAGTCCCACAATAATAGAAGCAACTTTTAAATGACCTTCTTGTTGGAAATAATACGACGGAAACAAAATTACTAGAAACAAATTATAGTCAGTATCTCACAGCAAGAATAAATAAAGTCATATCAAGAACCTATCATATGTCTCCTAGTCTCCTAACACAAAGAAAGCTTGTGTGGTCGATTAAGTTTACGCTATTGTTTCATTCGATGAAAACACGCTGAGGACAATAGAAACAACTCCCATTCGACCTTTTCCAAACCAAATCAAGAAAGGTATTGTGACGAGCATGAACCGCTGATAGATCATGCTTAAGAGGTATTATAAAGTAGTGTTACATACTTGAATAAAATGTAATTGAAAAACTCCCATTTCCATTGTATGTGAGAGTGTTTCGACTCAACTGTAACCAAACTCTTCCATGTGGTGGATATCATCATATCATTTATTGACGGCTACATTATATTCATAAATAAAGTAGCTTACATTTACCACATATTATGGACTGAATTCTTTAGAATATGACGCAAATATGTATACTGATAAGTTATGAAATATCTCTTCAGAACAAAAGATCATTTAAAGTTATATTTAACATTTGCTTACAGTAGAATATGATATCATTGCATTATGCACGATGATCGATGCGTTTCGTAGTGGTTGCGTGAAATATATTTGATCTGAAAATTCGTAACTAAGTCTTTTTATGGAGCTTCATCTCATCATTATGGTTCTACTTTCAAGAACACTCGAGAGTTTTTATCTTTTTCTATTACCACAAATGCTTCAATTATTACGTAATTTTTAGACTTGACAGACTGAATTTATTATCTTGAAAACAAAATGTGACAAATTATCATTTTATAAATTTAAATCACAGATAGGGAAAAAAGCCTCACGGGCAACATCTAAATATCAAATGTACATTTGACATAAATATTTAAATTTTCCAATTGCTAAAGAAATATAAAATATTGCTTTTGAATTTACTGCTACGTTGAAACGTTGTCTAATTTGGAAAAATGAAGACATTGAATTTGTAATCGCTAGTGTATTTGGGGGTTAGTTTCATCCTCTCCCATTGACCAAAAGCCGCACAATGACCTCTAAGTGCTTTGAAAGACATGAAGATTTGGTTTCCCTTTCTTCGCCCAATACTTGATTTAAATTTGCACTATTTTGTATTTATAAATAGCCTGAAACGCTGAACAGGACAGGGCAAAACCGAATCATTGAGAATTCAAATTCAATGCGAATATTTTTTTCGAATTGGATCACTGATTCGTCAAAAATAACAAATATCCCATTTTTACTATTATTGTTTCATTATGATAATTAAGAAATTTACAGTTACGAATTACAAATATTAGCCTAACAGACTTGGGAGCAATGCATTTTCAATTACGCTGCAGTCCAAGAGTGTGCATTTTCATTTTACCGACAAAATAAAATCGATTTTGGTCAAGTTTGACCAAATCGGCTGCACTTTATCGTTAAAAATAAAAAATTTTTACTTCTCTTAGCAATTTTTTGTTCCTATGACCGAGTCAATTTCAATTTGATTCGAATAATTTGTACTTCGAATCGATTCGAAATTGCTCAGTTCTAGCAACGATACTTTATTCTGATTTTGATATTTGCCACATATTTGAAGTGTAGTTTCAAATCACAACAACAATCCCTATTCTCCGTGAATGCTATTTTTACAATTCATCTTTCGTTTAGGATGTTTACAACACAAAGAACGTGTACCTTATCGGAGAATAAAAAGTTACTGCTTGCGCATCCTTGACTTCCGGGAAGACTACGTACCGGCATTAACTAAGTGTGGAATGGCCTGTTACTATTTACGAGAATACGAACTTTGTAGATTTTATATGCAAAATGCAAAAGATTTATCGACAGAACCAATGGGTAATAATACACGACAATGCTATCATGAATTCCTAACATAGCTAAAAATTTGTCTGAAACGTTGCTAGAACTACTCTACATTGACAAGGCTTTTTTGGAGTAACTTGAAGACGGAATTTGAAATAGATTATACTTAAAATTCTGAACAACGATTTTCGATTATTTTTTTTATCCAAGTTTCAAGGTGCATGCTCAGATACAAATTTTGATTTATATACTGTGCCGTTTTTTGAAAACTTAATTGCTTCGCAGTAACGAAGCATCGTCATGGGCTTCTATAGAATGATGTTTACCCGGTATAAGTTACAAAACGTAATTGGCGATGACTAGTTGCCTAACTAGCCTTAACTTACCCGTGTGAGGAGTTTGTCATGATCATCGTCTTGACCATTTAATTGTTAGACAAAAGCCCTTTCATATGAACTATTATTATTCGTGCTTACAGACCCAGAAATAAAGAAATATCTTCGGATGGTTGAAAATCAACTCACCAAGTCGAAGAAAAAGAAATAGCAACGCGGAGAAATATGGGACAATATTGTTGGTATTGATAAAGTGCAAAGTTGATGCGGTCCGGGATTGTTTGCCTCGCTACTGGTTCAAAATCTATATAAATCTGCAAGCAAAAGAACCACACAAGACATTGCCTTTTTCTTGGAAAACGTATCAGGGTTCTCAAGCTAACACCAAATTTCTAGCTATGGACCATGTCAAGATTATCATTTTGAGCTTTTGCCCATTTTGTAGGTTGCAGTCATAGGAGGAAGAATATTTGAACCGTTACTATAGCAACTATTCAAGTACACATTCCGAAAGCAGTTGTACGCGCCAAAAAACTATAGAAACTGGAGCCTTGCGATCATGCAAATACGTACGGGATCTTTCACCAAAACTCTTCAAAAACGGTAGTTGTCCGAACTTCCCGTGCGGTGCGCTTCTTGTTTAATCGGTAAATCAAAGACGTAGCAACAAGTATTCAAATTAACTCGAAATAAGCCAAAATGCAGATACCTTCTGAGACAAAATAAAAAAATGTTATATTTACACATTTTGCCATTTCACAGCAAAACATTGGGTGAAGTTTTGTACCACAATTGCTAAAAATATCAAGAATATATTATTCTCAATATTCCCATGGCAGGAGCCTATATCATCAGATTCGCAAATGTGACAGGATCATTGCTACATTCGATGCATCCAATATGGACATTTCTATATACCAACAACAATAGTAAGAAATAAGAATTCACCGAAATATGTATGTTATAGATGAAATGATGGTCCGAAAAGCAATATGACAGAAACCAAATTACATTCACCAGCCACCCTAGTCAACATCACATGTTGGGAAGGTACATATATAACACGAAGAGCATGAGGCGCACAAAGATACGTCCCATAAGTACTAATCTTTTTTATGTTAAGAGATCCATGCCCTGATATAAATATTATCACTGGGTATAAAGCGAATTGTCTTAATAAGAATTTGCTCTGTATTTTACTTGCATTCGGTCCTCGTGATCACAATATATTGAGATTCTAAATTTGGGGCGTGTGCCTTTTCAAGCATTCAATTGCCTAGTCATATTACAAATTTGCAGGGGCGGACGTATTTTTTTTTCGAGCTGTGTTAAGGTTGTGATGGACCGTTCATGCCAATTTTATTTTAAGTTTTTTTCGTTTTTGCTACATTCAGTATAGTCGTTGCATATTACACTTTTTTAATTTTGGAATACTGGGTTGAACTGAATGGAACATTACTTTACATATCGGTTCTGTGACAAGAATCACGTTAGGAAATATCAATAATTGACAATTTTGAATAATCTGTGCCGAGGTAAATGGGTGTCATTGGGGTAAAGTAAGCAGATGGTTTGAACAAGCTACGGGGTTACTGGGGATGAAATGGTGCACTTGACATGCAGTCACGGATGCAGGATTGAGGATGCCCCCACCCCCCGCCTCTAAAAGCCCAAAATCCTACTACAATTATAGGAAAGCACTTGATACATCCGCGGCGGATTTGAGTTTGGCACGGAAATCAGGCATTTGGTTCGTAATGTGCGTATTGATCGGGTTGACAAAGAAGAAAAACCTTTTGGGCAATTTACTGAAACTACCGCACTTCACCGATGACAGGGAACACCGACAAGGGGTTGAGTCCATATTGCTCACCCCCCTTGTTCCAAAAATATATCGTACTTTGCGTTTTTGCATTGATTTTGGACGCATCAGGGAAGCCATGTACAAAGACCTATCATACTAACCAGCCCGCATATTAAAAAAATGATTGATGTGTTATACCCGAATATTTGGACAATTAGCAAGTCAATTTACATGAAAGAAGATAAGCATAAAACCCTTAGTATTTCAGGGCGTGGCTTGTTTCAAACAAATGAACGAAGTGCTGCAAAAAATATTTTAAAGGGGAATCCTGGAAAAGAAACATGACCTGTACATGCGCTTCTTCGCCAACAGTAAAAACAACAGGCAGATAGTTACGGTGGCATCGTCTAAATGATCGGAGTTGACTTTTAAGAAGAATTCAAATAAGTGCTGAAAATTTTTGTGAATATGGTCGTTCTGTATTTATGGTAAAGTGATATCATATTTTGTGATTGGAATCTGATAGATAACAAAATCTAACTCATTAACAACGCACACGGATGCAATTAAACTTATGAAACAAGGTAAATCCACATGAGTCCATAACCATTACAAGCTCACCAATATTAGAAAATATGTTTTACTTGTTTATCAAAAGTTGAAGTAAAAGTTAAAACTATGATCGTACTCTTGAAAAAGTTTTTTCGTTTTGAAGTAGGTTTGCATTGGTTTTGGAAGGTCGCATCAGGGAAGCCATGTACAAAGACGGTGTCCTAACTGTTGATCATACCCAATACCAATAAAAGTTGTCTAGCCTACTCAAAAACACGCATATTAAAAAAAACGCAGAAATATTGATGGTTATACAAGAATTGTCACATTGCGTCTGTTAACAACAGCAGAATTCAGCCGTGAGACACACTAATCTATTATAAATTAATACATCGGGCAACTTGGAAAATGCGGATATTAATGCTCCAAGGAACTGATATATATATATTCGTGATATGCAAATTCTCATTGACTTGAAATACTAAAACGTTGTAGTTTGCCTGTTTACCCGGTGACATTATGCACTGCTCAGTCGTTTCCCAGACTCAACAATTGTGGTTAATCGCTGAATTCCGAATCGGTATATGTGATCTGTAACCACCTCAACCTTTTTTCGTATACCTTCAAGACTTTTTTGACCGAAGACAAACCCCAGTCAATTTTTTTGATCTCAGGGCTTTGCCGCACACTGTGTCTTAGGCCCTTCCGGTCTTGTGCATACACCCTGCCTTTCATACAAGACGTATATTCTTTACTATCACCACGCATGTATAGCAAAATACATACACGACAAGTCACCGCAGTGCTCCAATAATCTACAATGGGCACTTATATGGAAAAGAGCGGACATAAAAAAGACATTAGAGAAAAACATTAGATGCAGCAGTTTTTGTTCAAAGACTTTTAATTTACAAGTGGCAACAGCTAAAACCAATCGACAAAGCCGATGTTCATATGCCTATAGCGCACATCTATCTTCCAAGACTGTGTATATCGATGGCCTCCTGTATGTTTAAAAGGAACAATGGTGCAAACTTCTCAAAGATCCAGTGAGTTGCAACTTATCTTTTGATCCCCTATTGGGCAATGTCAAATAGATCCCCAGTTACATATAACAGAAGATTCGGACGTGTGAACTGGTATGTATATTTTTGATCACTATGTATAAAAAATATCTAGAAAATAAATCTCATTGACAAAAAGCAGGCTGTACAAGCAGCAATCTAAAAAATGTGTTCTTTTTTAATGATAAGAATTGATAAAAATAATCACGATTCAGTGCTTAAGTTGTTTGAAAAAATTAAAATTAAAAGAAAATAAAAATGATACATGATAAAGACTAGTTTTACTCATTAATTTGGGTTAATTTTTTTCTTGAACATAAAGCATCAATTTTTCTCCAAAGATCTTCACGTTCATTTAACCGCTTTTGTTCCCTAAAATTTAAAAAGATGGCAATTATGATTATAAAAAGCAATATATTGTAATTTTGCACTTGTACTGTGCTACAAAAATACTAATATACAAAACGCACCCCCGACATGTACTTCACTTCGCGAACTATTTTGGTGGGTCAAAGCAAATTTTGTTTTGCTGCAGATTGCCTCAAGCTTGGTAATTAACAATTTATGGTTGAACTTTTGTGCATCCCTATGATGTGTTTGGCCGCTATGTATGTTTATTGTAGCCCTTCAAAAAATTTCACGATTGAAATTTGAACCTTTCACTGAAAAAGGTTGAAAACTCATGCTTTGACAAAAATTTGTCGTTCTCACTTTCTTGTGATGAAATTCAAGTTATTCAGAATCATATCTTGAAAAACGTACTGGCCCTACCAGGCAAGGTTTCATAAAAACTCTCGTGGCCAACTTCATCTTTGTATATAATCAATGCCAAATTCGAGCCGGGAAAGCATTGGGGGATTTTAAACTCGCAAAGATACTTGGTAAATATATAAAACTAAACAAAACTATGTTGTGAATATTTGTATGGTAGGGTTGCAGCACCAGAAAAGGTACTGAATTCGACATAATGCAACCCGAAACACTTGGCCCAAAACATTTTTCTTTTTGCCCCGTATAGCCCACTCCTATTATAGATTCAAGGTTGACAATCAGCATCCATTATTTCCGCCTACGAGGCATACCAAAAATACAAACAAAAAAATATGTTGATCTCATTAATACTAATTTTAAGACTGAAAATCAAATTATTTGATATTCTTTTCAATGAAGCATAAATTTGGCTCATGCAGGATCACAAGAATATGCCATCCTCTCTGGTTGATTCTTGCACAAAATAGGGGGAAGCTGAAGGTTAAAGTATAGATTCATTAAAAATATTGGACAGAAACAAGTACAAGTCAAGCAATGCTGTTGGTGACCAATGATTAATGTCGCTTTTCAAAATGTCACGACCCAAATGGCTCATCTTAACACCAATCGCAGATCTCGAGTTCTATATTTTACCCAAAACAATCCAAGTTTTCATCCCTAAAACATGCCTATTGATGAAAGTTTCTAAGCCATAACAAATGTTTAAAAACTTATTCAGGCCTAGTTGAGCTTGAGTAAAACTGCATGGTCAATGCTCACCTTTGTCGTTCAGCCTTGTATGAAGCAGTGAGTTTATCAAATAATTGTCCATTCATTTCCATGAATGTCTTCAAAACATTATAAACAAGAGCAACTATCGTTCTGGAAATAATAAAATATAAACCTTTAAAATATTTACGGAGATTTTATTCCAGAGAAAATTATACAATCGAAACAATTCAGTTTTCTTGCCATTTCAACACGACTAAATCTGGACGGAAAAGGTCTTGATAATTTTCTACAATCTGATTACTATTCTCAAGATTATATAAATTTAGTCGAAAGGAAAAAAATTGAAATCTCATTTCATGAAAATGTGAGATTATTGCGAGCATTTGTCAGGACAAAGCCTAACTTTTCGGACAATTAGGTATAACAATAAACTTACATTTTCGTAGAATGAGATGCAGGGATGGCCAATTATTTTGATTTGCTTTTTGAAAAATAATATTGAATGTATTCTAAATTTGTATATACTTGAAAAAAAAACATTTTCTTGGTGCATTTTGGGGAAAAATGTCAAGCATAAAATTATGAACACTACCAAAATGTTATTACTTCAATTTATCCATGAAAGCCATTTGAATTCCTGAATTCATTATTAAAAAATAAAATTTTTCTCTAATAAATTTATAGACATTGACTCTATGAAGCTCATGTATTCGAATTTTCAAATTTCCTTTGTCAGTCTGTTATTATTCCAATACTATCTTATTCTTTGTAAAGTTATTTACATACAGACCCGACCAATAAACTGTAAGAGAACAAGGAAAAGGGATTGACAGTTCACTGCAAATTATCATCGAATTCAGTCAGTTGAAATGCTGAAACGCTTGTGACAGTTATTCAAGATCGCATAAAAATACAAAATCCAATCTCTATGGAGTTCTATTGCATCCTAAAAATTTAAATATTATACTTTCCTGTGCTCAATAAAAAAGTTTTTGTATCACAATCTGATCTATGTTGCTGTAATACAAATCAAATTAGATTCTGAATTTTACAATGATACTAAAATAAAATAAATTTATTGTCATTGAAATGGCAAGATTTATTAATGATTCATGAATACAAATAAGTTTAAAAAACATTACTGGTCTTGATTGAAGAAAATATAACATTCAAGTTTGTTCTTTTCATGTGTTTAGTGAATCAGTACTCACGCATTCCAATGGTGCTTTGATATTTGATATAAGTTTGAAAAAATGAGAGGCAGAATAGTTGAAGAATGTTCTTCAATGAGTCCAAGTATATATTCATTATTCCAGAGATACAATGTGCGTTCTGCCACCTGCGAAAATAAAACCAAATTCAATGCGATATTCATCGTTATAATATGACAGCTGTTTCAGAATAGCTTGTCAGAAGGATTCAGAACAGTGAATTTTGCGATTCAAAACCGGAGCTTTTCATAAGGACAAACGGATTTGATTCCTATATCAAAAAGGTATTAAATCAAAAAAGACATACACCACTCTTAAAAGAGGAGTGGACGACTTGATTTTCAAATTTGTTTTCTATGCACAATTACACATATAATCACAATCTTTCATATCTATTCAGGAATTTAGTAACATGATTCAGTGTTCTGGATTCTGTTCAAGTGTTCTGAAATAATTCTGGGATAGTGAATTATTCCGACTTGCCCATCCCTACTAAGCGCTCTGTAGATCACTTCATGTATTATATAGATGTGTCATGCATTGCACATGCTTAGACTAGACAAGGTCAAAGAAGAAATAGTCTGCAGTGTTGGAATGGTTGAGAAATACTGCGACAACTGACAAACTTAACATTAATTCAACGACATTTCACAACCAATCTATACACTTCCAACTCAAGAAATAAATTTGGGTAGCAAAAAAATATTATCTCGAGAAGACTTATTAGAAACAATGCATTTGATTACACATTCCAACACATACATGACCAATAATCCCATAGAGGTGATGACTCAAAATGTCTGTGTCAATACAAGCTTAAAATTGAAAGACCAATTTCAAATTAAAAAAACGACTATCTTTAAGATTTCACAAATAGCAAACAAAACTCATGATCACACCATACCTGGAAATGAGGACTAGCCAAGCATCGAGATAATTGTTGAAATAATTCTCTGTGTATCAGTGAGAATTGAGAAGGATCTATGATATCCAATATTTCTTCAATTTCGCCCACAAACATAACTTCTTTTGCACTGCATGTTTGTGGCCAATATTTGAGTATGCCATGAACCACCTGCATATAGAAATATATAAGAAACTATTAAAAAGCAACTAGTGCGATAATGTGAGGTCAAACTTGCGTTTTATCAGTGATGTGATGCATAGCAAAAAAAAAGATGAATCAAGATGAGCCACATATTCAAGACACAAGAGGCATATAATTGACAAGCTTGTGAGAAAAATATCCAAGATGGCCTAGTGGTTAAACATGTTGGCATCGCAGGTTGAAGACCTCAGGTTCGAGTCCCGACGAGTCCGGGTCGCTTATCCACGCCCACCACTCAACCCAGGGTGTAATAACTTGGGTAGGCTAAGCCGAACAGGAAAAGATCGTATCTTTCCAGTAATTGTAACCCTGTCCGTCTATAAATGGCCGCTGTTACCGGGCCTTGGACAGGGTGATCCACTCAAAAAAGTGGCTATAAAAAAAAAAAAAAATCTAACATTTCAAAATTTGTTACTGGAAATCATATATCTGGTAGCAAAATATAAGAAAGGACAAAATTATTATTTTGTAGCCAGACCGGTCATACGAGAGTGGTACACGGAAATTGTTAATCAAAGATAGGGGGATATTATCACTGAAAGTTTATCACTATGAGCATGAATAAGTTATCAAAAATGGGAATAAACATTATAGCGCTAGTCTATGCTAATTATATATCTAATCTCATGAAGGTCCCATTAAAAAATGAAATCATTTTCTGAAGGAAAACCACTGAAACTTTTTGATTCCAAATGATAGATGGCAGTTTTAGGCTAATTCTAACAAGCTAAGGCACATGATTGATGAAAAATATTTTATGCAAATCTACGAATGATTTGATGCAGTTTGAAAGTAATTGTGTGTGAACTGCTTGATCGCCAATTTTATCAACTCTAACATGAGATCGAAATATTACATCAATTTCTATGGTTTTTATCAAAATAAAAACAAATGACTTACTTGACTTGTGAGTGTTGAATCTTTTTCAAGAAATTGAATAACACAGTATGTAAGCTGCAACAATAATCATGATATTAGTGATGAAATGGTGAAAAAAGTCTAATAACTTCAGTTTCAACAATATATTGACCGAATTATGGCACTTCTTTGGTTGATGATGGGACTTTAGGGAGAGAGATGGATTTACACAATCACCCGGGGCAGATATTATCCACTGTACTTTACTAAAGCGGTTCACTCAGGTATTGCAATTGCAATACATTGCAAGTCAATAGGTATAAATGTAAGGAATATGCTTCAAGCTATGCATCTCCGATTGTCCTACATGGGCGAGACAGGTTGGAATCCTGCAAAGGAATGGACTGGAAATATCACCTCCAACCTAGAGTTAATGGTGATTTCTACCCACAACTTGTCTTGAAACAGGAGGATGGTTAAGCCATATTTCAACTTTCCTTGTCCTCAAAATGAAATAACATAATAACCTCCTACCTGAGCATGATAAAGTGCCAGAGTCCTAGCTTTATGAAGAGGTATAAGTACTTTTATTAGAAACTGTTTGTGCTCGTTCTTTAATGGAACTGCAAATCCATTGATGATGCTGGAAAATAATATATTCTCACTGTATTTGATTCATTTAAGATCGAAGTTGATGGCTTAAGATTGCAGTTGATGGCAATACATTTTGCTCCCTGCCAAGGCCTGTAACAAGGCCATCAATTGGTTCCCTATATAGGCTGCATCCGGACTCGCTTAGAACAAAATCCAATGAAAAATACAGCTGTGGCGCACAATAAAGATCCAATGATTTAGTAGGCACAATGTGATTAGCATGTTGTCATCGCAGGTTGAGTATCTTTGGTTCAAGTCTCAGCAAGTCTGATTTGTCAATCCATGCCCACTAATCATGGTGTAATAATTTGGGTAGGCAAAGCAGTACCTGGGTGAGGGTGATCCCCTCCAAGAAGTGGCTGTAGAAAATGATGCATATTTAAAATTTAGCTTAATTGTTACCTTCCGAGTATTTCAAGAAGTTCTGGTAATCCAGCAAATTCTTCGTTTTCATATACAAATCTATCCGAAAAAACAATAATATACGTCTTAGGATTAAACAGACTCAAGTGCAAGATCAAAGTAAATGCCCTGAAGGTGCAAGTTTTACAAAAGGCCCGACTAATTAGGGAAACTAAGAAGTAGCAGGGTATTATATCACTCCCCTTACTGCACTTTATCATGGTGGTTCGGTTCCCTCTTGGTTGTTTTCCCAGTTGAAATACATTTTGTAGGAGCTCTCTACAATTTGAGAAATCACTGCTTCAGACCTTGCTTAGAGCGAACTTCAGTAAAAGAATAGTTGCTGATACTATTTTTTGCGGCAGTCTATTACCATGTAAGTGGACGTTGGGTTGTTTTTTTGAAGTGCAGCCTCCGGCTTTCGTTAGAGTGAACTCCTGTCCAGTGCTGGGACTTCTTTCTTTTATTAGACAAAACACATTGGGATCAAAGTTTTTGAGGATCGAATTTACCTTTATGTTGAAATTTAGAATTGTTCCACCCACAATTGCTGTCAACTCTTTTATATATCCTACCCATGCTTTCCTCTCAATTAATCAAGAGAGAAAGCAAATAAGCCTGGGCATTAAAACTTTATTTGACCTTTGCGTGAACACACAGAGCATTCGAATCAGGGCACCTTGTGCAAGTCAAATTAATACCAGGCAGAGATTCACCTGAGGCACCTACACAAAACGTTTATAATTTCATCATGTTAAAAATGAATCATCACTAGGCTTACGTCAGAAAAATATTATTGAACTGTCGTCTGATGAACAATCTAAGACCCAAAAACTTCCCATAAATTCTGTGGAGTACAGTTTTGAGAAACTCTCTTTCTCTCGGATCTTCACTTCGAAACAAATCAAGTAACTGCAATACAAGAATGAAGGTGAAATACTGTAATTTTTATTAGTTTATTAAAATATTCTTTCTAACAATATTTAATAGTTTCGTTTTCAATTCACTTTCATTGTTTTTAGTATGGACATAAATAATCTGTCTAAAAAATTAATATATCTATGAAATCAGAGCCAACACACAGTTTATTATTTCAAGAAATATGAATAAATCATATATTTATTAACAAAACAAACCTGCAGCATAAATTTCTGGCCAATATATTGTTTGGCGATTGCTGGTTGAAATTTAGGCGACTCCAATACTCTCAGGAAGAATTCATACACCAACTGATAAAAAATACGAAAGAAAATAAATATAACAAGAATGTTGGGGATAATATTCATTATATATTCATTTTCAACTTCAATGATAATCAAGTATCAATGCCATCCCAGTAACAGATTAGAAGATTTGAAAGCAATTTTCAAAACAAAGTATCTTGCAAGCCGACCGCAGACAACACTAAAAAAGACAATAAAGTGGTGTGTCATGTAATGATCTATTATATACATTTTCGCCAGGGTGTACTACTTTTTTTCTTAATAAGATTCACTTCAAGTGAGGTTAGAAAACAGTGTTTAAAAGAAGACAACTATGAACTCGCGTTCAACTAATGGCAAAGAAAACAATGTATTACCAGAAATGCAATCTTAACAAAAACATTCCAAACAGAACTGAACTACCATAAGAATGTGTAGTAAGGGGTACATGATGTGTTTCCTTGTTAGTACGCTTTATGACACGCTGGGAATAAGTGTGGCAATTCTGAAGTTGCATGTTGTCAATACAAAGCTATGTTCATTTTTAGGCCTGATACAATTCGGATTATCAACAAGATTTGGTGGGAGTAGTCAGTTTGAACTACTCAAATTTATACGCTAAGTAAACAAAGTAAACATATAGATAATAAGGTGTTGTGTTATAAATACATTAGTTTTTAAACGTTTCCATATACTCACTTGTAAATGTGGCCAGGAAGCATCAAGAAATGGATCATTTTCATCCATATCATACACTTGATTATCCGTAGGAGGTAGTGCTCGAAACAAGTTGAGAGATATCTGTAGCAATTCAAATTTAGGTTTTAAAAATACACAATCAAACCAATGTAAAAATGAAATGTCTGTGAAATTAGATACTTTACTGTTAAACCGTGAAAACTTAGTGGATTTCAAAACAACTAGGTTCCAAACCATCTGAATCCCTATACAGGCAAATCGAGCAGGGGTGCCTGGTTAGCTCAATCGGTAAAAGCTTCAAGCTACGCATCTCTGATTGTCGTCGCACAGGATCAAATTCCATGGGGGATGATGATTATATGCAATAGGTCTGCTGGACGCCTCACTGGTTCCCGGTGGTTGGTTCATGTAAGCACTGCTTACAGCTTCCTCCACCAACCAGGTCCATGCACAGGAAAAAAATGGGAAACATGACAAGTGAAAAAACCTTCACCCCGATTCAAAACTGGTATATGGACGAGAGGTCGTGGTTCGCCATATGATCAAGCTGTATTCTCAGCTTTCCTCTCCCACAGGATAAAAATTGAATCCTATCCCTATGCTAATAAAGAATGACAAATATCATAAAAAAAATTTATTGTAGCTAATTATTAAGTTTTACCACTGGAAAGTAGCTACCAGCCGTTATTTAACCTGCACCATCAATACGTCCAATTTATACCTTACTGAAATGCTTGAAATTTGTCCATTGCATTGAAAAATCCCACCTAGACACTACACAATGATTGGATGATTTAAATAGTCAATAAAAGTGGACCAAAGAGAGTGAGTACAAAACATCCACATACCACATTTATTATCTTTGGATATACATCAGGTGTTAGTGCCCCGGTTGCTGACGACACAAAATCAATTAGTTCATTCAGTGTTGCACGTTTTACATCTTTTGCCTGAATCAACAATTGGTAAATAAGAAAACTATATAAACTCTATAATCTATAGAGTTCTAATTATAGATTCTTGTGACAAAAATCCATAAAAGAACAATCAAGTTTGCAGATTAGAATTTCCAATCTTAACAATACGATTAGAAAATTGCAAGAAAAGAAAAACATGATGAAGTATGTAATTGTCATTTTCATATTTCATGTAACACGTATTTTGTTAAATCTATGATTCAAGCACCAGTACCTGAATATCAGTGATAGCATCTGAAAAATCGAACATAACGCAACATTGCTCAAGTTTTTTCATTAAAAGTTCTTTCTGATCACTGGTTCCTACATCTGTAAAACATAAGTTCTTCTGATAAGTTCTAATAAATTTGCTTTTCTAGTAAAAGACAACTTTATAATATCGTTCTCGTTACAGTATGATTGACTGAGAAAAACACAACAGAGGCAAGAACAGTATTAAATATTTATATATAACAGTATATCGGTCCTGATAAATACTGAAAAGCTCCCCAAACAGACGCATTAGGCATACTTATTATTACTTTGGAAACAGATTCCTAGTACTTTAAAACATATAATTCGACCATGAGCACTAATTTCGCATGGCTGAATTTGAATTTCTCCATCTGCTTATCAATTTTTGACATAAGATTTCCTAAGGGCCC
Source organism: Styela plicata (assembly GCA_963675895.2). NCBI lineage: Eukaryota > Metazoa > Chordata > Ascidiacea > Stolidobranchia > Styelidae > Styela > Styela plicata. The sequence continues at coordinate 790,142 of OZ023138.1, forward strand.
AAGATCACGACCGTAGATATTTAGTGTTTTATCCCATCAGCACATTTTTTGTTGGTACACTGACATATACAAACCTTTTATCAATGGCAGTGGAATCATCTCAACACCAGATTCATAACTTGCTTTAGAGTTAAATTCCATTGAATCGTCCATGTTTAGTGTAGTTGGTTTTATAGGCAACCATTACTTGTAGACATACCGGTAACAGACAAAACTGTAAATGGGAAAAATGTGGAGTTGTTAATACAGAGATGGCTGAAGGTAAGCAGTAAGGCACGCTATGGTATAATGTGCATGTGTGTTTATTAGTCTCAAAAAAAAATTATTACGGGCATGTTTCGATAACTTTAATGGTAATAGAGGGATATTTGATAGGCTTTGAAGTCCCGTATCTGTGTATTTCCTAATATAATAATCATAGTAGTCCAGTGACTAAGATTGGAAAACAGTCTAATTCCCGCCCAAATTTTATTTACACGACCTCATTTTGTTGGAGAGCAAGAAACATCGAATGGTTGTTGACCTAACCTTTTTGTACACATTTTGTATTTTGACCATATAAATATGAACCATATAAAAAAAGAACTACGGTATATACAATTTTTCATTACCGTGATCTCAATAAACGTAGTAAAAATACAGCAATGTATAACATAAATAAATTTAAATTTTTTACAATGCTTATTTTGAAGTGCTTATACAATCTGACAGTATACTGGCAGCTAATTCTGGAAAGGCAGGATTATGGAAAGAAACACGCTTTCCGCTTTGGCAGATCCTATCCAAGGTTATACTATGCCGATTGGTGGACATGGAACAACAAGTCACAATTCTACCTAAAAAAGTAGCAAGTCACGAGTTCAGAATTGCTCTGCATGCCAGCAGGTTTAAATATGGATATTGCTTGTAAGATACACTCGTATTGGTCAGAGACAACAATGTTCATAGACATTTCTATGCTCATAGACATTCAGTACATATCAACCGTCATTTTCAATGAGGACTAGCATGCTGCTAACTGAACAGGATTTGCATTCATCTTTCCAAACTTCGTTAAAAATCAAGAGCCATGAGCGAACACAAGCAACCTCCGTGACGTGAGAACCTCACTAACATCCACAAGAATTGAACTTATTCTGTATTACCAAGCGAAAAATGATCCAAGATAGACGAAAGGAAAAAGGCTTCAATAAGCAATACATGCGAGGTGCCCCTGGGCAAGGCACTGTGACCTTCAGCCTTGGGACTCTGGACCGCGTTCGATAACCTAAATGCAGAATGGCTCCTCATATGCAGTACAGAGGAGAGTGTATTTGACGAAGGCAGAAGGGGATGGAATTGCAAGATACAAAATATAATCTCAAAACCAGATACGGGTACACTGTACTGTGTATAGGCCTAATTGTAAACATTGTTAATTCAGAATTGTATACTGTGAAATACAGTTCATTTCATTGAATGAATGCACTCAGTACGGTACGGTACCAGTACTGCTGACTGTGCAGTGTGTACGGTAGCTCAGCAGTCAGAGCTGGTTGCCTGGTTAGGCTTGTTCAAATGTCATGAGGCAGGTTCGAATCCCGTGACGGATCATGATTATATGCAGAGGTCTGCTGGATGTCTCGGCTGCTACCCGGTATTCAGAAACGACTGATCAATATTATCGGTCATATTCACAATCACAGAATGCAGTATGGGTACCGCAATCTTCTGGTTCTTCCTCCGAGTTCAGAGTTCGTCTGGGATTGCTGCCATTGTTCCTCCTCACAAAGTCTTTCATCTTTTGTCAATTCACCCGTTTATCTAATAAATTTCATGAGATAACAGCTGAAGCTCCATTTTGTCAGAAATATTTTTAATGAAATTCCTTTTACAGAATTTAAGTTAACTCTGAACTGTTGAGGTTCCCTGTTCTCTTGAACTCTCGTCTTCCCCACGGTTGCCAGTCGATTCGTACCCTGCCCAATTCGTACCAGTATATTTAGAGTAGGTCAATTCGTACCCGAAGAAATATGACATAGATCAACTCGCAAAGGATTTACCGGTAAAAGTCTGGGATGGCTGATTTATCTCATAGGATGAAATAATGTCCAATCCTAACCCCGAGAAAGCAGGCATTTTAGTTCAAATCAGATAAATGACCTGATTTCAATTGCTTACCAACGATGTCTATCGCGTTTACGATGACCATTTCCGCTGATTTTACTTTGGGCCACAGATCGCTAACAAAACAAATCGCTCTTAATAGAGTTCTATTGATACGAATTGGCCATTCCACTTCTGCCACCAGCGCATAATCGTATAATATGGAATGGCAAATCTACAAAATGCAATGCGAAATTGTGGAAGTGCCAAATTTTCGAGCCCCTTCAGCGTGATCTTGTTGAGAGGATTTTCGCAAAAATAGACAAAAATTTCGCGTGTGCCTTCGCGTAATATCTTAAGTATATAGAACTGTTCCACTTTTTCGTCGATGAGTTCAACCACTCCGGGGTCGAAGGTTTTCCGCCGCCACCGTTCGCTCTTAATAGAGTTCTATTGATACGAATTGGCCATTCAACTTCTGCCACCAGCGCATAATCGTATAATATGGAATGACAAATCTGCAAAATGCAATGCGAAATTGTGGAAGTGCTAAATTTTCGAGCCCCTTCAGCGTGATCTTGTTGAGCGGATTTTCGCAAAAATAGACAAAAATTTCGCGTGTGCCTTCGCGTAATATCTTAAGTATATAAAACTGTTCCACTTTTTCGTCGATGAGTTCAACCACTCCGGGGTCGAAGGTTTTCCGCCGCCACCGTTCAAAAAATTTTCCTTTCTAAATATGTTTCACAGCGAAGAAAGGGTCCCAGCTCCTTTATTATAACTTACCACTTATATGCCCAAATTACAAAATGTGTATAAAATAGATTAAGGTGATAAGGTAAACACTATGATATTCCATGTTTTTCAACAAAATGATGTCATATTAAAAAATTGGGATGGAAGGCTATAATAAAAATCAGTTACCTATTATTTTTTTGAAATTGTGTATATTTTTTTAAACACTATCAACGGATGTCAGGCTCCACGACTCTGCATAAAAACTCAAATGAGTATATGCGATCACTCAAACAATACAAATTTCTTTGTTTTGAATGTTTATATAATTTTTTGGCTAAATTTTTATAAAGCATTTACCCAATGAGGGTAATACTATCTGATTCTTGCAAAAAATTGCCGTGGTACAATAAATAAAAATCATTTTTTTCGGGCAGGTGTAGGTTTTGATGACGTGACAATCGAAAATTTGAATGCCTCATTATTTTTTTAGAATTTCATACTCTATCTGATCCGAAAATTCCTTTTCTTCTACACGTGCATTGTGGCCTTAACGGGTGAGATTCTAATAGTTTGCAAAGGTGAGGAATTTTGGATATTTAATTTCTCAAGTGTACGTGGACAAACTTTTTTTAGTTGAAGTAGGACGGGCGGACACGCCACGTCGAAAATTTGAATGCCTCATTATTTTTTTAGAATTTCATACTCTATCTGATCCGAAAATTCCTTTTCTTCTACACGTGCATTGTGGCCTTAACGGATGAGATTTTAATAATTTGCAAAGGTGAGGAATTTTGGATATTTAATTTCTCAAATGTACGTGGACAAACTATTTTTAGTTGAAGTAGGACGGGCGGACACGCCAGCGTAACACATGTGGTCTCTTGCGTTTTTCAATCAACGAAACGATTTTGTTATGTAATGCTCCGAATTTGAAATGCATTTTCAGCCATAACTCGAAAACTGTACAGGAATGTACATCAAAGATGTGGAAATCTAACTTTCCTATGTGTCTTAATAGAACTTTTCTTCGTAAATTGCAAAGAACAAGTGTTATGCCCAAAAATCTGAGACATATTGAGACATTTTATAGTGCGGAACTATCATTAGGTTACATCAAATTTTGGGTTCTCATCCCCATTGTAATACATCTGGTCCCGGCGTATTCAAGAACCTACTCGGTGTGAGTAAATGTGCAAGTGAATCGTTGAGATATATTAAATGAAGATTGAAGGGCTCGCGGCATGCGTGGAGGAGCTGCCGAAATGCAATTTTGTTAATAGCTTGTGACTTCAGTCGTAATTTACTATCTTGCACCAGCATGTTTCATCCAAATTTTACATTTGAATTTGAACATATCGTTTGGACTCTTTAACGCTGCACAACAGGAAGGTCTTCAATACGATAAGGAAGATGTTTGACGATTGGCGAGTTCAGACATCATGTTATTTGGTCCGTCATTTCTGTTAGAATGTCTTTAAAGACGGGTGTCTGACGCTTCTGCAGCTATTAACAAATTTCCTCAATATTTCCGTCAACTACATAGAAATTTCATTCTAATTTCATTTTCAAAACTACTTTTTATCACGAATATAATAGCATATAGTCTAGAAAAGACAGCGGAAATTAATTAGCGCTTTGTAAAAGCTATTTTTTTCCTATTTTAACAGCATTTTTTCATTCAATTCCAAATCAGGAGCACGGCTCTATTCTTCTCAAAACCTGTTCTCTTTTATCATACTTTTAGGACAAACGCTTGGCCGAGTTACGTAAACATCAACATACATATACATTTGAACAAATATTGTAAAAATCAAATATTTCTAGCATGTTTTTAATACACTAAAATCGAAGCACTTTTTCCCACTGAAGCGTCCCCACACCGTTCTAGGTCCCGACGGTTTTCAGCTTAATATTTTACAATGATGGAGTTTGACGAAAACTTTTGTGAAAAATACCCCGTTTTGACGCTCGAGACGAATCGCATCTAATTTCAAGAGGGTAATGTAATTTGTATTGTATTTCATTTCATCAGTTTTTCAAAATAAACTATGTCTTCATGAGCACAACTGTGAAGTAAATCTTCTGCGTTCAAATAACACAGCCTGTATTCTTTTTATATATTATAATATTATTATTCACATAAAATGGCTGTTCGATAGTTGAAAAAGCAAATCACGTTTTTTATTTAAAATAGTTAGTATTTCAGCCAGTTTCTTTTTGATATCACAGCGGATCATAATCAAGAAATCTTTTTAACATCTCAAAAGCAGCGGGTGGATCATCAACTGGTACCATATGGCCTGAACCCTGCACCAAAAAATAAGACAAAATTACAGAACTAAATCGTTCTGAAAAAAAAATTCAGGTAAATAATTTTGATATCGCCCAGTGCACACGTTAGTAATTCTCTCACACTTCAGCGGTTTGGTTCTGTAAAGATTGCTACTTGCTTAGATTACAGTCTCGGGTTTTATGTAGCTTTCTTTATACCAGAAGTCACTTGTTGGTTTCTTCATGTGCTATTGCTAAACTTGCCCGTTGCGAATAGAAACATGAGTCTAAAGTCATTGGTCAATAATATATTATTCTATCGTATTAGAAGGAAAACTTTTTTCTCAGGTAGGCGACTTAACAAAATATTATCATGATATTACATGTATTTTTTATGACAGACACGGGGTTAGCTATACTGTTCACTCGGGGCATATACGACTCACTCAAGCGGTCCAGTTCTGTATGGAATATTTTCCACTTAAAGAGCTGTTTCGGATGCTATTTACTATGTAAGTGGTAGTTGTTGATTCCTAAGCTTAAAAGTGTTGCTTCGCTTGAAGAGAAATTGATTAAAAAACTGTCATCTGTGACAGCTAAGAATTGAATCTTACCTTGACCGTCATAAAAGTAAGTTTATGGAATTCCTTAACAAAACCTCCAATTTGATTAGACCCTGATCTTTCCAAACTCCATGTTCTCCTCGGAATCGTAATCTAGAAATAAAGTGTATCTTGCTTAAGATATATTGAACAGTGCCTTTGGATATATATATATATATATATATATATATATATATATATTTATCTAATTTCTGCATTTGGGTGACAAAGTGGGGGTTATTTTTTTGCTGTATTTGGAGGACCATATTTTTCGGTAGACATTTTCGCGTCCCCCAAATAATTTGAAGGTCATTTTCTCCGTGAACGAAATAAAGCTGAGTTGTCATGATTGCAGTTACAGATAGATAGTCCACGATTTTACGCCCTTACAAGGTGTCAACGACCAGCCGACAGAAAAAGTCTTTCATTTAGGCTACCAAAAATTTGTGGGCTATAAGTGCTGTGCTAGTTTTTTGATGATTTCGGGGACTTTTGTTCACACCACATTTTTAGTGCCGTGCACCGTTTATATCTTGACCAAACTTGGTCAGATGAAATAGGAAATTTTTATTTATGTATTGACACCCTAAAAATCCAGCGGAAATTAATCTGGCATGGCCTTTTCACTAACAACGTAAAATCAGAAAGATATAACTTTTGTGACTGGTCACGTGATCTCTAATTCCCATTGTAAACAATTCAAGTTGTTTCCTGCGCTTTGTTTGGTTGGCGTTTGATGCGGCGTTGGTGGAGTGTTGGTTGCTGTGTTTGGTGGCGGATCTAGCGTATAGAAGAGGGGGGGGTGTAAAAGTTGATTATAGGAAGAAGCTATTAATTGTTATAGGTGAAGATGCTGGTCGGGAAGTTGATAGACACCAAGCTATGAGGTGTTTTGATCCAGGATATGCTGATGGCTGTGGGACATACCGAATGCAGGCACAAGTACCGTACGGTGCTGTAGTGTTACAGGTTTTTCCTTGTTTCTCTGTAGGGCAATGTATATTACCAGTATCAATTTGCCGAAAGCTTAAGATAACATTCCAATTTTATATTTTTGTACTCACATTTTTCCCTTCGATTTGGTTATGAACTTGGCATGAATCGCTAATCATCTAGTGGGAATTGGTCTTTCAAGAATGGCCAGACATAAGCAATTATCTACAATTCCCAATTACAACGCTAACCAAAAATTTAAATCATTTCGAAAAGTATTTTCAAAACAAAATAGTTAATTATGGGAAGCGAATTTTTTCTTGCCTCCTCTTGAAATATGCGAACTTGGCAATGTTATCTTGTGCTTAATTGATGGATTTTAGGATATCTATACGATGCCCATAAAACTTTAAAAGCAAACAACAAAAAAGATAATATTTCAAAAAGTTGCAGCAACTCTGAACTATACTGTATGGTCGAATCAAAACCTCTTCTACGCATTAGAATTAGTCCTGTTAGCCCATGCCAAAATGCAACAGTTAAGTCTTGCTCTAGAGGGGATTGCAGGAATAGTTGTGAGATTTACAGCACTGCTCTATTCTGTGTTGGAAAGACTCTAGTCACAGTGTTCAATCACGTGAAATCACCTTTCAAAAATCATGTTGTCTGCCGAATGCCGCTGCATGTCTCATCAGGGAAGAAAATGCACCCCATAAGGCTACAACACATGTCATGCAATGTAATTTGCCGTGACTTCTGTGTTCATCGACCCAATAATGATTCTAAGTAGATGCTAATAAAAGGCAAATTAACTTGTCATTGCTGTTGAACGGATTTAGTAATCGACTTGTGATTCTTAAATATGTGACTCAACTTGTGACTGGAAAGTACAATGCAAGACTTTAAATATTGGTAAGTCTTGGACTCGCAACTTGTGTTTTTCGACTTGGGACTCAAGCTCCCAACACTGGTTATATTCGCTTAACAGTCAGGGTGGGCAGTTGAGTCGAATAATAAGTTGGCTCAATTAGTAAGAGTGTTACCCTTCTTATTGTCATAACGCATGAACAACGGCAGTCTTGCATGATCAGAAGTGTATTCAAGATGGTTTTTTTAGCTGTATTCCTAGTGTTTATCTGCCAAAAGGACAAAATCTTGCTTTCTTTGGGCGTCCGAATCCAGATACAAAGTGCAGCAAGGCAGCCAAAAAGTATTGCAATGCAGTTGATTCAGTATAGGTTTTTATTAAAACCAAACATCGAAAACAGAAATTTCGATATTCCAATTTTACTGATTTATGATGAATTATTGTGCTTTTGTCAATGTTCTTTTTCTCTATGTATACTCATTTTCTTGAGGGGGGAACAGCCGAGTACCGATACATGACATAATAATATAACTATGAAAAGTCAGAAAGATCAATTGCCCATTTATAACTAACTTGGTTCTGAATGATACTAAATTTTGTAAATGATTCCCAGCTTTTCTAGTATCATGTAGAATGCTATGTAGTATTTTGCGGTTGAATATCATGCAAAACTTTTCTAGTGCTTTTCACATCAATAAATCTACAATGTTCCAAAATGACTATTAGCAAGTCATTAGTATGGCCGAAACCTTAACAGGTGAGTTTTGAGTAGGTTTAGGAATGACAGGTTTTTAACATTAAATTGGTTTTGTAAAATTCATTGATTTGGATGATGCCTTAGTTTACCATTGTTGGAGGGACTCGAGTCATCTTTTTAAATGACTTGACTGTCACCGTCTTGGCTAAATACCACTACTCGTACTTGACTTGACAAAATGCAGGAGGAGGAATGAGGATTTGTCTTTAGACTTGAAAATTTAGCCTGGAATTATCCTCCTGAAAAAGCAGGTCGTCTGCTGTTGTGTTAATGATCAGAGGAGAAAAGGCGCCTCCTAGAAGTGTATAATGCATCACCTTAAACCTGCTGTGAAATCCGCGTTGGTCAACAATTTGTCATTGTTGTTAAATGGATTTAGAAATCGGCACATGGCTCGACTTGCGACTCGTAAATGTATGACGCGACTTGACTTGTGACTCGGAAATTTAAATTTTGTTAAAACCTGGGACTCGTAACTCGGGTTCTTTAACTTGACTCGAAGTGAAGTGACTCATTCCCAACACTGATAAACTGGCATACATCATTTGTAGGGGTAGTCATAACCGGGGCCGACATTAACATCTACCTAAAGCTCCATTTAAATGGTAGCTGGATCATCAAAAATCACAGGTTGAAACATATTCTGCATTGATTTTACTGACTGTGCTGACCAGAAACTGTTTGATTCGCCCAGTCCAAGGAACAATGTTTATTTCAATTAATTTCTGTCTGATATTTGAGCATGTTCAACTTATTTGCGCGAGAAACTGAATTACTGCAACTAGAAGTTCTCTTATTGTTCAGCATTCCATCATCAAGGGTGTTTGACATTCACTTTTACATGGCTCTATGTTGCATAAAAAGAATCTTAAGAAAGTCTGAATCATCAATTTTCATGTATTTTCTCAGATTGATTGAATCATGTATTTTCTCAGATTTCCTGTTGTGCTAATTGAAGAATAATAATGATACATTGGGTGTATTGGTTACATTACATCCAGTTACATACAGTTTGCACAAACGCTCTGAGATTCTCCTATTCTGACTGAGGATTCGTCAGATGAAAGGGATTATGCGCTTAGTTCATCAGGTTACATCATCATTGGTGTAGTGCTCTATGGCTATTATTATAGAACTACAGACCTACATATATCAAATAGAGAAGGATTATATTGGCATTTTTACATGGTACGTTTTTTACTCTTATCTTCAACAATTATTTATTCAGTGTTTTTGCATTCTGTATATATAACCGGTCGTTTCCCCTCGTTCTGGTATTTGTTTCAAACATATCTGTTTTGTTGGTAATAGACGCATCATTTTTTCGCAATATATTTACGCTACCTCCAAGAGTACCAGTAGCTTGAAATATTAAATGAAAATATTATAATTAGATCAATTTATACATTCTAAGTATTTCATCTTGTTTTTATATAACCTATTTATTATATCTAGGTTCATTTATTTTGAATATTCATTAATATTTTGACAGGTCTAAACAGCAATGGGGTTGTATGATTTTGATGGTACAGATATTCCTGATAAAGAATAATGATATCTATGTTCTTCACAATCTACATACACACATTCAACATTGCCGCAATAGATCTGAGAATGATCACTCACGAAAAGAGACAATTTTCAAATATATTACGGAGAATAGCTATTTCTCATAGAAGCAAATGTGTTGATCGAAGGGGATACAATAAGGACCGCCTATTCAACTTGGTCATGAAACATTGAAAAGCACAAACGATTTAATTTCACTACATTTCGAATGTCTGAAAATCTCCAGATCAGCTCTATTCTTTTTCGAAAGCTCAGCAAATTACATTGCTTGTATTTCATCAGTTGAGCATATCAAAATAAAACTACGACTCTACCTGGTGACAACCATTGATTATTGAAAAGCACATAAGTTTACAAACATAACTGGTTTTAGTTAAAGTCAAATAGACAAGTGTTGACTCATAGAGAAAGTAAAACCCAATTCTATGTTTCCATTCATAAAAGAATTGTATGAGAGCGTGCTGTTGTTTTTTGCGAAGTACTGATCACTAAGCATGGATGTCTGCCTTCAATTCTTCAAGGCCTTGGACTCAACCATTTGCCGAACTGACTGACTGCTTTTTTGCGCAATTTCGCATGATCTAACAACCAGACTGGCAGAATATCAACTACTCTAATACTTACCGTATACACCCGAGAGGAAAGGTTTCTATCAGAAGTAAACTTAGCAAATGCGCAAATTTAGGTAGCAACGAAACTAAATTAGGAGCTTTAAAATTGGCAATACTGCCATTAAATAGCAGTGTTTTTGGCTTTGAAGCTTTTATAGCCATATGAGGAAAATGATATAAACATTTTATTTCGTCCACCCGAAGAAAATCAAGACTCTGCCACCCTGCCAACAACTATATCCGAAGTCCGAAAATAGAAATAGGAACTTAATCGATGATTAGTTGCATATAAACATATGTTGATTTTGTCACTTAAACCTGAAGATAATTGACAATTGTATTTCCTCGAAATAAAGGAAGTATTTTCTATAATCGAAAATTTCAGGACATTGGGATTTATATTTTTTTTAACAAAGTTGGAATGCTGCTTTTCATCAAATTATTGCCGAGTTCAAAATGTTAGAATTTAGAAGAATTTTAGACGAATATTTCTTATCCAAATTTATTTCTTAGAATGTATGCAAGATAGTAAATATTCGCTTTTGGCAATCCCGATTAGCCAGTTTATTTTCATATTGAATCATTTTGAGTAACTAGTCGACTACTTTTTTATGCGAATTTAATTCACTTTAAGCAAGGTCGGAAGCCTCACTTAAAAGGAACCAATTAATGACTACTGATATGGCAAAGAGCTACTACAAAAACTCCAGAATCAACATTCAAAACAGAACTGAGCAATTATAAAATATACAGTGAATGGTGGATGATATTAAAACCATTTACCACTTTTTGAATCAAGAGTTTTATTACCTCTTATATGGACATGAAATATGTTAGGTATATTCTAAACCTGGCTCCCAACCAGCAGACATGTTATAAGTTTTTTAATCATGCTAAAAATAAAAATGCGAATCACTGTTATGGATTCTTGAATATTCAACAGACTTCACTAAATGTGGGGGTGTGTTATTTGTTTGAGAAATACGAGTTTTTCATTAAACCCAATGTTGAATCCATCACGAAAATGAGTATTAAATTTCGACATATATCCAAATTAATATAAATATATTTAATCGCATTTGTGTTTTCAATGCATATAATTTTTTTTAAATATTTGCATTTGATTTATAATTTACTTTTTTTCAATCAACACGTCCAGGCTGTCGTAAAATCTTAATATTCATCCCGAAATTAGTGTCTGTATTTACCATATAAAAATCAAACTACTTCAGTAATTAGTCCAGTCAAACTACATATCGACCCTTGAAAAATGGTCTAAAGATTTTTACATATTATGTAGCCAAAGGCTTGCTTTTCAACATAACAAAAGTTTACCAAAATCAAACTTACGGAAACTCCCTAAAATGATCAGCTAGGGTTAGCATATAACTATATGAAAAACAATCAGGATACTACTTGTGAACACGAAATGCCCCTTATTGTTACGTTATGCAGTTAACAGCATATTTAGGCAACATACAATCCCATGACCAACCTTGTAAATGCTCTATATCACGAAATTTGTGAATGAAAAGTCTCCTTCCTTCTTATTATGACGTCATCATTTCGGGGTGCTTTAGACCATTTTTTTGGCGATTTTTGGGCTTTCCGCAGTATTTTGACTGGACTAGCTAGATGTTTAAATTATCATCAGTATTTATCATAAATATTTATCAGTCGATATTATGAAATCTAACCGTAATCATTTTTTTTATTCCACTGTATAGTGTAATATTATGCAGCGGCGGTGGAAACATTTTTCGCCCTTTTTAATCATAAAGCCATCATTTTGCAAATAAAAAAAAAACAAGAAAATTATACAAAAGCAATTTCGTGCCAGATGTGCATAAAAATTTCGCCTAATATGGTGAAATTTTTGATTTTGCTTATGGTGAATCGAAGCAAATATTTTGGAGCCTTACTTTTAGGCGTGGAAAATTCTCAAAAATTTGCGCACAACTTTTGAACGCATCAGTTATTCATGGCTGTTTTACATTTTTCATTCTGCCTGTAGCGCAAATATGACAATAAAATCGAATTTTTTATTTTTATTTTCTCTGATCGTTTTTCGGGAAGCTCTTAAAATTGGTATACAATAGGATTTTGATGTTTATCTTGTAGAAAGAAGCAGAGAATACATTTATGACTGAACACAAGTAGTTGATCCCTAAAAACATCTTTGGGAGTCATCCCATTTCACTGTCCAGTTTGCGAGAGGTGGAACTCACCTCCCACCAGCCTCTTGACAGCGTCCCCCAAATGTGGACAATGTCCCCCAAATGCAGAAATTAGAAAATAACATTGAAATATAGAAATCGAAAATATTTGGGCGACGTCATTTGGCAGACATTCAGATTATATTTTTTGTTAAGCCGTATATCTAGCCGTGACTCCAGCCTGACGTCTGACGGTGTTAAATAAGGGCATTGAAGTGGTCTAAATAGCTATATATGCTGTAGAAAAAAAGTCTCCCAAATGAAGAAAAAAATATCATGTACGCCAAGTACAGCAAATAGATGTATATATATATATATATATATATATATATATATTGTATAATTCATCATGTAGCCACTGTAACAAAAACGCAGTCTTTTTATTGCTTTTTGACAGTAATTGTACTTCGCCATATAGAAATAAAACTATAGAATCGGCTTTTTGATCAAATATGCGCTAATGATGAAACGAACCGCTGAGGCAAAAAATAGAAAAATTGCTTTCTAAAAGAGTCTGAACCAAACTTGGAACAGTGCTGTCAATTTTTCTTCTTCAAATTGACTTTTGAATTCTGCTAAAACTTCGCTGTGTCCGCATATACTTACCGTATATCCAAGATCATCTACAAACTTTTCACCACCCATATGATTGCATGCCATGTCAACATCGCCGAAGTAAAGTAAAATTCTGATATCATGCTGTAACGTGAAATAAATGATAGAATATTGCGAAAACAAGGCTGTTATGAAATCAAATATATAAATTCCAGTGAAAATAGAGATAGGAAAAGTATCACGTTGTCTCGTTGCTAGCTAATAGCGAAAAAATACTTCAAAATTCGTATTTCATATTGAAATCAACTACCGTATAATAATGGGTAATTTTAAATATAAAAACTAACCGTTTCTTGGAGAATTCTTTTAATGAAGGGAGACACGTCTTTGTAGATTTTCTGGTAGTTCCGGTTCACGTAATCACTTGATAAATAGATATGTTTGATTGTTAATTCAAATGTAAGACATTTATTTACTAGACTTGCTTCACAAGACTAGCAATCAGTCTAGTTAGTTAATATTGCTTATGCATCTTTGCATTTAACCCATACGGATCCGCCGAACAGTAAACCTATTCAGACCGTTTATGAGAGGGGAATTGAAAACGTTTCGGAGGTCAATTACGACATCATAATGGAAGCCGCAGGCCCAAAATTCTCTGCAAAAAATACCCTTATTATCACTATAAAACATAAAAGTTGGCAATTTTAGGTAAAGGTACCGGTTATACCTAGTTTACCGAGTTCAAATTACTTTAACTAGTTTCACTGACATCTGATTTACTTACTTTTAACTTCGTCATGCAAAACATTTAGCTAATAATTTTAGTATTATAAACGTCTAAATTAATTAGTTAAAATAAGTTAAGATACTAACCTGCAGAGTTGCCATGTCGTTCGTTTGACGTGAATAGCTTGCTGTACATCGTTTCTATTCAGATAGTTTGTTATGAGTGAGGCATTCGAACATGGAGGAACAAGGGTAAATGATTTGGGGGTGATATCCAGGTGCATCTAAATAAAGAAATCGAGTGATTGTCACATGTCACTTCCGCGATTGTCTCTAAATTTTGACTCCCGGCTTGACTTGTGTTCACAGTGGTGAAATACTTCTGATCACGAAATGGCCAGCAATGAAATACTTACTGATGTCATACTCGCGATCTAACGATATCGAGCGTGTAAACTTCATTATCTGCCCTGTACGATGCGATACCCAAACCCTCTACTATTGTTTGTTTCCTTGTACTAGGGAAATCCTGAAGCATACACAGGTCTATCCCAAAATTCAGCCAGATGTTATTTTTGTAAAAACCAATTGTGTACGCCAGAAGCATAAACATTGTCGTCCGTTCATTTTTATTTTATTTTTTGTGTGTGTGGCGTCCCATTTTAGTGTTTTATTGCAAAAATTCCTCCTGGAACAGTTGTAATCAGTCCCACCTATGGTAGTTGAAATACAAAACGAAAGAACACGCTGAGAATGGTCTCCCGAGAATTCCTATCTACATGGGTTAAAAAGTCAATTAGTACGAATAACATATGGTAAGATGCTCAGAACGCCGCTAAACTGCCAGTCGATATCTTGAAACCAAATGAATGATATCATTTTATAAATATTATCAAACTTTTCAAATTTTGGTAGTTTTAGACAATATAATAAATAATGCAATATGTTCAGGATTCTCCAGTTCACACCTCTTCTGTATGTCGTTTATCTTCAAATCTAGACTTTTATTCCTAAACACCCTTTCAAATTCGACCGGTTTATCGATGGACTTCAAATCATAACAACAACAACAAAATCATGATAGAAGCTCCAAAACATTTTGTGTTTTTTTAGGCTAGAGGAAAACAACGCCTCGATATCTGTCGAATATTTTCGAACTAGTGAGGAATTTTAAGTTGCTAGAATTAATCGTGTGACCAAAATCTAAAAATGATATTATCGACGTGGGTGAATAAAAAACAGCAAACTAAAGTTCCTGAAAGGTTCTGTCAATCTAACGTCTTTTTTAACGGCTATAATTTGGTGTTGCCGTATTGCATAGAGCAGTCAGAAGTCGTGAACGTAGTTATAATATTGTACAATGGTTTACTTTGTTTATGTTGACACGTTTCAGTAACGATATCCCAGTGTTGGTGGAAATCTCAAAATGCACAATCTCGTCACGGCGCCTCTTTGCGTTTGATCTGCGCTGTTTTTAAGCGAGTTTTACGACGAGATATAAGTAAGCACTTTTATCGTGACTAATTGGGAAGCGCCTTTCGCATCGCGAGGAAAGGCTATTGCTGATAAGGCAGGTTAGGCTAAGCGTAAATACAAATACGCCCACTGTTTTTTCAGGAATTTAGTGATGCGCAATACAGAGTCGTTTATATGAATAAGTAAAATTGGCGTTGTGCCAAGCAGTAATAGCTGACTGATCATTATTGAGATATATTTGCATTTTTGAGATTATGTATTTTATTGCATTATTTATAATCCATGCGCATAAATGAGACAGTATCGCATTTCGGAATTGTTGGAGTAAGGTTATGTTATTTTGCCTGGAGTCAGAACATTGCTGCTTCTATAACACTATTATAATGAATGGTTTTAGTCTAGTTGATAGTTTAGTAATATTGTTGTGTTCAGTTAGTTAGGATAGGATATATTTGGTATTATGATTCACTGAATAATTTTAGAAACTTGAGACAATGAGGTAATTGAGGCATTTTATACTCGATTCGACAAACAGAAACAGTTACTGGCGTAGTTTTCCGGTCACAAGGTCGCTGGGGAACATTATGGCTGCGACAGAGATTATTGCTTGAAAGCTTGAGTCCCAATTTTCCCTGGAAATCGAGCTAATGTTGTTTAAATTGTATAGTTTGTCCGCAGTATAAAATGTCATACTCCAATATAGGGATGCAACAATCCGAATCTAAATCCGGTTACGATGTTTTTGGAGTTCGACGGTGTCCGGACTTTGCTGATGCTCGGCGGCGATTCTAAGGTTTGTGATGTCACAAACAATCGCGCGGTGGCAGCTTGCTAATACTGGGTATAAACTTTTCAACCAGTTCTAAGTCAGTTCTGTGGTATTTAGATTTCGTGCATTGGTAATTTTAGGGAATTCAAATCGGGAGAGAATTCGATTATGTCGATAATTCGTGCGTGCTTTTGCATAGATTTCTCACACTCGTAGTGATTTTTTGTTATTCTTGAACCTTTTGGCCTCATTTTGTGTCTAAAACTAAATTTTAATGACGGGCCGAGCTACTCGGTTCCAGCGGAATATTTTTTCAACTTCTCTGTCACAGTCAAACCGAGTACTGCAGCGCTTGTGACATCCCTATAGTCCAAGTCCAAGCACAAGCAACATGAACAAGCTACAAGCATTATGAATGCCCGAAGACCAGCGGCGTGGAACTAGTCACTATTCTTGTTTACCTTTTGAGTTATACAAGTCAATAATATCCCTATATCATCATGAAACACTTACTTTTTCGTAGAACATTTGTTGAAAACGACTTCTTAAATATTTCATCATTGTAGTTTGTGTAGCAGTCGCACAATCTCCGTAAAGGTTGTAAAGATTTAAACCACTATTGGTGATTAGTTGCATCACATTCATAACCTGCATGAAAATATTAGAATGTTTGGAAAATATTAGAAATTAAATGCATATATTATCCGTTAGCCCTGATTATTGAACTGTCCTATAGCTGGAATTATAGATTGCTCTCACTTTTGCCAGCAGATATAGTGGTATTTAATAGCATATGCATCTCAGTGGGAACACATTATAGGATTTCTAAAAGTTGATAGCTAAATTCCTGGTAAATAACTGTTTTAACTTTATATTTTTTGAACATTTCACAAATGCAGGCAGCTAAGCTTAAATTAAAACAGCTGGCTTTGGTGCTTCGCGGACTCAAACGCGGTACTGACCTGGAACATGCATTGCTCGTCTTTGAATTTAAAGAAATTGCATTGGTCAGGTCTCCCATCGTCACAACAGAATTCGAGTAATTTGTCCCATAGAGTTTTCCCGAATAATCCATGATAATATGCGTAAAAAACCAACGATTGGTCATTTAGACGTTGTTTGAGCAACCCGTTCCCAATAATAACACCCTGAATGCACATGCCAAAAAAATATCTGAAATTGCATGCATAAATTGTCAAAATGTTTTTATAAAGTGACTGAATAGACATGGGGGAGGGGGTGGCTAGGGTAGATACGTTGAATCCAAACTGGAACAAGTCCACAAAGGGTTATATTCAGCAAACATACCATGCAGTTGTGAAAGGTACTCAAAATGAGTTAGGGCCAGAATAAACCCTTCCGCTTTCAGCAACCGGAAGTTCTTGTTCCTAACGGGAATTAAAATAAAAATATGTAATCAATATTTATTAACAATTAGCAGGTTGATGATTTTGTGAGAAATTGATAATAAAGAGGAAAATTGCCGGTCTTATTTCAAATAGTAGTATTTAAAAAAATACTTGGGTGGTTACAACTTTTCAATCCAGCATATTAAATTCCCACCTTTAAATTATCCATAATCGGCGATCCGTTGTCTAGCATCGATGAAACAAGTTTTGGAAGATAAACACCAGCGTAACTTTCACCACTAATGTAAATATCACAATATCTTAGAGAACTGAATTTTTCAAGAAAGTTCATCAAAGCTTTCTCTACGTCTTCAGCGAACTGAACAAAAAAGTTTGAAAATGTTTTATTTTGATATTATATAATCAAATATAAACGTCTTCAATTATAAAGCTTAATTTAGGCAGCCATGTTTGGGAAAACCCAATCAACAAAATAACAATAAAGATTAGCAGCTCATTATGGACAAACGCAATTCAACCATTTGGTATTATTATTCAAAATACTATTAAATAAAAAGATGGCAACCTGAAGTTTAATGCCAATCAATAAATCTGTCTAAATTTGTGTCTAAAGATTGTAAGTTAGTTTTATTTATTTAAGATTCAAAAATTACCGTGTCATCAGATATTGGCTCATCCGCGAGGTCATAGGAAAAACCAACTCCTGCTGGTGCTTCGATGTATAGAGTGTGAGCTAATTTATTCCATGAATAATTGTTTCTTTCTAATCTGTGGGAGCTGTAACTGAACTGAAATCAGATATTGTATTATACGTCTCCCATGCAATAAACTTGTATATTATTTATTCGTGGGTGATGCGGGCGCTCATGGGAGAATGTTGTTTTTAAATAAACTACCTTTTTTTATTTATGGATACTAACCTGAGTTATAGTAAAAAAGCAACTTGAGAAATTTCTGATTGCGACGCTTACTATGGAGTTATACTTCGACAACAAAAGTGTCACTGAACACAATCGTTAAGGCCGCACCACACGTTTGCATAGGTTGTGTTTTTTTGTATGTTTGTTTATTTTACCCTGGCGTTTTACGCAAGTGCAATGCTCTGTATGCATTTACTTACGTTTTCCAATGAAACAATGGCTTGCTATGCAAGCTAACACAGAGTGCTCGTTGCGTGCGTTTGTGCTTGGTAGGCATATAAACAAAATTAACGCACAGAAATGCAGGCGTGTGTTGTCGTTTTTATTTTGTTACCCGACGCGTAATGCAACGCATCGGTAAGACAACTTCATTTGTATTGTGGCCTTTACAGTTAAGATAGATGAGAGGAATGAGATAAATTATCGCATTAACTAGTCTCTTCATAATTAATTCCTACTACATGCTACTGAAGACGAGCTAACACCAACATCGACACCGTAGAACATGGCGACAGGATGATTAAAATTCAGATTTCAGATCTCATTTGTAGATATTTAACAGTAAAAGAGACAGAAATTACTTCATGTTACATGTTGAATTCTTTGCATATTATGATCATGCAATCAAAATGGTTTACCTCTGACACTTACCATATTACTTTTCTTACCTTAAAAGGTCCGTGTTCTGCAAATAATCCATCCATTGAACTACATCCTGGTCCTCCGTTGAACCAAACTATCAAGTTATCACAAGTCCCAGTTTCGCAGAAGTTGAACCTTAACCACGCATAATTTTCATAGTTTAAAGTAGACATTTAATTAATGCTATCCCCAAATATTTAAAATATACGAACCAGTAATGGAGCTTTTTGCTTTTAGTTACATCGAGATATCCAGAGTACATAGCGAAATCGGGTAATTTTTGTACATCTGGAAGATCTGTAATTCGATCCGATTGAACTTGTGCGTTGACGTATATTGAATCCAATAATATGAAGAATGCAGAAGAAATTTTAACAAATAGCAAGCGTTGCATGATGCCAGTTGCCAAAATACTATAATACAAAATTTATATGAAAGAATGTTTTTTTTGTAAAATCACTGGAAAAGTGTACCACTAGCTATAAAGCCTGTGAAATACGAATTATATTGATATACGAATCATTTCCAATTTCTATTAACTTACACACACCATTTAATAATCATGTTCATCTATACTGTAACGGAAGTACAGTAAATTCACTGGTCATTTTTAATAATTTCATATTTCGAAGTTATAAAAAAGACCGCAAAGAAAAATTACTGCCAAAGACCAGTGATTTATAGCATTTTTTGTTACAGTGTAATTTCCTCATAAGGTATGCCAGTTCAATTTAAATAGAAGATTCTTACAAAAACTCGTTATATAACCCAACGGTTAGTCATTACCGAAGAATCAGCGCTTATTCCCTGCCTGATACGTGTAATTCTAGTGAAAACTGCTATCATTATATAATAAAGATTTGTTTTTATAGCTATTCCTGTTTCTTGGCATTTGACTCCAACTGCTCTACTTTTAACAGCTCGACTTATCCCGAATGAAATGCAATCGGCATTTCCTTATTTTAAATTTCCGACCTCATAACTCGGAAGTTATAGGAATGCGATAAGGCTCTTACTGGCACGCAAACCTAATTTCAGCATAACTTTAAGAACCTACAGATCAGAGCCAGTGTGTTTGTGAACATCAGAGTATTGTGAAATGTATACTTTACTAGCATATATATATTCATTCAAGTCCATTTTGTCCGTCAAAGAAGTTTTGTCCGAGAACTGAGATATCCGTGAATTTTCCTTCGCACTCTTTCCCAGAGAAAAATAATTTGCATTGTTTCAAATCTATGTTGATTCGTTATCTTCTTGAGGTGTATATATCGTGAGCAATAAAGATTTTATATATATCTGACGGTCCTAAAGTGTTTTTCTTAAAAGTAGTTCCTCTATCCTTGCTTTGAGCAAACATAAGTATTGAGTCTATGCCTAAGCTGTTTGAAAATATGATAATACATTTCCTGAGTTTTGTCACTAAAGCTCATTTTATTACTTCATCAAACCCGATTCGAAATGACTATCCTCCCTGCATTAGTACTTTCATCATAGCCTGAAAATAAGTCGGCGAGCGGCATTTTCAGGTTCTGTCAATGATGTTACCAAATTGGAAAAAAAATGGCTAAAACATCTTTTGTCGTCGCCGAAACCCTGAACAGAAAAAAATCTGTCAAAATATCTTTAGGTAAGTATGTGCCACTGACGGACCGCGTCGATAAGACGCGGTTTGTCTGCTGCGGCGCATGCTTCACAAAATAGCATTTCTGATTGGGACACGGTCGATCTGTGACCCAAGCTTGACAAAATTTCTGATTCACCGGTCATTTTTACACACTCTATTACTACAACATCGTGATAGCATCGTGGTTTTTAATCGGGGTAATAGGACGGAGACATTCAAGGACTATTTCCACGCTTTTTTAGGTCACTGCAAAAATTTATTCGCATTGTTGAAAAAACGTTTACGTCGAATAATATCGATGGAAAGTTTGAGCCAAAATCATAATCTGAATAAAACATAATATTATTGGAATGAGGTTATCATTTTTTTCCCATTCTACTCAATCAAGTTTCATTTTGTCAAGCACGTGTCACTCACTGGTGGACCGCGTCTCGTCGGCGCTCTTTTAACTAAACCTATTTTCTGTAATTGTTTCTCACAAAGAAACCTCCTACTTATGGCACATGTGATTCGTGTGATATTTCATATTTTTAATTCTTCAATAAAGCATTCAATAAATATATTCGTTCATTTAAACATTGCACAAAGATTTTCCGCACTGTGGATAAAATGTATAAAACATAATATTACATCAAGATAAAATTTATATTATAAAAAAGAAAGTGGACAGAACTGTACGCATTGAATGGTAGTACAATGAATATATTTTTACTAGAGACTTTGGCACTGCAGAGGAAAATACTCATGTATTCCAAAAGTTGCAGCGTGCCGATTTTTGGCGTTCAGCTCATGGATGAGGGTTTTTTTGTTACGAATACTGACCGCTACGTCCAGTTTTTAAAATCGTAGTCAGTGGCATCTGGAAGTGATTAGAGTCGAAAGTTAGTGGATAGGCGCCATGGAGCCTGAACAATGATTTGTTACGTCATCTGCTGTTTTGTGATATTGTGAGATTCACTATTCTTGTGAAATATTGTTTTGAGGTTTTATTGTGTCAAAATTGTTAAATTTGGGCATTAGTAGGCATAAAAGAATTTTTTATATATTCTTCGTCATAATGGCGTCATAATTAGATTAGCTAATTCGATTTTTGTCCATCCCAATTTATTTTCTAGCTTCTCTAATTCCATTCCAAAGGTTTCAAACATGACATCACGGCATGACATCACTGTTTATCGCTGTTTTATGATATTACCTTATGATTTTTTCTGTTACTACTAGGGATGTAAGTTTTTGAAAATTAAATCAATTCTGAGCTTTTCTAGAAAATCAGTCGTGATTCTAATAGATTCTTATTGTGCCACTGAGGTACGGTTCTCTCGTTGCCAGGAAACATTTCAACATTTTTTTGGCCTTTGTGGTTAATTTTTGCTAATCTTAATGTATCCATTTGTAGAATCGGCAAATAACTGTTTTGTAAGTAACATGGAACGAATAGGTTAACGAATCGTCTTAAACGAATAGGTTTTAATACAAAATAGAATCATTTTCGTAAAGATACGATTCAAAATTATTTCATTCGAAATTCGTTCGAAAAAATATTGGAAACTTGCGTCTCTGCTTGTTTACTCAATCAGAAATTTTATCATGCCAAACATACTTGACAAAATATGTCTAGACAATATTATTCTGACTGGGTAAACTGTTCTTTAAAGATATTTTTCATAAAAAATTTCCGTTTAGACTAATTTGTCTAACATTTTCAAAGTTTTTTCAAATTTTAAGCTGCATTTAAGAGTATTTATACTAAAGTAAGTAGCATCTCGAAGAGTTATCTGTACCGCAATTACTTATATGCAAAAAGATACATAAATTGAGGGTCCAGCATCTGGACTCAGTGGTATATATCCCATATCGAACTGAACCACTAAAACAGTACAGTGAGTGGTATCTACCCGGGTGGAGGTGAAATCCTCCGTGTTAAATACTCAGAGTATCTTACAACAGTTTAATTTTTACCACGTTCAGTAGACTTGTCTTATGGCTGTTACAAATTTGATGAAGTCAGCGTTGTATCTTGTACAGTTTGATTAATGTTTGGCATTTCTGGAGCAGGAATGTTTGTTTCCGTTTGTTCATGTTCTTCAGCTTGGCTTTTCGTGGCTTCGAACATTCGTTGCAATAAAACTTCTATGTTTTTATGACCTGGTAATAAAAAGAAGAATCGGTTGAGAACAAAAGCATTTTCAACGGCTCTTCGGGCCTTATTAATCCTACTAAACCGCATCCACAATAGGATGAGATTTTTCATTTCAGTGCTAATGTTAGGGATAGACAACCTTTAGTCATCCTTTACAAAATAACAGCTATTTTTCACGTTGTTGTGTTCTTGTTGAAATGCTATTTATAATTTCAAAGTAGCTATATCTCGAACGAAAAAAACATGATCATTTATAAAAGTTAGATGGACTGCGCTGCGCCTTTATTAAAAAAGCTCCTGTTTCTCTAAAATCTACTCCCTTGAAGGTCTTTTCCATTTCTAAAAGAGTCGTGCTTTTTCTTCAAAACGACGGAAATATAGCTTTAGTAAAATTTTCTGTTTCTTTTGCGTTCTAATTTTAACCGAGTCTAACTTTTTTATTTAATTCGATGTGGTCAGGTTTTGCAATATATAAACGTGTGTAAATTTAATTGTGTATATATATTGAGAACGAATATAAAACTGGGAACTGAAAGCATTGACGATTTAGTTAACTCAATGCACTGCATATGTAATGACCGTTGAGAAAAACACTACGATATATACATTATACGTATTCTTCAATGGTCGTCCAAACAGTAATCAGTAAATAGTGGATACATTTTCGCCAAGACCCGCAAGATTTTTTGGCCGTCTCTTCAGGCCCGCAAAATACCAAGTAGACGGGATTGACATCCGATAGCAGTGTTACTCTTTTATAAATAAGTTGGATTCCCATCATCAGTTTTGTAGAAACTTCGTTTTAAGTCCGAATATTACTTATAAAAACATTCATCGCGTAAAGATGGTTCACATTCCTTTTCAGTTAAAATACAGTTCTTTTGAAGCAATATAATTCTCCGTCGGAAATATCACAAATAAATTAGTAAATAAAACAAACCTTTATTTACTCTGAATTTATATCGTGGTCCATAATTATTCTCTAAACGTTCTTGAGTTTCGCCAGAACCTTCAACTAATTCTGTTGTATCACGTGTACTGAAGAATGAAAATTCGATGTCACGTGAAAAGTCGTTCAGAAAAAATGATTGAAAAACATACGAACGGAGGACTTAACTTTACGAGTTTGAATGCCCAAACTCAAGGGTTTGCTATAATTACCCATTTGTTTCCTATTTAACAATCCTCTATTGAATGCACGTAACAGGAATCAACATATTAACAAAAAAAACTTCACAAAAAAGTAAATGTACATTTATGAGGTATTGAAGCATTCCGCAGAGATGCCTGCTGTCTTGGACATACTTAATTAAAAGGCTTTCAATAAAAGGCGATTTTTAACTCATTATTTTTCTAAAATTTCTGAACAAAATATATTCACATGATTTTAACAAATCGCAGACACCTTACATCAGTGTCTAATACATTGTTAAATATAAAAGATTAATATTTTTCCTGATGGGGTTAGACTGACCGCAAACTATATGTCGCTTACATTAACATTCTCTAATCGTTATTCATAAAGCAAGGAATATGAAGTGATCAATTGAAAAAACATAATTCTTCACATACTTTTCTGTATCTTGTCTTAATTCATTGATCTTCTCTTCAATTCTGTCTTCCATGATGTTATTTTTGACTGTATATTCTAGTATGAATGCTTCCAACACAAATGCCACGATAATACTGAAATGAATTAATTAGGTAGTAATATTAGTGTTTTTTTTTGTTCTAGATAGGTTGATTGTTGAACGGACATGTTTGTTCGGCAAACAACACCAAATGTGAGAAAATGTGAATGCATATTTTTTTTAAACATTTATTGTTTGCGGAAAATAAAATCTGGGGAATATTTTTTATCATTGAACTGAAAAAGTCAATCTGAAAACGTCAACTAGATATGAAAAATGAAAGCGCTATATTGTTGCAAACTTCACAAAATTAATATCCAGTAAATTATATTTATATAATGCTTCTTCAGTAATTTGCGCCTACTACTAAGCGCACCAAATAAAAAATGACCGTCAAGTAAATTTTTTCATTGATAATCACTTTCAGACGTTGCAATATTTCATCTGCACTCTTCATCCTTAAGTTGGTTTGTTGCATTATCATAAATGGAGCTGGGCAAAATCGAATTAATTGGAATTCGAATCTGATTCGAATAAATTTTTGGAATCGCTGATTCCACGAAAACAACGAATATGCCATTTTTACAATTACTATTATGGTCTCCTTCGTGATAATTAAGAATTTCACCATTACGAATTACAAATATTAGCTTAAACAGACTTAAAAGCGATGTATTTTCAATTACACTCCGGTCCAAGAGCGAAAATTTTCATTTAAGGACAAAATACAATCGATTTTGGTCAAACTTGGCGAAAATCGATTGCATTTTGGCGTTAAAATGAAAAACTCCACTGCATTTTGCGAGTTTTTGTTCCTATGACCGATTCATATTTCATTCGAATAATCTGTGCTTCAAATCACGGAATCGAATTGCCCACCCCTAATCGTAAACTTACTTCAATATCAAAATGACGACAATTAGATGAAATGATATGAAAAATAATCTTGCAGCTTTACTCGTCACAAGAACGTATCCCTGAGTAATAAGTGTGCAGAAGTCAAGGAAAGTGAATCGAAAAAAAAAATTGTTTTGCAAAGAAAATAATATATTCATCTCTAGTCATAAAAATAAAGAAACAAACAATTGCAATTGTGCTTCTGCTGTTCATTCATATTTGTTGCTCTGCACTGTTTAGCCCAACCTTCTTAGCCTGTAGTACAAAAACAGCACGAAGTACAAACAGGAATAATTGTTAAAAGATTGTATAGCATATCTTTGTAATCTACACAATAATATTTCAGAGCATTCCATTAATATTTTTTATCGGAAGTCATGCATTTTAAACAGGTCTTATAACGTTATCGACAGAAAAGAATAATCCTCAAAAATCGACGTCCTTTTCTGTGGAAATTTTGAAATATGAGCATTGTGTTCCTATTACTGATATCAAATAATATGTCACAACAACATGACATCTCGTGGAATTGACACACCATAAATGACTTAAATTTACTGTATTATTTCTTATGAACTTGGTTAGTTTTAAGTTGAGTTCATTAATGTTATAAGATAATATTATAACGTCAAAACTTGTAATAAAAAAACTGAAAAAAAAAACTTTTGTGAAAAAGGATATCATGCCACTGATTGACGACCATCAATACAAATAATGTGACGATAGAATGCAAAATATCGTTGAAATTCATCTGACAATATCCCATCCTCACAAATTCTGAATCTTTCAACAAAATATCTCCACAATATGGTGGTTGATTTGATGCATCGAACTTGACTTTGTCACTGAATGCTTCCATGCCAATGATGGCGAAGGAATAGTAAACCATCTGAATATTTCAAATGCATTTATCTATTATCTAATATAGAATCTTATATATCTTTTTTCATACTAATCTAACCATTATCATTAAAAATTATTTTAATAGAAATATTAATAGTTATTGTTGAAACTATCAGAATTTACTTATTGTATTTTGCTGTTAAATTATGAAATAATTATGGTTAAACTTTATTTTATGGTGGGATCAAAACAGAAAAATAAGAGGGAGATGATTTCGAAACATAGCAAAAAGCGTGAGGACCAATTTCTACTGAATTTTTCTTAAATTCGTACACATTAAGGGTCTAAGCGGCTGAAGAATTTTGCAAAAATTGACGCCTTCGTCTGAATACACACTGTAACAAGAGTACAGTAAATATACTGATCATTTACTGGAATTGCATATTTCCAAAGTTAAAACAACCTCATATTTATGAGATGTATGTCAATTATGGGCTGTTGATGGACCGCACCTTTGCGGTGCGTTCCATCAACACGCCATATTTGGCCGGAAATGTCAATTATGATTTTTTTTTAATACCACCAAGTAAAATTACTGTGAAAGACTTGTGATTTTGTTCAATTTTTGTTACAGTGCAGCCATATCGCATGCCTCTTTTTCCGAGCAAAGTATGAGCAGGTTTTTTAAGGTTGTATCTAATTCAATAGTAAGTAATCCACAATTTACTTCGACAAATTGGCGAAAATAGAGACGGAAATATTGTGATATAGCCCGCAATTTTTTGCAACACTCAGAGGTAAATAAAAAACTTAAATTATCAACATGTTTTTCATTCTCAACCCATTTTGTTTGATGCTTCTCCATTCTGCATTTACCAGATATCTATCGTATGCATCATTGTAAATATTTCTCAATCCTCAAAGAATTGTGGATTGTACATTCCCTCTAGAAAATTTATTGACAAAGCGCATTTTGTTAGGTACGGGTCACTGATGAATCGCGTTGACAAGAAACGGTCAATCGGTGAACAACACTTGAAAAAAATTCAGTCGGGGAATTCTGCCTATGAATGTTTCATGTGTCTTTCAAAAATAGAAAATACTAATGATTAGTTTACTAGAAGTTTTAAATGTTTCGATCGCGTGTAACACAGAACCACCAAACACTTACGACTAATACTCCGGCATAGGTCAACAGCGAAGGTGTGATATTTACGATCGTCATGACTACGATTCTGAATGTTTCAATATTCCCAACAATTTTAACGAGTCTTAAACATCGCAAGACAAGTAAAACATCAAGAGCTTCTCTTGGAAATTGATCCACTGCGAAAGTAAAGTAGAGAATATGTTTTGTTAGTTTATATTTCAAAAGGATGTTAAGAAGAAAATTGTCTACTAGGCTTGACCGGTATGAGTTTTCCAAATTAAAATTAGAGTTGGTATTTTTTTTTAATCGTGGCGTTTTCGGATCCATTTCGAATCCGAGAATTTTTGCATTATTCAGCTCTGCATATCATTGGTCGTTCGTCAATTTTCTCACGATGCTGCTACCGATCATCTGAGGATAAGTCAATTAAAAAACTAATTCATCTGAAAAAAATCGATAAAAAATCTCGGAATCATCTGCGGTCGAGCATGATACGTTCTTCAGCAACCATCTGATGTTTTTAATTGTAAACAGGTATATATGTGCATAAGTGGGTGCAACGCAAAAATTTTATTTATTCCATATTCAACAACTGGCTGAGTTATGGGCTCGTGGTTATGCACTCAAAAATGAGCGCTTATATAAAACCCATTAGTATAAAGTGGAAGGAAGTTATTTAGTCGGTGAATAATTGTGGTAAATATTTAATTTAACTTACATTCATTTAAACTTGCTTCTACTATAGTTGCAATGAAAGCAGCCAATATAATGATGAAATCAAACCTAAAAACCAAAATAAACAAAATAGAGGCACGCCGCATCCAAAGTCACCTAAAATGTAACTGACATATGATTGATATATTTGAAAGTTTATCAATAGTACGTGACTGATGCGTGGTATGAGTATGAATTCATAATGTTCTCAAATACAGAATTCAGTTGCAAAGAAAATTTGGTGAAGGGAATGGCCAGTCTCCTTCAAGCATGAGGATTTATAAGGCGAGAGGTTCCCCAAAGACAAAAATATTGTAAGACTAGGCATCGATGGCGTGCAAAATATTATAAATTAACATACATTTCATAAATCTTAAAAAATGTGAACTGGGTTTCTTTTGGATGTCAGAGACAATAAATCGCAGGGATCTGCAATACTGAGATGTGTGGAGTGGTTTCGGATAAGGATAAGGGTAGAGATGTAAGTTTTAGAATATTAAATCGATTCGAATCACTGTTATTTTGAATCGATTCCAAGCATTTCAAGAAAATTCACTGTAGTTATAAAGATTCATGCTGAGTTCTATCGTTATCGGACTCGAAAGCAAACAGTTAACTACTATTTATCTTTTGAGTGATTCTTTGTGAAAACTTTAACCAATTTCGTTTTGCTCAGACGTATAATCAATAAATGCAGCTATTTCGTTCTCGTTCGGTGTAGATCGAATTTAAACAACGAATGTATTTTTTAGTTTTTTCTCGATATTAGATTCTATTCGAGATTCTATTCGCAAAAAGAGTATTCGACACTTGCATCCCTAGACTTCCGACACTTGTATCCAGTTCGACTGGCAGCGTATAGAAGATGACAACGTGCTGACACAAAAAGCTAGATATATACTAATCTTTGTTCTTACCAGTTCCACAGCCTGTCTCTACTGAAATATTCCATAGGTCCAACAGGATACATTCGCAATGCAATTTCGATCATAAAAACAGGCAAGAAGAACCACTCGGTCTTTTCCAGATTGAGTGCGATGCAAACAGCATTTGCGATAATCAGCAAATCAAAAGCGTAGACGAAGAATCTGGAAAAGAAGGAGGCCTATATTCCACTAAATCATAGTTTTTAGCTTCATGCCAAGCCCACAGTTTTGACATGGAGTTTCGTGTTCCTTGTTCAGCATCTGTGTTACATATCTAAGATGAAAGCACCTTCCAGCACCAGATTATGCTTATGTGTCAGCCAAGTTGCGAAAATTATTCCGGATGTTGTAAATGTAAAATATTAGCAAGGTTCTTGGCAAGTTTTCTTTTTCAGACGTTTTTCGCTTTTTTTTTCTTACATATGTATGTATTCGAAATGATTTTATTTGTATAATATCGAATTCATGATATACGTTTGCTCATATTATTACGATTTTGCGTGAATTTTCCCTTGGCACAAAACTATCGGGTGAATGGTTAAATCGAACAAATTTGGATGAATTATATACAGAGTGGAACCACTAAAAAAGCACATACATTATTGTCGTTTTAGTTTCTTACATGTGATTGACCACCCGAATCAATACTTTGCTTCCCTTGGAGTAGAAACATCCAGGGAATTTATTTGCAAAAATATTATCATCGCTTCCATCGACCACCAGACGAACATTGAGAGCATCAGCTGTCTTTGAGAATGCAGCTTTCGAAATTCCATCGCAAGTTTCGTTGTCACATAGTACGTGCCATAACAGCAATGCCTAGAAAAAGCATTCATATATTGGCAATATGGCGCCAAAATAAGCTGTCTTTGCAAAAATCGACTTCCATAACTATATGCTTCAGTTCGAAAACGGTAAAACATAATAATAGAACACAAGAGAGTGGTTTCCACCATGAATGTTAAAGTAAGCATGAAGTAAGCATTGTCAGTATTGAATTCTTAAATTCGTTAGATGTTATTTCAAAATTTTTTTTTTTTTTTTAAAAAAAACTGCATTCCGTCAAACTGCTTTCTCTAATTAAAACCAGTGTTGTGGTACAGTTTACATAAAAATACCGAAATATGATTTCTAAAGTAATATTAGTGACAAACAACATATTAACCCAATATAGCGGCATTGAAATATTCAAAAATAATTGCGGCACTTTCAACTAGATCATTTGTAACTTTTAAGTTTTGCTTTGGGGATTTCTGGAAGCATTTCTGTGGAGTATCGGCAGAAAATGGGTATATGTGTGTTCCTAAAATTTACACAGTTACATGTGCTACCTCCCAATGCCAATGATTGTTTACACATTATGCTTTAAAAATATTTTTTGCAGTCATCACTAGAAATAGTCTATTGTTACGAAATATCCAGCTGCTTTTATCTTTGCATTCACAAAACATCTAAACAGCCAATTGCAATTTTCATGATTCAGAAGCATTATGATATGAACAAAAACAAATCGAGCTTGCTCACGATTTCTTCAGAAAACCGACTCGATATCGTGCGCAGCAATGCTTCCCATTTATGATAAGTAATACACGGTTCATCGTGGAGAGAGTCATTCTTTATTAAATCGAACGCTTTGTCAAGTTTTCGCCGTTTTTCCTCAACTGCGACGCTGATCTCTTTCTGAAAAATGAAAAAGCAAGTTATTATATTAATATAGTAAATTTTCGTAATGAGTGTTCGAATGTCGTCCTACGTAGGGTCTCCTTTGGCGCCGGCGTTGGTCGAGCTTGGTCAGCTAATGTAGTTAATTCTAGTGATACAGAGCTTGAAAAATGAAATGAAATGAACTGTCACAGTTTGCAATTAACAATATTTACAATTATATCTGGGTACGAGATTTACATTGAGTCTTGCCATTTCATCCCTTGTAGAACCAACGAGGAGCCGGTAAGGTTATCGAGCATCGCCCCAAGGCTGTGGGCTACAGTGCCTCGCCCTGGGGCACCCCACGTGTATTGCTCGTTGAAGGCTTTTTTGTTCATCGATCTTGATCGTACTTCGCCGGGGTTTGAACCAGCGCCATTCAATATGTATTACGTTCGTCATCACGCCACCGCGGCCAAATATTCGCATCGGATATTCGATGGTTGCAGGGCCAGCTCTTTTTGTGTTTGCTAGTTATTGTCGATATGTGTGCACATATTTTAAGGCAATATGCAATACGCCACGCCTGATAACAAAGAACAAAATTTCTTTCTAGATGACGTAGTTTATCGAAATGTCTGGATGTTTATACTCATCGTAACGTGTATGACGTATCCAAACAATCAGCTATACGAAATGAATAGTGTAGTATATTATTCTTTTCAACAATCATCTGACTTAATAAATTGATTATGACGCGCGAGAACAGCCAAATACACCCCTTGCACATTACAACGGACACTAAAATGAATGAAACCTACGTTACGACAATCGAACGTGACTTAATAAATTGATTTCGACAGCAAATAAACTCGCTTAACGGACACAAAAATGATGAAACCTACGTACGACAATCGAACGTAGAAGAGAAGTCAATATTTGTGGGATGCCCTTGAGAAATGCATTGTAGCCCACAGTCCTGGAATGGTGGTCGATAACCTAAGCGGTTCCACTATAAATGGACTGGCAAGACGCAAGTTAAATCTCTGAACTAGTTTAAATTGTAAATATCGTTACTCACATATTTTCAAACCAGAAACGAAGAAATTTGGCCTTTTCCCTTTAAAGATTCTCACTAATTGGGGCATCATGACCTCACGATGGATTAGCCAAAATCCATTTTTTATTATTGTTAACGCAGGTACGAAGTATGAAGTACCATTCCGGGAATATTCGGCATTTTTCTCTTACTGCGCAATTACTTCTATGCAACAACGTTAGGGTAGGTGATTATCGCTTCCTCGAAGAGGCGTCAGAAGAGTGAAACGTCGAAACCACCCTTCATATCCAAGCCACCTTTCATATTCAAGCTCATATTTATCCAGTCATTAAACTTTCCAGCAAGTTTTTGGTCAGGATACTTATTCACTATGTGAAATGGTCAAGTATTTATTAACATTTTCACAACTGTATCATTTACTTCTTCACATAATTTGTAGGTGAATTAGGTTTTAGTTATCCAATGTTCTAAAATTATGATAGTTGCGTCTATTGGGCAGCTTCAACAAAATGTGAAATTTTTTCATATGTTTTCCCCAGCGTTGTTCCCACCATTGACTATGCGTCGTGTAAAAACGTCTACAGTTAGACATGCAGCCGGCCGTTAGAGATTCAAACGTGACCACCACGCGGTCGCCGGTAGTCGCTACTGCTATCGCCTGGGCATTCAGAATCGTACTTGCTGTTTATTTATGCATCGGAGCAATCTTTCATTTTCGCAAAACATTCCATTGAATCACTAACACAACCAAGACTACAGTTGTTAGAAACACGATACTTGATATTCTGATAATTTAGGGGAGGTTTAGACCTTGAGGGGCGGGTATGGACTACATGTAAACCAAGGCCTAACGTGTTTCAAACCGCCGTCGCCTTGGAATCATATTATTGTTTGACCTTCTCGAATCCAGGACAGAACAGAAAGCACTTCCTACTCCGGAGAGGAAATTCGCAACATATTTTCTGCCCAAAGCCTGCATGCAATACGGGAATTTCATATGCGGCGTCAATAAATCACTTCCATCAGCCAATTCTAACAAAACGAACCAAGCACTATAAATGACATTCTTTGCATATATAGGGCATCAGTACATCAAACATATCCAGCTGGGTTCGGACACGAGATATTTCGCCTGCAATATGACTATGGTAGTCATCAGTACGTCACGCTCATAAAATATTTGAACACTTAGGACATACAACAAAAATGTTGACTGTACCCATAAGGGTGTCTGCATAACGGGAAGGAACTAAGCTCGTTTCCACAAAGGGTGAAATTTCATGATACTGATTAGAGGGAAAAAATGCTTAAAATATCACCGCGCTCACGGTACATTCATGTATCCATGTTAAAATGAAATCTTACCTCCAGATGGGTCTTGTAACTGTTGTAAATTACAGCAAGGAACAAATTCATAAATATATATGTGTTTACAATGATGTATGTGACGAAAAATATGGCAAACCATTGACTCAAATCATATGCCGGAATCCTGGAATATATGAAAAAAAAACTTATTATAAGTGCTGCGGGATTCGATTCAAAACGTGAAACATTTCAATAGGATTACATATTGATATTAGATTACAAAAGATAATATTATAAAGCAAAGGTAATTTCTCGTCAAAATACAATCATAATTTGATAAACATTTATCAACTTCATATATTCACAGAAAATCAGATGGGAATATGAGATTGTGTCCTGCAGCAAACTTGGGCGAACAGGATTGGAGAAAGCTCACTTGTTAGTGTATCAGAATAAAGACAAATAGTTATACAAAATCTAAATTAACAAAGATTCGTTTAGATAAATAACCATTACGTACACATTTTATTGGAGTATACATTCACATATGTGCAAATATACGCGTTTAGCAATCGGAGCGGTTCACTATAATTCTGATTGAGGTTAAAAAAGTGATGAACTGTATAAAAAATTATTGAAGTTAATTCATCGTTGTGTGCGAGGAGTACACAATACAGCTTTAAAACGGATTTACGGAATACTTTACAAATAAGCAATAAGACAAATGATATATTCACTCATATAGTTTCTTTCTAGATGTTACTTACATAACGTCCGGACTGTTTGCAGTTGTGACAAGAACGTATAAATCCCAATAAGAATCCCAATAATTTACAAAATATTCTTCATCCGTAGTTCTGTACGTGAGACCCCTTTCTTCAAATAATTTGAAAGCCATGAGTGAAAATAAGGCAATACTGAAGAAAAACAACACGAGGACACTCAGAATATCTGGTATTGTGTTGCGAATGTTTCTGAAAGCTCTCCTGATTTGTCGTGATTCATTCATATTCACCAGAAATAGTGGTCGGATAATTCTTGATACACGTATTGCTTGATCTTTTGCTGGACTATTTATCATTCCGATGTAAACAATCATATCTGCAATTGTAATCTGAAAAATACAGCTGATCAAAGATAAACATTTGAAAACATAAATTTGCAGGGGAGTTGTTAACTGCCTTAATCAATCCCCAATACCTAGCCAAGTAGGTAGAGGGCTTTACAATAACTTAAATATCTGACGCATTGCTTCAAATAATAGTTTATAATATAAGATTTGATATATACCGTTACGAACAATTCTATTGATAAATATAAAATAATGCTTTTGACCTTAATGCAAAGTAAAATAATATTAAAAATGTAGGAATGCTAAATGTTTCTGTGGTTCTAAATGTTTCTTCTGGCATCACAATAACAATTTATAATACTTACACAATCCAGGGGTGTCTCGAAAACCGTATGGGATGCGCTGGCTGTACGCCGTACATCCAGTACATCCCTTACAGTTTTCGCGACACCCCAATCCAGGGCCCAAGAATTTGTTAGTCGCAATAAAATAGGAAAACTCTTTCCTATATAAACCCCGCGTGCTTACAGTTTCGTTGGGCGAGGCCGACTCATCGGTAAAGGGTAAATTAGCATTTACCCTATGAACCAATGAAAGCGTGCTTGGAGAGTGGAAATATTTTTGCTATTTCTGATGGGTGACGTCTCTTGCGCGTCTAAGGAACATCCGTTGTATGACTTTCCTCGGGGCGACTGTTTAAATAAGTTACTATAAGAAATTGGTAAAAAGTCGTTTTGTATCTATATTCAAATACAAATACCGACCTCAAATATCGCAGAATAATCATTCTTACCACAATAGTTAATATGACGACAATATTCTTCGGGTCATGTAGTAAACGATCTCTTGGAACGAATCTTGATAATCTCCAAAATCTAATGATGAAAACACTGAGACACAAACCTTCCATCAACATGGTCGCCTGTAAATGCAACATATTGATATTAAATATTTTTCTACATTTTTAATATATTTTTCCGCCAATAAATTCGAAAGTTTCGCGAAAAAATGATATACGCTAACAACCTAAAAATTCTATAATCGTCTTACTACACTATTTTGAAAATGCTTTGTTAATTCCGCGATTTGTTCATCAAAATTTCTTCTATCCCAAATTAAACTCTAATGATTCGTTACCGTATTCACGCTATTCAGGTAAAGAGCGTCTAAGCCCACCACTTAACCCAGGGTGAAATAACTTTGGTAGGCTAAGCCGAACAGGCAAGATAATATCATTCCAGCATTTCTAACCCTGTTCGTCTATAGGTGACCGCTGAAGGGCCTTGGTCAGGGTAATCCACTCCAAGAAGTGGCTTTAATAAAAATAAAAAATAAACCAGAAATAAAATAGATGTGAAAAGGTATATATTCCGACTTTCAGCAACCTGAGGCATTTCGAAACCCACGCGCAATCTTCCAGAAAGTTTACAACTTGTCTTCATTGTAAAAATTAAGAACTTTATAGTTCAAAGTGTATTTTCAATTCACATTCCATGTCAGAGCAACAATTTTCCTATTCTACCGTCAGAATATAATCGATTATGGTCAAATTTGACCAAAATCGATTGCATTTTGTGGTTAAAAATTTCAATTTATTTACCAGTTCACTTTTTGTTCCTATGAACGGTTCACGATTGATCCGAATAAATTGAGCTTTGAATCAACGAATCGAATTGCCAAGCCCTACTCGCTTCTCTCAAGCGTCAAGTGACAAAGTACAATAGCTTTTTCCACAATACAACTTTTTCGTTTTGATTCGCCATTTCTTGCAGTATAGAGGACTAACAGGAAAATATTCTAGGTTTCTATAATATCATATTTCTCATTCGTTAAAATATTTTAAGAAAACCTCCTTACCCAGTTGGGTAATTCTGCTCCTGGTACTGCTGGTTTTTCAAAAATTGCCAAAAAAAGATTCCACCACATGAAAAAAATTGTCCCCCATTGTCGTATTGAACTACTGTATATTCGATACTGCTGTATCGAGACAGGATCTGTCATGTACGGTAACGTCCGACCATCTAAAGCATCTTCTACGTAGGTGGCGGCGAGAAGAAGTACCTGAAAATATCCTTGACATATTTAATGTCGTTTCAGATTTCAATAGTGTTCTTTCTTTCCACCACGCAAATAAATAAAAAATAAAATAATAAAATGTCACAATCAACCTGCGTAAACCATAAGTATTGTCAATACCGCCGTAGTACAATGGAATTTTGTATTAACGAAAAACTTTTTAATGTCTATTCAGAGAAGCTTCATCGGAGTGGTGAACACTACCGTATTTGGGGGTGATGTGTGTGAGGGGGCATGACCACTTTGTCAACCGAAAAAATGCAAAATTGTCTTTTAATCGTTTTCAGATCGTAAGAAGCTCCAGCTATTTCGAACCCTGAAATTCCAAGTTTTTTTTGTGCCTGTGGACTTTTGTATTATGATATACAATAAAAACGATATTTTTAGGACAATTTTTTGGCGCCGCTGCTCACTATTATGTCATATTTTGGAAAATTAATTTTTTTTTTTTTTCCAAAATTCAAGCAATTTACTGCCGAAACTATAAGTATTTTGGTAGATTCTGCAGATCTGATTGTTGGGGTATCGTTAACGTGTTCTTTGGTCATACGTGATTGTTCGCTTGTAGAGTAAACAAAGTATCGAATGTCAGTGCAGAGCACTGCATTACAATTTGATGCATTAACTTATCAATTATTAACTTTCATTCGTGCGTCGTATTTCATTTGAAGCAAAGCCGTTACTGCCACCAGTGATTTCCTAGGGGCCAAAGATTACAGATTTCGTGAGTATTCAGCTATTTGAAAAATTTAATTGTTTGTTGGCCTACGTCATTTAAGGAACTAATCATATTATAACGAATCGAAAATCAAATGACATTGAGCTGAAAACATTCCACCTACAACAGTTCCGCAATAAATACACCGATACGTCCACGATTCTGTTTTTTTTTTCACATTACGCAACTGCTTATATATACTCTTTATTTCTTTTAGGATTTCAGAGACCACCGAAGCACAATAAGGCACTACTGCAAGAATAACCATAAATCGTTATAAATATTTATATATCAATGAAAACGTGAAGTAAAAATTTCCTGCTATCCTGGAGGCAACAAGGTATGACATTGAGCATTATCCCCTTGACCTTAGTTTGAGGCGAAATCGAATGAATAAACCTAATAAATCAGCTATTTCTCTTTTATACACAGGCATCAGCCCAAGATAGTCACAATAGGATGAAGGAAAGGACGACGAAACTACTGTTGGATTCTTTTGGCTTTTATACACAGGCAAAACACACTCAAAATACCGCCCAAGATAGTCAGGATTTTGAAAAAGACAAATATTGAAAAATAAATTAAAATAGATATAACAGCGCATAAGGAAAGAACGAAAATTCTACTCCTGTCGTTGGCCTAATATGACTATTTCATTAACGTCGGCGGGTGGTTGGGTGAAAAAGCTAAGCGTAAGGTAAAATTAAAGACAGTAAGTACTCTTTCGGGTATTCGACGGCCAGTTCATCGAGAAAGCACATGTATTGAAGGAGGATTTAGCCAATCGGTCTAGGCACCTTTAAATCGTATCTCAGCGATTTCAGTGAAAATTATTTGCTTCTATGTGATAACAATGAATAAAGCATCTTGCTTGCGTAATAAATTTTGTATTCAGAACTGCGATAATGAGCATGTACAATTTAATGTACTCAGGTATGTACAAAATAAGCTCCTGTTATCATGATAATGGCAACAATTAATCGCAACTTGTGCATGGAGGGATGATTCATCACCGATCGTGAACGGCAACAACCATTCCCCAAAGGTAACAGTAAACTCGTCAAAATGTAGCCTCAATGGACCAAATAATGGGCGCCTTGTTTCCACTCAAATCTTTTGTATTTACAACAAAAAAAAATGGCTTTACCTCTATTGCTACGACCCTATTAGTATTTTCTAGTTCAATTTTTCTATTAAAAAAAATGTTGGGGATTTTATAAAGTAAACTAGGTTACCCAATAACACTTTACTTAGTTTTACTTTACTTGGTTCAAGTGAAAACAAAATTTCACAATCACACTTCATCAGGGACCTTTCATTACTCGTGGAATCAGATGTATTCCCATCGTTAGTTTCGGTTGTTGCAATGTTTTCCACATCTTCCGACACTGTCTTCAGTTTACTGTCGTTTTGAAGTCTGAACTCTTTTTCCAGTCGTTTTAAAAGAGCAAAAACATATCCACGCTTGAAGTAAATGATATTTAACATAAACTTCTTAACATACCCTATTGCGTTTGGCGAGATTTAGAATGAAAAGCTATCGTTAGCATCGCGTTCTGGTGCCATTAACGGATTATATTGCTTTGACTCTTATCAATTCCGGCGAGCCTCAATAACCAAAAATGTTTTAAACTCACTTGTTTAAAACTAACACAGTCACGAAAAATACATTCCGAAAATTTAAGTCAGAATGCCTTATCTCACCAGAAGAGCGTTAGCGCTCCTCCCCACCTTTGACCCCAGCACCCTAAAATGAACGGCAACGTGACTAAATTGTACTCTGCAGGCATCAGCCATAGGAATCTCGTGAGTTTATGAGAAATCAGATAGAAATTTTAATAATGAATTTATATGTACAATTTTTGAGCTGATCAAATGCTCGAGGTCGATGACGCAATGACGTTTATACAAGTTAGCACAAAGGTGGTTGAGGGACGTTGTTGTAAACGAAATAACGATGATGAACGGGACGAAATCTCACTGCATCCTGAAAACTAAGTCTTTGATATTCCCAGCGGCTCGTCATGGATTGTCATTCGAAGAGGAAAGCACCGCTAGCGTGGCAGTGGTTGAAGGAGGATTAGTCAATATCAGATATATTCCTATGGTTTAGCTAGGCAGGCCTTCAAATCGTATTGTTGTAAAATTCTCAGCGATTTCAGCTCGATTCTTATTAATTATTTGACTATTGACCCCTGATTTGTGATAACAATGCAATTTTCAAAGCATATTTTTTGACTACATGCCGCCATTGCGTAATAAATTTTGTATTCAGAACTGCGATAATGAGCATGTACAATTTAATGTACTCAGGTATGTACAAAATAATCTCCTGTTATCATGATAATGGCAACAAACATTAATCGTAACTTTTTAATTTGGTTTTATAGTTTCGTCTATGGAGGGATAATTCATCACCGATCGTGAACGGCAACGACCACCTCTGTTCAAATTTTTAAAGTGGAACTGCCGAAAGATTTAGGAATTTGATACTTGATATGTTTTGCTGCTAACTTGTCCAAAATGGCGAATTTGCCTCA
Source organism: Styela plicata (assembly GCA_963675895.2). Lineage (NCBI taxonomy): Eukaryota > Metazoa > Chordata > Ascidiacea > Stolidobranchia > Styelidae > Styela > Styela plicata. Next base: position 829,599 of record OZ023138.1, read on the forward strand.
ATGAAAAGACTCAGGAATAATGCGCGCCTTGGCAGATTGTAAACGTTTCATCACATACATATAATACAGCAATGTTTGTATTTAAAAACAAAAAAATAAAATCTGTAACTCTGGAACCTGGTTCAAAAAAGTAGTTGCCTAGTACGAAAAACTAGGCTAATCAAACATTCATCGTGAAAATGTTTTTGAAATAGACAATTCCGTGAGTTCAATTTTCAAATCTATTAAAAAATGTCTTAAATGCAGCAAAACGACGATTACCTAGTGTTTATGTTTTGAAAGTGAAACTAGGTTACCCAATAACACTTTACTTAGTTTTACTTTACTCGGTTCAAGTGAAAACTAAATTGTCGTCAATAGAGTAAATCAATTTTTTCCCTCTTCCAACACTTCAAAGAAATAGTCAATAACCAATGCCGGACTATATCTAAAAATAACACAAGTACGCTGCAATTATCAAAGGTTAGGATGAGACTATTCTGCAAGTTGTTATAATTGATGGTATACCGGAATAAGACAAACTTTACCAGCCGCCAAATTGTCTTCATAATCTTAGTTGCTCTTTCATCATCGAGTAGGTTAGTAAATGGATCCATTCAAATCAGGGATCATTATTGTTACGCTGTTATGTACAACATAGATGTGCAAGCAAAAAATACAATCTCACTTGTTTAAAAATTCTTACCTCTTGACGTTTCGATTATGCTTTTCTTTTTTAAACATGGTTTTGGTGACCACATATTGGAAGTAGGTTGTCAAAATGAGTTATGTGACCATTGTATATCCAAGAGATGTGCGAAGAGCTCCTGAGATATGAAAATGTCAATAAAACCATTCGTAGAGCGCACCATACAACGTTCTGCGAAAGTCAAAATTTTCCAGTATAAAAAGTGAATAAAAGCGACGGGTCGACTTATTTCGACATCGAAATTAAATGGATATTTATAGCATAAAAGTAACAGGAGTTTCTGCTTAACATACTAGAACGCTAATTACGATGGAGTACGGAAGACCACACCCTGGTAGAATAGAAAGTTGGCTAAAAGCTAAGAACAAGCGGCGCAGGAATAGCCGGAGTGATTTCTCTGATTCTGACTGGTTTCAGAAAAGAATACAGAGTAAAGAACAAACAAGTGTACTGATCAGTGCATAGCGAAGGATGTCTACCCATTCAAATAGTAACGGATATTATTTTGCAGTTGAAAATGAAATCGAAATACGATGCCCAAGAGAAATTTGCTATTTTAACGGAGACTGGAATAAATTATATGAGTATCTATTGTAAATTCCTCCTGAGCATTGCAGGGTTAAATTCAAATGTTTGATAACTGGCTTCACCCTTGCGAGCAAGTAATTGCGCCAAAAGTGTCACATTCGTTCTGTCCCAAATACCATCAGAACCAAAATTTGAAACGCAAAATACAGATCATCAGTTGAAAAACAAGGATATGCAGACATAACAACGAGGGGGGTAACTGTGAAATAGAGGTTAGATAAATTCCAGTAATAAGGTAAACTGAAGCCAAAATATGTTTAAAACAAAGAACACAGTGAAAAACGACAAGAAAAATACATTCCGAAAATAAAACTCACACCATATACTAAGAGTACAATTATAATGTGGGGTCAAGTGATGGGGGGGAGTCAGCACACCAGCAAACAGCTGCTGCAAAAGAACATGTTGCGCCGAAGACCGACCAGGGGTAAAAATTGCAGCACCAGATTACTGGGTAAAGAAAATTATTAGCAGAGTAATTAAAATTATTCGATACCTGTTTTGCATCGTTTCGAATCTGAACATAATAAAAATCTGTATCTGTGGCTACCTTGCACGAATTTACTCAGTGCATAGTGGAGGCTGATCTCCACAAAAGGGAATAGTATACCCAAATTAGGTAACAAATCATTATCGATACCTTGATTTTCCAGTAAGTTACCACAGCTGAATTCGATCTTTGTGGTATCATAGTAGAAGTAAGATTTGCAAAGTCACATATAAACTGATCTGTTTTGAAGTCACAATGTCGTCATCGTTGAAAAAGATTTTGATGCAATCTCTGTCACTTGCCATTTTGTAAAGAAGTTTAGCTCGTTGTTCCCTTGAACTGCTTATCTCAGCCAGCTGTTATTTCTTTTCCGCAGCACGTACCGCCAATTGTCTTCCCTTTTCTGCGGCACGTACCGCCAATTGTCTTTCCTTCTCAGCAGCATCAACTGCTCAAATTAACAAAATAGTATCAGACGCTGCAAAAATAACATTACATGTTCAACTAAGGTCAAGAACTACAAAAAATATGCCCGATACAACAGATAAAGAAGCAACGATCGATATATATATGAGATTAGAAAATAAAATACAAATGCAGGAAAAAGGATGAATTCACTAAAAATATTACAATGAATATTATTACTAAAAATACGAATTCGGGAAAATACTATGCCGTTCAATGGGGACAGGGATAAATCTAACTACCGTGATTCGTCACTTTTGATAGGTCGTTTCTTGTTCTTTCTGCCTTGCATAAACTAGGAGGCTACCGGCAATGGAGTTTTGATCTCCGCTGAAACAGCATCTTGGAGATTGTGTACGACCATAAAGCAATTTATTGATATTTTGTGATATATGATAACATGAAAATTCTCCCCATGATGAGAGAGAGACTCATTCTAATTTTATTTGATCCTACCAAATATAAACTGTTATCCTATGCCAATTCGTTCCCGCCTGATAAGCTGAAGTGAAACAAATATTTCTCAGATGTACTACGTCATCAATATAATATATAATAAAATTTATTTTTATTTTCAAGGAGTCAACAATAGCTTTATGGAACACCATTCAAAAGACAATAATAGAGTAAAGATTAAAACCAATGCTTACAGAACTTAATTATTGACTTAATGTTATCACTAGCTACCACTAATTATTAGTATTGCTGCGTTTGTCCAAATTAACCTTTTCCGTTTGGTTATGGCAAATTGGCCGCTTTTGCGTGCATTTCGTGTCGTGTTGTTGGTACGGAATGTTTTTTGGTACGTATTGAGGACTTAGTTTGGTGCAGTTTGGGTACAGATCAAACCTTGTGTTCTGATACATGATGTCTCGACTCTGAGTGGAAAGAGTTTGGTGAGAATTTGAACTTATTTATATCGCTGTAATCGTGTTTTGTCGGTTGTCGCATAGTCTCGCACTGCATTGTGCCACAGATACTTTTTGACTATCTGTGCCGCAAACTTGTATCGATGGCTGTGTGCTGATCGGCAAATGCGACCCTTGCTCGTAATTTGCATCCTGAATGATTTTATATTTTCTTTCTTTAAGAAAACCATCAAACATCGCAAGTCACTCCCGTTGAACCTGTTTGATGTCATAATATTCTGTGCAAGTTTTCGACCATGAACTTTGTAATGCATTTGATTCGATGCCAGTCGATAATCTACTTGATGGAGGCTGATTTTATTGACTGTGTCGTGCGGGTGTGAGTACATAGTAAGAAGTTGGGACGGCATAGCGCATTCGATACGTCTCCCTTGTGTCACGTCCATGGGAAACTGGGCTACTTGTGAAGATGTGATAACTGTGCTATTCTTTCTCATTTTGATCCCAGAAGTTTCTCTAACACACCTATGAAAAGAAAGCACGTTAGTAAAGTTGTTTGGGGTGGCTGACAGCCCGAGGAATAAAATAAAGTTTTTAATCGCCAGACGATCAAAATTCATTAAAAACTTGTATACCGGAAGATAGTATTGCAGGAATAATGCTGCATTTTACTGATAAAAGTCACAAAATCGTCCGTGCGTAAGTCAGTTCCTAAAGTGATGATAAAAAATAAAATATATGTATTTTGTACTGCATAGCATAGGCCTTCCATTGATGTCTCATGAATAAGAAATGAATAAAATAGATTTCACTAACAACCGCCACAATAAATCGCATCTTAGAAGAGGAGTTGTATTATGATATAGATGATATGATTGATTTTTATGAAAATAAAAGTAGGCTATTTCATTTTCATCCTGCGGGGAAACTAAATCTAGAAATATAGCCTAACTGTAATGAGGGCCTTCCGTACAGCTTTCACGACAGAAAATATCATTAAAAAAAAAAATTGGGGTCTAAAAAAGGAAGTTTGGTTATTCCCGAATGCCATCAGATCAAAACTGGCAATATGTTCTTATCCTAACCAGAGGGAATTGATGCTGAAAGCTTTTGGCATTCTTCATACTCGTTTACATATTTCAGTCTGACAGTGCCTATTCCAGTGCTGGATTGATACTCAATATACTGATCAGACGTCTGCTAAATATCCCTCATAATTGACATTTTCACAATTTCACTGTGCCTTCCATTGTACTGTATCATTTGCGTGAAGCACTGCATCAACGCAACCATGCTCGAACAACAAACCCATTTCACGAAACAGTCAGCGATAATAATTAGCAAAATTTCTGCAGTCCTTTGGTTCGTGTGAAAGTGGCCGAGATGGTTTTATGTCTGTTATCGATCTAAATATATGCTCACAGTAGCTATCAAATGCAACACCGACGTACTGACAGAAAAAGCGATGAATATATGATGGGCACTGAGATCTTCGACAATACCAACACTTTATGTTAAGACAACCCAAAAAATAAATTGGGACATATACAAGCAACAATACTTACAAAACGTTACTTTAGAAATACTCAAGGAAGATGTAGTCAGCTCCAGTGATGATAACCAGTACAACGCTTCAAAAACCAGTATAGAAAATTCTTCAAAATCGGGATAATAAAAAAACCTGCCCCATGGTGTTCAAAATACTGTTGTAGCAAATAAAAAGTAAAGAAGGGAGCTGAGAAAAGCAAATGAAACTAATTTCCAAATGACAAAATAGAATATAAAAAGATTAGTGATCAAACAAGAACGTTTTCTCATCGTTTCACAGAAAATACGTGCCGTAATATATCTCTGTTTGGTAAGGACATGTTACTTATTTTTCAGAAAAGCGCATTGATATTTTGTGCTGGTAAAAGATTAATACTACCATATGTGTTTACCATTCCGTTTTCCACAGTAGGGCCATTATATAACCTTTTTTGTAGAAACGGGGAGATGCGTTTCCGAATTATTATGAAATATAACTATTGCTTCAATATCATTGTAGACATGTATGGTGCATTAGTGTGAAGCAGCTGCATCCAATTTTTTAAAATCGTAGTCCGCTAGTGTATAGATTTACGTTGTTGTCCGACTATTCTCTCATTTTCCCGTGTGTAGTTTACATCTCGAAGTTCATATATTCATAATATGGAAATTAATTGACGTGATTAACATAAAAAGATAAATTACAAAAATTTGTGATCATTTTCTACTTTATTTTTATTGTACGCTTGCTAAGCTGGGTTTGGTAAAACTGTATTCAACTTGTGGGTATGACGACAAAGCGGGACTTTTAACAACTGAACAAATATTTATTTTGCAGCTCATTCCTAGATATTCAACAGACATGGTCTTTAGAATCGATAAAGTTTACCAAAAGATTTATTACAAACCAAACCAACTGAATGAAGAACGAACCAGATGAAGAGAGATCAAACATCTTTCTATTGGGTCGGAATACATTAATTTTATAGGCTATGATTCGGAAATGTCGGGCAAAAAAACAAATTTGGTAACAAACCAAACCCCTGTCAATACACGTCATGCTACACACAAATATATATATGTAAGGTCCGCATATTGCGTGTCTTGACACATCACATCTCTGCACCCCAATGGAGCGTAGAATTAAATGCAATACTCCAAGCACATAAATAGATACAAGAACATCAAAATGTATATAAGGTGGTCATCTTATCTGACAGCTTGAGTGCACTGCTGGCAATACAGAACCTATTACCCCTATAAATACTTTTATTAATGGAATCAAATCATTGTGCTCAGATTTAGTTTCTACTGGAGAACACGAGATATTATTTTTCTGGATACATAAACACAAGAATATTAGAAGAAATGAATGTGCGGGTCTTCTTACGAGAGGAAATGCAAATGCTTCTTATACAGCTCCGGTATCTATTGAGAAAAGTGAAGTAGATAAGAGAGCCTCAGATAAGACTGACAAATATCACACATGTCAATCAGACAACCGCAAAGATAACAAATTTAAAATCACCAGCACCTGTGTTCCACTTTTAAAAAAAAATTGACATGAAAGTTTCTACATTCAAAGAAGAAATAATTCAAATTTCTTTCTGCCTCTGGTAGATTTTGTAAGCAAAATACAGTATTTTTTCCGCAACATGGATTGTAACATCTTGGAGTACAATGCAAGCAATCGATGGAGATGAGCCTGTCATTCAGAGAATATAAATTTTAGCCAAAAAATGTGTGCTGTTTGAATCACTGAATTTATTAGCATCACATTCGTAGATCATCATTGCAACGCTAATAGTTCAATATTCTTATTCACAATTAAAATTATATACTTCACTTACTCGTCAACGTTACATTTCTTAGTACTTGGTGCTGGGATCGAATTAGGGGAATTAAAGGTTCGAAATAAACCCCAACGCTAAAAATTTAAATCCATGCCAGCAATAAATTAATTTCTATTAATGGCAATGACATGTGGTTTAATACCAATTTTTTCCCTGCAATATTTAATAATTGAATATAACAACATTTGAACTGCAGAAAAGTAATAAAATCCAGATTTGATCCAATCTCAAAAATGGTTGAATTCTTAATTCTTGCACGTTTGGCTTTGTGTTCTCAATCTTTGATATATTTTTGTTCTTTTGTCTTTCAATCAATTGTTTGGCAGACAGTGAACAAACCGATGAAAAAAAATTATTAATTTACACATCTTTGGTATGATATCCTCCTTACAATATGAATATTCAATGTACAATTTTATAAAATTATATAAGTATAATTTTATTAAATATCTTCCACAAACCGAGATAACCGCGATCAATATCTGTATTTTTGTGGTTATTTTTTGGTAAATGTACAAGCGTGCATCAGACTGTTTTTGTTCGTTAACGAGAAGGAGTTTGTTTGTCTCGATATTTATCAACTACAGTCTGATATTTCCGTCTTTTTCTCCTTATATTTTATTTGGGAGGCTGAGAGAAAAAAAAACTTTTTATCAAGTATTTAATATACATACATGTATATATTTATAAACTCATACTTTCTGAGAAGGTACTTGAGTTTATCTTAAGTCAGTAGTTGGTATCAAAGAAATAACATGGGCGGTTGTGTAGATTAGTGAATGTTTTTTCAAAAAACAAATCTGTCGGTTTATATCTATGGTTTAGTACGTCAGTATCTGATTTAACAACCTGTGCAGTTAATTTACATAGTGTATTATCAAGAATATTCTAAGAATTTGTCAGCGGAAGTATATATTGAAATAGTAGCCAGAAATACTTCTCATTGATGATTGTAGAAGACGCTAATATTTTGCTGGAATGTTGTAGCTGACACCGCTGTAGCACTCTTGGCCTTTGGTTAGTTAGCTGGTAGTAGCCAAGCTTTCCTAAGATTCGTAAAGCAGGATTGACCAAACACTGTACACTCACTGATTGGGACAGACTTAACTTAAAACAAGTTAGTTTTACAGTAGTGTAGGCTACTAATGTTGAGATTGGCAACCAGCCTATACCAGTAATATGATGCAGTGGGTGGGTGGTACCTTATTCTTTTAATTAATTTTTGCAGAATCTCCCGGTATATTATTTTCTTAGTTTTGAATGGAAAAAACTTTCTTGGCCCAACTTTGTTCTTGATATACATTAATGACCACCTGTCGGATAATTTTATAAGCTTATAACGCACTTGGTAATTACGTCTTGCCTCAACAAAGTTCAAGGGAGCTTTCTGCTCTCGTTCCTCGTGCCACCTAGTCCCACAGTGTCAAAAATAGTTTTATGCAAGAACCACTAAAGTTTGGAATTCCTTGTTTTCCCACTGTTTTCTGGGTCGTGTCTAAAATTTACGTTAATAAGTATATGTCAGGGCTGGGGATTCCCTAGTTCCGATTTCTGTGTTTTATGTAACCCTTTACACATAATCGTTTCGGGACACTTTTCAAGTACGATGTGATAATAAAAATGAGGGCGACTTTGATAAAATTATTCAGGCTAAATATTAGTGCTTTTTGTACTATGACTTTCTTGAAATGAAATCACGAATACTTTTTTTCCAGACTAACAGGTCCATATAAAAATAATAGCACAATGAGCAACAATCATGAACAAACAAAAAATAAATTAACATGTTAGGATTAAATATTAATAATAATTCAATTACAATACACCAAATAGAAAATGCAGCACAGATATATTGTTACCAACGGATATTGGTGTTGAATGAATACAATTAAACGTCTACGATAAATAAAAAGTTCAGATTATTCCTGAAGTACAAATACTGCCCTAAGTAGTAATAATACAGAGAGGCAAAACAGAAAAATCCAATTTAGGTTATGCAGACGTCGTTGAAAATTGACCTATTTTCGTGGATGTAAATTTTCAAAGGAAGGTTGATTAAATTTCGTTCGAAATAGTACACCCTACCTAATTAGGCATAAAATCAACGCATTGTTGCATTTGTTTCAACGCGTGACAAATGACCAGCGGTGTAATCGATGCATCGCTTCGAACGTACAAATGTTATTTGTCACTTGTCATTTATTTCTTCATTTCATACTCTTTTCTAAATCACCACATTGCAGAAAGTAGCGAATCCAGTAATTTCCGGTGGAGAGGATGATTCAAGTCGTTAAAATATTGACGTCATATTACAATAAATATATTCAATTCTACTGCTGATTAATGTGGACATAAAATTGTTTGAATAGCGCTAAAATTTTTTTATTTAAAACAATTATTAGGGCTGAACAAGGTGTTGAAATTCCAGTTTGGCATACTTTAAAGCATCAAATATTGCCGACGTGAAACAGCATCTGGACTGAAATTAAATGAAACTAAAACGAAATTGGTGGAAGATGGAATTTGGAGAACATATTATGGACAATCTTCTTTAATATCTGAGGTAGACGCATTTATATATCACATGTTTCATTTTTTAAAAGGAAATATATATCTGACCATATTGAATATATATATATATATATAGATAAAGCAATTGAGCTTATAGAACAACTACAACAATCGTATCTTACATTTGATGATAAATTAAAAATACTTCCACTATTTCTTTATTTAGCAAACGTTTTTCCAGTGTCAAAGAAAATTAGTGTTGAAATTACCCAATGTTAAGAAAGGTTCATTTTCAATGGAAAAAGATGTTAAGTATAAGAACATTATGTAAACCAATATGTTTAGGAGGATTTGATATTATAATTTTCCACTGTTTTTTATGTGTGTTTATGTAATGCAAGTTGTTAAATATTTCAACATTAAGGCTAATGATGAAGTTAGAAATCAATATATTATGTATATCATTCTAGAATTCAATTACAGTAGAATGCAGTTACAGCAATGAATTACAGTTGAGTGCATTTTGGAAGATATTGTTGAATAATAATATGTTCCATAGATTTTGACCTCAATTTTGTTATAAAGTATTGATTTTATCAGAACAAAATAACATATAAATGACATGAAGCATGGAGGTCGACGTCGTATTTTTGGAAAGATACTATAGAATTTACCTCCGGTTAAAACAAAATCAGGGATAATGAAATTGATGTTTGTCTCTGTAAAAATAATAAACCTGAAGTTATTCCCCGTCTAATTTTATAACTGTAACTTTACTCGAATTGTTCATGATTTATTTCATCTATTATTGTTAATTTAGCTAGTGTCAATTTAAATGTTACTATAGAACAGTCGTTACGACCGACCTTAGTGCAGTGATCCCCAACCCCCGGTCCGCGGACCGGTACTGGTCCGTGGGTCAGTTGCTGCGGGTCCGCACAAGGAACTGTAAATTAGTGTGGGAACTCCTTTTATGACCTCATTACCTTGGTTTATTACAGCACAAGCCCTTGTTTTGCTGAAGTTCTTGAATTGGTACTTGAGCGTATCTTAGCGTTTTCCTCATTTGGTATGCCTTGTCCATTCTAGCAGCCGGATGCCTTTTACCCAGGAGAGTGAGCTTGTTAAATTCAGTTTTTTGGAAGCTTTTATTTTCACAGGCTAGGGTTTAAAGCCAGAATTCAGAGTATTTTTGCTGAGGTTGGCGGAATACCCTATTACCATTTCCGACATCCTATATGTGTGAAGCGGGGTTTTCTGCAATTACAGCAACCAAAACAACCGAATAACCTGGACGTAAGCAAGACATTTCGAGTGTCATTATCTCCTATTATCTCCATATGGAACCGTCTGGTTGCAGAGAAACAAGCTCATGGTGATTTAACGATGGATAGAAAACGTTGTAAATTTAAATAACTCAATATTCGTTTATGGTTCAAATAATTTTTATTTTGAATGCATGTTAAAATAAAAGTTAATTAAAAACAATCTGCCCCCCCCCTTTGGTGGGCCGCGGTAGAATTATCAAACGTGGGCCGGTCCGCGGAGACAAAAAGGTTGGGGACCACTGCCTAAGTGGACCTGACTTTGCGTTTGTCGATTCTACGCATATAAGTATAATAGTTTATTTATTATGTACTGTTCGTTGCAACAATTTGGTTGCATACAAACTCTGTCATACTTGGCCCTAATAATTCTGGTGCGTTGTGTCCTTCAAGGCTTTTAAAGAATGAGTTAATCACTGTAAATCAACTAATTCGTATATCTTCACAAAAAGCATCTTGAAAATCTGTCCGAGACAAAAACCTGTCAGGACGAGATTTTCTTCATTACGTCATTATAAACAATTCAGTAATTGGCTACCAGTTTGGCAGCAAACAGAAAACCAACGCTCGGGAAAAGTTCATTGACCAAGAATTGAACGTTCAGGAAAAGCAGAATTTTTCTGTTGCCTTGGAATGAGGAAATGGCTATCAAAGTTCGCCGCTTCTACGACAGACATCTTGAAAATAATTAATATATTAATCAAATATAATCTGTAAAGGCATTTAATGGTATAAATTGACATGTTTCACACTCTTTGGGGTGCTCTGTGCTTTTTACAAAAAAAGAGAAAATAATTAACGAAAAACAGCCAGCAATCTCATTGGATTCGCGTTCAACGCTGGCTCTGAGTCAACAGTTGCAGAAGAGCGAAAGCTGCAATAATGTTTTTGGCCATGACGCGGAACAATTTATTTTTGCAATAGGACATGAATACAGGCTAGTGCCAAAGATTTAATGGAACAATGTGATTAAAACAGCGCATTAGTATTGCTATTGTTCGTGGGAATGTAACAATTTAATTTAACGACGTATAAATTTTTTCTATTTCTGACACATCGTTGGACGAATTAAGACCAATAGGATTATAACGTTAACGTTCTGCGTTAGCTTTTTTATTGCGATTTCAATGATTAATACTGAATAAGGTCTATTTTTAAGTATAAATTTTTTTTTCATTTTTGGCACATATAATATATTTTCGCAATAGCGAAATTACTGCTAATTTATCGCTTTTAATAAACATAACTTTATAATATGTAACGTTAGTTGAGCTATTTGTACGGTACCGGTACTTTAAAAAATGTCACAGGGGAGTGCTGGGCTCGTGCGCTTGCGTCATGAGCTGCTTGAAAACAATAAATAAATAAAAAAAAACAAATAAACCTGGGAGGGCAAAAGAAGTACAGATAGCCTCATTTTCACAATCAGCAATTACTTACCGGTACTTAATGTTACCGGTACCAATACAGAGTAGGAATAGGTACCGTACCGTAAGAGTTGCTTTCTGGTGAAAGTGCCTTCGTTTGTGTTACGGTATTTCAGCGGTAGAAAGTTATTGTTCCAGAAGTTAATATATTTAGAGTCTGGTGAAGTTTAACTTGGTACCTATACAGTATAGGTACTATATAGGCCTAACCGAACAGGAAAAATAGGTTTGGCTAATTTGTCCTGCTAAATGCCTACCGGTACTTTTTATTACCCATTAACTACCGTATATTTGGCAACGATTTATTATTTTTTTTCTTGTATAAATATTCGCCATGATTGACTTCTAGAAATCCCACAATTTTTCAAGTTTATTTATCTTTCAGCAGCAAAAACATGTTTTTGAGGTTGCCTGGTTAGCTCAATTGGTAAAGAGTTAGAAACATTTCGAGCTATGCATCTTCTAATGTCCTGGGTTCAAACCCCAAAGAGGGATGATTATAAGCGAAAGGTCTGCTGGACGCCTCACCGGTGCACGGTCGTTCATGTAAGCACTGCTTACGGCTTCCTCCAACAACCATACTGTACCCATGCACAGGAAAAAAAGTAAAATGCCAAGTCAAAACCTTCACCTCGGATTCGGAACTGGTGTCTATGCACGAAAGGTCGTGGTTCGTCATATGATTGAACTGTATTCTCGGTTTTTCTCTCCCGCAAGATAAAAGTGAAATCCTAACCAACCTGTCTTTAACTGTTAAGTACGGTGAGCAGGCAGCGATTACCGTATCATAAAAATTTCCCATGTTCTGTGTTGGAAGCGACTCATCCTATTACCCGGGAGGAAACGGCCGCTTGCAGCGTTGGTGCCCTCTGTTGGGAATGAGAATATTTATGTTAATGACATACAGGAATATGGTATTAAACTTCACTAGACCCCATATTTAATGGAAGCTGAATCGTTATCGTTACTCCTTTCAGACTCTTTGGAAAATATGGCATTATGGCCTCACATGCACGTGAGAGAGGAGAAATTTATTAATATTCTAAACCGACAACACACTTATATGTGCGGTAAAATATCAAATAATTAAAGCCCTATTTTGTATTAATGGACACGTCTCAAATGGGGTTACCTTACCTTATTAATGTCAACGAATTTATCCTAATATTTCAGGTCTGCAGTGTGGCATATCCTAGTAGTTCTAAAACATTAGGCCATTTATATCATGCTGATTTTATAAAATAATGATACACAACAAACTGGGCAGTGTTCTCACAACTTTTCTTGTGTTTTTTGTTTACCATGGATTCTGTATGGAATTTCACGATATCTGTTCACAGAAATGTTCTGCACGTGTACTTTCACGGAAAGACACTGAGTACGAGAATTGCATGAAAATTTGTTTCGAACCAGGTGACTTCGACTGGCCATTGAGAAATGAAACAGATTGTGAACTACCAGTTGAATCAGAAATGTCACCTGCTTGTTCAGCAGAAAATATGAGAGTTTTATCCAACACACTCAATGTGACTGAGTACAATGCTGGCACAACGTCGACTCGAGAATTCATTGTAGTTGTCTGGACACCTTGTCCGTATGGTATTGGGGATGTGAAAGGTTATGAAGTAAAGTTGTTGGAAAGGAACATGTTTGGATACTCTTTTTGCAAAAAAGTTCTTCTGAGTAGGAGACTCAATTCTCACGCAATTGAAAGAAACCTTAGTGTTATTTTCGATGATCAAGAACTTGATTACGGGGCAAATTATGAAATATCTGTTGAAGGACTGCCAAAAACTACACATCGACATCATGCATATATCATATATAGATCCATGACATGTACTGAATTAAATGGCATTGGTAGTTGTCAGTGTGGATTGGAAGGCTTTGATTTCTTACCAGCAGCCCAAGCAGACATTGTAGGATACAGTGTTAATGCAAGCTTGAAAACATTGAATAAATGCTTCCAGGTCCATAGATACAAGTTATCTTTGCTTTATGCTGGCAATTCGACAGAAGTCTTGAAAACTGTGGATCTTACTTTACATTCGGGTGCTACAGAACTACGGCATGTTTTTGAGTCGGTTTATCCCAGCAATCCCAGTACTGGAAGTGTTTTGTTATTGCAATATCACGCTTTTTCAAAAGATGGCACAAGTATGGTTAGCCGACCTCTGGAAATTTCTATTACCGAGTGGATTCCAAAAATCACCTCTGTCTCCACTGATAAAAGTAGGATCAACATAACGTGGTGGTGTGCTCCAGAGTATTATAATATAACCAAATATGAAATTCAATTGAATTGGTATGGGTTGCATTCTGATGACAAAATCAAACATCAAACAATACATGATGTCAACAAAAAATGTTCTGGTTCACTTTTTATATCTAAAGAGTTGCTCTCTGTCAGACCCGGCCTTTATAACGCTCAGGTGAGAGAGTGGAGACCAGAATCATCTTTTTATCTTCGCTCGAAATGGAGTACCGCATCATCTCCAATATCTGTCAGCTTAAAAGATGATAAAAACTTCATTAATCAAAAAGATCTAGTAACTTCTGCCTCTATTTTATTTCCTCTGGTAGTAATAATTTTGATTGTTCTCGGCATTCTATTTTCTATCAGAAAAGGATATTGCAAAAAAATACATCATAGTTTGCCTTTTTCTGTTGGTCGCTTTCTTGATCATGAAGAGTCCTTTCAGCATGTTTCGAAAACTGTATGGTTAGTATGGCAAGCTGATTACATCGATACCACGATTGGCGAGTTACATGCAGAAAATATCAGGCATCTTGCAGCTTTCATGGCAAATCATTGTGGATTGAATATTATTCTTGATCAATATGAAATATCTTCATCTATGGGATACTCGGCATGGATTCAAGAAAAATCCAAGATAGCAGATATCACAATATTTATTTGCCCTCACAGAACATTGCCAGAAAATCTTGCGCCACATGCAAATAGGCTCGGAAATTTTTCTGCAATATTCAAATTTTATGAAAGTCTACTACTGAAAGAAGAGAATTCACCGAAGTTTGCTACTGTTATCTTTCCTTATTCAAAAAGGTCTGCGTGTCCTGCATCTGATTTATTGTTGAAAACCACAAGTGTATTCTGCTTAATGGAAGAAATTGAAAATCTTTATTTTTTCATACAAGGTTGTGCCAAAGTAACTCGACTGGGTAGACATGTTGTTAAATACATAAATCATAAAGATTATATTCAAACTTCAGAAGGAAATGCTTTAAAAAAAGGATTGGAGAACGTTTACAAACTATGTAACAGTGAAAATTCTGTGCTACCTTCATCTGAACAAAATCTATCTGATGCGAACACACCTGAATCCGATGTTACCTCAACTCCACTTCGGACAGGTGTTAAAACTAATGTAATTGATGTTGTTAGCCCAAAAACAGTCAACGAAGATATTTTACTAAATAAAACCCGTCGCTTCAAACCCTGCCCTCCACCTCCTGTATTGGATGATGAAGATGCTGATGAAACTGTGTTTTTAATAAACACCAATGAATTATTGAGTTTGCAGCCGCTCACAGATGAAGCGATAGAACCAGTGACGTGTGAAACATATTGTCCAATGTTTCCATCCACTCCTCAACATACTGCTGCTGTATGGCGATCTAACTGTGACCAACTCATGCCTAACTACCTTGCATAATGCCCCTTTTTCATTGCTACATCATGACTCCCACTGTTCCATTATGGTTTCAAAATTTTATTAAAATATATCATGGGATAATAATTGCTCTCTAATCTGAATTCATTTAATATCCGATATACGTTAAATGAACCATCTTATAGTAAAAGGAAAAGTACAATTCCAATCAAGAAGGTCTTGTCTTAACCTAATATCAAGTATAAGACGCGATTGTCACCTATGCTTGGTGTGATTGTAGCGTATGAAGAATGTTGCTGTTCAATTAGTGTTATTTTCATTGATGAATCAATATGTGTGAGTGAAGAAAGAAAACCCTGTATGATCTAGAACGCATAATTTATTATGCATAATATATCTAAGTTCTCCATAGATATATTGCATTAAAATTGTTATTTATTGAAGTTCTTTGCAAGTGTTATTTTTTATTATTTGATACTTTGCCTCGGTTGCTATTTTTATGGTACATGATTACTAAAATATTACTATATTGCTCATATCTGTTCCAACTGCCACCTTTGCTATTTCTGATCTTTTGAAAACTTAATGTTGCTATGTTGCAGTAATTTATATTTTTAGTACGGTAATTATTTTGATTTTTTTATATATTTTTAAATTTAGGCTGTTTTTTTAGACAATTAAATGGATTTTGATGGTAATGTACTGGTAGTAGAAAGAATTTAAAATTCACATGTTTTTATAGTCTTCTATAGTGACACTAAGTGTTACCTTCATTACCTATTATGGTTTTATATTTATTGTCTATTATCAACTTTTCCAAATATCATGGCGCCACAAATAGGATATGATTCATTATCAATGTCCAGTATCTACTCAAATTGAATGAATGAATATATTATATATATTACATATAAGGCTGTCCGAAATATTATATATAACAACAAGTGAAGTAATGAAGTAATTCACAAAAAATATTTGCAAAGGATATTTGATTTTGGCCACGCTTAATTTCATATTATTTTTTGTAAATGATATTATTTGTGACATTGTAGGTAGGTTTATTCTAATTTATCGCAAAATGAAGATATGTTTATTTTTACCTGCTTTAAAGTCAAATATCAATAAGAAATGTTATTTCACCAAATATGCGATACATATGCCCTTGTGACGCAAGTGTATTAGTGACATCAACAAATTCTGAATATCGAACTTTCATATTTCATCATAGCTTCATTAACTAAAATTCACAGTATTTATATTTTCTTGTTTCTTACTATTCAATGAACACATATTTTAAAACCCTTTATATTATTTTCTTTGTATATACTATGCCCACTCTTCTTCAAGATGTAAGTCAAAATTCGTCATAGTATTTTGATGCTTAAATGTAAGTAAGTAATTTTGATTTATGGGAATATTAACTTTGTCAGAAATTCTATGTGTATCAAGTGTTAGGTATATATGTAATATACATTCCCTCCATTGTCTATTTAAAAATTTGGAGAATTTTCGTCTCAAGACTAATATATGTATATGAACGAATACATGCCCAATTTTTTGTGAATTTTGACCAGTATGATGAATGAATTTTCAATAAAAAAAAGAGTGGTTGGAACAAGTTTTGTTGACTTTTTGCTCAGTTTTTGCTCCCCACATAAATTATTTTGATTATTATATAAAATAATAACTTGATTATAGAATCAAAATTACAAGCATTTGAATGTGTGAAATGCATGGATTGTCAAAAACTGTTGAATTATTGGGAAACTCATGTTTTTCAATATTTTGAGAATGCAAAAACAGACCTCTGTGACTAGCAACTAAAATGAGGATATCGATATAAAATGAAATAGATTAAACATTTGAAATGAATTTTTTGTCACTGACAGAGTTATTTATTTGTTGCCTACAAAAGAATTATTTCAAATTATTAGTTTTTTCATATAAAAATATGTGGGCAGCATTTTTGAGAGAATGTTTTATTTTATCCAATTAAAATAATTTGTGGAATAATGTGATTGTTCCCACGATAAAGACTTAAATAAAATACTAGACCACCTTGTTAACCTTTCATTATTATTATTCCATTCCTCCCTACTCACTAGAAATTTCTTGCAGTAAATGTCAAGTTTTATTGTCAATAATATTTGAAAGTATGTGGAGGGCTAATTTCGTGGTTTCCTGTCTTTTCTATCAGAAGTTTTATTGTTTAGCTTGGGCCACATATACAGCGTTGTATCTGTCTGTATGTCATGCCAGACTATACATATTTTGACAACATTATTCGGATTAGATATGAAAAAATTTTCCTGAAACATTTGGTATGAGTAGGACTGGGCAAGCATTGGTAATTTGAGTCTGATTTGAATAATTTTTTTGAATAGGATCAAATCGTAAATTCCATGTGAATATTAAATATCCCATTTGAACTATTACAAGTTGTCTTCATTGTGAAAATCAAGAAACTGATGATTTATAGTGTATTTTACTCCACACTCCATGTCCAAGAACAACAATTTTCATATTTTAACGACAAAATATAATCGATTTTTGTCAAATTTGACCAAAATCGGTTGCCTTTTGTTATT
The DNA here is from genome assembly GCA_963675895.2 of Styela plicata. Taxonomy (NCBI): domain Eukaryota; kingdom Metazoa; phylum Chordata; class Ascidiacea; order Stolidobranchia; family Styelidae; genus Styela; species Styela plicata. Next base: position 847,565 of record OZ023138.1, read on the forward strand.
GAAGAAGAAAATTTTAGTTCATTTAGAAGTTTTTTTTTGCACAATTCATGATTGATTCGAATAAAATGTGCTTCAAATCACCGAATCGAATTAGCTGTCTCTAGGTATTAGCATATGAGCACGTGTTTGACTAAACACAATTTGAATCTCATTTCATTTTGTTGCTTGTCAGTTATTGACTGAATTTTTCGTTTGGTCAAGTATTAGTCCAAGCTCTTGTTTGACTCCTATACTTCGCCTCGTATTGACAATGACAATAAAACTTGACCTCATTATTTGCTTTCAATAAATACTTCACATCTTGCTTTTTAAGTTGCATGTGAAATCAAATTTATATATAAACCGTGTTAGAGATTTTTATACGTTTAACTGTGTTGCAGTAATGAAATTTGGCTTTTGGTATTTTTTAAGTTACTGGTACTTGTAATTATCCTTTCCTTTAGTTGCAATATTTATAATACTATTTTGCCTAACTGCTATTTCTTGCCCCAGTTTGTTGCTCTGAAGATTATGCTGCCTGTGTAATATTTATAAATTCTTACTCTGTTAACGCTAAAAAGTTATATTAATATTGCCACCATGTTAAGTTTGTTTTCATTGTGATAAAAATTTAGTGAGGTGACAAATCCTTTTTATGGATTTTTTACCAAATTATTTGTTTTGTAGTTTGCAGTTGCCTATATTGCTCAAAATGTTATTTCATCTTTCTTTTTATTGCTCAAAATGTTATTTCATCTTTCTTTTTGCTTGATATTGCCGAAGTTGTTTTGGTTGCATCACTGTTGTTTTATGTTTATGCTTGTACAGATGTGTGTGTATTTATTGGAGGTAAAAGTTCATCATATTTGTAGAAATTTCGACTGACTATATTTTTCAGAATTTGGTTGTATGTAGGGCTGGGCAATACGATTTGGTGATTCGAAACACAATATATTCGAATCCATCGTGAATTCATAAGAACAAATGCTTACTAAATGGATTAGTATTTTCATTTTTAACAACAAAATGCAATCGATTTTGGTCAAATTTGACCAAAATCGATTTTATTTTGTCGTTAAAATATGACAATTGCTGCTTTAAGACATGGAAAGTGAATTGAATATACCCTATAAAGTATAAATTTCTTGATTGTCACAATGAAGACAAGTTGTGATTGTAAAAATAGGATATTTGTTATTTACATTGAATTTGTGATTCGATCCGATTAAAAAAAAAAATTCCAATTCCAAATGATGCGGTATTGCCCAGCCCTAGTTTTATGTATTATATACTGTTTAAACTCGGTTTTACCCTTGAATTTTTTTTAATAATGTAGGTGTTGATCTAAGTAGAGCTCTGGTGTGTGATCTCTACCAATGCAAGAAAACAAAATTCCGTTTGTATCCGTACCATAAAGTTTTTAGCACCTGAGGAACCATCATTGTTTGGTGCTGACAGAATTGAACCATCATTGTTTGGTGCTGACAGAATTGTATACTTCTTGAATATCAAGTGGGTGTCAAGTTTAGCACAGGTATTCTGGACAAACCTGGCGTAAACTAGTGATTGACCCAACACAGAATGTTGAAAACAAAATGGCGCCATTGAATAGCGGCATAGATAGCAATTTGGCTTTGTATTCCAGCATTGGATCATCATTCATACTGCTATTTCTCCAAATTTCCGAAGTCAGTTCGAAGACAAAACTATTTATCCAAAATAATATATCTTGTGTTTTGGAATATATTAATAAATGTTGTTTTAATGCCAACCAGCGCAGAGTTTCTGTTTTTATAATTATTATATTGCTTCCAGTTTTCTCATGTATCGATGTTTGTTAATATATCTATAATGTTAATATTTCTTTCTCGTTATTCACACGCAATGGAGTACATACACACTGGACCTGTCTCTCACTTTATCCAATATCAAACAATGGAACCGGTCAAAATTGTTTCATTTTCTAATCTCTGATTGAACAAAATCAGGGGGTAAAAGTAGTATCTGCGAATGATGCTCTTGAGAGTGTCATTATGGTTAGACCTCAAGCGATGCGTAAATCTAATCTGTGATTCGAATCACCTGACCATACAGAATATGAATCATACCGTTGGGATTTGCATCCCGATATTTTAGGTTTTAATGTTATTTGTGATACTATGTCTAGGTTTAAAACGAACGAGGTGTATATTTTTTTGAAAAAGGTTCTGTATTTAAAATGTGCAGCACAAACGTGGCAAGCTTAAAACGTGGTGATTTGTACTGATACACGTCGTTAATTTACCCATTATGCGGTACGACATTTCACTTTTTGTGATTTATTTTCGTTCTTCTGTTGGTTGACCTATAGTCTCACACTAAATATTTGTGCGACGTTTCGTTTCATAAAATATATTTTGTAAATATTAGATTGTCGTCGGATTTTAGCCGCAGGATATCGGTCGTATTTTCGATGTTATTATAATCATGCCAGACACGGTAGATATAATATGCAACGGCTGCAGACAAGCACGAGGCTGCCTGCTCAGCTCAGTCGTCAAAGCGTCTGTGCTATAATGATATTATTATATATGTGACGACGTTGCTGAACAAAGCATTTGACAAACAAGCATGAGTTACTGAAAACAGCGCCTCGTGCTAGAGATTACGAAAGAGCCATCTGTGACACACGCAAAATCGTAGCGTTCCAAATAAAAGTTACTATTAAAAAGTATCATTGACGGATTTGATTAATTACATACAACCCGCTTAACACGATACTCCCGCAGGTTACGCCTATAATGTCTTTACTTCGTAAAAATAATACCCGTAGAAAACTGCTTTGAAGAATCTTTGACCTTTTTTACCTTGCCAATGAGTTCGCCGAAAACAGAACACTGATTTTTCTTGTAGTTTCGATAACACTCTTCAACAAGCACCTTCATTAATTTCGCTGGCCCCCCTCGGTTTGCCGATATATTTTGGGCCGGGTGGCCAGAAGCAACTATCGTTCGTTCTTAACTTGTGTATTTTTTTATAGCCGCTTCTCAAAGTGGATCATCCTGGCCAAGGCCCTGTGACATACGGATATGATCTTCTCCTGTTCGGCTTAGCCTACCCGAGCTGCACCCTGGGTTGAGTGGTGGTGGGGATGGATAAGCGAACCGGACTCGAACTCGAGATCCTCAACCTGCGATGCCAACATGTTTAACCACTAGGTCATTGCGCCTCCACCATGACCGCTCGCCGACTGAAAAAATTCAAATTGACCTTTTACTTCTAAAAGCTTTCAAACGTAGCAAGCCTTAATATTTGCCGCGCGCATAGGATATAGTACTTATTTAACACATTCTAGGTCCCGAAATCCCCTTTTGTCTTTTCGTGCCAGCCTCCAGCGCGATTCTTGTATGATAATATACAATAAAAACTCTCACAAAAAATTTATCGCTTGTGACGCCATAATTTGCCCTCAATTTTTCTAGTTTTGAAACTTATAGGTACAATACTTACATTCCTGCTTGGGAGGGCGGTTTTTAATCCGGCAGCACCCCCTAAGGGTCATTTGGTTAAATAGTATTGTAGCCCTTCACCCCCCGTTGCATGGTGTGAAAAAAAATCCAAAGGTACGATACCGAGTGCTCCTTTCCGAACTTTGGCGCACACGGAGCGAAAGGCTGTGGAAATAAATTATGTAATAGCCTATGGGTATGTTACACAATTACATCATTTTGATGCGAAGTCTGTAAAAATGGTATGTTGGCTCCGGAGGGATCATGTAGAAAACATGAGAGCATATTTATGTCAGTACCTATGAAAAATATAGGGTGTGCAAATATGCGTGAGTGAAAACATACACACGTCGTCCTTGCACAACCAGGAATCGTTATATTACGATATAACAATACAATGGACATGAAATGCTGATGTCAATTGCCAATTTCACAGAAGTATATAAGTACAGAAGTATATAATAACGACAAAAATGAACAGCATAAGCGGCTTTTGTTTTTAAGCAACCGAGTAGAATTTTTCGATTGAAGAGTGTTTTTAGAAAGGGAGTGATCTGTAATTCTTGATATTTTTCATCCTCCCCTCGCTTCATGAAGATGGATAACTTTCGATTGCTTGAATTGATCAACAACTAGTTTTTGGTCTAAATGTTTGCAATGTTTGCAATATCAATTCCCGAGGTTAGTGGTAGGAACACGTGCTTTGATATCCCATATATTTTAAGTTGCGAATTACCTGCATGAGCATATTTTTCAGCCCTTTTTTTTTTCTAATTGTTGAAAAACGTCCATTTAAATTATCGGCAATGGTCACATGTCTCTACTCCATTGAATGGAAATACTTTCGAAAGTTTGGTTTTGAAACGACTTGAAATGTTGTTCATAGTTTGCCAGGTCTTATCGAATTGCAAAAATGAGCTTTGAGCAAATTTTGATAAAATGCTTTTTCGGGTGTACCAAATTTTTAGCATATCTCAGTTTGTTTACAATCGATGTATTTGAGAGATAAAGCTTATATAAATATTGCTTCTTCTATTAAAATCAGAAGCTTCTTTTTCAAACCATTTATTATAATTTTTACTGGATTGCTTTTTGAGAGGAAAACAGGTATTTAATGTACTGGTGAACATTTCGGTTGTCAAATTCAGATGCCCCATTTGAGGCACTCGTTTCAGTTACTCTAGTCAGTTTTGAAATTGTTGGGTAGAAGGAAAACTGAGTTCATTAATTCAGGGATCCACAAATTTGTTGTTGTTATCTAACAGATTGTAAGCCAGATTCTAGAGTATCAAGGAATTATTTTATATTATTTTGATTATCTGACATGGGCGATGTATAGATTGTTCCAAAAGTTACAATTGTATACTTCATGTAAATATCAATGAATAGAGATTTTTCTCGTGCATCATCGAAATATCAGGCCGAGCTCTAAATGCAACACCACCACCTATGAATTTTGTATGAGGGTTCGGGTTTTGGGCTAGGAAATGATAAGTTAGTACTTTCTAGACCTTACAGATCATTGAAGGGAAGACTATTTGATTCACAGAATCTTCAACACCATGAAATACCATCAAGGTTCGTCATTCAACTTCAAGAATTCATCTGGGCTAATTCTATTACATTTTGGATGAATCCACCAACTGCAGAAGTTACAGTAGATTCCATTTTCTTCACTCTCAACAATTTTGCGGCATCCATGACATGATCGGGATTTTTTGGGTTTCATATTGGTATAACTTGTTATTTAAAAAAAAAAAAAGATTCGTAGTCAAAGGGATGTGTCTGATTAGAGGGCTTCTGCTGTCCTAACTGATCAGAAAAAATAGGAGTTCGCAAACGTCTATTGGTTTTCCCCTTATCTGATATATATTTAATCGCCTATGACCTAATGGTGTTTCATATATGTCACTATTAACAGTTCAAACTTTATAGATTCCAAGACGTTTTCTGCCTCCCATTAAAATTTTCACTCGCCTCTTTGTGGGGGACTCTGTGAATGACAATCCCGTTCCTCCAAGTCTTCTTTTTAGTGAACATCATAATTTTGGTGCTCCGCCTAACAAACTTTGTGAATATTGGCACAATATCTTTGTTGTCTCTAGACAAAACATGTCCAATGTGTATATCACTATATCTAACAAGAATCGGGAATTTAAGTGAAAGATTTAGAGTCCTGACTACATAACCCCCAAATAAATTATAGTCTCTGTTATTTGGAATACACCCATGTAGTATTAAATAGTTTCTACGTTCACATTGTTCCAGATGGTTTATGGCAATCCGTTTTGTTCAGTTTGAGTTTTGATGACTCTGAAAGCGTCAGAGATATTTGTTAATTCATCAGAGAGTTTTGAACTCTCTTTGATATATAAGTTATTGCCTCCTCCCGTTTTTCCATGCTGAGTCTTATTTTTTTGTCGTTATTCAAATCTGCCTTCAAATCTTTCTGATTTACTGCCAGTCCCCTAGTCTATGTGATAATTTTTCATTAAACCTTAACCTTCTTGCTGGTTGCTTGTCAGGCTCGTTCGGTTTGATATTTGATGGCTCTCAAAACGTCAGAGAAATTTGGTAATTCATCAGAGAGTTTTCTCTCTCTGATATACCGGCAAGTCCCAAGTCTCGTTTTTCCGTGTTGCTGTTACTGCGTTTTGCTTGTCAGTCAGTTACCGGCTATTGTTCAGTTGCCGCTTCTAATTCAAAGTGAGGGCCGTATCTGTTTGAAACTGTGGTTCCGAATTAGAGTTATAATTCTGGGTGTAAAAAGATTAAAACTTGTTTTGGAGCTATTATAACCGGTTTTAATTGCTTATAAGAAAACTTTTTCTAATTTTTCTGATCATGCGTTGGACGCATGATGCTTGAACTTATTTAACTTGATATATTGAATGCCAAATTCTCCTAGTGGTCATGATTTTTGACCATGGTTCTCTACATATTTCTGTCTTCAGAGTTTTTGAACTATCTCTGATATTCCGGCAAGTGTTGCTGTGCTGTGTTCTGCTTGTCAGGCTGTTGCCGGCTATCGTTCAGTTGCTGCTTTTAATTCAAAATAAGGGCCGTATCAGTTTGAAACTTTCTGTCTTCCCACTTATGAAGTCACCCCTACGCTATCGCTTGATAACGCTACGCCATAACTATCGACGGAAAAAAAACGAATACATGGGAGCATGATATGCCGGTAAGCAATAATTTAGTTATATCTACATGAGGATTCGCGATGACGCTAGGATTACCGTATTGTCTCTTGTGGATAGCGATAGCGGCTTCGAGAGCGCCGACTTGCACGTATATTTATTTGCAGTATTTATAATTCGTCGAAATACCCAATAAGGCCTTTGCAAAGGTTAGTTTAATACCTTTTTGGTCAGTTTCAGTCGTTACGCATGAGTCCACTAGCGAAATTCGAATCCAAAAGCCCCAGTAGAAAAATAGTTTAAATATCTAAAGGGCAAATGATGACCCGAAAATTAGCAATTCCCGAAAAAATTCTAACATTCCAATCAGGCCATTTTCAAAGATCGATATCTCGGAAACCATACTAGTTATCGACATAATTCTTTCATTTCTGTGATAGGTAAATTTCACCCTGCAGGATAGAAAATTAGGGAATCATATTCTTTGAAAGATATCTATGGATGCGCGTTTTAAATCCATGTAGATTAACACACCTATGAATGCAATGGTATGACAATGAATTTCAAAATTAGAGGTTTGTGGAAACCTGAAGTCTATATTACACTGTGGGACCTCCTTAGTACATATTACATGAGGATCGGAAGCCAATTGCATGGACCAGTTAAATCTAATTTTCGGGAGAAAGAGAGCAGATGGTTTGGCCTTTGAAAAATGACATTTGGCCAAATTTGCAGAGAATGGTTAGCATAAGGCATAGGACAATTCCTACTAACGTACTTGCAAAGCATTTTAATGTTTTCGATTTTCAGCGGAGCAATCATTTATTAATTACTTGAAAATTTTTTCTCTAAACAATGTTTCCGTAAACTCGGGACCCCCAGCAACAAGTCAGTCTTATTAGAATAATTTTGGCGCCTTCAAATTGTGATTGCATCACTCTGTATTGTCATGCATTATATTTGACGAATTGTTTAACTGTGACAAATAGATAGATAGATTTTTATAGATAAATTGACAAGCATTGTATTTTGTCGTGGAAAACAATCCCATCATATATCTTCAGGTCGTGCACGAACTCAGCAAAGTTATAACTCGACCTATCGATAAATTTAGTTCAGCATTCCACGTCAATCAATAAGAAGGCAGATTTGTTTTGTCGACCAGATTTCTCGTCACGTTTGAGACGAAAGTTGTCTTGAAGAGCTCAAATTAGATACTTCTGACGAAAAACGCTTGGCAGTTTCTTCCAAATTTCTTGGAGATTTTCTATATTTACCTCAACATAAAATATTGCCAGTTTGAGAGAATATTTTGACAGATAAGAGCCATGAATTCAGTCGGATACAATTTTCCCAAATGTATTGTCTAATGTGAGTAACCTTTGTGACGTGTTGTTGCTGTGTCTGATACCTCAAAAAAAAAATATTACAAAACTTCTGGTGAGTTTGACTGTAGATTGTTGAAATGTCTCGCTAATTAGTTTCGATGGCGAGGTATGGCTTTTATAAGCTTTCGTGAGGAAAAGTTTTGAACATATGCTTTTGAATTAAAATACTTTAAATTTAGCATCGCAGCCGCTTTACCTTCAAGTCTTAAATCGGCATTTAGTACTGTTGGAATATCGGGCATTGATATAACCACTAAAATAAATGGCATCTTTCGTGATTCTGTCCTGTGGATGACTAGTTCGAATAGCCTAGTAGGAGTGAAAAGTGAAATGCGGCAATCATTTCAGAGGTATCGACAATTTCAGATCGTCCTTACGAATGTTCGAATCCTATGGATGATGATTATAAGGGAGAAGTACTACCTAGTTTTGAAAGTGAAACTAGCTGACCTAGTAATAATTTACCTAGTAATGCCGTAATTTCGTTTTACTTTACTTAGTCCAAAAAATAACTAGTTTGCCATCACTAGTCTACACGAGACGTCGTGGTTCGCTAAATGGTTAAGCCTTATACTCGGCCTTTCTCTTCAGCAGGATATAAAAGAAACGAGACGATCATTCATTTCATCCGAAACATTTTTTGATGAAATAAACCTTGTTTAATTATGTAGCAACGGACAATTTTTATTTTAAAAAAATCAACCGCTTTTTTAGACTGATTCTGAATCAACAAGTTCTCAGTATCTTAGTTTTAGGAATGTACAAGGGCGCCTATAATTTTTATCAATAATAATTAAAGACTGTTCAAATTAATATTCATTTTTGTAACAGCAATTTACACTAATTTAAGCAATGCAGTTCAAAATGATTCAGTTCTTTTTTCTGTACTTTATTAGTTTATTGTTGCGGAATTCACCGACGTTAGCAGGTATGAATTATATTTTTTGCTTTCTGTAGTAGGAAAGGCCATGCAATAGATTTTTCCATTTTCATTAGTAAAATGACGAATTTTCATTAAAAAAGGCCATCAAAATAGTTGCCTGGGAGCGCAACCTCTCGTTAAAATATATCTAGCAATTTTCGTTTAATAATCTTACTACATGAATGACAGAAATTGAATGAAACATCACAGTTAAACTAAGCGTACATTCTACCAATAGGCTAGAGTAATTGCAAATATAATTTATTTCAGAGTCAGGATGTAACAGAGATGAATTCATGTGTGATGATAAAACAGAATGTATTCCGATGTCAGACTTTTGCGACGCTGAAATTGATTGCGGGTATTTATTGTTAGTTTTTGAAAATATTGAATGTTTATCGGTGCAAATTTACTTGGCTTGCTTTTGATCGATGCCTTCATATTTGTTGCAAAGCTCACAACTTCTGATCGGAGATGCCTCGTCGCTGCGATCTCTTAGCCTGTCTAAACGCCCGCAGCATAATTTCGCAGGAACCTCTAACTTCATATTAAAGATCTTCGTCAAAAAGTTTAGTGCAACAAATGCTGGTACGATCAGTCAGTAGTCGCATGTACAAAAGTACGTGTGTACAAATGTTCCTGGATCTAAATAGACGTTGGTGCGAATTTGTTTGCGACAACGCCACTCCAAATTAAATACGATATTTATGTATGTATTCCAGCGATAAAAGCGACGAAATTTATGCATCAGAATCAAATTCATCTGGATTTTATTGCACAAAGCACATGGGATATGGATGCCTGCTGCCGTCTAAATACCAATGTGACGGATATATGCATTGTGACGACGGTGGGTGACTTTTTGGCAATATAAAAGACGTTGTAAGCGTCATTGTATCTGACGCATTTTGAAAACTCCCAGTAGTATTTGTTTTGTATTAATATATGATAGGGCTGTGGTGCACGTGAAATTAGCACATTTCAATAAAGTAACGTGATGCCAGCGTGAGAAATTCAACTTTGCTGATTTTCTTTCCTGCTGTAACAGGTTTATGAATTATTCATTCAAAATCCATTGCTCACTAAGACAAACAGTGATTCCTATATTGTTCACTCGATTGTGCCTTGTTCAGAAATTATGATCTATAAGACCACTCTAAATCTAAAAATCATAAACAATAACGACAAATTCTTAGCAGCTCGGCATACGAGAGTTTTTCCAACGATTTCACGTTGACTTCAGGTTCTGATGAATGTAGCTGTAAACAAAACGATGAATTTTTTTGCAATGGAGATATCAATTGCAAAGCTGGATTAGATGAATGTTTTTGTGTGGATCATAGAAGATCAGATACCAGTAAGTTTATATAATATTTTATGATTGACCGGAACGATAACAAAGTAGAACTGTAAATGGACTTCGGATAAAACGTTGGCTAAATTATCAAAGAGGTGCCAAATTTTTGAAATCAAAGATAACGTGCGGTAAACTGTCGGTCCGTTTCCTCGTTTTCTTACAATTTTGGATCCGTATGTACATTACTCTACAAATATGCTTGAATAAGATAGTATCAGAGTAATAAAACAGACTGACAAATTATCAAAGCTTTACTCCGCTTCATTCCTGTTTTGTCAGTCTCAAATCAAACCTCAAAATATCCAACCCCGATTGTACTAGGCTTGGATTCAGTTTTGTAGGTTTTTTTCTTGAAACATAATCAGGATTCCGACTCAGTACATAATTTAAACATGATCTCGATTCTGAAATTTGCGTCTCCCCAAGCCTATGTTGTATGCAAAATTTTTGGGCCTAGTTTCAGTTTTTTGATTCATTTTTTAATATCAATGTAAAATATCTTTATAAGAAATTTTTGTTAAGCTACAGCCTCGGGTGGACCAAAAGGCAGCAACCTAGTTCTTGACGCTCTTTATTTGACCTCGTGATGAATGTAGCCTTGGCTTACTCCTGCGCAACACTCCCGTGTTAGAAAATCGGTCCTAAATTGTTCTTTTGGTCGAACTGTTCTTCATGTAAATAAATTTTTTTTGCATTATTTTTTTTTATTAGTGTTTTCTGACGATAAATGTTTTCGCTGTTTGGATGGATCAAAAATTATATCAACAACAGACTTTTGCGATGGAGTTATACATTGTAGCGATTTATCTGATGAATGCTTATGCGGAACAGGAAATAATCTAGCAATTTGTGATCAAATTATTTGGAGTAAGTATATTTGTATGTACAATCACGGTTTTGATCGGTGACTCTAAATACTGATGGTGTACTTGGTGCGAAGGGCACCGTCAGTATTTGGAGCCACTCGGTTTGGATAACTAAACTTTGAAGTCACGAATGTGCAAATTTCGATATTTATTTTATGTTATCTATCTTAATTCACGAGATTGTGCTTTGTAACGTCAACATGGGTCACGAATAGATGTTGTTTCGCAAGAAGTGCATGACGGTGTATCATGTTGAATAAATAGAGCTTGAATATTTTAGTTCATTTGTTGGATAATGTGTTTTCTAATCTACTTTTTAAAGGTCGTCCTAAAGTGCTGTTTTCCTGTGCTCAGAACATGAGGGGACCCTATTTCAGCATTTCGCGAGTTTGTGACGGGAGGTATGGAAGATTATTCAGATTTCTATTTTTCTTTTCATTTTTGTTTTGTTTTATTTGTTGTTTTCCTATAGTAAATATTCTATATAAAATATGTCACTATACATTTCGTTTGACTGTAGATCATCGGGGTAGATTCCCTCTGTATGCTATGTTTAACAAAATGAAATCACGAGACGAAACATCGGAAAATTTACCCACACGATTATATATAAATTTAGGCCTGAAAGATTGTTAAAGTTGGCCGTCATGTAGAAAATAATGACTTTTAGAAAAATAAATCATGATTTGAGCTATAAAACCGTCCAGTTACGTTCTATTTCGAGTTGAAATGCAATATGCAAGTTGATGGAAATTTCATGTGCGAAGCATGATCGCAGTGGCTACAGAAATACTGATGTCAATATTCTGTCATCTTAAATTTAGTGTGACATATTTGGTTATTTACAGGGACAATTTTCAATTCAATATCACTTTAATAGGCGTAAGTTACAGTTTACCGATTTATTCCGATTTCGAGTATTATCACAACACATTTATAAATCATACGGCTATGTATATTACATATGTATGGTAGAGTATAGATAATCTGACATAAAATAAGAAAAGACCGAAAGATTTTTTATTTTTGCAGAAAGAATTGTTTATCTGGAATTGACGAGATTTTCTGCGATCTTATGGATACATCAGGTATATGTTTATTTGTTATGTTTTTGTGATGTAATGTAGTATTAATTAAGTTCAAATATAGTTGATGATAACATATTATATATTACAGATCAATCTTATGACAGTGGTAGACCACCTGCAGGATACACATGTCGAAATCCAAGTAAGTATATTGTGATTCTATTTCTCTATGACGTTCATGGAGCTATACTTAGTCTAAAAAAGTAAAAAAAATATTCGAAAATGTTTTGCCAAGTTTGAGTCACTTATGGATCACGCCGTTGAGGAGCGATCCAGCTGTGGCTCATACTTGCGGCAATAACATTTTCGATTGCGTGTAACCTTACAATGCAAATATACACTGAAGATTTCTTGATTTTTGATAATGGGGGGGTGATTTTGGTGTTGAAAACACGACATTTGATGGTAATACGTAAATAGGTGATTTCACTCTAGTTTAAAAAAATATCCAAATCAAATTAGAATTTTTATTTATTCAATCTAGACAAGTACATCACATTTAGTATTTTTCACCTAAAAACCCTTTTTTGATCCGTTTATGTAGTCGATTTTTTATGTGAAAACGCCTCAATGTCACATCATTGATCTCACCAGTTTTAAACCTCGAAATTTCAACTTCAATTTTGCTTATCTACGACAATAGACATTCAAACGTTTAAAATAAATCACAGCACGTACGTCTTTTTTGAAATGCAGGAAACAACAACCCACATCTGAATATTATGCCAAAGAATACATCAAGAAAATGTGATAATCACCCAACATGTCCGTTACTCGATGATGAATGCGAGGGATGTGATCCAGTGCCTGAATATTGCAAATTTGTCACGTGAGTTGGACAAGTCCATTTTTTCCACCGAGTTAAGTAAAAATGATGATGAACATTATCAAGATGTCGTTAATCGATTTGACTTCTCCTAATGTGAAAAACCATCATCCAATGTATCTTATCTATCAGGTTTTGTAGGTTCGTTTTAAAATGATGCTTTTGGGGCATAGATTTTCCATCTAGATTTTTTTAATATACCCCTCCCTCTGAGATTTGAGAACGTCCGCCGTCACTGACTAGATTTAACAAATGGATTGCGCTGTCGTGAGCCCGGTTTATGTGTGACTTGTTCGACAAACCAATATTCAGTATGTAATATGTTTTCATTTGCCGCTGAAGTAGTGACAACTGTGTTGTATTGTACCTTTAGTAGAATGACTCAGCAGTTTGCGATCTTTGCAACAAGCATTTCTCTAAAATCTAATTTGATTTTTCGAGAATTTTGCTTTAGACTATCTTGATTTATTTTAATATCCTAGTTTCGATTTGTACTGCGTTTTGTTTATGTATTTCAGTGACAATCGATGTAGTAAATATAAAATGTCTGATTACTATTTTGAATAGTGGCATTTTAATGAATAAGATATAGCTTATTGATCCCCTGGTTTATGTGACCATGTAAATCGAATAAATTACTGTATTTTCTAAAATTTTTGTTCAAGCTGGGTGTTATCACTCTGACTAATATCCTGATATCGAAGATTTTTGTGACATATCACGGGTAGAAAAATAGATGGGCTTTAGAATTGCCCTAACGTAACTAATTACCCTTTGCCCGGAATGTTTTCAGTTTAGAGGTGGGCGCGATGGCCTAGTAGTTAAACATGTTGGCATCGCAGGTTTAAGATCTCGGTTTCGGGTCCCGGCGAGTCCGGCTCGCTTATCCATGCTCACCATTCAACCCAGGGTGTAATAACTTGGGTAGGCTAAGCCGAACAAGAAAAGATCATATCTTTCAAGCAATTGGACAAGGTGACCCACTCTAAGAAGTGGCTCAAGCTTCACCCATATAAACTAATTTTAGACCTCCGAAGAATGGCTTTAGTACTCCGAAAAGTGGATTTCATTGTAAAGATTCAAATATACGATTGTGGGGATCGAAAATATGTGATGGATCGGTCAGAGATTGTCCTGGAGGAGAAGATGAATTGTTTTGCTCCAGAACGGATCGGTAAGTGATATTCTCGTAGAAGGTCAATCATAGCTGAGTGCATAGTAAATCCTAATCAGAAATTTTATTTTGTCAAGTATGCGCCTCAGATGAACCGCGTTTTGACAAAATTTTCTGATTGGGATGAATGAATCACCGCTCGCTTGTTTTTATATAATTACAAATTTTAAACCACTTTTTATTTGAGAATCAAGTAGGTGGAACACACCTTGCCGACGCTTTTCATGAACAGGCCATATTTGGTCGATATTAGTATTTTATCAATGAGCGCCGATTTTCTTGAGGCTCTGAGGCTTGTTATAATGTTAGGAAATGTGTGACGTCGTTCTTTGTATATGTATTGGTGAATAAGCGAATTTCTTTATTTTTTAGGTTTTTCTGTGCAGATTCTGCAAATACTACATCGACAATTCATATTCCACTATCGAAGAAATGTGACCTAAAAAAGGTATGCTTCTCAAAAGCCAATATTCTTGACAAGTATTTTTTTAAAAGGAAATATATCACTCGCTTTGTTGGCCGTATGTCTGAGACATAGTGGTTCCGAATCATCAGCCAGAAATGTGTAAAGACTTATTTCGCATTCCTCTTCCAGTTTTCCCCGCCATCGATTATTTGTGCATGATTTTGATACATCTAGGCGGAAAATTGCGATTTTTTAGACGTTATATGCTAAAATATGTACGTCATAGTACGACTGTTCTGTAATAGGCGTCCGAAATTTCCTGAGTATGCGATGTCATTTGGACGGAAGTATTTGATTAATGAGACGAGATATATTGATTTAAAAAATTAAAAATTTTTGGAAAGTTTGCAAGAAACCGAAAATGCATCACGAAAAATATTTCCAGGGAATATCGATAATGACGTAAATAGTTCTTTGGTAGATTTTCGATAAAAATGCATCCATCGAGTATTTTTTTCTAATGTGGCAGATAAGTCCGTTAAAAAGTTCTATTTTGTCAAATATGAGCCACAGATGAATCGCAACTTTGAGGTGCGATTCATCGGTGACTCATACTTACAAAATATGTTTGAAAAGTAATCTCTTCAGAATTAACATTACTATGAAAGAACATGTCAAAATTACTGGATATACTTCTCCTCCAAATTATACCAGAAATGATATTTCTTGATACTAATAAAAATACATAATTAATGGTTTTTCAGGATTGTGATGATTCGAGTGATGAATTGAATTGCGATATAGCATGTGAGGTAAAATACTTTTTTTTCACAATGTCATAAATACCTAATATGAAACCTATTTTGAATAGTAACCAGCCTAGCGTTTAATCATGCAATGGTTCATTCAACCTTTAAGCGGTGCTGGTGATATCTGGTACTCTTGGATGTGGGTTGTGTGACATACTGCTTCAAATCGATTTCTATATCGGCATATAGGAGGTAAAAAAATATATTTTGGTCGTTAAACTTGGTAATTGTGATTACAACGTAGCCCCAACAACTACTTTACATATACTTAATGGTATGGTTTCCATATATTGTATATGTTTTTTTTCTCTCATTATGTTATTTTTATTTTGTTCTAGAATTGTGACCGATGCAACCAAAAACATTTTTATTGCTCAGTTGGAGAACCGAAATATATCGACTGCAATAGAAAGGTAATTTTGTGACGTCATTGAACTCAATATATATATTCCTACTTGTAGAAGGAAGGAATAATGAGTAATAAAAATTCAATTCGCGTACATATTACTACCAATGGATAGAAAATACATATTCATTTATCACACTGCCATCCAAAATTTACTTAGCGGAGTATGATATTAAAATCTCCGTCATAAAAGTTATCTTAAAAATATAATTACTGAACGAGTTAAAAATGCGCCTGAAGTTCGGAGCTATAGTAATGTTACTATTCGAGAATTGAACAAAAGGTTCCTATCAAGCTTTTTGAAAAAAGAATAGATGAAGAACATTTGCTTATAACCCTCCAGAAAGAAAAACGAATCTTTCTCTTTTACTGCGTTGAAATGATTTGTTAACGATTGCAATTGACGACAAATGCCCAGGTCTGTGATGGAAATGAAGATTGTTGGGGAGGAGAGGATGAATGTCAAAATTGCACTCGGGGAATATTTTCTAATGATGATCGATTGATTTCGTCAACACCATTGTTACCTTTTCTATGGATAATAAGTAAGTTCGTAATCATTAGAAGATGAAGTGAGGTATATTTCAATATTTGTGTCAAAGGTCTTTTGTTTGAGTTTGACGAGTTTGAAATTTTTGTCTGGTAATTCATCGACCGATATGTATATATTTTCTAATATAAGTAAAATGGAAGGTTTTATATTTAACGTTTCATGTACGTTATGCATGATTGTTCCAGATAAATGAATCATGCACCCGAAAAAGTCGATCTATATTCTCATATATTGTGCATTTTTTTTATTTTATTTTGTAGTGACTGTATTGGGTGTATCTTTTTGAAGGCCGCAAATTGCCTTACTGAATAGAGCATTTTTACTTCACTGTCATTCGTGAGATGTGGTCTGTAAATTTTGATAATTATCACTTTGTTGTACTCATAAAATATTGTTGTTATTTCTTAGGTTTAACTGCTGTTATCGGAAATTTAATGGTCATTGCGTCATCAGTAATCAGAATCATGACTTCAAGAAGAAACAAAAGTGACATTGAAGAGAGTCAGAACGTGATGATATTGAACCTGGCAACGGCTGATTTTTTCGTCGGAGTAAGTAAAAGAAAAGTCAAACTTCATTACATTTTAATGGAATTTCGCTTCAGACAAAGCCGGAAGTAGCATGCAAAAGAAGCCAACTAACGACCACTCAAATTGCAGAGAGCTGCTACAAAATGTAGTACCGACAACTGCACTCTAAGCACAAAACATCCCACACGAAACTGAACCGCCATGTAAAGTGATATCATTGGTATCGTATATAGGCCTGGGCAAAACCGAATCATTTAAAATTAAAATCTGATTCGGATATTTTTTTCGAAACGGATCGAATCGATGATTTCACAACAAGAACGAATTGCCTCCATTATGAAAAATAGGAAGTTTATAGTTACGAATTATAGATATCAGCATAAACAGACTTGAAAGTAATATATTTTAAATTACATTTAATATTCCCACGAGAAGAAATTTTCAGTTTTAACGATAAAATACAATCGATTTTGGTCAATTGACCAAAATCGATTGCATTTTGTCGTTAAAACTGAAAAATTCCTCTTCGTTAAGCAAGTTTTTGTCCCCACGACAGATTTACGATTGATTCGAATAATTTGTGCTTCGAATCGATTCGAATCACCGAATCGGATTACCCAGCCCTAATCGTATACCGCTTCTTTATTCTCTCCTAGTCGCCTTTACGACACAGGGAAATACGTTGGGGCCATTCTAAAGCCTTTACCTACTGTCGTATTTTGAATAAAACATAATAAATCAAATTAAATCTGAATCAAACAATTCACAAATTATTCGCGTTTTTATTTCGTTTGTTTGATCATGATCGACAAAATTGAATTTCTAATTAGGGTAATCCGAGTTTTATATTTGCAAAGGCAGTGCAAAATCCGTCTTCAGTATATTACTTATACTTTTTGCGCAGTCCTTGCAGTCAATTCTTGTTTCTTGTTTTTTTACTCATACAGCATACATATACTTAAAATTTGGCAAGATTATGTACATTCGGGCATCTACACTGCACCAAAAACTATATCACACACGTTTTTCCGGCCATTACACAATTGTCTTCATTATAACAGAAGTACAGTCAATTTAATGTTCATTTGCAGTAACTGTATATTTCCCAAGTTAAAAAAACGCCATGTCGATTAGATTTATGCCAATTATGGGCTTGTTGATGGACCGCACCTTTGCGGTGAGTTCCATTAACACCCCATATTTGGTGAAAAAAGTCGATTTTGAATTTTTTTCAATACCGCCAATACAAGGTAAAATTACTGTCAAAGACTAGTAATTTTGTTGCATTTTTTTGTTGCAGTATTGCACACGTGGCAAAATTTGAGTTTGATTAATTATTTGAAATTTCCTGTTGGAATTTTGGCAACAATTCAATCACGATTTATTCTTTGTTCAGGAATTTTTTAAATTTTAAACGTCGTGAACTACATAGAGAAATCAAAATATCCTGACAATGAGCCAAATATTTTTAGAAATATTTCAATAATATTAACTTAAATATAAGACTAAAATCGGAATTTACTGTCATATTATGATATATTCTTTAAATATACTTATAACACGTGGCATCGTAAGGTGTTTTAGAAAGTACGGCACGATGCAACATGTCAATCAGAAAAAAAATCTGTACGCACGTTCTGTGATTGACGGATCGTTTCTCCCGCCGCCACAAATCAAAATTTCTGACTGGAGATGTGAAGAGAGGACAAGTACCATATTCGGGCTCGAATAACATAACTTAATACCGTTTATTTGTCTCAAGCACCAATGTGTACTCTTTTATTTTGGTTTATTGGTTTATTTTACGAATTTTCCCCCAATGTTGCAGGGAAAATAATATTTTCGACTTCACAGAAACTAAAACAACGTTATTGGAGGTTATAGTTCAACATAACCCTACTTTCAGAACTGGTCCAAGGCATTTTGAATCTAGTTGACAAGTGGTTGCAAATATGTTTGGAATAGTCATAACGTATTTCCTGCGTGTCGTAAGAGGCGACTAAAAGGAAGCAAAGAAGTGGTAGGTGGTTCTACCATCTCCCAGGGCAGCTACCACTCACTGCACTTTACCATTGTGTTTCAGTTCGGTTTGGGATGTTTTCCGCTTCCGAGCAGTTACTGATGATACATCTTTTAATAGCTCTTTGTCATAAAGTGGTGTTAAGCGTGTTCCACGGATGGACTGCGCCGTCCCGGCGCGGTGCATCTGTGGCTCATGCTTGACAAAATAACATTGCTGATTTGGTGCACATTCATTTTTCCATTTTATTCAGATTTACACTCTCGCCATCAGTATACAGAATGTGGTATTGAGTAGTAATGACCGGTATTGTTTGCATGATCATGAATGGAGGAGTTCGTCATCTTGTTCATCCCTTGGTGCGATTTTAACGATGGGATCGGAAGGATCGGTTTTTATTTTGACGATTGTCACCGCTCTGAGGTTGAAAGCAGTGATCAGGTTCGATATTTATATTCATTTAGACGTACCGATTAGGATAATAATGAAAACTAGTTTTCCCTAAAATAGGTAAAGTTTTACTAGGAAACCTAGTTTCACATACAACAAGGTAGTACCATGGTTACAAACCAGGTAAACCAGGTATTCGTTTTGCTACATTTAAGATATTTTTAATATATGGGCTATTTCAAAAGCCTCATTTGAAATATATAAGATATTTGAACAGATCATATTCATATATGATTTATCTATAGTTTTTCATACTAGGTACCTACTTTTTGAACCAGGTACCAAGCTAATTGTTTCAAGTACCTAGTTGAAGATTAGGCCAATTTATTCACTTTTCATACCTAGTAAATTGAACAGGTGAAACTTCAGTCAGAAATCTCGGTAAAAGTGAAACTATGTGAATTATATATCAGAGAATATAGCTGAACGTACTTTAAATATAAACTTGATATAATAGTCAAACTCGGTACGTTTACCTAGACTTGCCAAGACTAACCGATAATGCTTAACTCTGAATCAAACAGCTTAAGAAAACAACTTGTAATTCTTAGTCTTACCAGTATAAAATCGAGATTTTGAACGTTTAAAAAACAACTCGTAACCAAAATTTTGATTATATTCCATAGTAAAGCGTTAGGTCTTATTCACCTGTTGATCAAACAAATTCTTTCTACAGAACTGAAAGAATTGAAAAACTTAATCTTCTGATTGAGCGAGCCAACTGGCGAACTGGTGTTGTTTAGAAAATCACTAGTATTCCGGTTGGAAAGTTACCAATAAGACGCAATTGAAATTTTGAAATAGAACAAAATGTGTCTTCTTGGCTACACTTCAACAAAAAATTCAACAAAATTACGGATATAATCATTTTGATAGTAGGCGGTATTGAAAAAAATTCAAAATTTACGTTTTTGGCCGAATATGGGGTTTTGATGGAACGCACCGTGAATCCATGCGATCCATCAACAGCCCATAATTGTCACAAATTTCCTCAACACGGCGAGTTTTTTAACTTTGGAAATACACAATTACTGAAATTAACCACTAAAATTACTGTACTTTTGCTACAGTGTATAGGCCAATTGAAATTCAAGTTTGTCATTTATTAGTTGATGGTTGATAATGATTTTTCTGAAAGTATTTGCAACAAATAAATCGGTTTTATCTCTCACGCTGGTATTGGTCGATAGTTGGAAATTTGCTTATTTCCGAACATATAATCTGTTCTGTGGAGATAAAATCATTCTTGTACTATGTAAATTATCCCCAGTCAAAATAGATGTCCTGCTCACGTCTTCTGGTAATTTACTTAATCAAACTCAAACATCGATCGAACATGCAAATTTTTTTGACTAATTAAGGAAAATATAATGAACGATTTATCACAATTTCTATATTTGTAAACAAAACATGGACATTTCAAAATCTCCACTATACACGGGTTTACTCGCACGTTTGTATGAATGTTGGAAAAATTTACTTTGAAACAATATTTAAAACTTAACATAATTGATAGAATATTAGACCATTTCAAAAAAGCTTTTGTACATATTCAGCCTACAGAACATGATTGAGGCACACTAGACCAAAAGTACAGTAAATTTACTGGTCATTGGCAGTAATTGCATATTTTAAAGTTAAAAAATGCCATGTTGATGAGATTTATGCAAATTATGGGCTGTTGATGAACCGCACCTTCGCGGTGCGTTCCGTCAACACCCCATATTTGGCCAAAAAAGTCAATTTTGAATTTTTTCCAATACTGCCGAGTATAATTACTGTCAAAGACCAGTAATTCTGTTGCATTTCTTTACAGTGTAGTATATGTAACAACGTTAAATCTCGCATATATAACAGGCCAGAAAAATAGTTTTTTTTTGTTGTTTTAAATTGGAACATTTCCCTTAATGCTTAAACAACTCGTATATTTTTATCACACAATAAAATAATTTTCACAAAGAATATTTGATAGTAAATTTTGAAGCAATAAAATTCGAATTTTCTCATTTAATGTTTCGGTTGGAAACATTTTTTAAACGCTATTGGCATGAATCTCATCAACATGGCGCTTTTTCAACTTTGGGAATATGTAATTATTGCAAATGACCAGTAATTTACTACGCTTTTGTTACAGTGTAGTTTAGCTCGAGTAAAAATCCCTACAAGTTTGACCTTCTAAGCCAGACGACTAGCAAAATTAGTGTTCTATGAGATATAAGTCACTGATACATTGTACCGTGCAGACTTTAGGGGGACATCGTGTTAGTTTTATATATCAAAATATAGAATTTGCGTAATTTACTTAATATTATTCGTTTTTTTCATTTTTTTTTTTGCAGACCGTTCTCTAAAGGTTATGTTAGAACAGTTTACAAAGTATCTGCGGCATCTTGGTGTTTTGCATTATTGCTTGCTTTGTTACCTCTAGCTCCTTCTACCAGAGATTATTTTGTGGAGAGTATTTGGTGAGTTTATTATCTCAACGACAGCGATGTGATAAATACATAAATCCTCTTTATAAAATTTGACAAATATAAATATTGAAATCTTAACTTTAAGTGTAGTTTGTGTTTGTTATTTTGTTGGAGCGATGGCCTAGTGGTTAAACATGTTGGCATCGCAGGTTGAAGATCTCGGGTTAAAGTCCCGATGAGTCGGGATCATTATTGTCCATCACTCAACCCAAGGTGTAATAACTTGGGTAGGCTAAGCCAGCCGAGCAGGAAAATAGCATGTCTTTCCAACAATTTTAACCCTGTCCATCCATAACTGAGCGTTGGTATAGGCCTTGGCCAGGGTAACCCATTGCATGAAGTGGCTATAAAAAAATAGTTCTCTAATGAAACCTCGACTCCGAGACGTGGTACATATGTGTTTTGTACTTTACAGAGTAAGACTTGAAAATTACCAGATGCACTTTTCACTTTGTTGCTCCGCATTTACTGAATGAATTTGTATCTACCACCTGCTTTCTAATTAAACCTAGCGTGTCTTGTATGGCATGGTTGATGCGACTCGATCGATATTTAACGGTCAGCCTTCCAACTAATACAAGGCCAAATATCTTGTCACCGAATTGAATCATGATCGATGAAGAACATGGTTTGAAATGAAAATATGGAATCGCCTAGATTTTTTTTTAACGAAGCCTTGATTAAAATTTATTTTCTCAAATTTTCGAATCTCTTCTTGAATTCACTTTAACAATATAATTTTGATCAATTCTTGTTCAGGTACGAAAGGAATTCTGTTTTATCAAACGTAAAAAGAGAAAATCTACAAGTTTACACAGAAAAGTTGGTCGCATTCAGAAATTTGAGCGACACATATATTTATGATAATGGGTAAGAAAATGGTGTGTGTGTGGGTGTCTGTGTCACCAAACAAAATCAACCACCGTTAATTCGTTTTCTAAAAATTTTAAACTTCGATATCAAAACTCTCATATTTGTACTTTATGATCAATTTTTCTTTTCTTTATCTTAGTGGAATCGGAAGCTGGCAGTTACTTGAAAAGTTGATGTATGATTTGAATCCAGATTATATACCGAAACGAAGATTTGGATATTATTCTTCACATGGAGTTTGTCTTCCAAATTTTTTTCCAGCACCTGAGGAGGATGCAGCATGGGGATACTCACTCTTGATTATACTCATCAATTTCTTTTCTCTCTTCTTTATATTTGCTGCATATATAGTCATATACAGGTAAACCATTATTTTTATTTGAACTCACATTCTGCGTTATATGAGAAAAAATCAAATTGCTCTTCATTTTAAATTGGACACTAACAAAAAATTTTCGGTTGCCTGGAATTTTTCACATGGTGCAGAGAATGCAAATGTAGGGTCCAAATATTTTGGCATTTTGATCAAGGGTCCGATGAGAGTCCGGCTGCTGGTCTATGCCCAACACTCGGCGGTGTAATAATTTGCGGCTAAGCCATCAGTGACTCCATATTAACCCTGACAAATTTACGGTTTAGTCAGGGTGATTGAGTCTTTATCCGTAGTAGCTTATAAAGTGCAGTTGTTCTATTTTCGGCTGCTTCCGGCCTTTATTTGTGTGAATTTCTATAAAAAATACCCCGAAAGTTTCTCCATGTACGCAAATACTCCGTCATTCATCCCATTATGAAATCACTTGACGCACTAATTGAAGCTTGAAGCAGAATTTATGCTTAAAAATTATTTGAACTCCACGAAGTTATAAGCTTCTTCTGGTCCTATAACCCGTCTTAACGACTCGAAATGTATTGTTGCAGGAAGGCAACATCGTCCAAAGTTCACAAAACATCAACGGTAGGGCGATGTGTTGTTCTGCAGAAAAAGATTACTAGAATTGTGGCAACAGATTTTGTATGCTGGATGCCCATTTGTATCATGTCTTTCTTACAAGTTTCAGGTATATATATATATATATATATAAACTGAATACGCTCGATCAATGTTTTGAAAATGTTCATTCTGTTCTATTCATTTTTCAGTTCTATCAAATCGCATATGATTATAGGATGTGTAAAAAGCACAACCAAATCATGCTATATTCAATTTTGATTCAAACATGTAGTGTCAAATCTAATCCAATCTAAGGAAGAACATAATTAATGATGATTAAATGTGAAACCAGCGATCTTGTGCAGTCTATCTCACTCATATTTTTAGTAATAATTAGTCAACAGGTGTGTTTCCGCGTATTCACGAAAGTAACCCACTGCAGACGTCATCTTTGCATTATGCTTTTCAATGCCTAACGTACAGCAATCGCAAAATAATTAGTTCAATGGTTGGCCAAATTTCCTTCTATCTAACAAGTACTAAGCCTAGATGTAACTTAGGCATCCGCGGTATTCAATGCATCGGTGACTTTTCTTAACTTTTGACTTTTTTAACTTTCTTAACTTTCCCTACTTATCAGGTCTTACCAACCTTAATGATTCCTCTATATTTGTAGGATTTCAGATTTCCAAGCAAGTCTATGTTCCTGTAGGCACTATTTTGATCCCGATTAAACAGCATGTTGAACCCTTTCCTGTACTCGGAAGCTCCAGAGTGGATCTGGAAACAAATAAAGCCCGTGGGAAGCAGATTCCACGCTCGCTGGAAGCTTCGAAATAGCAAGAACAAAAGTGACATTACTGACGTTGAAATGGAACAATACGATCGAAGTAATTATCAGAGAGCTAATGCAGAATAGTGAGTTAAAAACACGAGTATGATTCAAATAATGGGCCTGGAATCCAGACCAAATTTGAGTAATATTTGAATAAAACTCTTGTTTTTATTCAATAGTTTTTATATTTAATTCGAATAGGGATTGATGGAGCATGTTTGTGATACTGTATGCATTAGGTCATAAAAACTATTTCATATGGAGAGGCATTGTTGAATAAAAACAGTTTTCATTCGAAAAAAATCATTTATACCAGCCTGATTTAAAAAGTCATATCCACAATATAGTGGAAAGTGACGACTTTCTTGATTGTGCAACAAGGCAACACATTGAATATCCGTAAATAATAATTTTTGCTTTTGAATAACTATGATACTTTTTACGCAATGCTTTAAATATATAATTCCTGGCAACAAAATTCGAAACACGAAACATGTTTACTAAGGATTAAACCATATTCATGATAAAAAAATTAAATTATTTTAAAATAGTTGAAATTCAGGCAGTAGTAATTTGTTCTAGTGAAATAATTCGTTATCATAAACACGCAATTATCGGCCAATCAGGAGTGATAACGTAGATAAACCTTTTCTCCACAATTGTTCACGTTTGGCTAAACAATGCAAACAACGGGTTGTACGTAAAATTCGAGTTGGAAAAATTATTTCTTTTATTTAGCTACACCGGCGGAAACTGAAGAAGAAATTGTATTTTCAAGTCTTGGAAAATCGTCTTAATATTCTTGAAAATTAATAAGTGAACAAGGGAAAATACGAAGATAAACTGGAGCGAATGAAAAAAGAATTTTCTCAGTGATGATTAAGACATATTTACTATAACGACAAATTTGTCTCACTTTCCGTTTTTATAATTTAATTCACAAGCACTAATGAGATAAACGGGTAAACGGGTAATGCTCCGGTAATTATTTCATCAAACTTACAGTCGAAAAGTTACAGCTAGTCCCGTTTATTCATTCATTTACGAATATAAAATCTAAAATAAAATTTTTACTGAGTCACTGAGTCAGACGAATTCTGACAAAACATGTTAAGTCACGTATGGGTCATTGATAGAATGCACCGGCAAGGTACTGTCTATCTGTTGCTCATGCTTGATAAACCAACATTTCTGATTGGCATATTCCGAACTAATCTATATCAGACCATACAGACAACTATGTCAGACGGAAGTCACGTTGGAACTTTTCATGCATTGCAATTCTTTAATATTGGATTAATATTATTCGAACCCGAAGACAAATAGTCCATCTATGAGGTCGATCCAAAATTTCGATACGGAAGTAGCGCACGGAGCAAGGAGACATTGACAAACTATTTACTCAAATACCAAATCTTCGTGCTTAGTTTCCATTTTTTCCCGATGTAACAACGTTGCATAAACATTCCGGGATTGATTCCGATATCGTATCTAGATTAATTAATGACTTTGAAATAAATACCTCCTATTACCTGCTTTGAAAAACGAGATGAAATGGTAATTCTCATATGTTTTGCCCAGTTCCTGATTTAAGAGAAATGCAGACCGGATTTAAACCCGACAGTCATCAATTTTGGGAGCACCCACATCTCGTCTAAGAATAGAAAACTCATTCTAAGACCTAAAAAAATTATAGGTATTATAAACTTTTTGTGTGGCTTTCAATCGATATTTTACGATTTTTGCGTTCTAAAATTTGGCGTATTATACGTATCTGATACTAATATATCTACCGAGTTGAAAACCCCAGACCCTGGCGTGTGTTATAAAGCACGGGTTCTATACTTCTACTTAAATAATTTCTTGTATGCTCACGTTATATTGCAATATCCTATTCAAAATAAATTGTTTTTTTAATGTTTTGTCAAATTATATTTTTTTAATATTGAAGGGAAGAAACATAAACATGAATGAATGAAAACGCATCCAGTCTGAGTCCACCAGATTATTCTTGTGTTGCAACGGTGTCCAATCCCAATCGAAATTTTTATTTCGTCCAGCATCAGTCACAGATGGACCGCGTCTCATCGACGCGCTCCATCAGTGACTTATACTTAAGATATTTCGACGAAAATTTTCTGATGAGGATATTCGCACAAACCTGTGTAAATCCTTGAAAGCGTCTTACCTCTCGTGGGGCATATAACAATAATACTGTAAATACTCTTCACTGACAACGTAAAGCCTGCACTGAGGTTGTTTTCGTCACGCATCGATGAATATCTGAAATGTCAGTCTTCCATCGACAAACACAGAACTACGCCGTCGGCTACAAAGGCGTGGTATTATATAGGTCGTAATTCTCGCAGTTTTGATCTTTTCCAACCAAAAATTACGAAATGACCAGCATTTTTGATTATTGGGGCAAAAATATCTCGGACCGTCGACATGTAAAATACAATGGCATAATATTCTAGCAAAGGAGCGATGTTGTTAGCGCCGTTACTATTAATAGATTGTAGCAGATGGCATTTTATCTTTTCCCAGTTGGCTTCTTTACGATGAGTATTATTCATTCTTTAGTGTGTCGTGTTTTAGTGTTGTAAGTAGGCTGCGTTAGTTATATATGATAAGAAATCGAGGTGTATTTCAGAAACGTTGGTTATGAGACAGGAATATAAGTAAATATTAAAAAAGAATGGCAAAGGAAATCATATTAGAAATATCATGGCTCAGACCGTTGAAGTTGATTGGTCTTGCAAACTTGTTTTGCGCGTTGATCGCCTTCATATTCTCAATGGCATTGAAAGATTGGGTAACATCAGACGATAATAAGGTACGTATATCAGTAAACTGATATGTCATCCTCGGATTGCTCTTAAATCATCGTTCTAAGGAGAATAGTATTAATATGCGTTAAAAAATCTTGCGTTGATGTGTATATTTGGGACAGTAGAATATAAACGTTAGATTTCCTATTTTGGAAAAAACATTGACCTTGTTAATCCACAATCAGAAACTATGATTTGTCAAGTCCGAGACATAGATGGCCCGCGACTCTGAGGCGCGATCCATCAGTGACTCATACTCGTCAAAGCATGTTTCTGACAGAGTGAGTGCCAGTTCGAAGTTTTATGTCTAACTTATCAATTATCCACTTTCTTCTATCGAGATTTTTTTAATTGGGATTCACTTTGACCAAGGTCAAAAGCAGTGCCTGAAAGGGAACTAACTGCAGGATGTAGTACCTGTAACTGCCCAAACAGAACTATCGCTAGGGCAATATGCAGTGACATTGAGTGATATCTGCCCTGGGTGATGGTAAAACCATCTACCACTTCTTTGCTTCCTTTGTACGTTAGGATTATTCTAAGGCTCGTACCTACATTGAAAAGAAATATATTTTGGAAAAATCCGATTTCAAGCAACTCAACCGTAATTCTAATAGAACTTAATGTACCACTCACGTACACTTCTGTCGTTGTCTAACCCTGAAAGTAGGCATTTTGATATTTTCAACTTTTTTTTAATATTAACAATGTTATTGCCAATCTTGCTAGTAGATTAATAGACAGCTTTTTGTCCTTCTTCCGTGTTTCTGGAATCGGGATAACGAACGTGTTTTTGTCTTTTTGTAAACTTAATTAGTAAGCGATACAATTTATGAAAACAAATCGCAGAACGATGACGGAAATGGGGGTTGAATGGGGGTCCTTGATCTTCTCTTTGTTTTCTGTATCCCTGCCCAAAACGTTATTTATTTACAAAAAAATAACATCGTAAGAAAATATATAAAAAAAACTATTAAATGTGTCGTTTTCTTGGTCCACTTTCAATAAAATGTGATACTTGTAAGTTAGTATATGCCGAAATTCGGTGCAAAAATTCTAGTTATATCTATTTAAGTCCACTTTCAAGGTTGGAAAACTCTCTCCTTTCTTCCAAGGGCAATGGTTGTTCACCCAATACTCATTATTCGACATTGCTAATAACGCATCGGTGTTTTTGGCGCCTCTGTATGTGATGCATGCTTTCCCAAGTACAGCTGTCACTGTCGTCGAGGCGTGATTTCATCAAACAGTAAGGAGAAATCGTTTCCCAATTCGATTTAATAATCGATTAGATATTTGGTTATTGTGCTCGAAACGCGGTACATCAGTAGTTAATTAAAAAATAAAATAAACGTGATTATTTTACTTCGTAACCGTAACAGTTTTGAATGGAATTATACGATTTATTTTAGGATCTTCAGTTTTACATGGGATTATGGGAGCAATGTACGAAACTCCCACCACCTCGTAAAAATATTGCTAACGACTATGATGACGTCACTACACCTGTTGAAGATGAACCAGAATCAGATTGGAATTGTGAAGCAGCGTCAAACAGAGGAAGTGAGTTAAACTAGACCACCACATTAGTTTTCTTGTAAAGACCAATTTGAACAACAGGGGATTTTTACCGGCGGGTGTTGATTTAAAGAGCGTTTATTTCTTCCCAAACAAGAGAATTGGTTTATATTTCTGATGTCGGATTTTTGTATATTACGATCGGAAGAAATTGACTGCTTTTTTATATAGCCACTTAGAGTGGATCCCCCTGACCAATGCCCTGTAACAGCGGCCACTTATAGACGGACTGGGTTACAGTTGCAGAAAAGATATGATCTTTTCCCGTTCAGCTTAGCCTACCCAAGCTATTACACCAAGGGTTGAGTGGTGGGCATGGTTACAAAGTGCCTATTGTACATTCCTCTACAAAAAAACGTCTTTCCTCTTACATTCCTCTTGCAAACGTCAAGCATTGTAACAAGATTGAATGTAAGCGTTTGAAGACATCTACCATTGGTTAGTTTGCATAAATATTGCTCGCATTATTGAACAGACCAAGTCTTTCTGAAACACACATTAGAGTCGTGAACTAAATTCGGTTTCTATACTTGACGTCACAGAATTTAAAAATATCCATGTTTTGTTTTTCAGCGTATGTATCCATCACCCAAGCATTGATTGTGATTCCTTTCATCGCAGCAATTGTATGTTTTGTTATCGGTGTGATCGCTTATTGCAAAAGAGAATGGAGATTTCTTTATAAAATCGCAGCTATCATACTCATAATAGCAGGTATTTTTTTTATTTCTAAACTAGTCCTCCCACGTTTGAATCGATCATCGATCGTCACGATTAATGCATTTTATTCGAATTCTATGTGTGAATGCTGGCAGACGAACTCAACTGAAACTATTATACAAAATGCTGTCCAGCTAACTTAAACCAGAAATGTTTTTACTTGATGCGCGAAAAAATGCTTCATTTTTTTCCATGCGGCGTTTTGAACGACGTTTCTTCAATATTTTGAATGTCTCGTTCTCATATCTGCTATCTAATATCTATTTTCTCAAACTCTGTTTTTTCGTCATATATTCGTGAAACAATATCCTTATTTTTCTGGGAAGAATAGAGATTGAAACTTAAAAACACTATTCAACCGCCTGCTTAATTTACCTATTTAACTATTATCCTAAATTCAACTATTCTGTTTCGTCTCTTTTCAGCCGTTACTGTTCTGGTTGCAGTTATTCTCTTCCCGGCAAAATTTTTGGATGATCTTCCCTTCTACGTATTCTTCTGGTTTGGTTGGGGTTACGGACTTGCCTGGGCGGCTTTCTGTTTCATGTTGACAGCCGCCATCTTGTTTTTGATCAGCCACGACAGAAAGGAAATCTATCGCACTGAGAAACGTGTTGTTGTCTAAAATTCATTTCATAAATGAGGCATTTATCGAATTTATAGCATCTTTTTCGGTACGAATTTGATCATGGATGGAACGGGTCAGATGGAGTGATCCATCCATTGCTCATGTTTGTATCAACTCAGTAGTATGTCAGACCTTACATAGCATTAGCTCTATTTCTTTTAATACACAAAAATATTTTCGTTTATTTACTTAATACCAAGTACGTGCTTTCACACCAGAAATGGATTTTTTCTATATATCTTATCTTTTTAAGCTCGTTGATAACCAGGATTTGATCAGGAATCTATTTTGTCAACCATGAGCCACAGATGGACCGCGCCTGGGAGGCGAATATTCGAATATTTTTTATATGTTTGTTTTCACTTCTACATTTCTACTCTTTATCACAATCAATGACAGAAGGCAAGCAAATGAAAGTTAAAGAAAAATGAAATCTGTAATTAGCTGGACTGACGTTCTTTTAGCTTTGGCTTCTAATTTTAGCATTTTCCTCATTTTATAGGTTAAATCGATTCCATTTTCAGCATAAACATAATTGTTGAAAAATCACTTTTTTCGCCACCAAACTCAGTGCTCAATTTGAAAGCTAAAAGGTTATTATTCATTATAGCTATATCTTATTGAAAATTCCTTTTCTCTGTGTATACCTTGAAAAATGTCATTTTCAATAATTCATATAATTGCCAATTCCAAGATGTCAACATTGTTTTTTATCCACCCATCCCATCCGAGCAGATGGTCCTGGACAAGACTCCATGTCACCTACAGCCTCTCTTCTGCTATATTTTATTGATATTTTTACAAACAACTGAAAATGCTGATAAGAAATAGTTTTTTAACACAAAATAAGGCACTCCGACTTTATAAAATAAGTCCATATGAACAAAAATTCTTCGGGTTCTTTTGATGTCGCTGTTGCTGAAATATTTCATGTGTAATATTACAGCCTCTCTTCTGCTATATTTTATTGATATTTTTACAAACAACTGAAAATGCTGATAAGAAATAGTTTTTTAACACAAAATAAGGCACTCCGACTTTATAAAATAAGTCCATTATATGTACTTTGATTGACTGAGGTCTGCTTATCTCTTTTTAATTTGCACAGTACCGAAAATTTTTATAGATGGAGTTGGATGGAAAGTGAATTTTAGACAACACTTTTGATACTTTTCATATTTATAGATAGGCTTGCTCTGAGAATGTATAATATACCGCAAAAGTATTTACCAGGCTAATTTTGGTTCTTATAACTGCTCGTTCATAAAAAAATAAGAAAAAAAAGAAACAGGGAGTAGAAATATTAATTATCCGATCGCCTTATTCTTTGAGTCGACCAGCTAAAGTACCCGTGGTTGATGCAAGTAAGATTATGAGTAAAAGAGGTCGGTGGTTGGTATCGTCAGCGTATTTGGGGACGAGGGGTAGGGTCAGGGCCACGACCAAAAGGACAGCATCTGCATTTATCGTTCTTTGTGTTTTTATCTGTTTCGACTATTGTTGTTCATTTCTTGCTTGTTAATAAACTGAGCATCATCTACGAACCTTTTGTGTGAATTTTGCAGCACACAGGAGTCTTCTGAATTAATACTGAGGTGTACAGTTCTTAGCTAACTGTACTGGCGAGCGCACTGTTATTTCTTAAAACCGCCCCGCTGCACTGTTTTAAATAGATAAATCGGGTCCTTCTGGAACGTGAATTGGATCGTTTTTTATGTTTGGCATGTCTATTATACCATGTCTCAAACTGTGGACAAGGACCCCTGTAGTGGCAGCTCAGAAGGTGGCAACTTGTCGACATTATTAAAAGAAAACTTGATTGTGACGCCATAAAGTGTTGACGTGCCTCACTGGAGGAATGCGGTCTAGACAATGAGCTTCACTCTCTTGTCTTTTAAAATAAAAAAGACGATATACTCGCTTGTCCACAAACGCACACCATCCTTAATTGCAGTTAACCTCGCAATTAAACGAATTCCACAACTAAAAAAATCTAGTCTACGAAGAATCTATATTTTACAATAGACTACCGAACTCTCCACCGTATAACTGTTTCAGCTCGGGATTTCAATCATGCAACCATGATTTCAGCAGATCAAAGTGCGATCTCTACAGGTGATTTCTGACGTATTCCTATCTTATTTTCGGCAAACTCCTTAAAAATATCGTAACATTTTATCTATTTCGTATTACGCACGTTCTAAGTATAAATAAGGCAAGAAGTGACAAAACAATAAATTGTTAGTTCGTAACGCGGTTCCTGGGTGCAGTATATTTATTCCATAAAATGACGTAAAATTGACATTTTAATTGAAACTCTCCTGAAATCGTACTGCGTATTGTGTTTCACATTTTGCATTAATCACATACTTTATTGGTATGAAAACCTATGCTATTCGTCTCGAATAATGAAATTATTACGCTATTAAAACAATCGGGTATATCATTTATCCTAGAGATAAGGTACACCCGTAAACTTGAAGCGCGAAAACTAATCATTTTTGACTACATACTAAAATAATGGTCGTGGATTATATGTATAGAAAAGCTTTCTATTAAAAGAATTGTATTAAAATCATAGAAAAATGACAAAAAATTCTGCTCCTCTTGGACGGCTAAAATCACCCCAACGGACATTTCAGAATTTCGAATGTCAGTTTTTTTCAAAATATATTATATTCCCACTATTTTGTGAATATCAATAAAACTCTATTGATTTCAACAATTTCATTGATGTGAACCAAGACTCAACGCTAATGGTCTTTTTGGAAGGACTAGTGGGCACGCCAAGCGAAGTATCAAGATGCTAATTACTTCAATTCTTATGACTCATTGACTCTTTGCTCGGTTTGTGCTAGATAACTCGGGTTTACAAAATTTGCTACGTCATGATTTTGAGCGGTTTGAACTTTGATTAGCATTCATTGTCAGTCATCTGGCATGCGTACTC
Source organism: Styela plicata (assembly GCA_963675895.2). NCBI lineage: Eukaryota > Metazoa > Chordata > Ascidiacea > Stolidobranchia > Styelidae > Styela > Styela plicata. Next base: position 880,787 of record OZ023138.1, read on the forward strand.
TTCTTTTTTTAGAGTTCTTAATATGCACACTTTTCATAAAATACGTTGAAATACTGGTTTTGATGACAAACAGTGTTGTTGCAATCACGGTAAAATGAGGGTTGGTATTCTTATACGCATCAATAGTGACGATAAATCCTTTTTCAACGAAGACATGGTTATATACGCAGAATAATATCTAATAATTAATGTAGCGGCGTGCGCAATTGCCGCTCAAAATTTTAGCTGAGAAAAAAATGACCATTTAAAACACTTTTTTTCTTCCTTTCGTGTCTTCTGCCGATTCAAAATATTCGATTTTTTGTATATCATAGCTTGACTTGCTATCATCTGTGTCCCGAAATCGACGAAACGAACCTTTCGACCATCTTAATTTTGTCAATTAATTTCGATTAGATTGAACGTCAACTTGGCCTTAATCACCGCGAAAGAACCTTGTCCACACCTAGGAAATTTGCGACAAAATGCATTTGGGTTGCCGAACATTTTGATTGTTCCAATTCAAAAAATATGACCGATCAAAAGAACAGAGATAACCGTAAAAGAAAAGATAGGAAGAAAAAACGTACCGGTTGACTATTTTTGGGGGATATTACGTAACAACCATGACCTAACCAATATCGACCTTTCTACAATATGGAATATTTATTTTGTTATTGTTCACGCGTAGATGATTAGTCGTACTCCAACTGATGTGACCTCGAATTACGAGGCGGGAGATTTAATGATGTCGTTTCATTTTTCTTTCTACGTCGCTCAGACGCCATTCAACTTTGTTTGAAACATATAAGATAATGAGAAATTATTTAATTACCCATTGTTTCTGCATATTACTGGCAAGCGAGTTAACATCACGCTGGGCTTTTGTTTCGAAGGTTAATTTAACTAAAATGCGTTGTTATGACAATAAATGATGTCGTATGCGAGGCAATGCGTTTTTGTAGTAGGCTGATATTCTCTCGATATTGTGATGCAACTTACAAATTAGAAAATCGGACTGAAATCGACATACGTCTGATAGCAGGTCGTTTATTTGATCTATTCGAATACGCTGTGGTGAGGAACGTCCTTATCTGAATAGCCATGTATTCTGGAAGCAATTCCCTTTTTCGATGTTGCAAAACGGGGAATAATATGGTCAATATCGGCGATTTCGTATAAATGAAATGTTGCGGATGTCAAATGTCGTTTTAAAAAAAGTATGACGACAACCCCACCCCTATGCTGCGACTGAAAGAAGATATCAAGAATATTTCAACAATTGACAGAACTTCGTGTTTGGTAGTAATGACATTCGTGGACACATGGATATATTTATATCGGCTTAGGTTCACCAATATAGATGAGCAATATGCATTAAAATTGCTTTGGAGTATTTATCGTCGATACACATTTCCCAAGAAGCGCATTCCATGCATTGTTCTTACCGGCAATCCGCATCGACTGAAGATTTATTGTTGCGAGGTCGTTGCGAAATGGTTGCCAGAGATGAGTAACAGTAATAATAACGAATAATTTTAGTCAAACTTCAGTAAAGTAAGTTTTAAAAATATATCAAAGAGATACCCTCAGTATTTCAATCTTGTTTGAACAAGATGTCTGGAGTAAACATTTTACACGAGCATTCCCGCAATCAATCTGTAATGTGTGTGTGTGTTAGCTGATCGCAAGATTAACAAAACATGCACGGCCAAGCACTTACAGATACTCTGTGTTGGATGTCCTAATGATAAAATTGCTTTGATGACAACGAGTTACATGCTCTCTCACGTGGGGAACGCGCCAAAACTTGAGAGCTTTCGTTCATTCAACTTCTTTGCGCACGGAAGCGTAAAGAACTGATGAATGAATGCGGCGTTTTGCTCAATGGCGTTCCATAGTCAGGTTGTTAGGGACTTAGCGTGGGCTTCTTGGCGACTCTCTAACTTTACTATATTATCAGGATAGAGGATTACATTGGTGTTAGAGCTTAGAACTCAAAGGTCTGAAGTTTAAACTAGATATTTTTAGATGAGAATAGAACGTCTTTAATTCGGATAAGAAGATGTTTGACCGAAATTGCAAAGAAAATATTCGATTGGACGTGCACCTGCCGACAAAAGTAGGCTAGGGCTGATAGTTAATAGAAAAATTCGTTATATTTTGTTAGCTGAAATGCATTAAGAAAACAGAATTGAGGAGGCAACTGTAACTTACTGAGTAACGTTAGTAACATTTAAAACGATGCAAGTATAGAAGAAGACTAATTTAGTTATCCAGCACGCATTTGAAAATCAGTTGTTTGCCGCTGAAAATATCTTAACTGTTACTGTCGCAGCCCTGGGTACATGTTTATGTTTTGTTTCAGAAATTTCTTAATGGTTTAAATGCTTGTGTCGTTTGTTATAATATTGATAACATTTTCATGTCGAATTGTCACCTATGAGCAAAGAAGGACGGGATAAGAAAGATTCAAAATCTAAAGAAATTCCCCTGGAACAAGTCATACAGGTAAATAATTATTCGGTTCTACAAAAATCCAGTTACCAACAAAGCTCTTCCAAGTGTATAAAAGACTGCAGTCTAGATAAGCGAAGTTTTAAAGAGTATTGAAACGTTCCATCTTAAACTATACAATTTAACTCGTTGAAGAGTTCATTTTTTTTCTCTTGAATATGTGTATAAAAATATGAAAAATTGGTTATTGTGATGATTGTGAATTGTAACGTGTATTCTATTAAAATTCATAAATATTCACCTTGTTAAATCACTGGTATCTCCGCCTTTTCAATAGAAACGATTGAGTCCAAACATATAAAACAATGATTAAAAATTCAAACAATTACTCGGAAGGGATCAAATTTCCGCCGGTTATATCATTGTTTAATTTTTTAGCGAAAAATTACAAAATTTAGATATACCTTGAAATGGGTGTCAAGAATTTATGACTATGAAAGCACAAGTTTTTATGGAAATAGTTTGTGCTGATATTAGGCGTATTAAATGGGAGCGAGTCGGAAAACACGAATTTTAATTGGCATAGTTTTGCTCGCTGTTGCCGGCAACGCGTCCTTTTGTCTTTTGTTTCCTTTCATTGTTATTCGCTTCTCCCACTCGCCGGCATCGTTTGACTAATCGAGCCGGTCGTTTGTTTCATTGCTTTTTAAAAAATTCAAATCTCAACAGTCGGTGCCCGAGTCAACATCGCCGTTATTCTAAGTCAACATACGAGCAAGTAATTTCTTGCCCGGGAATTTGCCAATTTGCCATGTTCTTGTCGTCGAATCCATGTTTGTTTTTCTATCATACAGCAGCGCGTTGGTGGATTTTAAATCTCATTTTGTAAGGCCCTTGCGCGGTAGCTGTAATAATTTTTATAGATTTTCAAATTGAATGGTTTTACTTGTTAAGATCACGTTTTCAAGAAAACTTTAGCATTACAGGCTATCTAGTTCGATCACGTTACCAAGAATTTCCCTTCTCTCACAAAAATACAAGGTTTGTTTATTCAGCGGCGTTATTCAATAATATGAATACATTTGGCAACAAACATAGTCCACAAGTTTTGTTGGTTTTATGTCGACTTCCCTAATTCCCAGAGCATCTATAAACATACCACAGCAAGCTTAACAACAAAATTTTACAATTCAAATCATAATAAATGTCACAAGGAAAATATTAATTCAACAAATAATAAGTAAGTGTCGCAATACCCGAATAGCAATATAAAAATATTATCGTAACGTTTCGTCCAACCGTTTTTGCCAAGAATAATACTCAACATGCTTGAACCTTGTGAAATACTCGTCTTATTCAATTGGTACTTCGGATACTAAATTATCATTATAATAACACTCGACTTGTCATATTATCATATCCTTGATCAGCGAGTCTATATCACGATACTTTGCCATTCTATATTAAACTAATTTTACATTTCGTGATCTGGCGACACTCGGACCTTTTATATAAGAATGCATATTTTCTACTGTTATCATGCATGCTAAAAGGCAAATACATACATAAATACTTACTTAGTCTTATTACCAAATGCGCAAACGATAAAATATGGCACGACATGGCGTAAAAGTTGAAATATGTTTAGTTAACATCTGATTGCAAGTCGACACGAGCACCGTTATTTACGGCGTACAAAGTGAAGGTGAAGGTGACTGAAAGCATTACTACTTCTAGTCGTACTACCTCTCCCTCGTGCCCGACAGGAAGAAACTTTCGATATAATATTGGGTGTGTGTTGTGTTTTCGTAGCCGAGGCATGTGCTTCTAATCAACTTGGCTAGAGAATGGAGTAACATTCGGTAAAAAATCACATCTATAGATCGCATATTCAACAATAAATATCTCGAACAAGATTTTAGTTACCTGACTTTTAACCCTCATTCCGTTGTAAACCACTACATCTTCCTAAATCTATTTGTCTATATAGATATACTTAAAAATATCACAAAGCCGTTTAGTTAAAGGCAATAGAGTACAAAGTTTTCTTGTTATTATTGAGAAAGAATAATAGAACACTTAGCATCAAACTTTGCACTCGTTAACTCAAACCTCTTGTTTTGTTTGCGTGTTGGTGCTGACAACATTTGTTTTTTTAAAGTGAAATAAGGCGGTTGTAGTATTGCAACATATCCATAGGAAAATCGTTGATACATTGGGGAATCTAATGTCAAGTGTAACTTGGCAAAATGACGTCACAAAATTTATAATAGCATGCGGCGACATTATCAGTAACTTTCGAAGTTTCACGTATTATCGGAAGTTTTGAGCACGATTAGATAGCAATATTTTGTTATTAATCGTTTGGCGTACAACCGCTATTATGTTTGCTTTCGGACAATAAACTTCTATGACCATTTAACTCATAGTTTTATGAGTAATGAATAATAGATGGGCGTCACTTTTGTACATTAAATATATTTGCACCGGCAACGGTTCTCTTTTCATTTCTATAAGCAAACGTGTCACAACTGGACAAAATTTTATTTACTTTATTTTACCGAATATTTCAAAATTCGAACTACGTTAGTTTTGCTTTTGTATATATACCCATGCTTTGTAAAAGGAACGAAAAAACCACGCGAACTTAACGGAATGTTATAAATTAGCAGATGTGTACTTTGTCTTATTGTTATCATTTTTATTCACTCTCACTCATTGGCGCGAGGGAGGTTCTTATACCAGCAACCATTTATGAGCAACAGGCTTGAGAGCTCCGCTCAGGCTGAGCCTACCTAGTTATTACACCCTTGGTTAGGCGGTGGGCATATATAGAGAATTTGAACTTGAATACATTTTCCCATTGTTTTCAATTTATCCGATCTTCCGTCAGAACTACACGACCAAATACTGCTAGTATTTTTTTCAGTGCGCATTATTTTTTTAAATTTCCAATTTCCATACGATAAAAGCAGTTGAAAGATTCTTCCAGTGGCGACTTTGGCCGTAACTTACCGTCGTGAAATGCTCATTAGCATTTTAAATTTTTATAGCACCAACCTATCGATCTCGTTAGTGATTTTTTGTATAGAGGAAGAGATAAATTCATAAGCAGACCAATCGTCTCACTCATCCGGAGGGGGGTTCCCAAGTTTTCATCTCCCCTTTCCTGTGGAAACCGGAACAATGTTCTGGCTTAAATTTATAGCATTCTACATTTATTATTGGATTTTTTTGATGGATATGTATCATTAAATTCTGGCCTGGAAATAAAAGGTATTCTGTCATATTACAGACGCTAGAAGAAAAAGTATTAACTGGTGACCGAGAAGGAGGATTACCATCTGTAGGGGCGCGAGTGCGCGAGATTATAACTGAAAATCTACAAGAACCAGATCGGAGCGATCGACAGAGATCGGAAGAAGACGCCATGGCCAAATCTTTGCAGGTATAAAAACATCACCACGGAACATATTTGTGATATGACACACATTTGGTAGTACGTTGCTCATCGGGGAAATACGCACAATGGTTTTATATCATGGTCGAAAATCGAATTTGGCGCGCCACGATATTGATCATTGGGTGTCGCTAAAGACTTGCCAGTTTGCTGTTGCCGTACATTGATTGAAACGCCTAAATATTTACATACGTGCTCCATCCTAGTCTGAAATATTTTGATCAAACATTTTTGTGAAGTATAAGTCGCAATATCGGTTGGACACGACCCATCTATATTCACGCTTTGCATATTAAAATTTTGGATTAATACTGATGTAAGATTGGAATGTAAATCAAGTTGTGGCGTATCGGAAAACTTGAAGAAGTTTTGGTGTTCAAATTTTGACATTAAAAATGAACGCCGCGAGCAAAAAGTTTGAATTCAAAACTTACTTTTCTATGCAAACTATTCCTATTTATGTCTGTTTTTTGTTTATACTCGACAACTTAAGCTGGGCAGTTTAACTCAAAACCTGGCGTCTCCAATGGCTTTAATTAGTTTGATTAACTTTTAAATGAGGGTGGAATATTTATCATTCACTATTTATTATTTAAGTTTTTTAATTCGATGAGTAATTCTAAGAAGTTGATGCCCCTAATTTGGAAATTAAAATTTTGGGTATGATATTTCCGCAATAGCTGTGCGCTTCATTCCCGAAATTCGATTTTAATTCACCAGAGAGTATCTCATTGGAAGGGATGTTATTTAGCTTTTATATCTCACATTTTGTAGCCAAAATTTCATTTTATTTACTTGTAGGAGGAGAATCGGTTGCTGCAGACTGAATTGAGCAGAGTTGAAGATTCATTATCACAAGCAAGAGCTGAAAGAGATGAGATTGCCATCAAATATAATGCAGTCAGTGAACGAGTAAGTCCTAGCCCTGGTCCTAGTTTTGTTATTTTCCTTTATCTGGTAAAACCAACGCAAATGTACTGTTCGTGGGAAAACTTCGCTGGTACTTTTATTTTTATTATACAATCAAAATAAAGCATCGTTCGTATAATATTTCCTCTTTCCAAGTTTTATACTTTCATACTCAACTTTTTGAACTTGGTATTACTGTACATTTTTAAGCATAGCCGAAAGCGGCGCCTAAAGGAACCAACTAAGGGCCTAGAACTACTGAGGCAGTAGTACCAGCGACTGTACTCGCAGCAGAAAACATCTCTAATAGAGCTGAGTCGGTATAGTAAAGTGAATTGTTTCTGCCCTGGACGATGATAGAACTATCTACGTACTCCATCCTCTATACTTCTCCGTACTTGTATATTTCTGTACCTGTGAGTAGACGTTTCTTCCGCTCTCAAGGTGGCGCTATATTATAAAATTTGAGCACCGGTATAAAGTTCTGAACGATTGAGCACGTCACACCCTACATTTTCAGCTAACGAGACGTCCACGACTCTATTACACGTTCCAATGTCGCATTATATCCTTCTATTGAGTGGAACCACAAATTTACTTTGAAAACATCAACGAGTTATTCAGGTCGAACTATAATGAAATCAAACAATATGGCTTAGGCTTTTTCTGGCAACCAAACAATGCGGAAATATCTAGACGATGCTTAATATTTTGGCATTGTTTGAGTTGCTAGCAATATTTACGATCAATTTAGATGTTATATTGCTTTGATGGGGAAGCTTATTTTTAGACAGGGTATATATAAATAGAAAGGTGTACTGGGTAAAGGTGAACAGAATATTAAAATGAATAGACAGTCGTTCATACATACTTCATATCTGGGTGTGAATCGTTCTAAAACTAAACTTTTTTAACAGAAATTAGCATAAACGAAGTTGGCTTTCAACTCATTCGAGAATAATCTTCAAAACTTAAATAAATATTCCCGTAAAATAACTTTTTGTGTATGTCTAAATACAGTTTTGCTACCAGGGCAATTCATAGTTTCTGACTATTTTGCTCAGCCGGTGAAATGTAAGCGATTGTTTCAGTTTGGATTCGAGCATCGTTTTCATTTTTCTGTATGTCGTAAGCAAAGTAACGAATTTCGATATTTTATACTGTGTCAAATATATGATATATCATAAAAGATCGTCGAATATTCAGCGAATTACTGAAAAACAATACGCCAATTCTTTCCAAACTATAGATTTGTCAACAATAGTGGAAAGCAAAAAATCGCTTACGAATTTCTGATAAGTACGGGTAGAGATCTACCTTGTGCTATGAAGTCGTTCTGAGTAATTTATACGCTATGAGGAGTTATGTTTATTGCTGTTTAGTTGAGGGCGCATCCTAATCAAAAATTTAGTCTATTTATTTAGTCAAGCATGCACCACAGATGGCCGCGACCTTCCCGGTGCGTTCTATCAACACCGTCAAAAAAGTTAAGACCAATGATTAAGTTGCATATTTTTACCATGTATTGTGGGAGAAAACGCTTTTTTCTTGAGCAAAGGAGCAAATATAAATTTACCCTAGATTCTATTTAAAAAATAAAAAAAAAGTTTTTTTTATTTATTTTTTATAGCCACTTTTTGGAGTGGATCACCCTGACCAAGGCCCTCCACCAGAGGCCACTTGTAGACAGACAGGGTTAGCATTGCTGGGAAGATATTATCTTTTCCTGTTCGGCTTAGCCTACCCAAGTTATTACACCCTGGATTTACCTTCTTTAGGGTTGAACCTATGCCAATGCTGGGCATTGGGGATTGTGTTATTTTAGCAACCCTCTAAGTACCTTGATGAGGACCGGGCTGGTTGATTTCCAGTAAAAGTCTTAAGTTAAAAATTATACTTTGTATTAAATTAACAATTTAAACGAAGAGATATGACGTTTTCTAGTTTTCCTATATTAGGCTTCTCAGAACAATTTGACATCGATTTTAGTCCTGAAATATCCCATATCAAAGTCACTCATATTTTATTATCGTCTCCGTTGTTAAACGATTTCTTTTGTGTATCGTGAAAATGTCGCGATAAGAAAAATCTATATTTCGTCACAATGAAAATTAACGGACGTGGCACTAAAGCGGAGCAAATATTGACTACGCTGTTATAAAAATTTAAATTTTACTAACATTTCCGGATACTTTGGGCGTTAATTTTACAATGAACTATAGAAAGAACAACAAATTCAGTCGTCTGCCATGCTACCTACATTTTTGTTTGGGAATGAGCGAATTTTGCAAAAATAATGTTGTAAGGTTTTGGGGCTGAAATGTAAAAAAGTAAATATTTTTATAATAAATGAGCATAAAAAATTTGGGGACTAAAACTGCTCCAGGAAACTTTGGCTAATGCTGGATGATCCTTAATCGGCGAAAAACAGTTAGGCAGTGTACTGTTGAACGTTGTTGCATGACAACACGTGGCAAATGTCTAACATTGAATCATGATAATTCCATGTAATTACTACTTACTTAAGGCTCGCTCCCACATCCAATATTGGAAAGGAAAATTATCGCATCCGGTGAAACAATGTACTCACTGTAACTATTTTAAAAGTAAAGTGTTGCTGTAGTGTTCAAAGATGAGATTGATGTCTCGATGTCCCCAACGCCGCCCAACGATGTCTTTTAAAAACGCTAAATGCAAGAGATGTAAGACGTGTGATGCATTTTGCATAAAGGGTCCACTCACTTGTTGGTTTTTTGACTTTTCATCGGCCCAAAAAAGAACTTCTGAAACGCTTAATATACTATGGTAATAGAATAGCACTAATAATTAATGACATGCTGATCTCTGATGTAATGTAGTCTTTGTAATGTAGAGTATTTTATTTAACAACAGAAAGATAAATATATTACCTCTACGGTAAATTTGTAGCTTTTAGCTTTCTAATTGCCATTATAAACTATAAGTATACGTAAATTGAAGCTGACACAGAAATGTGATGTTGCTTGGATATGTTTGTTGTCGGGTTACTTCTTATTTTCAGAATTATGATGCGAATGAACGTTTGGAGACAGGTTAGAACACACAGATATTATTTTAGTTCTTCCATTACAATCTGCTTCCTACATTCTGTTTGACAATACTCGTGGTTAGTTTTCAATTGATTTCTGGCTCCTCTAAAATTCCGCTTCGGAACCCAAGTGCCGGTTCATTAATAACCTCCTTTACTTTCTCTGTGCAGACAGGCATTTGCAACTAAATTTTTCGAAAATAAAAACATTCGTAGAAGTCTTTTGTCCGAAGACAATTTGTGAGCATATTTATCTTGACTTTCGGTCAGAAAAATTTCGTTGTAATATAATTTGTTTAGTATGGTTTACTCACCCCGGTTGATAAAATTTCCGATTCGGTTAACAAAAATCTATGGTTCTAACGTACAGTAATGCGAATTGGATATTTTAGGCATATACACTTATGAAACTCTTATACTTTACTGACATTTCTTTAAATGTACAGTACTATACTTAATATAATAGAATGTGAAGTAGTGACGCGATCCAAACCACTTGACCACCTAACCCGGACCAAATCAGCTGGATGCTATAGCGTCTGTGTCGACGTCATTTCTTGATTGAGTGTAGTTTAGTAGAATTCATGGTGTGGAAGTGTAAAGAGCCGGGCAAGAGATGTATGACGATACAGTTTATATGCGATTTGAAATTACTCTTATTTGAGAAATGTATTTTTATACAGTTGAAAAATTATTTAGAGAGCAACAAAGGCAAAAAATCATGGCGATTTGGCAAGATTTTGAACTAAGTAGGATTCTTCTGCGCCGTAGCTCAAATAGTTTCAACTAATAAGCTATACAGCAGTGGCAGGCATTCCACCTACTATATGTGTATATTATTAGTTTCTTACTATTTTGCGCCAGGATGAAAAAACACAATCTATTACCAGACCTTCGAGTACGGCTGGGCAATTCGATTCGATGATGCGAATCAATTCGAAGCGCAAATTATTCGAATCTATCGTAAATCGTTCATAGAAACAGAAACTTGCTAAATGAACTAGAAAATTTTCATTTTTAAAGAGTTTTAAAGTATGTTTAAGTATGAAAATTGTTGCTCTATAACATGGGATGTAAATTGGAAATGCATTGCCTATTTATGCTAATAATATAGTATTCCAAAACTATAAATATTTAGATTTTCACAATGAAGACAAGCTGTAATAGTGAAAAATGGAGTATTTGCTATTAACTTGGAATTTATGATTCAATCAGATTCGAAAAAATTATTCGAATCCGATTCGAATTCTAAATGATTCGGTTTTGCCCAGCCCTACCTCAGAGCAAAACAAACTTAATTTAACTGACTGTGTCAATCGTCCTACGCCCTGCGATTCAACAAAACCATATATTGGAACGCTTCTACTTTTTTATGGGTTTGTAGTTGTAGTATGAATGCAAAAGGTGAAATTTCCGATGCTTTACTTGGCATCTGGGTCTTTTGTTAGCGCATTTAACGACTCAAATCCTTAAATTGGCATTTTTCAATTGACACTTCAACAACAATATATCGGGAGTAAGGCACCGTAAATAAATATCAGTTAAGACTGCCTGCGATGTCTGTTAAAATCAGTCGTTTTTCGATATAATTTTTTTTGAATAAGAACAAATAGCTAAATATTGTGTACGCAAGGAGCATCTACATTCCACACTCGACTCACGTGCCCGTCTAGGTGCAGAAAACTCGAGAGGAGAGGTGACAATAAAATTATACATAAATTTGTAGATTTTTAACAGTGCGTTTACTTTTTCATTTTCCATTGTGTGTAATTGTTTGGTACGATTTCGACGACAATACATTCCGAAGATCGTAGTTTAGTGATCGGCTTTGTTAAACTCATTCGTATCAATACATTGCTAAAAGTTAATTCGTAGCCTGATGCGTTTATTTTCTTTTCTTTTGAATGCTTTACTTTTATCACGAGTTACTTCAATAGTTATGCGAGGCAGGATAGTGGCTTTCAAAATAAGCAACACATTTTTATAGCTGAATATCTGTCGTCGTAACGTCGTTGAGGTAACACCAAGGTATAATAGGCAATAACGTTCAACCGACCAGTTCAATCCAGGAGGCGGCTTTTTAATTTTGAAATATTGCCGAATTCGAAATATTATACATTTTATGTTCTTCTTCGACCAAATTTGAAGAATTTTTGCTTCATTTCCCGTGGGTCGTTAATTACCATTAAAAAAAAAGCGTTTTATTACAAACGAAGCACTGTTTTGGAACAGAGTTTATGACAAGTTGATTTTGGATTGGACGACAAACGGCAGTTCGTTCGTAGTTTACATATGATAATTACACTATATTTGCTTGGCATGATAAATTAGAATCAAGATGAGCGGGACCCACATTTGCTAACATTATTGTAAAGTATTTCTTGAGTGTTTGCTTGGAAATGATTTATATATATGTATATTTATATATTATATAATATGCATTTTAATGGTCTTTGAAACTAGGTGTTTAGTTCGGTATAAGTAAGGTGCTAGAACGTATAGTTTGGAATATACTTGAGCAGGTTGAGTGATGGATTCGGACGAGGAAACACCTCATATGGAGCCGGTGAAAGTTAGAGTTGAAAAAGTGAGTGCTTGGGGAAACTTTTGGAAGTTGACTCAGTGACTCAAACTTAACAAAACCATGTTTGTATAAAATATAAAGCGAATGTTTCGTTAGATTTCCGTATTCTTCCAGTATTAGAGTTCCTAGCTCAACTAGATCTAATTATCAAACAGATTCAGATACATTTTTACTTTTCTACTCTTCCGCTTTAATACCGTATAAGAATATTTTATATATTGTGCTTTGTTTGTTGTTGTTGGGTTGTTAAGAACCTCAACTAAGCGGGTGGCCAACTAACTACTTATATCATTATAACGAACAAATATTTACCTAGTAAAAGTCGCTGGTAATATTTACAACCAACAGTGATGTGATAGGACACGAATAGTTTAAAAAATGGTTGTCTGCTTCTCTAATTTATGTCCTGTTGAGTTTTTTTTTCGAATTGCATTTTATATCAAAGTATGTGCGTAAATAACTTGGAAATTTAAAGGGTACATCTTTTTAAATTGGGGTACCACGAGGTTTTCGGGTCTCTGAGAGGTACAGATGAAACCATCAGTGTTAAACAAAATGTGTTTTATACGATGTTTCTGTATTTTCTGTTTTTATATTCATCTGCATTTTGGATGTTTAATATTCCGAGTTTTAAAGATCAAACAAGTTTTGAACGCCGAATTGTTCTACTGCATGGAATATATTGTCGCTTTATCTGTCCCCAGGACCGTGTTTCAAATAGAATTAATTTTCTACATGATCAGGAAACTGATTAACATATTTCCAAGTGTTGTTGATAGGTTGCATTTTAGAAAATCATTTTTAGGGCGATGATTGGATATTGCTTTTCAACCGAGGGGACTGTGCACCCCGGTCATAGATCAAATTTTATTTTTTACTTTGTTGAGCATGAGCCACTGATTTATCGCGCTGAAACGCTTGCAATTTAATTGATATTTTTCTTTGTTCTACGCTATACACAAAAACTGTGAAATATAACTTGTAAAATGTTGCTTTGTTTTGTCACAGTTGGAGCAAGCCCTGAAGCTGGAAAGCGGTGAAAGAGAGAGAGAAGCAGTGGAGAACAAATCCTTGGCTCTCCAGGTAAATAAACAACTAATTTCATTTTGCAAAGCTGTGGTGTTTTTGGTAATTTCCGATAATATTATTTAAACTGTAACAAAAGTGCAATATTAAATTTACTGGTTATTTGCAGTAATTACATATCTCCAAAATTCCAAAACCCCATGTTGATGAGATTTATGGCAATTAAGGGCTGGTGATGGACCGTACCTTCGCGGTGCGTTCCATCAACACCCCATATTTGGCCAAAAAAGTCAATTTTTAATTCGTTCCAATGCCGCTAAATAAAATTACTGCCGTTACATTTTTTGATTCCAGTGTATCGTACAACACACAACGTGGTAAGATTTTTTTTTTTTTTGGGGGGGGGCTAGTGTTCACCGTTGTTTCGATTTGGCCCAAGGTTTCATACTAATTCTGGTTATCACTCCATATACATTCAGAACGCTGAACTCCGCCGAAAACTGGATGAAGAGCAAGCATCTTACAAAAGAAAACTACATGCTTATCAAGAGGGTCAGCAACGACAGGCGCAACTTGTTCAAAAGTTACAGAGCAAGGTAAATTATATTCATTGTACGCAGTCTCCTCCATGCCTCTAAAACAATGTCCCAACAATCTTAGGAAAAAAGGATTTTGGAATTGGGAAGAATTGTTCAACTTTCAACTAGGGTTTTGGAATTGGGAAGAATTGTTCAACTTTCAACTAGATAGAAAATCTCATTTTTGGCATTCCCGTTCGTAGTTTATCAAAATCAATATGATAAAAAAACTGTGTTAATAATTTCAAAGCCTTTTGACCCATATAACGAGCATTTTAGAAAAAAAGGATTCTGTAAGTCTGCATCATTCACCCGATATATTAGTGAAATACTATACCAATCTTAAATTGACTTAGTATTTGCATTAGCTGTAACGTCAACATGTTGATAATCCTGGCGGTTCGTATTTGATGAAAATCGACTAGTAGTCATCAATATCAATGTGGGATTCAAAGATATTAAATTTCATCGAAATATATTGTTTTGAATACAACTATTCCAAGACATTTAAATCTTTAGGGTGGTAGGGTCACATGCACCGTACAATATAAAATAGTTTGTATAATAAATAGACCCAGTCGAACCCATAAATTTCCGCTTGGCCATATATGAGAAGTATATAAATTGCGATCTCATTTAAGATTTAACCACCTTCTACACATGGCGTTATGTAATTATTATCTGTAAAATCGATCACCCCCCCATTCTTTAATTGTGACGCAATAGAAGATTAACCAGTAACCAATAGCAACCGCGGGATACTTTGTTGTTTCTCTATAGCGATACATATCTAGCTATTGTTTACTGGCACCGAGTTAGCGTCTGTTCAACAATGGAAGTTTTTGTATTTTGTGTCAATTGATAATAGAGTTTTGTTTGAATGACCTTCCTTATTTCTTAGTGTAGTAGAACGATAATTCCGCTAGAGATATGATAATAAAAATAACGTGAGTGGACAAAATAATTGAAATAATACATCCACAAATGTGGTTCGATTTCGAGTTTTATCTTCGATTTAATAATTAAATATTAAAGTAGTCATTTCTAAAATAAATATTGATTGGAAATGTCCTATTGGAAATGTCGTTATGTTTACGAATAGGTGCAATTCAACTTATGTAATTCAGCTATGACGCGGAAAATGATAAATTGACATGAATTTTTATAATATGAACAAAATATGCTGCAGCGCTACTTTTGTCGTCACAGAATCGAAAGACATAGTCCTTGAATTCACTGTCAATTGATCATGCCTGAGGTTTTTGGGTTCCAATTCTGCGTATCCGTGTTTGGCTACTTAAATATTATTCACTTTTTCGCGCAGTAATAAAATTGTGGCAGAAATTTCACACGTTATAATGATTACGATTGGAATGCTTTCCCTCAAATCACACATTTAATCGATGAATTCCGGGTGAAACGTGACCGATTGTGTTTACCAGACACGAAAATCCAGAACACACAACTCATTTTAATAAATCCGACTTGTGTTTCAATTTTGCACGATTGACCAAAACATCTTCAATCATTCATGGGACATTTTAAACTTGCGCTCTTAGAGCGCAAGTTTTGCATGGCCCATTGATGTCATGTACAAAATTTAATGTCAGAGGGCCAAGGACACGCAAAGGCAGAATTCGTTCGAGCGGGGTCAACGCAATTCAATGGCGAAAAAAGAACAATAGATGCGGCGCTATTCGAATGATTTCGATAGGGGGATATCAATAATAAGCCGGTCGAACGACAATGGAATTACAATAGTATTTGGTCGGGAATATGATACTACAAATTGATTTGTTCTCTTTAAGAGAGACATTTAATATAGTATCAGACAAGCGTATGGTGCGGCTTGCTCGGTATTTATGAAAGGGGTGCAGGTGCAGCGTACAGGTCCGGGTACAGGTGGTGGTAGAAAAATAAGGCTTTACATACAACGTGTATTTATGTGCAAAATAAATTAGGTTAAGGCAGATATTCAATACGCTTTATTTGAAATCGTGCAAGGCTTTCAATTTAATAAAATGAAAGAAAATAATGTAAACATAGACGAGCTATTCTGTTACCTTTTTTTATTTTTTGGAATGTGGCAGATTTATGACTAACATATTCATAATTATCGAAGTTCAAGACGGAGGTGTTTTATTTCAAGTTGATTTAGATTTTGAGAGGAAGCGTTTTAATTAACCGCTGTTAACCAATGTAAATTAAGTTGACTTAATCGCGAACTACAGACGGGCTTCTGTATTGCATTTGACAGAAGTGTTTGAACAATCATTTTCACCACCGGTGTTGAAGTTTTTATCAAACACAAAACAAATAATAGTGTCAGTAAAACGCTGATAGGTAATTGCAATTAACAAATGCAAAACGGATAGTGTGACAGATCAGAAATAAGTCCAAGTGATAGTAATATACAATGTTTTCGAAAAAGCCTTCGCTATAGATTTGGTTTATAATCTTTTTAAAACCCCCTATTCGAACTCTGTTAAAAATATTATTTATTTATTCTAAAAAAATGATAATTCAGTCAAATTGAGTCTTACTTTTTTCGAATTACTTCGAAATTCGATCATTACGAGCGATTTTGAATCGGGGATTAAGGTAACTAAGGGGTACGTATCCGAATATTTTGTTATGCATTCTAGAGTTTTAATTGGAATATGTTTCGTATCTCAGTCGTTCTTAAAAGACTTGCTGTGAAAGGAAATCATGATATATGATATATTTACATCTATCGAGACGGTCGATTCAGGGTCAAAGTTAAATGTTCTGTGTTGATCAAGTTTCTTGCGTTTTAATTTATTGTTCCAGGTATACATAAATGTAGGCCTAGTTCTGAAAAAATAATCAGCATCATAGGGTTACGGCTAGCGAAGTGATAAGTAATATGAACGAATTACAAGACGAGATATTATATTTGCAAGAGCAGGTAACGTTTAAAAAGAATTTCATGTTTCAAAGTCGTGTCAAATTGAACAAGTAATCTATCCACTTTGACATGTTAAAGTTATGTTATCTACAAATCATGAGAATTAAGCTAAAGGTACTGAAATTCCAAGATTTCCCATTCATTAAATGCCTTTGTTACAAATTTTACTGGTAGGATTATAGTGGTCGAGATGGATGATATCAAAAAGCACAAACCAACGGGATGGTTACTCTTTTTTCCAAAATACTCCCCAGTATGCTGGGTACAATACAAAAGCCACTAAATTTTTGATTTGCTATATTCGCTTTTTATCGATTCATTAATCATTTATCCCAAGAATTGTGATTATCAATTACACGCCAGATTATCTATTTTTCAGTGTGCGTGGGAAACCTACGGTTGTTAAAACCAAGAACTAGACATAAAGAATACTCCAACCACTCTGATCTAGTCTTACGCGAGTTAGATAATGATACAATTTGCCCTAAATGTTATTGACTTCTACATAGGGCTCGTAATGCGATACTTGCCCAAATCAACGACGGATCACTCTAGGTAGATACTTCGCAGGTTTTTGAAACGCTAATATACATACATAAGTCTATATACAAAATAATTACCGCCTGGTTTCATATCTAACCTTTTCATTCCATCTTGAAACTGCCCAGTTTCTAATCGAATCTGCGAGATTTTTTTAATGTGTGAAAACCAGATCATCAGCTGCGTTCCCGGTGGATTTCAGAACCTTTCTAAAGAAAAAAAATCCCTAAAATTTTACTTCAAATAAAATTATCTAAAAAATTCTCAGGTGTTGCAATACAAAAAGAAATGTGGGGAATTGGAGACAGAACTTCGTACAATGAAGGAGGAGGCGAGCGAGTCGAGATATGCTGTAAGTATATTTAAAACAAACATTTATTTATAAATTATGAGTTACAGAACTGTATTTTAGTACGAGTCACTGACTGGATAATACTTAAGCAATAAAAGGGGTATAATTACCGTAAAGAGTATTTTTTTATCTAAATAATCGGGTTTTATAAAAATCTGATAGGAAAAGCTGTTTTTTTTTCCGATTATTATTAAATTGATTCGTTTTGCATTAAAATCACGATATATGCCTAATGTTACGTTTCAAACTTTGATACAAGTCATGATTTTGCTGCAAAAAGGTTCAAAATATGGTCGAATATAACCAACTTTGTTCAACTGGAAACATTATTGTATTCAATTTTTAATAGTGAATTTCGAATACAATTTAAAAAAAGTGTGAGGGCACCTTTATACAGTACATAGCAATATCATGAACTATGTGAAAGTTTATTATTTAATTTTAACATTTAAGTCCTCAATATAATGTGGTTACTAGATCTGGTCAAGCATTTCAATCATAGCCACGCGGTACAGTCCAGTAGTTGAAATGCAAAGAAATTCTATGATTCATCGGAATGATTAAAAAATCAAAACATTACCGAACCAGTTCATGTATGTTATACTTGATAATTTTATCAAAAAACTGGAACAAGATTTAAGTACCACAGAATTCTCTGAATTTGACATGGATATGTCAAATTTGCTTTGTAATAACATGAATTGTTGGTTTTCAATCGCCCTGTGATTATTGGGATTATTGGGACTTTTGGAACCAAGAATAAAATCGAATCATATACATTCTGCTTGGCGTGAATTTCTCCATAAATTTTCCAAATAGAAGGATATAAAATGTGAGAGGATATGATTCGATATGATATAATCCTAGATTTGATTTGAATTAAATTTATCTGGA
Source organism: Styela plicata (assembly GCA_963675895.2). Classification (NCBI taxonomy): domain Eukaryota; kingdom Metazoa; phylum Chordata; class Ascidiacea; order Stolidobranchia; family Styelidae; genus Styela; species Styela plicata. The sequence goes on from OZ023138.1 coordinate 899,562, forward strand.
ACTGGCATGTCAATTTAGACCATTCCAATCGTCCCTATTTTATACGTGATGTGAGAGAATATCATTTCTTGGTGATTGTTCTATCCCCATACCTGGAAGCAAGTTGACAGAATCTTGTTTTTGTTCGGGTGTTCGAAATATTCATGTAATTTTCTTCGTATGGACGAAAGAAAAGGCTTCAAACCATCAACACTGCTATTTCATAGCAGTATTGATGATTTTGAACCCTTCTCTATAGTTTTGCTGCTACTAGACACTCAAGAAACTTTTGAATCTCCAAGTCACAGAAATATCAAAATATCGCCCGTTTAAGTTTCTTCTGGTGAAACCTATTTTCTTCGGGTGTCTGAGAGAGGTGAGCCTGTCTGCAAGAATGACTTTAGGGATAGGAATAACTCCTATGCATCACTTTTCCAGATGTCCGATACTGCTGATCATTTGCAGTCAAGATTGGAATCGACAGAAGCGAGATTAAGAAAAACAGAGGAAGATCACAGTACCACCTTGGAAGATGCGTTGATGGAACTTGAGAAGGAGAAACAGAGGTTGGTCTTGTGGATATCCTCAACTTTTTTAATTCTTTTTCCGACAAAGTCCTTTTTTTACTTAAACTAAGGAAAAAGTTTTTCAAAAGCATGTCACATACCAAATTTACATTGCATAATCATCTAAGCTATAATGTATTTTCTATGTCGAAAATGTTCAATTTTCAAAAACTCACAGATTATTTTTTTATTACGCCAAGCATTAGTCATTGGTGAATGCGCACAGGTAGCACGATTCTCAGTAGCTAAAATTGGACAGTTGACAAAGATTTTTGAATCGATTCAGATTCCTCAGGCCATATCAAAGTTTCCACCTAATGTGTCGTCTTTTTCTTCTCACTCGAGCGCCTTTAATATTGCATAATATATAACTCTCTTTCCAAGGACAATAAAACGTCATTTCATGATTTGGATGTGTTATTACGCATAGGTTGTAAAAGTGCGCGTGGCGCCCGGTCACTATGCGCAACGATTCGCAATTGCTATCGACCAATCACAGTCGAGCGTTTAGCGTCCCCGGTAATATATTATTCATATTAAACTAACCCTCTTACCGGGTCAGTATATCCAATTCTCTAAACGAAATTGTGTTGTTTTAACGCTTTTCGTCAATGGAAATTCTCAGAAAAGTATCTTCAAACAAACATGGTCCAACGATAACACGCGCGAGAAAGCGCGTGTTATCGATGGTCCATGTTTGGTTGCATATAATTTCCAAAGCAAGAGGTGAACGTCATAAATCAATAATAATTGCTTAAATAGATATAAGTGCCACGGCAAATACTCAATTTTATACGTTAGAACTTGAATATGGTTTTAACCACGATTGAAAACCGTCAATGTGAAATGGTTTTCATCACAATGTAAAAGGATTCAAAGTATTATAATAGAAATACTTAGAAAAAAAATAGGTCGTTTTTTAAAAATTATTAACAGTCAAAAGTTACCGGAAAAATTTTTCGACAGCAAGCAAGTTTCGGACTGATTCATTATGTTTTTATTTTTGAAACGAAATGAAAAAAAATGAGTGTAGGTACGAAGGCCTGGCGCGATATCGACTCCCCACGACTCAGGTCCGAACGTAATATTTGGAGTGTATGCTGGAAGTTGAGTACTTCTCAAATTGAGAAAAACGCTCATTCAATAAGTGTTGTGATTTTGTGTGAGTGAACGCATAAAAATATTTCTCACAAGTATTAGAGATGATTTAGCGTTTAATTAAATCAATGATATTGAATATAAACTAGATATTAAGAACACAAATCTATTACCTATCAATCGATATTTAATCGGATTTAGACAAAATAAAATTCAAGTATCACACTGAAGACTTTCCCGGTGGTGCATTGGTCGTTCAAGTGTCAACTTCTACTTTGTCAAGCACGATCCATCAGTGACTCATATTTGGCAAAACAGATTAAATATAACTCGATTGACCTTCAACGTTGCTTTTCGCGACCAAGCAGAAACAAATCTGAATTTGTAGGGCTGTTTTATGCTTTCGATTTTCATGGAGATTTACCTTCGATAAATCTTTCAAAGTCGTGTTCTTAATTGACCATCCCGTTTTATATTTTCATAATTAAATTTTTCCATTTACACTCGAGACTCGTTTTATGGCAAAAATGAATTCTACGTAAAAAAGTTTTTTTCCTCCAAAAATTCAGACTATAGAACTCTCGCCACAGGAACGTTTTCCCGTATCACATCGATAAAATTCGTTTGAAGTCCCGTGCAAATAATTACATTTTAAGGATGTTAAACACTCGTTCTTTCTGATAGAAGCTATCATCGATTTAGTGGTTTTAGAGATAACACACGATGTCTATTATGTCTTCCTTCGAGTAAATATATGTATATAAATATCATAAAAAATGATTTGCTCACGAAATCGATCAAAGGATATCGCATTCGAATTTAAATGTTGGCTCCTAGTAATGAGTTTTGATATAAGAAATTTTTTAAAGCTGTTTAAAAGGACACACACGATTCATGACCGCTCACCGGTAGAGCTGCCCAAAATATTCGAAACGATTTGCGATTCATATTTCCGGATAGACGTTTTTTGTTGTTTGATCGAAAAGTTTTAATTCGGAAAAATTCGATTCGAAAAATTATTAGATTCGGTTTCGAAAAATAAAGTTATTTCATTTCGACCACCCCTACATAATTTTTTATTGAAATCCACTCTGAGCGAGGCCTAAAGGAATCAGCTAACGGCCACTGAATAGCAAAGAGCTACTAAAGGCTGTAGGCTGTAGTATCAGCAACTGCACTCTGGACGGAAATAATCCCAAACGGATCCAAACCGCCATGGTAAAGCGCAGTGAGTGGTATCTGCTCCGGGCGATGGTAAACACACTATCTACCACTTTTTTGCTTCTTTTTACTAGTCTCTTATGACACGCAGGAAATACGTTAGCAATATTACAAACCCCGTATCTACATCGACACTACTTATAGGGGTATATTCATACCCATGACAAACAAGTATTATTTTTCCACCTTGGTTTCCACAAAATCCTTGAAACTGATATAACTATAGTACCTTATTTATACTTCTGTAGATGTCAAAGTTTGGCTGAAGTTAACTCCATGCTCCGTGAACAACTCGAACAAGCGAACGAAGCGAATGCTACCTTGAGTGAAGACGTCAAGAAGGTGTCGGAAGACTGGGAGAAATCACGTGACGAGTTCGCGAAGAGAGAAGTTGAATGGAAGGAGGAACAAGAAGTGAGAACCGTCAAGTCACTTCATAGTACATTACAAACAGCGCAGGTTTTTGGATCACGAATGCGGACAGAAATTAGAAAAAACATGCTACATCTTAATCAGAAATTTTATTTTGTTAAGCCTAGGCGGCACGATCCATCAGTGACTCATACTTTGATCAAACTATTTCTGACCAAAACATTGTGGTTTTCGTCCACTATGGCTATAAAGAGAAATGTATATTACATGCAAAGACATATCATATGCCTTTCCAGCAACAACACGATATTTAGTAATCCTAATCGAAGCTTGTTATCGAGGAGAGCAATAGAGAACTCGTATAATTTATTACCCAGCAAGCTGACGTAAATAACTCAAAAAATACGAAATGTCATCATATTAAATATTTTTAAAATTCGGTTACAAATATTCATATTCCTATTATTTGCGTTTGTACTACTAGTGCCTATACATTCGTATTCGAATTTCAGCAATTCAGCACTTACTTCGGAGATGAACACAGCCGCTTGTTGGCGCTATGGCGCGCAGTCGTTTCGATTCGTCGTGGATTCACTGAATTGAAATCAACAACTCAACGTGATCTGACCAGTGCTATGACCGAAGTTCAGGTACCATCCATCAATACATAATATTTATTTCAACGTTATACATCCTTACTGTAAATGTTAATGCTAGTTGGCCTCTACTACTCCAATCGAGACTTAGTTTTATCAAGCACGAGTCATTGATGCAGTACGTCAGTATCCCGTGCTTAAACTACGTTTGGTAAAAATATAAAAGATTGGGACATGCTGCTTTCTTCCAACTTCATTCGAATTGACATTTGAAATGAGCATTTATTCTGGTATACAAGTTGAAGGTTAAAAAACAAAGTTTCACACTTATGAAAATATATTTAACTGAAAGATATATATATATGTATGTATAAAGTAAATCATTACATATCATCACAGATTTCCCATCTCGACATATAGCTTTCACATTGCTGCTCGAAATTGCAGCCGCCTGGTGATAAATATTCAGGCATATCTTTCGATACTCGAATACTTTTTATTGCAGATATTTTCTGCACAATAAGACGATAGTCGTATACACACTGTAATATAGTATACAAACGAGACGACAGTAAAAATTTTGTTTCCAAAGCATCGTCAAACTTCTTTGTACTTAGTAATATCACCATTTTTATAGTCACTGATCTCAGTAAATCATCCTGATCAAAGCCCTGTCGCTGCAGCCGCTTATAGACAAACAGGATTACTTTTTGCTTGGGTCGAGCCTACCTAAGTTATCACTCCATGGTTTAAGTGGTGGGCATGGATTAACGATTCGGACTTTGAATAACAACAATAAAACTTGTCTCTTCTCATCTTACTGTGAAACTGGATATCACACTATCATGTGCCACAGATGGATTGACCCACACCTAAGAGGACATTTTTAAGCCAATCTAATCTATGCATGTATTTATATATCTGTAAAATGGTGATTTCAAATACATGGTTTTGTTTACCGGTGCTCATATTTGAATGCGAACCTCATTCTCCCGTAACATCAACTTTCTACGTTTTTGAGCACACAAACCTAACAGTGAACACGTAAACAAGAGTTTGTTTACCTGTGATCAACCGCAGTAACTAATTACTCTGGTAATTAAGTCCAGACGTAAATAACGCAATGACGTTGTAGTATCTCTAAAACTCATGCGTATTAGAATTTTTATCAGATTTCCCAACTACAATTTTTCCAAGTATCTTTCCCAAATCTATGAAAGTTTTGAATATTTCAAATAGTGTTATCCTTATAGTTTAGCTTGAAAATCATTCGAACTTCACTATATAAACGAGATGTTTCGACATCTCAAATGAACTAGATCGCTGATATTTGACCATATTTGCTTATTTGGCAGCAAAATCAGGATTTATGTCAAATTTTACAACGTAAAATTTGACTTATATCATGATTTTACTGCAAAATAAATCAATTTGATAAATCGAATCCAAAACGAACACCTTTATTATGATAGATTAACATGTTTGGTAATATACCTACAGCGTGGAGCACGTCAACTTCATGCGGCCTGCTTGAATTTGAATGCAAACCAACGAGTACAAGACACCTCAGCTAAAGTATCACTGGAAAAAGAAAAGGGCGAACGTGAGGATTTGGAAGATCAACTCCGTTCGAAGGTTTGTTCATACATATGGCTGATTGAGATCTATGTTATCAAGTTCATTACTTTTTGCTTGCAGATCGTCACATGCATCGCATCGTCATGTAAACAAGCATCGTCACGTGATTTAATCTTGTCGCATCGACATGACCTTGTTGCTCTGGGATATATCATGTTTTCATGTTCTTTATTTAAATGAAGGAAGAAAATTTTAAAATTAAACATTAAAGTCTTTCTATCGTGACCACGCTATTAAATTTGTATATTTTTTTAGGGAATTTGCCAAAATATTGAAGTCCTTTCTACCGTACACGACAGCTATTTCATTTTTTTCAGGGTGTTCGAATTATATGCTATGCCGAGTGTCTTGCTGAAGGGCACGATCGGTGGTGAAATGGTCAAGCATTGACACAATAATCGCAAAATAATCGGACAATACCGATCACGCTTAACCGACTGAGCCACAAAGTCGTGCTCATTTCAATTCTAGCTAATTGATACCTTTGAATCTCTGAAAAATATATATTAGGAATGAATCAGATGTTTCACTGATATAGTTTTGGATGTTTGGATATTAGAATAACAAAAGAATCAGTATTTCCATATAAATAAGCGTATGGACCGAACATATAGTGTGATTATGTTTTGATGTGTGAGGAAATATTACCTATATGCATTCTGTGAGCAAAGATATATGAAATAGTCGAAGCAAATCTCTTTATTCTGGATTCGAATGTTGATTCTATTTAAGATGATATTATTATATTAATAATATTATATTGAAAATAATTTGAATTCAAAATTTGTTTGAAACCGATTAAATATTTTCGTGAAACTATCCAGGTGAAAGAAATGCTCCAGATGCAATCTGACTTTGAAGACGAAAAAGCTAGATTGAATGCAAGAATCAATGAATTGGCGGTTGGTCTTGATAGGTCAAAGTTGAAGGTTGCGGACAGAGAACGTACCATCGAGGAATTGGAATCACCTAGAAAACCTATGGTAATATGCAAAATAGAATTATCATCATACGACTAACAAGCATATGTACTGATCTGGAATGTCCAATATTCAAATAAAGTGAAGACATGATAAGGTTTGACGGCCCAAGGCTTCTTCAGGCACTGATTATATATCCCAAACGTCACCCGAGTGTTTAATATTCATCTTCGATTAGAAACGCACTGACATCTGCTATATACAACGTCTTTATCTGCGTTGAACGGGGGTATGTTTATGTCATAGATCGATTCATTAGTGACACTTACTCCAGAGAAAATGTTAATTTAATACTACAGTGATATTCATTCTCTAATTTTAGTCATGAATTGTATTATTCAAGCGTTTGGCTCTGTCCAACATTAGCCTCTGCTTAACTAAACATAAAACGACGGAATGCGTCTGACTGTGAACTGGGGATGCAAGTTTCGAATATTTTTTTTTTCGAATGGAAGCTGTAAAAAATGAATTTCGAATCCAATTGAATATGATTCTAGAAAAAACGCACCCCCAACTGTATTAAGATGCTATTAGTTTACAAAATCGAAAAACACATTTATTGCTCGAATCAAAGAAACATTGAACAAGAACACAATAGCTGTGTATCGATTTGACGACTGAGCACAATAAAATTAGCAAAAAATTATCATATAAAGTCACAGAAATAACAAATAATTTTAAAATGTTTGCTTCCAAGGTCTGAACTTTGTATACGTGACAGGAATCTATTAAAATCACAACGAATTTTTTTGAAATGCTTAGAATTGATTCGGAATTCTATAACTCGTATCCTCACTGGAAACAAGTTAACAATTTTTATTTAATTTTTATTTTTTACTGTTAACAAAAAAATCGTTGGGCCTCGATCATGCCGGTCAAAATCAAATTTCTGCTCAGACCCAGATGATAAAAATTGTATTTGAGGTTCTAAATATTTTCTTACAGGAAAGTACTCGCTTGGATGGTGCACCTTCGGCAGAAGAGGAGATTGCTCGACTCAACGCTGAGAAGTTAGCGGTTGAGCAGAGTTTGAGAGACATTGCTCAAACCGTAATCGCCGATGCTGATTTAGCAGTTGCGTTGAGTGATAGTCCCAGGGTTGGTGCTGCATTGGATGAATTATCTGAATCTATGATGGATCTTGGACTTCAGTCACCAAGGTACGAGTGGGGGTGGCCAAAATCGAATATGATTTGGTTTCAGAATCGAATCGAATAATTTTCCCGAATCGAATATTCGAATCGGAAGTCATATAACAGACAAACTCATATTTTACGTGGAAATCCACACTTTTTTATGATCCAAATTTAAAATTATCATTTTGTTGATTTCGAATTGTTGCCTTGTCGGCGCGATCCATTAGTAGCCCATGACCAACAAAATGACTTTTATTTAAATTTTTCGAACGTGTTTACTCTGCTGGATACTTTGGTAAGTATTCAATTCCACTTCATTTTAGCGCAATTTTTTCATTCAATCGGTCAAATATTTATTGGTTCACGAGCTACCAACAAAGCACTTTAAACAAATTAATTTGCAAAAAATCAAGATTACGCAAATTTAAAAAGAATAAAAGATTCATGAATCACTACGATGTAATATGAAATATCGAAAGTAGATAGCGAAGCTGTGATTCTTGTACGGAAATCTGGAGTGATAAAAACACCGTGCAAGGGGCATTTTGTTTTTCAATTTTGAACAAACAAAAAACATTATGCTTCAATAATATACCACTTTCGTTGCAAGCGTTAAAATGTTGTATTTAAAACATTCAGTTCCTATGTAAGGACAATGGTTTTATTCGATTACATTCTTGTAGCTTGTATTCTTGTTCTGGAATCCACTTAACGTTACTCTCTTATTGTCCGAAGCTACTTATTGGTCATTCACAATCGGTCAACTTGAATACCGCGAGATTGTATTGTGATGGAATTCCGACCAGCTCTACTGCCGTCTGACATTTGGGTTGTTTATTATAGTGGTAAAACTGTGGTAAAACTGAAAATTTAGTCAAGGGTGGTGGTATGGTACGGTACGAAATCGTTAACGTACTTAGAAATAGCAAAATAAATTTGTACCGAACTTCGTACCATACCTTTCGAAAATTTTTCTTACCGTGCTGTACGATATTTTTTACGTACATCGTACCGAACTTCGTACCTGTACGAAAAAAATAAGTTCGATTAATATTTTTTATTTTCCGTACTAAATTTCAACCAAATTGTCCTTAATTTTAAAAAATTCTTTGATAGACACGAACTATCTCATTTACGCCCATGATTTGGTTGCGAAAGGACATAGCTAAAAGGTAAATGAAACTTCTTTGGTTCCAAGATTTGAGCGAGAAAATGTTGAAGCACTTTGAGTTATTAAAATTGGGTTCATGTGCTTGAAATATCAGAAGATTTGCTTACAGACCCCTCGATATAGCTTGAATCACTCTAGGGATCTTATACACTATAACAAAAGTCCAGTAAATTTAAAGATATATTTGGCCAAAAAGGTCAATTTTTAGCCAAAAAGTCAATTTCAATACCGCCAAGTAAAATTACTGTCGAAGACCAGTGATTTTGTTGCATTTTTTGTCACGATGTAAAAACAGTACGGCCTAGAGATAACATTACAACGATATGTATATACATAATCAATATATTCAATTCACGATATTTGAATAACAAATAACAATAAAACAATAACTCAAAACTTATTTCCAACATTACGAATAATATAACTACCATGTTAGTCTAAAACGCTGAAGCCTCTGGGATAGGATGACCCACTTCAAAATAATGACTTCAAATAAATAGATGAAATACCTGGGAACTTTATTCACATTTGCAAATTTCTTTGCTTATTTACAAACCTATAGACATTCGTGCCCGTGCTAATAGTACAAAACGAAAAAATGTTACGGAATTTTGGACACTTCAGCACGTACTTAACACTATTCATACAAAAAGTATTCCAGGGTCCTTGTCAGCAATCGATAATGTTAAATACCAATGTCGCATGGATTATTCAACGTAGAGTGAAGCCCTCGGACTTTCGAGTTCTGGGTAGAGCGTTGAAAGTTGATTAGCTTTTAGATCCTAAATGTCGAGTTTGGAAGTCAGTATTTTTAGCAAAGAATATTGAACCCTAAATTTTTAGATGCCAAAAATGCTAGTATTGAAGTTAAAGTTATTTTAAATATGGAGGAGTTAAAAGAGAGATAAGATTGTTTGAAATGCAGGGATATCATAGCATACCGAAAACGCATTCCAGAATTTAATATGAATTCAATTCACAATCATGCAACATCGATGGACTGTTACATGTGGTAATTAAAGCATACGCACCTAAAAATTTCGTCACTGGGGAAAAATTCGATAAAGCTTTGATATTTTACTCATATAAATTTGTTCATGATGTTTATAATCTAAATGCGAATGGGGTTTTCATATAGCATGATGAATTGCACAATCGAAATGAGTGTTTTTTTGTGACTCAACGAATAGTCAAGACTGTTCGGTGCAAATGAGGACTTATCAAGTGGACTTTAGTGTCACATAAAGCACTGGGCAAAACCGAATCATGTGGAATTCGAATCTGATTCGAATAATTTCTCCAAATGGAATCGAATCGTTAATTTCATAAAAATAACAAATATCCCATTTTTACTATTACTATTATAGTCGCCTTTATGATGATTTGGAAATATACAGTTACGAATTAAAAGTATTAGAATAAACTGACTTAGAAGCCGTGTATTTTCATTTTAACAACGAAATACAAATGATTTTGGTCAAATTTGTCATTAAAAATGAAAAAATGCTCTTTTTTAGCATGTTTTTGTTCCTATGATCGATTCACAATTGATTCGAATAATCTGTACTTCGAATCGATTCGATTCTATATAGATATAGTGTAATTTCGTTTGATTAAAATTATCAAAGTATAAAAATGTCAGATCGTTCAAATGTATCGAATATATTAGTCGGACGATGCACAACTGCAAGCCCACATTATATTAATTTAAATGGGAACAGTTATAAACAAACAACACCTACACGTAATGGACGTAGAATAAGATTAACAAAGAGTCTTGGAGATGATACCAATACCGATAACTCTGGACCGAGTAGTCCCGAGAATTCCCCTGAAACTGGGGAAGCAAAAAGACGTTTCGGACAAGAACGACTAAATTGCCAAAAAGTTTTGTCCGATATTATAGAAAAAGACGAGGAAAAAGTGCATGAAGCTTCTGATTCAAAAAATCGATATAGAAATCTATTATTTGGAGATCAATGTTTTGATGTTGATCCAACATCAACTTATTTGACAACATTTGTACGAGTTAGTCCGTTGTCTACTAAAGGGTGGGTTTTTAGACAAACATAAATATACGATTTGGCATGAGTAAATGCCATTTCATTATTTATATATAATCAAAAAAGTTTGTTCGAATTGGATCGAACTGCAGATATATAGATATTTTCAAGCTTTATTGTCAAGTTTTTTTTCAAACCTGATGAAATGAGTACGTGATGCATCGTATCACCGGGAATCGGTCCGACTGGGGTTTATCTTAAAGACGCGAATTTTTCTTTTCATTGATTCTTTCCATATTGATTCACACTCACCCATCTTTTATTTTAGTCGCGGACTTTCTCCTCACCGTTCACCCTCACCAGGACGAAGATCTCCGCGTCGTAACCGTTCACCAGCTGTTCGTGGTATTTCTCCATCATTCGCTGATTCAACTTACAACGCAGTCCAAGCAGCTTTGCAGAAACGACAACTTCAAGTTCAGGTATGCAATTGTTGGAAAATCATTTCAAATGCAGAAGGTCAATAAATCTCGTAGAAGGGGAAGAATAATTAACTGTAAAAATAAGTCGAAGGAAGATAGATCATACGGAAAAAATGACTTGCCTGTTTTTGTCAACTAGACCTGATAAATATAACACAATATATATATATATATATATATATATATATATATATATATATATATATATTTTTGCAAAGAGCTACTAAAAGATGTAGTACCAACAGCTGTACCCTAAACGAAAAGCATCTCAAACGGATCTGAACCACCACAGTGAAATGCAGTGAGGGGTATGTGCCCTGGATGGTAGTAAAATCATCTGCCACTTCTTTGCTTCTTGTTAGTTGCCTCTCACGGCACGCAGGGAATACCTTAGGACTATTCTAAAACCCCTGTTGAAATCGTTAAGTGTTCATTATTCATATTACAGATCCCACTACGAAAAAATATTCTGAGCGTGTTCTGTTAAGTAACAAAATAAAATTTTTGATTTGTTTACTACAAATATGTAGTTCGAATTTCTACTTTGAGCACTACTTGTGTTCTAAGTAGGAGAGTTTAGTGAGGCACCTGACCCGACTTATGATCAGCGGTAACAAAATGCCATGTAATATTATTTTACTTCAAAAGATTGTATTTGAAATATCTTTGCTTTTGAGCACTTTTCCAATTCCCATTTTTACATCAAAGATTACATTTCTACCTCGCAGGAACTACGTGCCAAGCTTGATGCAGCTCGTGACGCAGCAGCATCAGTTAAAAAGCAGCTTTCTGACAGTGAGGTTAGCAGACGATCAATCGAGAACGAACTGTTGGCTCTGAAAGAAGATCTTGATTCAACGAAACGAGCTAAAGATGATGCACAGAGAGATGCTTACAGATATAAATCAAATGCAGAAGTTGTAGGCAGGTTAGTGCGTGGTGTTACTTTGATGTATGCGACATTGAATCGATAATAAAAAAGCAATAAAAAGGCTGTTACGTTATTTCATGGATATGTATTAGTTTATAAACAAGACTTTCAATTATAAAAATATCATGTTCTCATTCCACAGAAATATAAGTTTATTGTGAGCTTTCGTTAGAACATAGTCTAACTTCTTCAGACAAGATTAAAGATTGACTTTAATCTTGTCGGAAGAAGATAAGACTATGTTCTAACGAAATCTTAAAATTAACTTATATTTCTGTGTAATGTGAACAGAATGTTTTTGTATATATGCTTGATATTATCTTATCCGTGTATCGTTGTGAATTCTCTCACACACGGATCCAGGATATTAAGGCAACAATGAGGAGGGATAGATAGTATACATTGCAAGATATCACGAATCGCTTTGGACTACTTTGAATCTTTCAGTAGATTCTGATAAAATATCCTAACCGCGATATTTTGGTTATTTCTGTTTCAAGTATATAGCACTGATTAATGACGAATATCTAAAAAACCCCTTTTCCTAAAAATCTGGCCGAAATATTGACAGTAAATTTGATCTTGGATTCTTCTCTCCCATTTCAGTGAGAAACAAGAACTTCGTCGAGTACGTCAAGAACTACAAGCGAGAATCGATGCATTACAAAGCGAGAAAGAAAAATTGCAAGCTGCTAATGCAGAGTTGCAGAGACAGAGAGATAATATTGAAGATGAGAAGGATGATCTGGTGAAAGATTTAATGAGAAGAGATAAAGATTTGTCGAGAGGGTGAGTGGACTTGTGTAGCCTCAATAGAACCAGAAGACTCAAACGTTTTACTCTACCAAAAACGTCCTGGTTGAAAGAGGTCGAAAGATACTCTAAACTACTCAACTCAAGTACATATAATAAATTCTATCTCGTTGATCATTGAAGACTATACCTTTTCTCAAAACACAAATTTCTAGTTTTCCTGAACAAGATAAGAATCGGGTGACGTATTTTCATATCTTTCTATTTATTTTCATGGGACTCATAAATTATTTCAGACACAAGATGGTCGAGGCAATGGATGGAAAACAATCTTCTCTTCGCGAAGAATTAGTTTCAGTGAAAGAAAAATTGAATCGAGCATTACTCGATAAGGAAGTCATGGAAGCTGAGAAAACCGAAGTTTCTGAAGCTCTTACCAAGGTAATGTGTCTGATATTTTCCGATAAAACACGCTTTTCATCCATAAAATGGAGCTGATTTTGAAGCCTATCTGTTTGAAAATGTATGTATGTTGAATGAAATCTGTCGGTGTTCAATTTTGGTGGCGCTTTAAATTATAGTAACTCTTTGACATTTTAATGGTCGTTACTTAGTTTTTTTTCGGCCTTGATGGATCTCCTTCAAAAAATAAATATTGGTTATTGAATAATGCATACTAAAATATTGCTCACTATGCTTCGAGGTTTAATAACCTAGTAATTATATTTATTTATTTATAACGAGTATCTTTTATATTTGTCGAGGATGCGCGGTCGATCAGTGCCTCGTGTCCGGCGTGGTGTGCATTACGTGGTTTTACATTTTCTGCGATGTGTTTATTATGTTATATCCCTATTCTAACTTATAATATTATAATTGGACATAATTCCAGGTCGAATCAGCCAACGCTGAAATCGAACTTGCACTCAATAAATTGAAAGCTGAGGAAGCATCTCTTCGTGACCAACTTGCAAAAATGCAGGCGTTGAATGAAGGACTAGCTCAAGATAAAGTCGACTTGCATAAAGTTATCGCTCAGGTAACCCTTTTGCGTTATGTTTCTTTAGATTTGAAGGCTAAAAAGGGTGTAGTTGAGTCGTGCTTCGCAAATATTATGCGTGATTTGATGGTTATTAGAGCACCATATCGATTGCGAGTTTAGGCATTATCATAACATTTTTAATTGTTAGAATTACAACTTTGACGCGTTAGGAATTTTTCTGGTAATTTCCATTTCTGCCCAATATATTTGATGGAGACTTAACATGTTACGGCGTAGTTATGTCGTGAACGACTTATATGGCCACTCGGCCTTGTTGACAGGTGGTTGCAACATTATATTATTAGTTGTCTGTTTCAAAAACGGTTTATTCAAAATCTGACCTATTTATCAAAAAATTTAGATGGAAGAAAAACATGCCGCTCTTGGTGCAGAGAAGAATGACTTGGCTCAAGAGAAGGATTGTATTCGTGCTGAACTCATCAAGACAGAGCAGGAGAAGATGGATCTTCATAATGAAAAACAAGGATTAGATCAGAGTCTTCATCTCACTCAACAGAGTAGAGAACAACTCGAACAAGATTTGATGATGTTGCATAGAGAAAAAGCTGAACTTACTGATGGTTTGGCTCAGGTATGAAATGATATAAATCTTTTTGTTAGTTTTGTAGTTAAGTTCCATTATAGGTAGACAATCGTTGAAAAATATTTTAGTTAAATATTTTCTTTTGGAAAACTGGACCGAATTGATCCCATTGATTTGATTGATTGAAGCACTGATACCATATCAGAAATTACAGCATTTATTTAAGTTTATTTTGTTTATGATGGTTTCCAATTAGGTGTTAATTTAACTCTAAAATATTTATATTCTTAACATGAAACTTGTATCATTTTTCATACAACGTCTTTCACCATAATCGTTTCATGGAATCAAAGGCAACATTTTTTCAGAAGTGACGCAGAATAATTTTAAAAAAAAAAGAGTAAAACTAGTAAACGAATCAATTTTATTTTTTTACACAATGTGTTCATCTTCCGATTCAATTTAGACTTCCAGACAACGAAAAGCATTAGACGAAGAATTGCAACGTGCAAATGAGGATTTATTGAGACAGAGTGATTCAATCAACAAATTATCTCGAGAAAAGGAGGAATTGACGAAAGAAAAGGCAAACCTGGTTGTTCAACTCACAGCATGTGAGAGAGAAAACAGAACTCAATCGGAGGAGATCGCCGCACTGAGGTATTTTTGCAAATTGAAATTATTAACTTTTTTAAAAATAAATTTGCTCAAATTAATTATTTACATTGTAAAAATAAATTAATATCATGTACCACTCTTACGAAAATTACGGTTTCAGAAAAGAAAAAATAACATCAACTCAGAACAGATCATCAAACAAAAAAGCTACACTGACAATGGTAAATTTGAATGAAATTTGGAATATTATGGCGCCATTAGAGCAAATTTCAAATAAGCGTCCAAATCCAAAAAATCCAAATAGTTTTTAGAAAATTTGGAAATTCCCCTTCGATAACTATTACCTTTTTTTCCAATTTCAATAAACTTCCCTATTTTTCAGATCCGACAAGGAGGCACTCGAGACCAACTTATTCGACTCTCAAGCTACCGGAGCATCTATCGATGCTAAGAAAGAACAACTTGAAACCGAAGTTCAAAATATCCATGCGAAGAACGAAGGACTTCAAGGTTTTTCTTGATTTACAATTTTACTTTAATATTCAAATATTTTTTCAATTAATTTCTCAATTCCCAAATTTTAATTTGTCAATTATGACCCATAGACGCATTGCGCCTGCACGGCGCGATCCGTCAATGGCTCTTTTTAACAAATTATGTTTTGAAAGAAATTACTTTTGTCGCATTATCAGGTGTAGTAAAGTATTATTTATTCAAGTCTGTTTCTCGTTGTTATCAAACCAGGGAATGTGTTTAGCATATAAAAAAGAATTTTCGCAGAAATCAGAATGAAGGAAAAATAGAGAAAATGGGTGGGATGACCAGAAACGCTGCCTCATTACAAATAAAAGTAAAACTAGTAAACTGTACAATACACGTATTTTCATATTTTTCTTCCTGTTTTAGTTGAAATCGGGCGTCTTCGTCAGGAAATGGAAGCCGAAGTCTCAAAATTAGAGAGAGATAAACAACTACTCAACCAGAAACTGATTCAACAAGAGAGAGAATCTCAAGTTGCACTCAAGACTGAGCAACAATCTCACGAAGAGGATATCGAGAAAGCTACTCGTGAAAGGGTAGGTGTAGAACATAATATTTTTCTAATGGAATGTTCTACCCAATGAAAATTTTTCTTTTGTCAACCGTGAGTGACAGATGGAGGACGCCCGGGGCATATAGCACTTGAGGGTGCACTATTATTATTTTATCGCAATGATATGTACCGGATTTCTGAGTTAAAGTTGAGTTATTTTTAAAAAATAATCGTTTCCAAAGGAGAACGTCGTATTGATAAAATATTTAAACTTGATCGATTTCATTTATTTTTTATAATACTGCAAATGTTATAAAATATTAAAGATCTTTTTTAATGTATTTACCTTCATTTACTCACAGGATACTCTGCGTTTGGAATTACAAGCTGAAAAAGAAGAAGCACTTCATCAATCTAATCTTGAAAAAGAGGAAATGGTCGCGAAATATGAAGCAGAAAAACAAGAATTAAATGAAGATATTGAAGCAATCAACCAGGTAAATATAATGCATGATATAATAACATTATTTTGTTTATGCTGGTATTCCTTTATAACACACCGATTTCCTGTGAAATTCAGAAAAACCCACATTTTATGCGATACGTAAATTTGATGCCATCTTCAAAGGCAATACATAACTACACCCCTGGTAAAATAAATATTTTGCTTTATCAAGCATGGGCCTAAAATGGTCAACGGCTAATGATTAACAAAACAAAACGATGTTTTACTTTCATTAACTTTTACAGGATACTAAAGTTTGATTTGTTTAGCAGCACGGTTTTGAATTCAACCACTTTACCAAAACTATACTTCATACATGAAATCATGGAATCGTTTTTAGAATTCCCAAATATTCTACTACATCCAAATAAATAAAAGATTCGTGATGCGAAAAATATAACATATATCACCAATTTACTCCCGATTTTCGAATATTTTAGTTTATATTTTTCAATGATAAAAAGAAAACTTGTGTTTAAATATGGCTTTTTATCTTCCATCTTCCCTATAAATAACAAAATTGAGATCAACAACCTTCGCCCCAAAAAACATAAAACACATTCGAAGTATTTCCATATCCTCACCTCTTCACATCTTTATTATTGTTTTCTTTTTATGTAACTTGATCTATTCAGACGATGTCTATATTGTTATCATTATGAAAGGATATTTTTGTTTTTATCTTGAGATGTATTGTTATTACGACGAACTCTGTGTCCTTGAAATATGCGACGTCAGTCAGGCCGCAGAAAGCACAAGAGAAGCGAGCGAGGTTTTTAGCGCGCAAGAAAAGTGTTTTATTTTTGAAAAATGGGAAAAAATGTTAATGCGGATTTATCAAGCATGTGCCAAGGATGGATCGCACCAATGCGGTGCGATCCATCTTTAGCACATGCTTGATAATCAGTATAATTATGAGAGATTTAGAGGAATTTGAAAAATGTATCAGCATCGATAAGATAGTTATGAGGTATTTGATTTATTTATTGTTTAATATTACCTAAGACTTGAAATGATTGTTTATTTTCAAGAGTTCAAAGAATTATTTCTATATTATACAACGTGAGCGTCAGTAGAGAGGCTATTTTGAAGTTGGAATATTTTGAGGTTCCCTTGTTGTATAGTTCAAGATGAGTATTGTCCGGATGGGTATTTATGTGATGAATAATATCGAACTTTATTCACCATACCTGTACAAATTGTCTAAATGTAGATGTGAAAAATTCTATAATAGACAGAAATTTTACATTTATTGATTTTTGGGCACATACCAGTACACTTTTCAAATAAGTGTAGCATTTGGCATAATGTTAAAATGTTTCCAAATTAATTTTTTTGCAATAATGTGCAAATATTAATCGATATCTGTAAATTGTGATTGTCAGGCTGGATAGATATTATTATTGTTATTATTAATATATTTGAAACTAAATAGAAAGTAAAAATGGAGTCCGGTGTTTTGTTCAGAGCTTCTCGTTATAATACATGGATGAAGGATAGATTTACTTTAGCTAGACTGGCTGAAGTGAGTATAATTAGGCCAAGCATGGGGTAGAAATGGACGACATTCTCAATTAACAGCTCGTGCCTGACCATAGGAACATATGGGCAATAACAATAACACCAACCATGAATATCTATCTAACGAAAATATTTCACTCGGCGATGTGTATGTGTTGCACAACTATCTAAGTATTGACGTCATTCTTTAGCGAGTTTGCTTCACGATTAAAACGACATCTGAAAAATCTTAGGTGTTCAATTGTTTTTTGAAATGTATAGGAATGTTATTTACTTCAAAATTTAAAAACACAACTAATTTTCTTTCGTTTATACTTCCATGGAGCGAGATCATGCTGCTATTGCATCTGTATCATCATTTTAAATAATCATCTTAAATATTTAGAATTTTTATGTCTAAGATAATTAAGAAATTTACATTTACGATTTACAAATATTAGCTTAAACAGACCTGGTGATGTATTTGCATTTTTCAACATCAAAATACTATCGATTTTGGTCAAATTTGACTAAAATCGATTCCACCTCATTTAGCAAGTTTTTGTTCCTACGACCGATAATCACAATCGATTCGAATAATTTGTGCTTCGAATCGATTGGAATCACCGGACCGAATTGTCCAGTCCTAATCATAACTGAAAAGCATTACGCATAACTCTAAAACAAACAAAAAAGTAAAATATGTATTTTTTCTTTTAAATCACAGGAGCACAACGAAGCACTCATCATGGCGGAAGCTGAGAAACAACAAGTTTTATGCATGAAAGAAACGGAGAAGAATGCGTTGCAAGAAAAGTTGAACCAAACTCTCAGAGATTTGAAAGAACAAGAATCGGAATCGGAAAAACTCAGAAGAGATGCTTTGTCCAGACAAGAACAGGATCGGGTACGTAGTTGCATATTGCAAGATTTTCAATATTGGTAGATCCAACTTATTGGTGCGAAACACAATAGGGGGCAATAGTCTTGTGGGGATTCTATTTATAGCTGTAAAAGCACACTCTGTATGAATGTTTCAAAAATAGTACTGAAAAATGCCTCGCGAGTGCAACAAATCTGGCGATTTGACTCAGTCAAAAACCTATTGTTACGTATTTTGAAGTCACCCGGCACTCTTGGCCGCAATTTCCAGCCGCAGTTTTTGACGTGAAACACTTTCAGTCAGCAGAGTAACCCACCATTGTCACATATCCGAAAACGTGCATAATAAAAGAACATGGCTGGAAAATTTGAGAACTTGTGTATGTGAATATTGCACTCTGCAAAAATGGCTTTTTGGTTATATACACACAATATCAATGAGGTTGGCTGTTTTTTTGTGTATGTGTGCAGCAGAGACTGAACGCAACGTGACAACACTATTACTGAAAAAGTATACATGAACGAGTATATATCTATGTAATTGCGATTTCGTTTTTCCACAATTTTTAATACCATTAATATTAATGATGATTATAATCACTCAACTTCACAGGCAACACTCAACCATAAATCTCAAGAACTGAAAGATTTCCGAACTCAATTCGAGTTGAAAACAGAAGCTCATGAACGTGAAGTTAAACAACTCAACGAAAACATCAAACAATTACAGAAAATGAGAGAATCCGCGTTGAAAGAGGTAATTATGGTTTTCTCATATCTGTTGTTTTTTTGTGAAGGATTAGTGTTTTGATCCATTTATTTTTCAAGTTTAACAGGTGGAATTTCGCATCGTCAAGCATGAGTTATAGATGGACCGCGCCGCGGCGGCGCGATCCATCAGTAACTCATTCTTAACGAAACATGTATTCACGGAACTTTTCTGAATTGGATGTTGATGTATATCAAAATGGCAATATTGGATCGTTATCTATTTTAATGGGTCAAATCGATCATTCACCATTAGAATTTTAAATTTTGTCTAAAATCTCAAGATCAAGATCGATTTTTTTCATATGCAAGTTATCTTCATCGTACAGGTTGAAGAATTGAAACTTCAATTACGAATGGTTGAAGATGCAAGAGATGGTGTACGACGAGATTTGATAGAAGCACAGAGAAAGGTAGATCATGTATAATATTTGTCAATACCACGCACATCTAAAGTTGGATGTAGAAGTTGGATAAAGTTGATATGTAAATCTAAACTGATAATTAAATGACCATTTGACCAGCTCATAACTATTCTTTCAATATATTTCCCGTTCAATTTATCCGATCCAACTCCCGATTAATTTAAATGCACTGTCATTCCAAATGATAAGATGAATTGCTCGGGTCTCAGACTCAATGTTTCTCAAAAGCTCAAATAATAACTATCGAACAGACTATCAGTTAGGTCTGCCAATAAATATTGAAATTTAAAATGCTCCAATAACAAATTTGATTGGTCTTGCAACTGACCATAAAAATTGATATTAAATTCTATCTTGCAAATGTAAGTATACCAATTTTTCCAATGCCTTCATTGTGAAGTATAGCTTGAAGTGAAACTCACTGATCTTCTTACTCAAGGTGAGAGAGACTGAGGAAGCAAGAGACTCTCAGAGAAAAGAAAACTTGGAATTGAGGAGAAACATGAATGATGAAGTACACGAGAAGGATTCTGTACAGAAAACTAACATGGAACTGAGAAATAAAGTAAAGAAAGCTGAACAAGAGAGAATTGCTCTCAAGGTGAGTGAGGTGCAGAGATCTTTGCTGCATTCGATATTTTTCAAATATTCAACATAAAATGGTGATTTTCATATATTTTGTAAAACTATATTTCTATAACAATATAGTGATGATTGTAAAATTTTGGGTATTTTGCGATGTAGAAATTGATAATGTCCAAAAACGCTTTAAAACGTTGTCGCACCTATTTTCTTAAGCAGTGAATTTTAGAACCCTCGCTTTTAAAATAATCATGCTGATATTTTTTTTACAGAGAGCCAATGAAGAAAAAGACCAAAAGATTGCAGTTATGGAAGAAAGCAGGTCGGGAGTACAAAAAGAAAATGGAGATTTGAGAGCTAGTCTGAGGGAAGTTGAGAGGAGTCGATTGGAAGCAAGAAGGGAGTTGCAAGAATTGCGCAGACAAGTGAGTTTTAGAAATATGCTTGATCAGACATGTGATTTAGGTAAATCGCCATGCTTGATTCAATGCTCGATTTATCTAAAGCACATCGGTACTGATTATTCATATAAATACTAGTTTGAGAAATATGCAATTTAGCGTACAGCTTTTAAATTTAAATCGATTTAGTCAGAAAAAAAGAATTATTTTCCTAATTTCTGTTTTGTTGAAAATTTAATAAGAATATTAGTTAGTTATTTTAAATGATGCGTCTCGTTTGAATAAAATATAAAAATGCCTAATAATGTCTTTCCCGTGCATCATTTGATTTCAACAGTTCTTTTAGTTCGGTAGATTTAGGCAGTGTTATGCATTGCAGACATTAAATTAAATCAATATTGCTTGAAATGTTTTGATTAAAAATTAGCGATGTCATTAGATAGAATTTGCACACGCATGCAAATTATTACGTGATAACCCGTGCTGATGACGTCATTTCTCGTCACCAAGGTCAAAATGCTTGACGGAGAGAACAACAAGAAATCGAAAGAACTCGAAGATTTACAGGCTCGTGTTTCACGTGATGAAGAAAGGGAGGAGGAAGCCCGAAAAGAATCTTTCGGCTTGAAACAAAAGATCGTCGCGACTGAGGCAAGCAAAGAGCAAGCTCTGAAAGAGGTGAATTATTGATGATTACGAAATCGATTAGCATGAATTTAATTTGTATAATCTATGAATTCGCATTTAAGTAATTCTGAATGAAATATGATGAAATACGTCAGTGGCTCATATCAAATTATTCATAAATCTGCAAAGTTGACGAGATTAAAATCTCTCGCTCATGCTTGCCAAATTGGTTTATGTTATAATTATGTCAACAAATGTCATTCCGTTAATTATATATATATTGGTCGATGTTGCAGGACCTTGTTCAGGGTCCAGTCGGCCAAAATTCGATTATTGTTTTTATTTTTAACCTCAATTTTCTACCCTACGTGTTTTCTAGAATTCTCTCCTCACACGCAAACTTGCTGAGATGGATGAAGAGTGTCGACTTCGTGAGAGAGATTATCTCGCACAACTCGCGGAGAGTCATCAACTTGAGAAGAAATTGAAAGATGATGCCAGGAATCTTGTCATCAAATTAGACGGAACAGAGGAGGAATTGGCTGAAAATAAACTCAAATTATCAGCAGCTGAAGGAAGAGTTACTGGACTCGAGAATGAGATTGTCAAACTAGAAGGTACCCGTTTTGTTTCTTTTGATTATTTTCTTCTTGTTTACTCTTGAAGCGTCAGAAATCTTCTCATTCAAACAAATGGGTTTATGTTAAAAGGAGTGCGGCGTCATGCATTCTCGAGATCTCATAAAGTTCAGACTACGGCACTGAATATACAAAATTAGTTTGATGATAGGTTTATTATGAATGAAATTCAAATTCTAATATTTCAACTTGAAAATCAATACATATAAATTTCTTACTTATACTTGCTTTTATTGTTTATGTCTCTTTAATCTTCCATAAATATGGAGGATTCATGTTGAAATATATTTTGATTCTTATGTGTTGATTTCAGGTGCCAAACGTGATGTTGAATTCAAACTTGGAAGTCTACACAGTGCATTGAGAAGAACATTGGGAATATCTAGACTAGGAAGAACTATGAGTCCGATGAGAGGAAGTCGATCTATCAGTCCATCACCGAGAAGGTAGGATTTTTTCTTTGCTTTTGATCAAATTGGTAGGAAAGTATAAAAGGGAATTTAATATTTGGGGTTTGAGCCAACAATACACTCAATGAGTGACTGTGTATAAAAAACTGTGTTCGTACCCTAAATATAGAACCAAGAATGGCCCGAGAAAATTAATCAAAACTGTCATTTTCGTGCGACTGAACTTGAGCGAATTAAAAATTGCGTAACACAGCCATTTTTTTGTTAAATATGAGCCATTGATGGATCGCGTCATCAAGACCCGATCCATCTCTGGCTCATACTTGACAAAATAAAATTTCTGATCGGGAAATACTTCACCGATTTTGAGTTCTTCTACGTTGAGTAGTTTCCTATTTACTAAACGCGTTCTCACTCTCCAATCGTATGATTTCATCTACATGCATATCTTGTTTTCAGACGTTCAAGATCTCCAGGTAAAGGATACGACAACACATACACAACAACAACAGATGGACGAGGAACACCGATACCTGATACTGGATCACCCGATAGAAGCAGGAGTATGTCACCTGGAATGGCTCGGTCCGGATCCCCATTGTATGTATTTGCATGTTGTTGTTTTTTAATTTGCGACAGTTTCATGTAATATTTAGATGAAAAGTCATTGTATTTTTGTCTCTGGACCAAAATCATTGAAATCATCTGAAAGTATTCTCATGGAAAAAACTCTCAAAATGTACGTTCTGTGACTTTTGGCAAAATAAAATGCTGTGCTACTTTTTAAAATCTTTAATATTCGCGTCCTTCAGCAAGGAAGTTCGTGGTTAGCTTACACACAAAAATCGAGACACAGAAATCACAAGTCTCGTGATGAGTGTGAGGTATAAACCCTCTAATTCATTCACGGACTTCAACTTGGTATTAAGTGTTCGTTACTAATTCCTGTTTAACAGACGAAGCGAACAACTTGTCCAAGACATCGATCCTGAAGTAGTAAGAGCATCTTTGAGAGATTTCTTGCAAGAATTGAAAGACACTCAACGTGAGAAAGATGACGCAAAGATTGAGGGTTCCAACTTGACAAGACAAGTGAGTAACAAGCTTGAGTGTTACATGTTACTTGTGTTACATGATTCTTTTTAGTCGCTCTATTATATATAATAGATGTATATATACATCTATTACTCGTGATCAGTTTAATCGATGTTTTTATGAGAAGAAGGCCAGGCAAGTTTCTCAAAATGCCTTCAATCCACCACACGTAATGATTTATAATATTAGATAAATCATTTTATTCAGGCCGAATTCCCATACTTGCCTAGGCATCGGACCCAATTAATGAGTCGGATAGGCACAAATACTATACAAAGGAATAACACTCAACAAATTACTCTTTCAGTTGATGGAAATGGAAGCAGATAGAGATCGCGCCAACCAACGCCTTCAACAACTGCAAAAATCACTCGGAGAAGCTGAGGAGGGCAAGAGAGGATCTGACGGACGACTCGCATCTGCTCAGACTGCACTCATGTTACAGGAAGAAACCATCAGACGACACGAACGTGAGAGAAAAACAACAACAGAAAAACTTGCAAATATTGAACGAGCTCTGCAAAATGCTGACAACGATCGTAGAACATTACAGGTAGGCAGTTTCTCATGGCCTAAATTCGTGTTTTGTATGTTACTTTAAAGTACGTGTAAAGAGCTTGTTTTAGACAAATTGAGGAGGAGTCGAAATAACAACGGAACACTGTAGAAATCATCATTAACGCGGGTTTGAAATTGACTAAGAATAAATGGATAAAAAGAAATGCAAATGCCTTTATGTTGAATGACCCTGAGAGAAAAAAAGAGCGGAGAAAATTTGAAGAAGCATCTTTCGTCAAGTATGGGTCACAGATCGACGAGATGCGGTCCATCAGTGGCCAATGCTTGACAAAATAAAATTCTTGATTGGGATGAATTGAATTAATATTCAAAGTTGAAGCAGAAATCATTCATTTTTCAATAACATATTTTTTGTTCTAGGATAAATTGAACAAGATGAAAGCAACTGAAGCTCGATGTGAATCGGACAAGAAGAAATTGAAAGATTCATTGGAAATGAGTGAACAGAGAGCTACTAAACTTGAACTTGCACGTAGAGCGTTGGAAGGAGATTTGCAGAGAAATAAACTCAACACGAACGATAAAGAAACTGAATTACAGGTTGAAAATAATAAAAGTATTTTTTATTAGCATAGAAGTGATACATGGTCTCACCCTTGCCCAGGGGAGATATCTTTCACTGCTCTTCATTATAGTGCTTCAGTCATGTTAGGTTTGTATTCCACTTAGAGAGCAGTTGCTGCACTACACATTAAACTAGCTTCTTACCGTTTGCGTGGCTGTCAGCTGGTTCTTTTAAGGCACTAGCTCATGGCGAGGGCCTAGCTCATGGCGAATTTTAATAAAAAAAAATACTAGCCACGTTAACCTAGGTAACTGCCAAGTAAAAAATTGAACGCTCTATTATTGACCCGACATAAGTTTTTTGAGTCGAATTGCCCCACTCTTTAATCGAATTCTACACAAATCATTCCAAATTCCAATCTAATATTATGCAGCACGTTAGGTAAAATCATACAAGTGCAAGTTTCGCGCGCAGAATTGTTATGAACTGAGTTTCCTTTAGTAGATATTGAACTTTAACCGTCGGTTTTTAGAGAAATAATATAAATTAATAACGTAATAATTACTCTATTTTGTGTCAGGTTCTGCAAGAGAGAAACAACAACCTCAGCCGTCAAATTCAAGATTTAGAAGGAAAATGTACTTCACTTCAACTTACAATTGATAGATTGAGTAATGCATTGGCTAAAACAGAAGAGGGAGAGAGTCAACTCAAAGATAGGGTGAGTATGTGAGAGTGACAATGAGTAAATGTACTCAAATAGCACAAAACAGTATAGTAAGGTTTTACAATCTCTATAAATTTTGGTGCTATTGAGTTAAACACACCGTGTACACTACTCAATCAAAATTTTTATTTTATTGAGCATAAGTCACAGATGAACGCGCCTCGGCGGCGCGATCCATCAGTAACTCATACTCAACAAAACATTTTTGAGCAAATATTTTCTCATTGGGTAATATAGACTCAAATAAAACTATTTTGAACAAAATCTGGATTCTAACCACGTTGTTGTTAAGTTGTGAGGTATCAATACCTCAGGCCTGGGCCTCTCGAGTATATCTCGATTGAAATATGTGCAGGTATATGTACATGCGCAAAAGCGCGTGAAGAGTTTTCTGATTAGGATTGTTATTTATTTTATTGTTTTATTGTTATTTTCTGAAAAATATTTTATAATCGTGTGTTTATTTCCACTCACAGGTCCAATCTCTCTCCTTATCTATGTCCGAGAAAGACAGCACCACTAGTAACTTGCAAGAGAAAATATCTCAACTTCAAAAACTACTCACAGTCAGTGAACACGATCGACGAGTGCTTCAGGTATATTATATTTTGAATTAAATAATATAAACTAGTATTAAGTTGAATATTTCAATAAAATATTATTTTCATTTTTTAAAAATTCAGGAAAGACTAGAAGCCGCTCGCCAGGCAGTTGCTGATGTTAAGAAGCAAAACAATTCTCTTCAAGAGAGAATTCAAGCAATCACTCATGATAATGAAGACTCTGAAGTCAGAAGAGCAGAGCTTGAGAATCAATTGAAAGGACATCAAAAAGTATTTTAACAGCTTGATTTTATCTTTTCTCTTTATTTTTAAAACATGCACACCATATTATTCGGGGTATAGTAAAATTAGCGGGTCTGTAACGAAAGAAATCGAAAAAAACCAAGCACTTTGGTATAATGCAACAATGCGTTTGAATGACCTCTCCCTCACTCACACTCAATACAAAGATTTAACATACTTACTCTGCTTCCAAGCTTCTCTCACAACATCAAGATACCGAGGCCAGCTCAAACGAGAGAATTCAGAAACTTCAAGACGAAAAGAGAGTTTTACAAGAGAGAATTACTGGACTACAGAGAGCAATCGCTCAACTCGACGCAGAGAAACGAGAGACTGAAAGAAGCGCTGTCAGATTGGAGAAAGACAGGACCGCACTCAAGAAGACTTTAGATAAGGTATTTTCAGTTCATTATCGCATATTCCGATTAAAAATTGTATTTTGTCAAGCATGAGTCACATATGACCCGCGCCTCGACATACTTGGCAAAACGTGTTTGATTATTTTTTTTGTCTGAGAGATATTTTGTCATAATCAATAGAATATGTAAGTATTTAATTTATTGATCATCTTCTTCTCAGGTTGAGAGAGATCGTCTCAAAACAGAAGAGGAGGCGATGAGATTGTCTGAAAACCGAGGACAATTAGATCGTTCAATTAGAGATTTAGAATCGGAGATCGAAGAAGCACATAAAACGATACAGGTGGGAAATGCTTCCTAGAATTAGAGCGAAATCTTTTAACTGTAAGAAACCCTTGTTAAATTTACGTTAAATCATCTGAATTTTTAAATTTAGGTTACCTGCTGATGATATAACTTCTAATAGTTCTAATTGTCATGATTATTGTAACATTATCCAAACAGGTTCATTTCAAAATCAAATTTTGAGTTGGGTTTTACCTTATCCAAACCAAAAAGTAAAGAACAAAAAACAGACTACATCAGCATATCTCGAGTAGATATTTTTTGTCAAGTAAAAGTCATGTTGGCGCGATCAATCAATGTCTCTGCTTTCATATTTAAAGGGTATTTCGTGTTTGCGGGAAATATCCTTACTAAAACACGTTACATCAATCATTGCGTTGCGAACAGGTCAAATGTTTAGCGATTATAATGTATGTAATTTTCCTTTCCTATTACACCTTCGATTTGAACATCTTTAGTATTTTGATATTGTATTTTTATCTATATACAGGCATTACAAGCTCAATTAGCAGACACCGAGCAAGCACATGCTGGTAGGCTGATAGAAATAACTACCAGACATCGACAAGAATCTGAGATGGAAATTGATAGACTCAGAACTGCTCAAGTACAAGCAGAACGCACTTTGGAAGCGAGAGAGAGAGCTCATCGACAAAGAGTAAAGGGACTCGAGGAACAGGTTTGGAAATTTTTCAGTTCTATATGGGAATGAATACGTCAATATTGAATTGATTGAAAGATTAACTTGAGAGAAAATGAGGAATAAAAAAATTACGGAGACAAATTTTTACCACATTCATCCTAATCTTATAGCAAAATATTCAAAAATATCATAGATTTCTGATAGGTCAGACGAAAATCAAGGTTCTAAACGCGATAGTCTGTGAGCATTTTTATTTGATGAGAAATAATGAAAAGCGTATGTTTAGAGACTTTTATTTGTTTAAACTCCACAAGTAACTCTAATTTATTTTGTTGTTTTACCAGGTTTCAACTTTAAAAGATCAACTCTCACAAGAAATCAGACGTCGCCAACCTTACAGTAGAAAATAATTTTCAAAATGATAAAAACAATATTTGGCCTTAACATAATTCAAATTAATTATTCGTGAGGAGCAGCTTCAGGTCAATGATAATTTACTATAAAACGACTTTACTTAACATAGAAAAAAAATGATTGTAGAAAAACTGGGTATTTGCAAAAATGCGACGTACTGCCTCAAACCGTCCTTTTGAATTTCTGCAACTGGAAATATGCATGTCGGGCTGGTGTAGAAATTGTACATGAGAATACTTCAGAACCCTTTGTTTATCCTTTAGGAATAATAAAATTTCTTACTGAAATATTGAATTTGAAGCGTTTACATGAGTTCCAATAAGATGTAGCTAAGCTTGATAGTACAAATGGCTCTCATTTGGTACCGATAATTCCGAATTTATGATCTAATTTTATTAAAGATATTTGTATTTTTCTATTTTCTTTTATACATTTTACATTTGCAACAATGTAAAAATCAAGCTTAAAAACATTTTTAGTATTTTAGCACCATTAGTATTATGTAAAGCACACAAAAACAATATCCAAACTTTCAACTTTTGGTGCTTTTAGTTTAAAATAAAGTAATTTAATTTTATCTAGTGAAATCTAGTTTTTTATCATGCTTGAAAAAAATTAATTTTCTAATGTTCGAAAATATTACGGCTTTATATATTTTCCACAAAATGACATTCAATTTATATTGAAAAATGTATTCTACTATGTACATGAATAATCTGTACAATAATGTGATATAGAAATTCTTTTTACAAAACTTAAAATCCATAATTGAAAAGCTGTATCATTATTTAATTTTATTTCCCTAGCGTAATTCAGGTGGATCTGACGTGCCACATCTGTAAACTAAATTATCGTTAAAAGAAAATTAATAAATTGAAGCTTTGTTAAATATGTGACACTGATGGATCGCGCCTTCAGGCGCGATTCATCAGTGTTTCATACTTAACACACTTAATTTTTGTTGGTGTATACGGTGTACATACAAATCGACAGAATAATAAATAAATGGCGGCGTTTATTTTAATTATTCCACTAGCAAACTGCTTCGTTATTTCCATTGTAAAAAAGCTTTCAAAAAAGGGTACTTTAATCTGAAAGTTTTTGCCTTTTCACGTCTGGGTCAAGCTTGTACATGAACGAGATTGAATATTAATTTGTATAATAATGTAAACCTTCAGATACAGTTTATTATATATCCTTATTATATATATATTATTTTTATTATGTTTATATGTTTATACCACTCCGTTTCTTCAAATTAACTTATATTTTTGTTATAGAAGAAAATTGTGTTAGATGAATATAATTATTACTCCTCGCTCTCTTTGCTCTCTGAAACATCTTCGGCCGAGCAAGATTTGTGTATTGAGCTTGATCTTGGCTGTTTTAGAAACTGTTTATTTTTTATCAGCCACGTTTGATTCTTTGATGTTCTATCATGGTTAAAGCGTGGTTGGTCACAATATTTTGTAAATATCTTGTATCCCTTTTTGTTTTTCGCGCACACAACTGTGATACACTAACACACCATCAAGCATGGACTAATGTTGAAATTCATGCTTGGTCATATATACATTTTGATTTTGAATTTTCGCCTAACACACACGTACAGCACTGTTTTTAATTAAAAAAAAAAAACAACAATTCTAGTTTTTTCTGTGTTTGTAGTTAGGATAACGAATTCTTACATTGAAGCATTGTGACGTCATAGATGACACAAATTCATTATTAAGCGACCGTAGATTGGGGAAAATGAAATTGTTTTCATCTCATTGATATTTCTATCGACATTACTCTTGTATTGTATTTTTTACTCTCATTAATATTTTGTGTATCGTTCGTATATTTTGTAGAAATGAAATAAATCACTATTTTCGATTACGCGTGTTGCTCGTTGTGTTTCTTTTTTTTAATATTACAAAAAGAAGCCGGACTGCGCCTCCTCGGCGCGATCCATTAGTGACCTATACCTGACAAAATATTATCACACAGAAATCTCCTCCTCTTCACCCGACGTGTTTTTTATTGAGTTTCACTCTGAGCAAGGTCTAGAACGAACCAAACAACGGTCACTTAATAGCAAAGAGCTACTAAAAGATGTAATACTAGCAACTGCACTCCAATACGAAGCATCCTAAACGAAACCTAACCACCATGGTAAAGTGCAGTGATCTGCCCCGGGCGATGGTAATACCATCAACCACTTCATTGCATCCTTTTAGTCGCCTCTTACAATACGCAGGGAAAATACGTTAGGACTATTCTGATGCCCGTACAGAGCACGAACTCTGTCGTAAACTAACGACTGCCATCTTCCTTTCGATAACAACCAGCATATTTAGTTATTACTGTAACAAAAATGAATTAAAATAACTGCTTCCTGACAGTAATTTGACTTTAGTAAGATTAAACTATAAAATCGGCTTTTGGCTAAACATGAACTGTTGTTGGAACGCACCACTGAGGTCCTGTATATGAAAAATTTTATTGTTTTCAATGAAATTTTCATATGAAACTCTTTGTGAGAAAGAGTGGCCTCTTACCAAAGACTTTTTTTATTGAAGTTTGCTTTCAGCGTGAGAGGCATTGATAAACAGATGACGTTCATTACGTGAATATAAAAATCTTTAAGTAAATTTATTGGATTTGAAAAAGGAGAGGTTCCGATCAGGAATTGCATTTTGCCGTGCCTTGGCGCATTTCCTATCAGTGGCGCATGCTTGACCAAGTAGTAATTGTCTGGCAGGGGAGGGATAAAAAAATGGGTTTAATTTTTCTACGTGAATTGCACAACCGAGCAAGATTTATACTCATGAAAGTGGAAGAGGGTATCATTCGATTCGTACTGCCTTAGATACGAAGCAAAAAGTAGATTGAACGAAAATTGGATTTTCGTTTTTGTTGTAATTCATAAACCACCTTGTACAGGAATGTTTAATTTTCTGTAAACCTAAAAAAGTTTGTGATTATGACGACATAAGAGAATATTTACGATGAATGTGGAAAGTGTGAAAAGTATTTGATTGATAATTTTATAAAAAAAAGTAGAAAATTAAGACCATTATGACGTCATAAAAATTTCGGATAGCTTCGTTTACGTCTGCGAAAACTCTATAAAAAGGGCAAAATTAGCCAGTTCCGGCTTAATAGCTAGTTTTTTTCCATTTTTGTAAAGTAATGGCATATGCCAAAGATTCTGAAGCTGATATGACTCCTGCTACCTCTGAGGAGAGCGTCGCGGTACCCGATCCTTCGGGCAGACGGCAAAAGGGCCGCCACCCATCCTACAATGTGATGGTGAAGCGCGCCATTGCCAGTCTAAGAAACAAGAACGGTGCATCTTCAAAATCCATCGCAAGATACGTTTTTGCTCATTTCAATGTCAAGAAGAGCCCGTGCAAAAAGGCCGTTGCAAGATGCCTCAAACGTATGGTCAGCGGGGGATTCATTTACAAGAACAAACGTAATCTTTATAAACTGACTGGAAAAGGCAGAAAAATGAAAGGAAAGAAGCGAAGGCGAGGCCGCAGGGCACTCAGGAAAGGTGGTCGCAGACGAAGGCGCAGACGTGGCAGGAAGGGTAGAAAGGGAAAGAAGGGAAGAAAGGGAAGGAGACGAAGAAGACGTGCACGCAAAGGACGTAAGGGTCGCAGACGACGAACACGTAGACGACGCACAAAAAGATCCAGACGTGCGGGAAAGCGACGAAGACGTGGAGGAAAGCGTGGAAGGCGAACACGCCGACGTCGAAGACGTTAAATTCTTCTAATTTCACAACACCGGTCTCCGACTTCAACAATTTGGCTCCATAAATAAAATATCATTCACAAATTTGGCTTTTATTAAAACATCCGAACAACATATTTTACGATTGATATAGTATTTGGGGAATCTGGGTAGGCTTGGATTAGGATGGCATTGGTTTGGGAACGTTGATAAGACTAGATTGGGTTAATCTAGGTGAATTGTATTAGACCCTTATTGACCCTGTCTGCTTGTTCGTTCTGTATTGGAGGTTATGACGTAGCTGTCTGTTAATTCAGGGCAATAGCGTGGTATTCATGGTTTAGACGGCAAAGGACTTGGTATTAAAAATTTAATACCAGATTACAGATTAAATCCATTTCCATTGTCGTAATCATTAGATTTCACCAGATTTTCCACTCATGAATAGCATGATGACGTCATTTTTTATAGTCGTTGATATTATGGCCTTTAAAATAGGTAATCCCTGGTTTTAAACTGGGTAAACTAAAATCAAAGCAAGTTTAGAATCGACACCCCAAAGGTATAAACTACCGACTGTAGTTTTTTCTGATAAGTTTGTTCAATGCAAGCTTCTATGTGGATCGTGTTGACACCTCAAGAAAACGTTAAAGTATTGAGAGATAATATCGCTAAGTCAGAGTGTTTAAAATTCCACGAGGATATCATACATAAATTGAAATCCAACAACAAAATTTTAAGCGAAAACAGGACAAACCGTGCCTAACTGCTAACAGGGTGCCGTGAGTGGTAGTCAAATTTCTTTGTTTTCTTTTATTCGCCTTTAGAACAGGCAGAAAATCGCCTGGCGGGGGACAAGTATATAGTAGGAATTTTCAGTGGGAAATTGGTTTAGATCGTCAAATTTATGACGTCATATAGTGCTCCGATACCAAAATAATTTTGGACAAAACAAGATATTTTGACTAATATAAAGCTTTTTCAAGCGTTTTTGGTGATTTTAATATATTCTGGGGTTTTAGAGACTGTTGCCCTACGTGTATCCACACCTTTGACAAAATTACTTTTCTTACTTCATAATATATCAAGCAGTTAGTTACAAGCAGTGGTGTATTCAGAATTATAAAAAAGAGAGAGGGGTCAAACTAAGACGTCATCATGGACGCCACAGGCCAAAATAGCGTTTTTATTATAAATAATAAATAGCGTTGAATATAACATCAAAACAACTAAAAAATTGGATTTCGGGGCCTATGTTTCAAAGAACCTAAAGGCCATTCGGTGATTTTTTCCGAACGGCGAGGTCGGCCATGGCACCAAGCCTCCAACCCCTTTATGCGTTAGCGGTACGCTCGGGAAATGGTAAATGCGCTCACGTATGAATGGTAGTTGCATAACCATTGGCAAACGTCACAAACAAAACGAATAGTATCAAATGGGATATTAAAAAGGTTTTCGGTTTTCTCATTGATATTTCCATACTGGGTTGCTCGATCGAACACGCTTGTAGGATGGAATCATAGATGAAACGATCATACGCGAGAATTCTGATGGCTGGACACCTACCTCACCAGCTCTCCTAACCGTTAGGTTAGGATATCATTCTTGTCCTGTTGGTCACGGCTTTCTCTCCTAACCATGTAAACTACACAGAAAAATAATAAAAGGTTTAGTGAAAATAGCCCTAATTCGGCTATGGCCAATTTCGTATACATTCCCGGCATAAACTTTCATCTCAAACCACAGGTGTTCGACACAGTAACAATAATATTTCAAATGCGCCGAACTCAAGATCTCCAACCAATATTTATCGAATGGAATCGAGACTCCAGCGTTGCTCTAACATGTTACCTATAGTGTCCAGGACGTTTAGACGTAGTTTCTAATATATCAATGATAACACGCAGTGAACTGTCTACCCTTTTCTCGTTTTCCTACAATTTCGGCTCCGCGTGTAAAAAACGCACAAAGATGCTTGAATCATCCCATTCCACGAGAATTTAAGTTTATTTTGAGCTTTCGTCAGAGCATATAATCTTTTGTCTTCTCCAGATAACGAGTATTAACCGTAACCCGGAATAGCTAACCAGTTCCTGCGCTTGCGTGCGTTTTTCTGTTCAATGTATTTTACCCCTGCGTTGCTTAAAATGTGAGACAAAATAAAACTAACGTTAAAAACACGTGATCTACACAACGTGTTGTTGGCCTTTAGTTCCAACTGAAAAATGACAATCCGTTGCAACATCAACGTAAATTTTTTTTATTCGTTTTCATTTTTTCGTCTTTTCTTTTTTATTTTTCTTTATGTGAAAAGTACGAGCATGAATAAAGAAAGAGATAATGACAAACAGCAATTTTTAAATAATATAGTCGTCGCAATGGGAGAAGTTCGATTAATGTCAGATTTGCCACAAATCGCAAAAAAGAATTTTTATTTTGTCGTATCTGGATGTGCTAGTAGTTTTGCGCTGAAAGAGCTTTGGATAGACTTCAACTTATTCGTAGAATACGCCAATACAAATATCACAATCAGAATAATTTTGTCCAAGTTAAGTATTAGTCACTGATGGATCGCGCCGTCGAGGCGCGGTCCGTCTGTTACTAATTCTTAACGAAACAAAATCTCAGGTTGGAATTTTAGAACTATCGGATAAACCCAACAAGCATAACATACAGATGGAACTTCTTAAGAAGAGTGACCTACACTCGGAAAACTTATCCAAATTAAGGACCTCGCAAATTTTCGATATTCAGTGATTCAATTATATATATATATATATATATATTATAGTATATATATTTTCAAAAAATACATTTAAAATTTAGGTATTGTATACTTTTCTGATATGCCTTTGTTTATTATAATACTTTTGATTCGAATATTCGTTTAGATTCGCAAATAAGGAAATCGATTTTATTTTGAAATCAAAGGATAATCGATTTTGGCCACCCCTAAATTTCAAACCCAAATTTTGTTACATCGAGCATGAGGCAAAGACAAATCGAACTTTTGTTGAACGATAAATATGTGGCCATGTATGGACATAATATCTCCGGTACAGACTTTTTATCAAACATTTCTACAACTGTTTTCAAATAATGAACGAAAATTTCAGAGAATACAGCGTTTTTAACAACACAACGAATAAAGAAACGAAGACAAAATAGATAATTAGTTGGAATCAGGATGTGAGTTTGATTTTCCTGTCGAAGTTGAATTATGATTTTGATAAAACAGTGGAGTTGGCGGTGGAAATGTTTTTAACAAACGATGCAATTTAATATCGTATAATTTTCTACAGAAATAAACTAAAGATCTGTCGGTATCGATTGGAACATCTAGATGAGATTTTTTATTCAGAATTGAATTGATTTTTTCTGGAACGAGATCTCGTCCATCTTCGAGACAAACTTGGTCCGATTTTTCCGACAGAGCCTGAAATCTGTAAAAAGAAAACAATGATAACACATCGAAAGAAAAATCTTGTTGGTGTTCTCAAGAGCTGGTAATACGTATTTGAGGCACCAACCCAATTATATATTTTGTCATTATCATTAATATTTTGTCGAGACGCGGTCCATCTGTGGCCAATACTTGACAAACTAAATCACTAATTGTTGATATCTGTGATGATGATCATAGAACAGAGAGCGAAAGACGACGGTCATATTCAATAAAATATTTTTATATTTATATATATTTTTGATGCAGAAAAAAGTTTGCAGTACATTCGAGTAAATTCAATTCCTAAAATATTGTTTGTCAATCCACACCCTTGCTGTTTTTTATGAATGTAATGCAATACTGTCTCCATTTTTTTTTTCAACGAAGCCGATTTCATGAAATTTTTAGGAAAATCACTGAAATCACTTAAAACGGTGTGACTTACTTGAAATCGAATCGATAACCAACAACAATAACCCTGGCACAACCTAGCCGAATATCATTTCAATAACAATTTTTCAAACGAATTAATTTTTTTATGTCTATTAAAATTTACTATAAGCAAGGCCGGAAGCAGCGCCTAAAAGAACCAACTTTCCAGAGAAAGCTAAAGGAATTTTCATAACCTAATTATCTTCATGTATTTAGGTCAAAATAATGACTGAAAAACCACGTTCCTTGGGCTATTTCTATTTCGTTATTCAGCCGATACTTCCGAACTTGCTTGCTTTGAGCTTACTTCGAAAAAAAGCAGTTATGTTTTGTCAAGCCTGTGCCACAGATGGACCGCGTCTCATCGACGCGATTCATCAGTGACACATACTTGACAAAAGATTTTTTTTCTTTAATTTCGCTTTAGGCAACGCCAGAGGCAGCGATACAAAGAAGCCGATTAACGATCCCTCAAATTGAAGTGAGCTATTACAAAACGTAGTACCGGCGACCGAATTCTAAGCCGATAACATACCAAATGGAACTGAACCGCCCTAGTATAGAGTGCAGTGAGCGGCATCTGCCTTGGGTGAAAATCATCTACCACTCATTCGTTTCCATTTAGTCACCTTCTATGACACGTAGGGAATACGTTACGACTATTCCTGAGCCCGTACCTGCAGGTCGGATTTCAGATTGAGATAATCTTATAATCTATTATATATTTACCTGCAATATTGATTGTAAGTCAGGACATAGCATTTATCTTCCACGCAAGCAACGCTTATTTCATCTAAATGTCGAGAAGCGAACAATTCACTTTCATTATATCGAGAAGAAAGAACTTTTGTATCTTCTGTGTGTTCGGGTCTGCAATTTAGAGAAAATAAATAAATGAAGAAAGTGAAATATTCCCATGAATTGGTTTACACTAGGCGAACTGCGAATGTCTGAACTTGCAGGCTTAAAGGCCCTAATACAAGTCAAATTGTCCTAAGGAAGCATTGCGTTGTGTTTCGGGAAATAGAATAAAAATTGCGATTCACGAAACACACTGCAAATACAACAAAACAGTAGATAAATTACATTACAGTAGACAGAATATTACAGTAAACCTTTCCTTCTATTACCATACCTGAATGGAAATGGAAATTGCATTATTCCAGTTTCAAAATCAATCAACCAGTTTTACAGTAATTCAAACAATACTATTACCAACGATGGTATTGTCAAAGAAATAAGGCTGGTGGACTTATATCACAATCTTCATAACCTCTATTTTATACGGAACCTACTGCTGTTTTGCTCGTGTTGAGGGATGTTTTGATCATATTATTAAAGGCAAATTTCAGAAACGTAATAGTTTATACGAAACGTAGTAAATATATATTGTGCGTGTCGATTTGTATGTTTTTGAAATAAAAGGCAACGAGTAAATAAACTTGCATTTATGATTTTTTATGTCAAAATACTGCCGGTGTCTAAAAGCGTGATAAAAACATGCTCTTGCAACTTTTTTTTTGACTGACTCGATTCATGATCGGTGATTGATATTCCAGCCGTTAGAAGGAATCACGAGTAATGTTTTGTGTGTTCGGCTTCTTCAATCGATCGTGATAACCACTGTTTGTTGGGTGTTTGGTTATCAATAAACATTTTAACCGGAGTAAAATGTACAAAAACTAACTTTCTTTCCTTTAAAAATATTTCGGGTCAAACGAGTCGGATATATCAGTGCAAACGTTTGAGTAACTAACTACGTCTACAATCGGTTACTCAAACACAGTTCTGTTAAAATTGTATTCAGATAAAACCGCAAGATTGAACCCAAAGCAAACAG
The DNA here is from genome assembly GCA_963675895.2 of Styela plicata. Taxonomy (NCBI): domain Eukaryota; kingdom Metazoa; phylum Chordata; class Ascidiacea; order Stolidobranchia; family Styelidae; genus Styela; species Styela plicata. Next base: position 937,418 of record OZ023138.1, read on the forward strand.
GTAAGTATTTAAGAATAACTATAAATGAAGGAGATTGTATTTTCGATAATTCCTAAATAGATTTTGCAGACAGATCATGTTATATTCCAATATCACGCTGTAAAGTTCAACATAAATAATAGCTGAAAAATGAACAAAAATTTTCCTCAAATACCAAAAAATCTGTATATCTGAAATCCAACTCGAAACATTATTCCATTTATGTAGTGAATTTCGAATACTGTTATTAAGCTGAAGTATAATGGAAGAGTTCGTATTATTATTGAAAGGACATAAGCTTTCCGGTCTGTGATAAATAATTTAACGGATCAGAAAACACAGTGCAGGAAATCTCATGTCAAAATATTCATTCAGTTGGATGAAACATCAAGTCGCAATTCATTTGTTACAGTTTGTTTGTTGAATTTCCTAACAATAAAAAAACACGAACAGAAAATTTCTATATTCAACAACAATGAAATAGAAAGGGGGAATAACGTCATTTTGCAGTGTGGTCCGTTCAAGCAACACGAATTTGGGAAATCCTATTATATGAACCAGTAATAAAAGTATACGAGGTACAAATAAAGATCTTACCACAATCACAAATTTTATTTTCATTCAACATAAGTCACAGCAGATAAACTATAATAATGACATCCATGTCCCATCCTGTCAAAAACCTTGAACATGTTTTGTAAGTCGCCATATTTATAATGGTACAATCTATCCTACCCTAAAACTTCTGGAAGGGGTTGGAAATTGGTATTATTAGAACAACAATTAAACAGCGAAAATAGCAACCTGATTTCGTTGTGTTTAATAAAAAATAAGCGAATCAACAAGCAAATAATCGTATGTGGAAAGCGCAATTAAGGGTGTGATGTATACAGAAAATAAGGGAAATCGTAGTGACGGTAAACAAGAAAAGAGTGGTGAAATCCGTTTATTTATTATTCTAAATCGTTGAATGTTACTTTTTCGACCAAATTATAGTCTACACAAAGTCTAGTTACATTTGTTGATATTTGGGGCGACCCAAAAACAACGTATCATGTAATCACGACATCGTTGAAAATGTTAAATCATTAGTATATTAAAACAAAAAGATCATGGCCAAAAATGTCAATTTAAGTATTCTGAGTAGTGATGGCAACCTAGTTATTTCTTAAATTAGGTACAGTAAAACAAATTTATCAAAAAACCAGGTAAAGAATGACTAGGTAACCTAGTTTTACTTCCAAAATAAAGTAGTACCAGATTAAAAATCCAGGCGATCCAGGTAATTATCGTCTGACTGCATTTAAGGCATTTTTAATAGTTTTGAGGGTTAGTGTATTTTGAAGTTGTTTTTTTCATAATGAAAATGCGATTTACCAAGTTTTTTTTATACTAGGTACCTAATTTTTCCAACCAGGTATCTAGTTTCAAAACAGGTAATTTTACCTATTAGTCAAACAGAAAACTAGGTAAAAATTAAACTAGGTAAGTCATATATTCTTGAAACAAGTTAAAAGTACTTTGAAAAAATAACCTTGGTAAACTAGGTTCTTTCACATAAAATTGACAACTCTAATTATGAGTCACTTAAAGTCAAGGCCTTGGTAGACTGGTCTAATCCCAAACCATAAATACTCACACAGCACAATTTTAGCTCATTAGCTTGTTTCGTTTGATGGCGAAACCGTATCGTAAAGTATGAGTCACTGATGGATCGCGCCGGAAAGGCGCGGTCCATCTGTGGCTCATGCTTGACGCAATAAAATTTCCAATCGGGTCAGATAACTTGAATGAACAAAGTCTTTCAAACCGTCGGGAAAGGGCGCGTGATATTGACACGCACTATTTGATATCACGTGACAATTTCGCAAAATCGCGAAATCGAATGACGTTAACGTTATTTATGTTCATTTGGCACATAAATTAACTAACTCTGTCTCCATAATCATTTTTTTTTTGAATTTCAACAATATAATCATAATTAATCTTTCTTGAAAAATATTTCGTGTGAAACCAGTAGGATATATTCCCTGTTAACGTGTTTTGTTAAGTATGAGACACTGATGAATCATTTAGGAACGGTCCATCTTCGGCTCACCCTTGACAAAATAGACTTTCTGAATGATAAAGCAGAGTTTCTTGAGAGCAATTTTCTTTGACCAACTGTCATTGACAAAATTGTTCGGGAAGTTTCAAGAAACTGGAATTTTTTTACACAATAAACATCATATTTACACGAGTTTATATAGCAAAATACCTCCGTTACTGCAAACTTTATTTCAATTCCTCGTTTCAATCACATTTTACAAATAATAAGATCAAATATTCTATTATTTTCTGCACGAGTCAGGTATTTTGGGACTCGTCATTTCACAGAACAAATTTCCATTACTGTATAACATGCCAACCCACGCATTTCGCGCTCTTCACAAGAATATATTTTAAATTGATATTTTTAAACATAGCACACCCACATCCAGTATTATGTTAAAAATACCAACACGAGTCAGACCAGAAATCGGATTGAAAGGATAACAGTATAATATTAGAAATATTGAGCGATGTGCCCAATAAGAAATATTTTAAAACTAAAGAGGTTTGTCCAATATGGGCCACTGATGGATCGCGCCGACGAGGCGCAATCCATCTGTGGCTTATGTTTGACAAATAAAATTTCTGATCGAGGTAAATTTGAGTCGTGTTCATGAGTTCTTGACGATCAAACAAAAATAGATCGAAAATCAGACGTTTCTTTTGAGAATATGGAGATCCATTGTTTATATCAGAATAAGTATATTACTTTCGACATAAATTAGTTTTAACAATATATTACATATCGTGTAGAAAATTCTTTTTTGTTTAAGTAAAATATATATGAAATTACAATAATATTTATTAGGATTTCCTGATAATCAACCAAACATCCGAAACCGCGATTTTGTTTTCTAATGAATGAACTACTGTATTTCTTAGTTGAATTTAACCTGACACGTAAAACGAAGTCTTTTAATTCCAGGACAGTTACTATTTAAATGTTGATATATATCTAAATAATAAAAAATGAATAAAATAATGCTTAATATTCGTAGAACCATGTTTATTGTCGAGTATATTCCATTATATGGATCGCGACAACAAGTCAGCCATTTGCCGATCTATGTATGGCATGACATGATGGCTTCCCGATAAGAAATTTTTATTTTGCCAAACATAAGTCACACATGGACCGCGTATGGACTTAAAATAACATGTTTGAACAAACTTTTTCCGACCATTTAGCATTATCGATTAACGGCCCACCTGTGACCCGTATTTGTCAAAACAACGAACTATAATTAAATCCGCCCAATTTTGTTATTTTAGTTATTGCAAAATCAACCCGGAATTACGTCACCGTGTGTTGTATTTGCTCGTGTGACGTCATTACGTGTTTTATTTGCACGTGATAAGTTCGCATTTCTAAAATACCTCGTATGTCTATTAATTTGTCCAGTGAGATCGTACGCGATGTAGTCACTTTCACCATTCGAAACAATAACTGACTTGAACTACACTCGCTAAAAATATTCCATCTCATTATGTTTTACTCTGTACGGGTCACTAATGGTTCGCGCCGCTGAGGTACGGTCAATCTTGGGTCATGCTTAACAAAATGAATTTACGGGAAAAGTGTAATTTAAAGAACACATTTTTTCTTGGGAAAGAACTGTATAAATGTGAGTGTACATAGGAACTCGAACTCTTTATATACAAACCCATACAGAAGCAGTGGTGGATCGCGCTTTAGCATGTTAACAAAGCATATTATAGGATTGAGAAATAATCAATACGCTCAAATAAACGAGCAGATATTGTGGGACACTGTATCGATATTGACGCAATGCGACTAAAGGCTTCTGCACTATGGACGCGTCAAGCGTCAAAACACGACGTGCGTATATCCATGCGTCAAACTTTACAATTCACACTAATGGCGTCAACCTAAAACACGACGATTTTTCGTACTCCTGCGTCACGACGTGCAAGTTGAAAATGTTTTTAACCTTGTCGGATGACGCGTTAGCAACGCTCCCGAGAACCAGTTGAATTGGTGATTTGAAGCTTGGAAATAGCAGTTTGGACGTGATAGTTTTTCTAACAGATGTTCCCTCGATCTTGGTTATAAACTGGAAATATTCCATGGATGACTTGTGATCATAACAGAAACGACTGGCTGACCGGTACATATATAGCCTAACCATCAAAACATGATTACAAGACAGGCTGTCATGATTGATTAGATTTGTCTGGAATCATGGTAATAATGAAGATGATACAAATTTGTAGAAATAAAAACCAAAAACAATGCAACTCTGTTGTGCTTACTGCAGTAGATTATGGAGCTCCGGTGCAAAAATTTTGGATTATATCAACAAACGTAAGCTTACCAATGATAAGTTCGTACCATAATGAAAAATATATTTATGGAAAATGTATCGAGACTAAATTTTATAGAAATAGGCCTATTAACGGGTCCTATTGTAATGATTTTATACGCCGGTACGGTAGGATTTTTGCTTTTCTTCAAATGAATTCGTATAATATTGTATTGGTAATGGAATCCGTACAGGATGCCTAAATTATTCAAACTTTTGAGTATGTTTTACTAAATTTGTATTAATGATTTGTTGGCAACCAGAGATTGTGTTAAATACCACCGATTGGTGAAAGGAACCATACAACACGGGCGACTTTTGGCGTTTCATTTCTGCAATGCCTCCCGTCACGTCACCACGTGGCCAAAGCGTCGTGCGTCACGATGTCGCACGTAAATTTGACGCGACGCATCCTGTTAGCAAATGCCTTAACGCAAGCGCAAACATTGACGTAAAACGTCACTGCGCGGCTCTATGAAATTGTAATTATATGGTTCAAATATGGGCAATATTATACGCACTATTTAACACAAAATGTATAAATTTTGAAAACTTGCAACGTTAATTAAATAAAGTGCTTGAAATATTCCAAATCCATATGACATGCCGTAAAATAACTTGTTTGGGATATGTTTACTGTGAACAAAATATTTTAAAAACAAATGACGCACATTCAACCGCAAGTTTGTCTGAGGGAAAAATCCAGAAAATATCAGCTCACGAAGTGTAACTGGAAACAAGGAAATGCACCCAAAGCAGATAATACTTGTTAAAAAGGAACCAACAAAACTGACCATGAAATAGTGGATACACTGTGTGACATCTGCAATGAGCAAGAAAGGCCCTCTACCGTCAAATTAATTTAGTGACCATTTAAAGCAAATATCAGACGGTATAGTATTGACATTTCACAATCGCGTTTGAACAACACGACAAATATAGTTAGATGCGAATACAAGTAAAAACAGAAAAATTTCAATATAACAAAGACTATAGATAGAGTTTTATGATTCGAGATTCTGTTTCACGCACTCATGCTCATATAAATAATTGATCTGTAGCAATTGTAACGATGGAGCAAATCAATGCAAAACCATGTAAAAAAACATACTGAAGCAAATAGCAACGCCTACAAACTGCGATCCATCCATGGCCAGTGCTTGATCAAATATGTATTTTCAATGCAATGCAATGTTTTAATTAATGATGAGTAATAAAACATGAGTCATCAATAAATTAAGCACAAATTATGATAATCGAAGGTTCCAGTAAATTACGACCCTTAGTGAAATAATTGAATTATGCCATAATTAGATCATAATATGCACGACTTAGCAATAGGAAAAAGAAATTCTTTTGCGCATATCTTTTGTCAGGTACGATTCACCGATGGATCGCACTACCAAAGTGCGGTGCATCTATGGCACATGCTTGACAAAATAAAATTTCAATTATTATCATCGCGATGAAAATGAAAAGCATAATAAAAACGTTCATTTCTTACCGTTGGTTGCACAGAATCATGTTGCATTATCTATTTTTAAATAGCGAATCATATAAAAATCTCGATTATTTTTTACTCTATTTCCTTTTATTGGTTTCCCGATGACAGGCTTACAAGTATATTTGTACATTCGTGGGGAGAGCTATTATTATCATGCTATTATTTATGATTTCTTGTTATTTGGACTCATAAACAAAAGAACATGGTAAATGCTCAATATCTAAATCGTTTTGAAAATAAAAAAATTATCACTATTTCAGCCTCAAAAAAGAATCAATAACTATTTATTAATAAGAACTTTTCCAAAATAGCGCTGGGGTTGCTGTGCTCAATCAGAAATATTTTAACAAAGAATGTTTTGACCAGTAGGGGGTCATTGGTGGACACTGGATCGTGCGATCCATCAACAAGGTGTTCTCTTTAAATATTTCAATGAAAATTTATGTTTTTTTTTTATTCCGAAGCCTCATTCAGCAGAAAAATTATGTTATGTAAAATGTATCACGATTCAACTGCTTAAATGTACAAATTAAGGCCAAAAAGCAGTAATTCCTATTATTTAAAATTTTGAAACATAATTCTATAAATTAATTTGTATATATAAAAAATAATTCTAATCAAATTGTTTTGAATTCCCGTCGATTCAACTGGTAGCTATTACTTGACCAAATCTTTCGATTTGCGATTCGGATATGGTGAAATTAAGGAGAAACTGTCATTGTTGCTAATAATAGTGTGAATGGCTCGTATGTAAGAATTTTCTCCTCGTTGTCAGCAACTGATACTTCATGAATGGTAACAGATGGGTTCCGATTTTATAAACAAATAATTTTCAGAAGAAAATGCTAAGAAATCGACCCTCAATGTCCCTCGTCAATATCAACAAAATGTAACTTAATAGAACTTCAGTGTGGACATTCACCCGATGAATGGTTGATTTGTACATTATATATTTTATAATTTATTCGTACCCAGTTCGCCCTTATTCTTTCAGTTTAAAGGGTATTGAGTTTACTATATTATAAACAGAATGTTTCAGATAAAAAATCGCTGAAATTTGACCATAGTTTGCAGCAAAATCATACTATATTTCAAACTTTACAACGTAACATTCCGTATGTCATGATTTTCTTGCAAAACACATCCCTTTTAAGAAGAGTTGAAAAACGGAATTACTTCTCACCAGAATTCTCGAATACCTGTTTACATGGATAAGAAAGACATCCATACCCACAAGGTGGATAGCATATAAAAGAATAACAATGAAAAATAATTTGTATGAACTCCAACAATCGTATCATAGTTTTGTATTTAAATCATAATTATGTTTTATTAGCAGTTCTCAGCATTTAGGATATGGAAAAAATTTGTGCTGGACATTGCAATCAGTACAATATATTATTAATTTATCGTATTGTTTTCGTACGTCATTGGCCCAGGTATTAATAAAGTTAGTCTACCATTGACGTCATACCTTGAAATGGGAGTAGGTCATTTCCTTAAAACACTGTATTGTTATCCCTCATCAATTTATTCCCAGTTAAGGGGGAGGTGAGGAGAATATACAAATTAGTCGATGCGGACATGGGAGTTCAATTTAACAGCAATGTAGCTTTGCTACTCAATTTTGAAACATTTGTCACAAATAGGGGATGCAATTTCTCCACCAAAATAGAATAGGATTTTTTATTGGGATTTATAGCAAAAGAGACAGTTTCCGCTAGTTTGTGACAAACATAGCCATTTCCAAGGCGATATCTTGTGATATATACCACAAAAGTTGTCGCTATTCGCCGATATGAAATACGATAACGATACAATGGCAAAGTATTAGCTATAAGGTATTATGGAGGTTTTATCTTAACGAAAAAAGTGTTGAATTTACAGCGTTTTTTCTATGTCACAACCAAATATCGTGCGTGGGTCACTGATGGATAATTTCGCAGATTAGAGATTCATCCGTGGCTTATGCTCAATAAACAGATATCAGTAAGGCTAAAAAGTCGAGAGTTGAAACGTTCTTAGACTACAAGCCTGGTAATGAATGCCTCTTTTGTTTCGAGAAAAGGTCATAACTTTTTTACCTCGTAGCATATGCCTTTGTCAAGGAATAGTTACGCAAAGAAATAATTTTTCGCTTTTTTTCGACAAAAATACTGTTGGAAAAGAGGCATTTTAAATCATTAGGAATATTATATAATAAAATCCGTTATATTAATCAAACAACAAGAAAAATACGTTGCGTGCGTGTTGCGCAATAACGTTTGGTTTATTTCGATCGGAACATTACTGTTAGTATATATTTTGCCATGCATGAATCACTAATGGATCGCGCCGGCGAGGCGCGTTTCATTTGTGACACATGCTTGACAAAATAAAATTTCTCATCGGAATGTGTGTTTATTTAAATTCCATATAAACATTTAGGATATGTATCAGGATATAGAAGATACGGGTATTTCTGAACTATGAAAAACTTCTATAATATATCCAATTGAAATATTATATTCAATCATGTGTGATGTGTGGCCATAAAATAATCCCATAATACATCATGTATAATTTAAGTAATGCAACAATTCCGACAGCATATGGCGAGACACCGGTATAACGTTTAAAAAGACGGACGGATTCTGTATGACGAATCTTCTGTCAATTGACTTCCTGATTGTAGCGCAGAGCTCAAAATAAAATAAAAATGATGGGCAATATAGAACCTACGACGCCGCGGTGATATGTAAATGGCCAAGGTGCTTAAAAATCAAAATCTATCAAAATCCACGAGCTGCCAATAGCAATTATACGGGAACCGTCGGAATTTTGGACAAAAATAAATTCTGTTCTAGATGACGGTGACATATGAATATTAATATCGTGTCATGTTTTTCATTGTTCAAGATTTCACGTTGACCCCGAATTAGAAATTATTTCTGCTTGTTTTAACATTTTTCCAAAATAAAATATAGAAGCGAAACGACTGAGAAACTTTTTGTTGATTGAAGTCTCCTAATTCGAATTTTTCGATAAAGTTCCACCAGAACAACAATTTTGCAAACTTTTGTACCGTTGATAAGAGTTTACAAATGTCATTTAACACATACAACAAGCGTCATTTAAACGCAAGAAGTCATTCTGTTCTGTCAAAAGTGAGTAACGCAAGAACGGAGTTTGAACTATTTTTTTTCTCCATTTTTCGGGAAAGCGTTTGAAATATTACTTCAAATCAGACCGTAAGCACCATTAACAAACAAAAAATTCAAAAAGACACGCATGAAATGTTAGGTTTAGATAACGCTCAATAAATATTATAAGATTATATATATACGATACAAGTTAGTTTACATTCATAGAACATAAACTCGCTCTTCTGTTGCATTAGATTTGATATTATAATGGAATACAATCATTATATCTATCGATCGATCTCGTTCCGTCAAAATATACTAACCCAATCAAAAATTTGCGTGGTGGTGCGATCCATCAGTGACTCACGCTTAGCAATCATATATTTGCAATGAAGAAAAAGTTTCTGGGAAAGTGAAAAGCCAAAATGCATACTGATATAATGCTTCCAACACATATATGCACTAAATGAATTAGTTATTTTCGTTTTATGGATCGCATGGACCGATAAACTCTTGGTTGGTACAACAACGCAAGTTTGGTTTGACCGGAGTTCAAAATTGAATACGTTGGAACAAGGCGTATTCAAGAAAAAAAATAAGCAAGTTCCATGTTTTGATAATGATAAACTGTGCGGTAGCATCAGGAAACTTCCTTAAGTAAAATCGTATTGTGGAAGTGACCATTCATGATCGAAAACAACCAAATGAATAAAATCATTCTGTCAACAGTGGATACAAAACAGCAACAGCTTTACATTAAGAGCAAACAGCATTTAACATTTATAGATTTTTACTCGATTGCGATGTTGCAGCTAGTTTTCAGTTTCTTATCTCACTTGCGAATCTCAATATTAATTCAGACTTCAATAAAATCAAAAAATCAATAAACGGCAAGTACGAACTGAAATGACCCGTCATCTGTGTTTGAAATGTTTTGACGTTAGATGTAGTGTACTTCCTGCAAGAAAAGTAGCTTGAAATTCAACCAAAATTCATTTTGATCAAGTGGGGTCATTGAAGAAGGGATTGTTATACGAGTTAGAAAGATCGACAAAATATCAGCTACTCAGATACGCGAAGAAAACGGGTTTCATCAGAAAAAAATTACCAAGTGGGCAATGTTTCATGAAAAATGTTTGAGAGAAAAAAGGATCGTTCGAGCGTTTTTATGGTACCAACAAACTATAGGAAAAGTTTTAAAATCATCAATACTGCTATGAAACAGCATTGTTGATGATTATGGAATTTTTTTGACCGTCTGAAGAAAATTACATGAACAGTTAAAAAAATTAAGTTCATGTCGCTCCAGGAGAAAAGAGTGATATAAATTTGCTAGGAATACTACTATGTTGAACAATATCCTAGGAAGTATGGATCACTGATCGATCTTGCCGTTGAGGCTCATCTATAAACCATACTTTACATAATACAAGGTCTATCCCTAATCAGACTCATTTTTGACTGGACCAAACATATCCCCCGGATGGGTCTGTCTCTAAAGGAACAAAATGTGCACATGGTACAGATTTCCTTCAGTTCATCATAAATTTCATATCGTCAAGCATGTGCCATAGTAACGACGGTGCGATCAGTCATAAAACGCTTCGCTAAAAATATTATTTTTACGGCATTACTCATGTCATGAATAAAACACATTCCAAATAATGGACGTAACAGATTCTTACATTTTTCGATATAAGTAGAAAGTACCGAGACCGAAAAAGATGGTAATTCACTTAGATCGTTACTTATATCTGAAAGCAAAATTTCAATATGTTCTAGTACAAAACAAGGAAAAGGATCCAAATTTAACTTTGTTCACAGTTTTTCATTTCAGAAAACAGGAATTACTATAATTCAGAATATTGTGTTACTATTAAGCCTAAACATCATAATAACAGCGATGACCCCAACATAAAACACCAGAATTTAGTTGTAAAATCGTTTAATTAAAAACTACCAAAAACAAACAAATATAATTTGATTGGAAATATATAAATAACTAAATATTCTTGATGCAGTGTATAGATATTATATAGGGTGCCCTCAGCTAGTTAAGTATTTGGAATATGTTATTTAATTGGCAAACATTTCGAATATTATTATAAAACGTTTCATTTGCAGCAAAATCATGGAACATCCGGATAAACATCCTAATGGTGTTGTATTTCGGGCAAAATATTCTCAAAAACTTTCATATTTCGACCATATGAAACCTTGGAAGCATTATCACATTAAGTAACACCGTTAAGCTAATTTTTATTCGCAATGTCCACAGAATTGCTGACCAAAAATGAAAATCCTTCGGATTCGAGTTGGAGTTTGGAAGGCAAATTAAAAAACAAAGATGAAATTCTGCAATGAACCGAATAATTGAAAGGCGATCTTTGATACAAAGAAATGCCTCCGGGGATAAACGCACTGAGCTCGAGTACGGTTAATTATTAAAGACTTGTTCATTTTGATACCTGCGTTATTCGCATAACAAATGATATTTCGCCCACGGATCGTGCAAACAAAATTCTTTGTGTGAGGCAAAACGGGAAACGTTACCGCCGATACGCTTAAAATATGAGTACTGTTTTATCCTCGGCCGAATATAAAAAACTAATAGATGTTATAGTGTCCAATTGGGAATTTAATTATGTCAAGCATGAGACACAGATGGACGCGCCTGGTCGGCGCGGTCCATCAGTGACTCATACTTGACGTTTGTTGGCTTGGCCGTAAATATCGGCATCAAACTATTCTGATTGGCAAAAATAAAAAAAGTGGAGGTGAAAATAATATTCAGGTTTCAAAAAACATAGCAGAACAGAATTGTGTGGAACATGTCTTGTTTGAATGCAGAATGAAAAGGATTTTTTCTTAATTGCATAGTACAGAACAATCTCAATATTGAGCAGACAACCAATAAGTACTACTTTCACGCGTTTGAAGGATAGAATAGGCGCATTTCTACATTTATGAATATAAAACTTGATTTGCAACATTATCATATTTGACTGTATTCCCTAAAAATTTTCGGCTTCACAAGAATTACACTCGACCTAATCAAGTAAACACCGACCAAATAAAACCCGTGGTCTAAGGGATGAGGGCGGATCGTGCTGCGACGAAGACGGGCATAGCGTGGCCCATGCTCAATTAACCATAAGATCTGTTTTTGCACCGTCTGAAACAAAATTCCTCGCCTGCAAACGTGATTTGAATTGAAAAGTAATGTCCGACGTATAATTATACCGTATATCGCACAAGCATGCGTCATATCACGTATAAAAATAGTTACAAAACATGATAGGCGGCACAATCATAAATGTGCGTTGTTAAACTCTATTCAAACTAGTACAGGCAATGAATATTAATCTATTTCTCTGCACTTGCAGGATGGTCAATACGAGAGTTGTCCACGCAGTTTAGTTTAAACAGTATTCAAAGTTGACTATCTAAATCAGTTTCATAAAATTACCGATAAATCTTGCAGCAAAATCATGTTTTATGCGAAATTTGACATATCATCATTATTTCACTGAAAAATATGAATCAAATAAGACAGTGCTTGCCTAGACAGTGCCACCAATTCCGCTCCACGATCATAAATTTGATATATATAAATTATAATACGAAGATTGACAAGTGTTCCAAGACCCATGGCAGTTGACCATTTGAGACGCGAAAATCAGCAGTTTACGATGACTTTATATTATCATTTAGCTTCAAATCAATGAGGCATTTAGACTGAAGATGACCATATTTTTACTATGATTACTATGATAATATATATTAAATTTTACGCTGTAATTCTGAACATAAAATATGCCTTTGCTGCACCATAAAGAGATATAACTCAGCAAATCGATTATTCATCGAACTGAATTTAATCTTAATAGTTCTTTTGTCTGGCATTTTTTAAATTCAAGCAAAGAATTTTTCACAAAAAAAACGGGTGATTGGACGGTATTCAAGACTTAACTTATCTTAACTTGTTAACTTATCTACATCATGTATATATCAAAGTACAGGGAAAGAATACTGTGTGATATCTCTGAGGCGAAACGTGTGTTTAATATAAGGTTTCGGTTATATTTCAAAGATTTTATTAAACTTTTTCGATCAGTTCTGCTTCCAATATATCAAATATAATGTTATCGATATATTTGGATATATTCAAGTACAATTAGCTCATACCAAAATCAAGGAATTATTTATAAATTTCCCAGAAACTCTTCAACGTTTTATTACCGCAAATTAAACCCACAGGACTGCAAAATATTTGCGTCTCAAATAAATCTAAAAAGAAGATAAAAGACAAAACAGGATTCATAAACCTACGAATCTAAATATATACTAGTTCGATCTTCAGACTGGTAATATTAGTTACATTCCAATCTTCCAATTCCAATCTGGTAAATTGTAACAAAACATATTTGGCAAAGTACTAAGGCGCGGTGAATCTGTTGCACATGATTTTCATTTTCTGAATGTTTACGATACGTGATCTATTTTTGGAGTAAGCTAACAAAGTTGCCAACAAATGATTAAATTATTAAATTAAGAGAAAAATGTGGAGTTGTTTTGAAAGGTGGGGTGATCGAAAAGCATATTTTGTTTAAAACTCCGGTTTATCATATTGCAACACAATCATGATTTACGCCAAATTTCAATGCGAATTCTAAAGTAATAAAGTGTTCATAATATATAAAATATTTTATTTTAAGCTATATGTGTAGTTTAAACGAACACAATTCCTGTACCTATTAAAAAAACTGCTGACATAAGGCCGTTAAATCTGTAACACGATATTCAAACAGATATAGGCAGAGGATGTGCGTACTGTGTCAGATATTCCGTATTAGCACTTTGACTAATTATATTTAGTATATGACTGGTTCAAATATCTCCCCCATAGAAAATATGCCTCACATACATGCGCCACAGGAGCAGTGACAATTCCTTTAGAGTGGAATGAATACAAATGGACAAAAAAAAACTGATTAAGTAATGGCATCCATGGGTTTGTTTTCGATCTTACTTTAATCAGGGTTAAATCAAGTATGGCAATTTATAGACCACCAAAGCGTTTTAATAGGGACAATTAATTTGAACACTAAACAAATTGGATATTCGAAAAAAAAATATATCTTAACTAGCCAACGTCTTCAATCAAGATTCATATTCGAATATGAACAGTAGTATCGTAAATAATTGATGAGATTTTTTCGTATACCAAAACGTTTTCTGTAGGCATGAGAAGTAGTAACAACTCGATACCGGTGTGTCGACAGAGAACTACGCAGTAAAAAAATACCATTCGTGCTTACTTTATAATAGACTAGCAGAAATGAAAATCAAAATTAGCTCAATAGAATTACTATTACACCAGTACATTTGACTAGAAACTTCACATTCGAGCCGAAAATTTGTTATATCATGATTTTGCTGCATAATAAAGCATGTTGAAAATTGGCACTCATCGACAACGTTAATATATTGATTTAAATGCTTTCAGTAGGTTCTTACCTGTAAAACCATAACAGGCTGACCATCATGGTACCGGTGCCGGGTTCAGACCAGAGAGCTGCGACTTTAGCTACGTAGGGCTGCTCGCCTGCGTCAGCGCGCATGATCACGCAATCACGCACCATTACGACGTCATCTTCGTCTAATTTAGTGTCGCTTTTCCGCCTCATGGAAGGATAGCAGCATCGTAAAACCGGTTTTCCGGCATGCTGAAGATGAAAGGAAGGATATATCAGAATATACAACTTGATTATATTTGACCACGGATATGATGGTCCAAAACCTTTTTATCGCTTCGTATCGGGTTATTGTTTGATAATTGCACCTCGACTAAATAGGTCGATAAAATATTTCCTCCGATTGGATATTCGCGAATCTATGAGTTATTCGATTCGATTTCTCCAACGATTCGAAATTCATATTCGAAAGTAAATAGACATTTTCAGAAAATATATGCAAATATTGATGTATCTGACTATTTTTCTAGAGAAAGATGTCTTTGTTCATTATTTAAGATTACGATTCGAATGTTCGATTCCGTTCGCGAAAATTATTCGATTCAATTCTGAAATCAAAAGAAACTAGATTTTAGCAAATTGTATTCATGACCCGACGAGCAATGTTGTTGAGCGATGGGAGATTGATCCACCCGTCAAGAAGATAGATCACTCACCATGTTTCAGCAAAACACGCACTGAAGTCGAAATTGAAAGTTTATGGGTAGTTTTGTGGTACTGAACGGGCGTGAATTGTCATTCGAGTTGATTAATTATACCATTTTATTATCAATAAAAGATTTTTCTTTGCTCGTACCAGGCCGTGACGCGGGGACGCACCTGGTCTAGTCAATGAGGGTAATTTTTTTAGTGAGGGCGACAGTCTAAATCAATTTGCGTAACATATCATTTCAATGAATTCTATTAAAATATCAATCACCATTATAATTAAATCTGGCCTAATTTGAAGAAAATATTCTGTTTTAGATATTACCAATAACATAATGATTTTGTTCACAAAAAATATACGAATATGGTAGGCCCACTTCGGAACATATCATCTTTATCACTCAAGGATATGATCATAATAAGTAATATCTGATAGCAAAATACATTCAAAAATGGCATTAAAAACAAATATATATACAAAAAATGAGTGGGCATTTGATATGTGACCATCGATATTAAGAATAATTATGACAAAACGTCATAGACCCAATGATGATCTCTATACGTAGCTCATGCTCGACCAGACCAGATGTCTGATTAGGAGTTTAACACTACAGATTATTTATCGTTATTTTCGAACCACGGGAAATATCGCCTATATCAGAATGTTTTGGTTCAAATATTGTCATATTAAGCATTTTATTGTGATACCAAAATTAAATTCACAAATTAGGTCATGTCGAATAAACAAAGTCAAATTAACGTTCAAATTTACCCGACTGAACTCTCTTAAATTGTCTGAAAACGCGCGAATAGTAACGACAGTTTATTTAAAGTTGCCAGGCGATCACGCCCGCACACGCAACTGCAATGAAGTGGTTTAGTCAAGCGTGATACAGGACTAAAATCAAGCAGATATTCATAACAAAAGGCAGGGATGCCATCACTCTTACGTTCTGGCGTTGTGTCAAAGCGATATTCATAGTGAAAATACCAACTAACCCTATCAGTAGGTGTATTAGTCAAGCATGAACCAAAGATGGACCGCGCCGCTGCCCATCTGTGACCCATGCCTAACAAACATGTTTTAGCGGAAATTTTGGCCGAGTCCTAAAAACTGTCCAATGAATGAATGCAATTTAATTTCATGAAATGTGAGAAAATATGATAACAATCCATTTAGGCGTGGACGTTAATATGATAGTAACAATCATTGAATTAAGGAAAAATCATATACAAACTCACAAGTCTAATGAATTAAAAAATTCGATTTAGTTTCTGAATATTTCAATATTTTAAACAACAATAACTGTATTTCTTTCATCATTTCGTCATTTTTGAGCAAAATTGATTATAGTACATATCAAAGTTTGTCACGTAAAGCTTAACTTGGTTATATCATGATTTTCCAGGGAAATGAAAATGAAATTCCACCTGTGGCTATTTGGACAAGGATATCCCTATTATGTACTTACCACACTGTATACAGGCGCATCATACGGTTTCCCTTCCCAAACCCAACCATTATTTTCCACAACACTTTCGTTCGATTTCAGACGTGATTTTGTCGATTTGTGTTGTTTCGGTGTTTTCCTCTCGTAAGAAAATAATTTCTGAAAAGAAATAGAGTAAAAAATATTTCCCAGTAGAAAATTCCCAGCAAAAAAACTGAGGAACAGTGCTTGATTGAACAAAAAAAAAAGAATTTCATGAACGTAGTGTACAAATTTAAATTCTTTTTGGTGGTTAAAAATTCCCCGATGTGACAATTCCAGTTGCGACAACAGACCGGGTCGGTAAATAGGTGTAATTTCTAATAACCGGGATGGTTGAGGATCTGTTGTCATCCCTGAGTGAAGTTGATAACAAATTTGCATGACAGGTCATTAAAATGAGAAACGATGTGCCAATATCACTTTGCAACAACCAGAGTAATTAATACCTAACGACCTCGTTCGAGAAAACAAACAAACAAACAAGGTGTCGACAAGCGTGCAGTGCCACAAACAACATCACCACCGAGGACATACCGCAACTGTCGGGAAAACTGAAAGATATTTTCATCTTTAACATTTTCAAAAATCGATCTGTGATTTAAATAAGTAGTTAGGAGTGCGTCAGTGATTACTGGCATCTCCTGGATGATCAAGAATCCCGTGATTAAAATAAAGTGATTTTCCATGTCTAGTATAATTAATATGATTGATTAAAAGAAAAGACTAACCAAGACCGAAAAATACTGATCAAATATATTTTGTTAAGCGTGGGTCACAGGAGGGGCCGGGCAAATCCGAATCATTTGGATTTCGAATCTACTTCGGATAATTTTTTGGAATCGTATCGAATAGCAGATGCCAAAAAAATAACAAATATCTTATTTTAGTATCACTATTATACTCTCCATTATGATAGTTGAGAAATACACAGTTACGACATACAAATATTTGCTTAAACAGACTTAAAAGCAATGTATTTTCGATTACACTCAAGTCCAAAAGCGAAAATTTTCATTTTAACGACAAAATTGTGTCACAAAATTTCACTTTATTTAGCAAGTTGTTGTTCCTATGGCCGATACACGATTGATTCGAATAATCTGTACTTGGAGTCGAATTGCCCAGCCCTAGTCACAGGTGGACCACTACTGTTAATCTGTTTCATGTTTGACTGAATAAATTTTTGCGACAGGAAGACATTAATTTTCAAAAAAATTGACAAATACGATAATACTTGATAATGAACTACGTTATTAGTTTCCTCGTTTCCTTTCCGCATCGGATTCGTTTGTGACAGTCGTTTTTTATTAATCATTATTGGTACACTGATACAGGGTATGAATTATAAGGCTTTCCCTGAGTTTGTTAAAAACAGCTCATACCCAAATCATTCAAGCACCACAAATTGTTGAAATTTTATAGCATGAAATCACAGACATGAAGTTACATCAACAAAATTAAATCGATTTTATTCCCATGTTGCATTTGCTAGTGTTAGGAGATTATATTGATCGATTCACACAAAATATGACTGGTTTCTAATGATTCTATATATTCTTATTAGAATATTAAACACTCAATATTTTGTTGACAATGATAAATTGTGTCGAAATCAGGAGCGTTGGCGTGATCCACCAATGAACTACACTTAATAAGGAATATTTTGACATATTTTTCTAATTGCAAAAAAATGAAGGAATGGTTTCAAGCCACATGGAAAGAAAGACTAGTTTGGGAAAAAATCACAGTCGTAAGTTTCTAAATATCTCATCGAATTCCTAATTTTGCATCTGTGCATTAATCGCAACGAGTGTGGCACCGAGAAGTCAACATATGAAGAGAATTTTATGGAGTTATAGGTATATATGGATCGTTGCTGACAATTCCATTATCTATATAATATTCCATTAAAAAAATATTTCAAGTAGTTCTAAATTCGTCCGAATTGCTTTTCCAATTTTAGCGAATGTTCAAACACATCGGCTCGGAAAAAACCAAACGATTATGATATTTCATAGCAGTGGTGATGGTTTTGAGCGTTATTCTTAATTCAGTAGTTGCCTAAGGGGACATTTTTTGGCAAGAGCCTTCTGGAAAAGGGATATTAAGCCATTTGCATTTTTTTTTTCTGATAGAACCCATTTTTTCGCATGCCCGAGTAGCAGAGTAGCTGACAGTGTGCCAATCTGCACCAGTCAAAACGATCCCTGTGCAGTTGGGAATCAGAGATTAATGAATGGAAAAATACACAGTGTTTTTGCTCGGCTCGGGCGCCTTATTTTTACTTCGTAAATAATGCTACTAGGCATTGGTTACAAATTAGGACATGTATTTTATCTTTAAATTGACCTGAAAGTACACCAGTGAATACTCCTCTTGTTGCGTATTAATGATTAAAGAAACTTTCCGTAAAATATACAAACCTGTTGTTGATAATATTCTTCTGTGCCAGGAGCTGGAGCTGCTTTGCATCGTAAATTAATGTTTTTTTGTGATGACTTTCTTCTACCTCTCGAAGATATTTTTGCAGAGACAGACGCTTCCTCGTGATCAGTGGAACAGGAAGATTCTAAACATATATAAAAAGAAAATTAAACTAACACACGAACAAGTACCAGTGGTTAAGAAATAGAACGAATGAGAAAAATCAACCAAGTATGATCTTAAGCTTGAAAGCATTGCCGAAGAAAATTAACATTACAACAAAACATTTGTACACAAATATTTTTGATATATAAAAATCCGATCCTGGTTTTCGCCTTATGTACATTCTTCATTACCGGTACCTAAGTTTATACTACTTCATTACATTATGTGTGTTTGGTTTAGATTATAATTCCAGACTATTGCGACTCACTACAGTCAGCAGCATATGAACTGATAGTATTTCCAACTGCGCTGATAATTACAAACCAAAACTCGAATAAATAATTACCAGACGAAGGAGAATATGCATCGTATGTTCTTATTTCCTTACAAAATAGCGAAGGAACCAAACTTTTTGAACTTGAGTTGAATTGGAACTTGTGTTTCATGTTGTTATTGCCCAAAATATTTTTTGAATAAAATGACAGTGAATTCGGCATGATCGAAACTTGTTTTCCCCATGATAGTTTGGGAGCCGTTCTTTTTGTGTAAATCTTCCCGTGCTGTCGACCGTTCTTATTAGCAATGGATCCGCTGGGAATGCTACTCTCGCCCAACTTAAGGTTAAGAGGTTCGGTCTGATCGAATGGCGGAAAGTCTGTTCGTTTCTTATCGATATGTTCTTCAGTCATTGGATTAACATGATACCGTGTATGAGTCAGGTAACGATCGTTCTGTGATAATGTGACTTGGGTGCCGGATGATCCCGCCAACATCGGAGCAACATTAACGAGTTGTGAATTATCCAAACATCTCATTAAATCTAGCTTAACCGAAGTTGGATGAAGCGCGAAAATAGGAAGAGTCGCATTTCCGCCATTTATTGCATTGGAGCCGGGATTTAATGAAATGGGCAGCAGTAGAACTTGGGAACCACTAGACACTGTATCGGATCTACGGGTTTCATCCGGATGTATAGTTTGCGATTTTACAAGAGGTGTCACAGATGCTGTGGGCTTTCCTTTGCTGATGTAGGTGCTGCGAATTTTGCCGGGTATTGTTAAGTTAGGCTGTTGATGAACACAGGATTTGGGAGGTATTTCAACCTTTTTCTTGGTCTGCTTGCGTTTTACTCCTTTTGGCATCACTGTAAATCGATCATTTCCTGCAGTTATAGATTTGTCGACTGATGAATAGGTTTGTGTTTCTTGAAGAGACGGTACAATTTTTGCACTTTCTCTTAAGGTTATCTTCTTGTTCGAATTATCGTGGATTAGGGCTGATTTTCCCAAAACATCATCCTCGAGCTGTATGTTCCATAAAGCTTCAGCTGTGAGACTGGCAGCTCGTCGTTTTCGCGTTGCGGGCTTCATGTTATTACTGTTTAACAGCTGAAAAAGGTAAAATAAAGTTCTAAACATATATAAACGCGGTATATAAAGATATGCCATCAAATTACTTTGTTAACACCGTGTCCACCCCAAATAGAAAGCGACTGTATTCACTAAGGTCTGAGAAGGACAAGATCGACGGACTGTTGGACCCAGAAATATTTTACAATCTCATCAACGACTAAAAACTCCACATTCCTCGTTCTGATTCTGAAAACAAAGTTGATCTCAGCAGCATGTCTATCTTTCACATATTATATCATTTTACTCCCTACATTATATTACTCCTTCCCCCACAAGCAATCTTTGAAAATTGGGCTAATTTCAAAGTTCATTACAAATGTCTCTTTTTTAAATAATGTGCGATAAATCTTCTTAAATCCCTTGCAAACCAATGAACGGGAAGAGATTTACATCAAACTTGATCGTAGTATTTCCGCTTTAAACCGTAAAGCTACGTTAATATCCAATTGTATCACAAGATTAAGACAAATAACGAAGTAATAATTTATTCGATGAAGCATATTTCACCCACCAACGTGAAACAAAACGATACTTTGGTAATCGTATACAATTAACCAAACCCAGTTCGCCGCTAAAATTTTTAACTATTTTCTTAAGTTTTATTAATAATAACTTAAGTGCAAACATCTTGCGCGCCTGGGCGTGTGATGAAATCGACAGCATACGACTTAAGGCCTGATTCCCACCCAAAATTATTTTGGATTTCGCTATTAGGATCCATCCACACTTTCCTTCTGATATGTATCCTGTTGCCAAAAACCCTTGTTTAATGGAACCTAGGCAAGGCTCAACTTAGGTGATATACACCAAATAGAATGCGGTATAAAGTTTGCATGGACTTTTAGATACAATCTGAAAATTTTTGTGCATTACAATTTTTGCAAAATAAAAACTTCGCAAGAAAATAAGTCCACCACTGAAAATAAAGTTGAGAAGTCAATAACAAAGTGCCTTTTAAATGTAAATGGGAGCGCGACTCGCTATTACACATCGGATATCATGGAAACGGGTTAATTACGAAAAGACTTATTCCTACTTTTCCTTTCAAGGCATAATTACACTGATAAAGACGGCAAATCCCGTCAAAAATCAGACCATATAAATTGTTGTTCTTTTAAATAGGCAAAAAGCAAGATTGCAAACCCACTTCCCGAAAAAATCGTTCTAACGATAACTTCAAGTATGTGAACAACCGTACACTACCTTTTTAATCAAATCTGAAATCGCATTTGTTGTCTTCATCTAAATTTTCCATTTCATAAACCCCAATACCTAATAATCTTATTCTTTCGAGGCTAGATCGATAGAACAATTTCGCAACTTGTGTTTGTATCGTACTCGGCGCTGAATTAATGGTACCAATTAACTAAGCGGACCCAATCGATTCGAAAAATTAGCGCAGTCCAGGCCCGATCATAACCTTTCCTGAAGTACTAAGCCGCAATCGAAGTAACCGTCAATCCAAGTAACGATACGCCCCAACGATTGTCTACGTCACAGTAGTAGGCCGGCATCGACTACCTGAGAAGAACGATACGGAACAAATGAAAACGCAACATCGTTTCTAACCACGAACGCTGTGTTTGACACGTTTTACTACAGAGCTACTTAGTTAGCTGATATCATTACATAGATATGGTGAAAACGATGGAATGCGATTTCTAGTTCTAATTGCTAACTATGTCGCGCCATTTCTAGGTTACTTTCATACCGGTTTCTCCGGGATTCGTCTTCTACCAAATCGAAACAAACATACCTGATCTATTTTTTTCTTTTGTAGGAGGGTTCAATCGTAGTCTCTATTAAGGGAAGCTAACTAATATTGACACATTTCTATTATATTTTGAATATTGTTCTTTGTTGTAGTCCATTAATATACTATCAGTATACGAATGCTGCGATTTATAAAGTAGATTCGAGACCATAGATGGGAGCCATTGTAGACTTCACACTAACATTGAATTCTCATTTTCCCACCCTCGTTTTTTTCAATCCTATAAGTAAAGAGGGTTGTTCAAAACTGATCGAATACCCAAATACGTTCGGAAATCGATATCGTAA
Organism: Styela plicata; assembly: GCA_963675895.2. Taxonomy (NCBI): domain Eukaryota; kingdom Metazoa; phylum Chordata; class Ascidiacea; order Stolidobranchia; family Styelidae; genus Styela; species Styela plicata. The sequence goes on from OZ023138.1 coordinate 960,184, forward strand.
AAATCTTGAATATTTTACCTTTTCATATGGTTTCATGAAGCATAAGAAATCGTAAACTCGTGACGCTCTATATTGTGTCATTTCCCCCCATAAAAAATAATAATAATTAATAATCTTTGTTTATTTTTAATCAAAAACGTGGTCGATTTTACTCGAGGTCGATATTCAATTAATTCAAATTTTAATGATTCCAATCTCATTTAGTGTTATTTTAAGATATCTTGATAATTTCGCGTTACGATACCATTGCAAAATAATTTAATGAATCAAGCAACACCAATCATATTCAACCAAATATCTCTTTGGGAATGCTGACCAATTAAAGATCGTATAATCATTCCACAGCCCCGAATCAGTTACGCAAGCATTGTGTCTAAGTTTCAATACGATACAATGGTATTACTTTCGATGTAGTTGCATAGGTGATGAATGAATTAGGCGCCTGTATTTCCGGTTCCTGCTCAAGGGCTCTAGGACATCCATCAATGATGGATGCGTAGTGAATAAGATTGCTTCATAGCACTATATCTTAACCTTTCATGTCACTAAAAACAGGTATCCCTGAATAATTTTATTTGTCAATGATTAGGGTGAAATATCACAACAAAAGTTGTTGGTGCGAGTTCGAATGTTCGTTATAATATGGCTACATTTTCAGACTAAAATGCCAATAGATAATCTGGGAATGGGATACTGACTGAGTTGAATAGCGCGGAGGAGAAGCAAGTACTGTAACTAGAAAAAAAACGACAGAAGTGAAATTTATGGGAAAAGTCGACTAGTTCTGTCAATCGATTTATGATACAGAAGTTTAAAAGATAATTGGTCGAAATTCTTTGCATTGGTTTGACAAGGCTTAGAAGTTTCTTTATGCAAGAGACATTAGATGACTCAGTAAGATCAGTACTCAGTTAACTTTGCACTGACCACGCAACACGGGCGCACGAAAATGGAAATATTTTCCTAGTACTTTTAGACTGAAGTAATTTATTTTTAGTACAAAATCATTATTTCTATAAAAAGAAATATTCTAGAATTGCTACAAATACTAGGTGTTTTAAGAAAATTTTTTGCATGGTATTTTCATCAGCAGCGAAATGAACGTAATATGGAATTGATTTTCGCTTTAAAAACAGCGTTCCAATAATGCATTCCCCCAATATGACGTTTCCTTTTGCGATGCATTATTTTGTTAAGTTCCTGGGATTGGGGTTCTCAGGACTTTTACAATTTTCATTAGCTCGGAAGCATTTCATATTAATACGGGAAAAAGATTTGGAACAATGAGATTTAACATGTGGTAAAGAAACTGGTGGAAGGCGAAGTATGTCTGCGGTAACACCTCCCGAGGGAAAAACTACAGTCGCTGTTGACTGACACAAACATAACTTGAATATTCGAAATTATAATAGCATACGGACAAAAATGAAATTAAACGTCAAATCCGATCCCAAGTTTGAGAATCCGGTGTTATTAGATTTTTTGTTTTATTTCGCGGCCCATATCGAACCAAAAACGTTCCCTCTAATGCTTCTAGGAAAAATTGCCTGATCCGCCTCGGAGTTATTGAGATTGTTTGCACACGATGGTGCCTAAGTCGTGTATTATAAAACTCGGGATTAATTCAGTCTAAGTATAAATGCAACGCCTGGCGCTCAAATAACGAACTAATCGAACCTTAATTCATTATTTTGAGAGATCAACAACTTGATATCTATTATTATAGCTCATAATTGCGATTCGATAAACCCTTCAACTATCGGCATAAAAGTAGGATTTGAAACATCCACATAGTCTGATGCGACTGGAATCACACTTATTTGGGTTATTTTTGATTTGGTGAAACCGAATCAATTATAATGGAAATACTAGAACGAATAAAACATAAACATAAGCACTTTTGACTTATCGCCCTATCTCGCTGATATAGCTATACTATCGCTATATATAGAGAATTGGAAAAAAAAACGATATACGTTCGAGCCGTTTCCAATACTGAATATTCGATTCCGAAATAAACTTCTATTTATCTTAGCGAAATCATCGCAGTTATTGCGACAACGGAAGATTGTCAAAACAGGTGACAAACTTTGCACATTGGCTAACGCAAGCGAACAATATAATTCCGATTGAAATCAGTTTCTTCTACTAAATAACTTGGGAGATAGCAATCGATCGATATTTGGACTTCAAGAAACTCTCGGTCCAACAAATTGGTTGACTCATTGACATGGTATGTACATAAATACACCTGTGATCAGGGCGCGACGTTAACCAAATGTATGAACTGTTGGAGCTTGCTCGGAGATACGCACTTCATTCCGGAATATATACAAACGAGTCGCGGATCTGCGAGAAATTTCGGATGTATATAGGATATTTCAAAATACCAAAACTACTCGTGTTCAATCTTGTGCTTAATAACTTTCAAAATAAACTGCAGCAATAAACCTTCTCTATAGTCACGATATTTGATTCTATATTATCGTGTAAAAACAATGGTATATTCCTCCCTTTAAACCTTTCTAACTAAATTCGTTTGTCGAAAATTGAATTTTTTTGCAAGAACGATCCACGTCAACGTTCTTATCACTAACATGCACTGAACATACTCAATTCCATCGCAGTGCATCACTTGCAACACTACGTAAAACTAAAATCCATGAGGATTCGTTCATAAAGCTTGGCAGCAAGAAGATTCGTTCGATAATGGCGTTGTCATTTCCGAACTCAAATATTTCTGAAATCTTATAAAATCATATAAAATTGTTTCTAACTGATCTTAATTAGGAAAATGAAAATCCAATTGCGAATAAATGACATGGAATAACAGTAATTGTAACGATGCGGATGCATTCAGAAATGAAATTCGATTACTCTACGATTAACAACAATATATTGTGCTGTCGAGGCGACTGCTCGGTAATTGCGTTTCATCAAGATAAAATGCAATGCTCTGCCGGAAACTGGAATATGTTAAAGGCAACTTACAAATGGACAAGTCTCACTGTCCTTAACTATCAGTAGCCCGTACTTGACAAAACATGTTATTCCGGAACAAGTGGCTACTCTTTCCAAACATATTCTGTTTATATATTGTAAGTTCTCGAAAAAATTTATAGACCCTCACTGGATATGTGAAAATGAATATTATAATAACCTATACCAGAGATATATATATTCTATTGAACTAAGTTCCCTATGCCCAATATAGCGAATCAAATCTGGACCTTTGGAAACACTGCGATGATACATCGCGCAGCAAAACCGTTGATCCAACGACAAAGTTTAACATCGGTCATGAATCGATTAAGCATGTTCAACAGCGCGGTTAATTCACCCTAAATTATGTTGAGAACAAGTATATATTAGGACGAATATGATCGATCTATAGTTTAGCTGGATGCACAAGTATTCCGTTACTCAACTGCATTTTTGGATCGCACGGTGGTGGAAAATAATATTATAATTTCGAAACAGTAAAGCACGCGAACAAGCATGGGTAAGTGAAGTAAGCCTATATTGTGGCGGCACATTTTTATATTTGTCCCAAGTATGGCTGCACAAAACCCTGACATCATGTATCAAATCTACATAACTAGCATATACAATACCACCAACACGTGACTACGACACTGTGAGCATCGTCTTGCTATCTAACATGATCGATCTCCTCGAAATTTAAACGCAAACTACACACTCCAGTCACGGCGGAACAGCCATAATGAATCCTTACTTACAGTTATCCGTCATGCATCAGCGATTTGAGACAAAACCTTTTTTCACTGCGAATTAACTCAACTAATCCTGCTACATAGCGTCTCCTACTGACAAAGAAAGGCAGAAACTGATAAGACAGACTTTTTCTTGTGGCTTGTTTCGCCGCTGAACCCGAAAATGGTTTTGGGGAGTAGTTATTCCCATATTGAAATAATTTCAGGCACTCGAATTGCAATTTTACCAAATTCTTCGCGATCCCGGACAGTTCTATCTTTGATTTCAGATGAAAATCTAAGATTAAAAAACAAAAAATAGCATATTTCAATATCGTCTCGACTCGGTGGCTCAGTCGGTTAGGTGCCATCGTATTGTCCGAAAGGCAGATGGTTCGATGCTTGAAAGTTTCACCATCTAGCATGTAACTACAAGGGCCCGTTACTAACGGTCGTTAGATATAAGCCCCCTGGTGGGTTCACGTACAGGTCATAGCAAATAATTTGAAAGCCCTAAAAAATAATAAAATTGTACGGAGACCCGTATAATCAACAATGCGAAGTTCTGTTTGCAATATTTTGTTGATGGATATTTGCTTGACTAATCAGTAGCAAGTTGATAACTCGCTTGGGGTTAATCTACAAAAATAAATGATAGGCTGGATAAAGGAAATTGAAGAAAATATGAATGAAATACTCAACAAATATTTCTCTGGAATTGCATGAACAAGAGACGCCTTAACCTCTATTATATTCAACCCATTTCAGGCCTAAACATGGGCAACAATTGAATTATTACGCATTCAAAATATGAACAAGCTTTCCCGTTGCAACAATTTGGTATTTCTGACGTGCGAAGTGACAAAATTCGTCCTAGAAGACAAACTAAACAGAACAACAATTGTTATATTACTTGGGGGTAATGGACAAAGATTATTGATATATTCCGAGAGGATGAAGTGGATGACAACTTTGTGTTGGAAACATTAGATAAGCATCTAGAAACCATAAGGAAGTGTCGTATAACCTTTCATGATGAGAAGAAAATAAAAAGAAAAGGCATGCCGCTCGTAAGAGTATATTTCAATGCGTACCTCGTGTGAATGTTGTGGTTAAAAGTCATAAGAAAGCAAGATTATGTCCGAATGTGATCAAAACTTTATGATCAAAAAGGTATTTTTCATAACGTCACTCTCATAACTAAATTGCGTAAGTCACTTTGCTTGTGATTTTAAGATTTACTTTGCAAAATGTTCGTGACATGGAAATACTAGTAGAAAACTTAGATTTTACTATCGGCATTTAAAAATTGTCCAATTGCTCCAAAATATGAATTTCTTAAGTCAAAAATGCGGCTTTTTCATTTGTGTCATTATGACTTCACAGTTTTAGCAGAATTAACTACTTTCGCCGTCATATACAGTATATATGCCTATTATCGTTTTTTGCAACTAAAAATCAATTATACTCTCCCAAATCAATATATTTGATGAGAAAAATCCAGAATAAATCGCGCAATTTCAAAAGTTTTTACTCCAAAATTGCTGACTTTCCCTTTTTCCCTATTAAGTATGACGCAAGCTTTTGTTGACCTTGCGGTTTAAATGGTTTTCAAAATAATTTTTATATAACTTACTATTAATTGGTTATACATTTTGCACAAGACATGCAGAAATCAGTATGCCAAGCATTACTAAACTTTGTGCAAATTGCGTAAGTCACAAAACCCAGGTTGCAATTCTAGCAGTATGACGTCAGAACACGACCTAAATATAGGAATATAATCAGTATATACCAGCAATATAATCCCGATCAAAACATGAAATAATATCAAATATTAAAACTATTTGGTAGTTTTTCGCGATTTTCTCGAAAGCGCTTACGCGCTTTGGTTATGAGGGTGACGATAAGAATAAAAGCATTTTAAGCAATGAGACCTGAATACTTGAACGAATTCATGAGAGTCACATGCGTAGTGGGGTAGAATCCAGTTTGAGAAAAGCGCGTTTTGTTTTGGCCAGAATGAATCAAAGGTCAACGGCGCTATTGGCCAATGTCGCACATGTATAGAACATTCTCGTGAATTTATAGTAAAATACCAAATCAATCATGTTGTAAAATAGGCATGTTTTCAGCGTTTTACAAGCAATATTTAGTTATTGTTGATTATCATTCAGCATGACATGTCTCTAAACAATATGTATTGTAAAGATATTGCAAGACACATGCTCAGTTACAATATTAGGATCTTCGATAACGCATTCTCGAAAACAGAAGTGAACATAATAATTTCAATAATAACTTAATATAAAAGCAGTTTCAACAAAAGCCTTTATAGCTTAATTGCGTAAATGCACTGTAATTCTAGTTCTATAGAAGATATTTTCAGTTCAAAATGAAGGTAAGCCTACTTTTTATTATTGGAATTTCGAGATCGAGATCGGAAGCAGTGCCCAAAAGAAACTATTGAAATTCCCCCATGCAGCTTGTAATATAAAAAACCTCTTCCCCACAAACACTGATTAGCTCAGAGTTATAGATATGATATTATTCGGCCATACCATCATAGAGGGCCAGAAAAGTCCATGATTTGCTCAGTGGGTTACAATCTGACTGTATGTGGCATAGAAAATCGAAATCCCGCGGAATAAGGTTAATTAAAAACATTCAGTAAAAGTCTACGTCTCTGTTGATCAGTACGACAGCCACGTCATCCCATAAAAACGTGAAGGAACTACAGGAAGTTAAAAAAGCCGTTGATTCCGTCGCTCAACGGGTTAAGAATCCAACTTTATCTATGCCAACGGAATTACGAAATTATACAGGAACTGGTACACAACACACTACTAATGAAGAACAGATGACAAACATATACTTGACAGAGTTAATTTAATGCGATTCGTTCGCATTCCAATAGAGTCCATTCCTGGGCTGTTTGGTCATCTTGGCGCCCAAAAAACGCATCCAACGCATCATCAGTTTGCTTTATCCTTTGTAACTGTTGTCTGGAGCCGTATAGTAAATTCTGTCGCCAGGTTCCGGAAGTGGTGAATATTTCACTCTTTTTGTGAGGCCACTGTTTGGGTGCTTTGTAGGCTGCCATCCTGGCCTCAAATTACTTTGTCTAAACCTGAAATATTTACTTGAAGAGCTCCAGTTTACCACAGTATGACGAAAAGTTCGTCTTCCGCTGCCACCACGCCAGGATATAGCCAAGGCTCCCCATTCCCAAACAGATAACAGAACCACGAACAACCTCTTCGAGTTTCAGTCCAGACAGACGTTTATTAAACAACCAACAACAAGCACATGGTGCGATGGAAACATCACAATTAACCTTGTCATAAACAACACAACAAGCGTTGCCAGAATTAACAACACAAAACACTGGCGTAGTACGAGCAACTTCACTTTAAGCGGAAAACATGTGCGATGATAAATTAATCTACCACTTCTTCGTTTTATTTTAGTCGTATCTTACGATACGCATGAGTTTGTTCACATTTTCTTTCACAACTGAACAGTTTAGTCTTCAATGATCTATGGTAGGACAACTGCCGTAGACGACCGCTCATGTGTGCGATGGGATCGCTGTAATAAACGGTAACGGCGGAAAAATACCCGTAGCGGCGTATGTGTGCATTTGCCGTAGGAATTATTCTAAAGTCGGTAGCTTTTTGCATATCCCAAGTGATCTTTAGATACCCCAGTTCTTTGCTTTCGCCAAAGTAACATTGTATTGTAAATTGAATTAAAAGAAGTAAAGCAAATTCCCAACAAAATATCGGCCTACTTGCCGCGCCTGTCTCGACACAACTTAAGAACTGTTTGTGATCCGCAGGCCGCAATACACGTGAGGTATTACCGACAAGGGTGGCAGTACGGTACGATACGAAATTTTTATCGTACTTCGAACCAGCAAAATAATTTCGTACCGAACTTCGTACCGTACCTTCCGAAATTTTTTCGTACCGTACCGTACGATAATATTTTTTTCGTACTTCGTACCGAACTTCGTACCAGTACGGAATGAAGTTCGATTAATATTTTCCATTTATCGTACTTAATTTCGTACCAGTACGAAAACAGGTACGATTCGCTGGGCAGCAATTTCGTATCGTACCAACTACCAATGTCCAAATCAGCTTTATTTATAGCATCTGGCCACCGCAAGAAACGTCACCAACATTTTACATCAAAGTGATGCAGTTTTATAATTTCTAGTTTACAATCTAGGACAGAAAAACATGCGCGTAACTAAGCATATGCCACCCCAATATCATTGTTCACATTGCGTATAATATGAGAATGTTAGACCGGTGGTGATAAATGGTGATAGGATGAGTACAGTTTTCGCGAAAAAATCTGGCATGAAGCATATTAGCAGCATTGTGTCGTCACAAGAAATTCTCTCTCTCTCTCTCGTTGTGCACCACACATGGGTTTCGTGCGGTCTCATTCGATGGCATGGTAATAGGAACATTATCATTGTGCATTTGGTATTTCTGGTGCAATTTACGTTCTCTTCACATTACTGAATAATGCTATTTATTTTTTCATACCGGACAGACGTATTCCCTCGGTACATGCCTCGTTGTCTATATTGTGACTTGGCTGTTTTTTTTTTTTATAAAATATATCTTCTATTTAAGATGAGCATTAGCTAGCTAACATTCAACTCAAAACAGCCTAAATATATCTTTATATTCTACCGGCGCGCAGATACATTTTCCTGTCTGGTAATGTTTATTTCACTCTTAAAACATGTATTTGTGTTTCGTTATCAAAAAATTCTGCGCGCCTCCGGCACCCTAATCTTTTTTGTAAATTTGAAAGCCTGTGTTTGCATGTTGGAAAGAATGTCCCCCTCCCCTAAATTTTTTTCTGGATCCGCGATTGTAGTTGGTATTTTAATTGGGCTATCACGACTTTCGTTATTACAGAAAAATGCATTCAGATTAATACGTCATAAATCAGCGGCCTATATGTATTTCCACGCAATCACAAAGTTTTACGCCACTGCAGTAAAGCCGATATACGGCATAGCTCATCTAATAAACGCAAGTGAAATAGTTGCATTTCCATTACCATAACTGCGCCGCTTTTAATCATTTCAAAATTGCCCTTTAGTTTAAAAATTCTTTGATAGACACAATTTATATTATCAGAGCTCCGTTATGAAATGGCATAGATGTTAAATAAACTTATTTTTTTGAATTCATTTGAGAAGAATAAAGTGTAATGCGAAGGTACGAAAAGAGTACGGTACGGTACGAAAAAAATACCGAACTTCGTACCGTACCATACCAAGTACGAAAATTGAAAAATGAATCGCACCGGATAATTCAATCGTACCGTACCGAACTTCGTACCGTACTACCAGCCTTGCTTACCGATCCGTTGCATTATGTTTCGGGTAATAAAATAAAAACGCCAATACATTCCTGCATTGCTTTGCGTTAATTGTGTTCACAAGTGTACGAAGTACAAACGCAAACAAAACGAAACGAGCACCCAGCGTTAACGTTCATAGCAAACCGTTCTGTTTCATTGAAAAAAGTAAGGAAATGCATACAGAGCAATGCGTTTGCGTAAAACGCAAGGGTAAAATAAAACAAACCTAGAAAAAACGCAATCTACGCCAACGTGTAGTGCGACCTTTATTGTCATGACACGCCTTGTTGTCAATTGGACATTTTCTAAGAATTCAAGGTCAAACGGTTTGTTGCGTCGGAGAAGTTCTGGATACAAATTCGTTATTGATGGGCTAGCCAGATATTCAATTCAATCGTATAGGATGTCTGGTCAAATTTATTCAAGTGTCAAATCTTTCATTTCTAATCGCAAGATTACCGTTGTTTTAGACGGCCTACGCTCAAGAACTTATTCCATTTCATCTAGTGCAACTTTGATCTTGATAAGTACTATTGACCTGCCGAATAATTTCATATGCAATTTGCGCTGACGATACAACCCTATATTTTCTCGTCTCAATTACCATTGCCTTTCGGAACTACGTCTGGGCTCTGGCAAAGACCAAAGTTTCATCAAGTACTCGTTACATCAATATAAATGCAACTCAAGTTTCACTACCCGGTACTGAATCTGAATCTTGAAGAATTCCAAAATACGTGTCTCCCTCTCTCTGATTATAGGCCTATGGGTTGGTATAATTATGTCACTATTAGTGCTAAGCGTGCCTCATTTTTAAATTAACAACTGTTCTGAATAAACTACAGCTAGAAGTAACCTGTTAGACGTAACTTAATTTGCACCACCATTTCTCAACCAACTACGCCGGCCCAGACTTGGCTATGGCCTGGTCCCACCCCACGGGCGGCATTTGGTCGGGACCTAGGCACGGCGGCATTTGGTCGGGACCCAGGCTGTATCTAGTCGGACTTAAGGGGTATAGCTGGCTCGGTGACGAATTTTCGTCCCTCACACACGGCCTCATTGTAACTTTATATATTGCACTGTATTTTCAATATTTGGCGAACTAAATACTTGAGTCTGTTTAATGTGATAAGGTAACTCTGCAGGCCCTTTCAAAGATCCCAGGCGGTTGATAACAGACCCCGATTGAGTTTGTTTCCGTAATTGCAGGAACCGTGATGAAGTTTTCTATGGACTTTTTTTTATGTATGATTCAAAAAATAACACTGAATAACTAATCGAATTTGCAAAAACTCTATTTAAAATTTGCTGAGGTCGAGGAAAATATCGAATGCAGGTTTGTATGCCTTATTAATATGTCGTATTCTTAGCTTCATTCTCCCCCTAGGAAAACAACCCATTTTAACTCGCAGAATCAGGCCGGAAATCTAATTTTAAGTGCCTATGGACCTTTCCCCGAATGTTAATTTACCTGTTTACTTCTTGGATGGAAGCTCGGAGACATCAACAAGCTTTTTGGTCAGGGAAGCCTATGCCATTAAATTGTTTATTATGACCCAGCAAATCAAATTTAGGATCTTGCTCAGGCTGTTTTGTGAACACCTCGTCGTTTTGGTGATTTAATATAAGTTTTGCGTGTTTTTGTTTGTAAATCTTTTGAAGATATATATGCAATTTAAGTTAATATACTGATTAATTGCTCCATGTTTTTCGGGGAAATCCATAAATCGAGACAGAAATCACCAGAATAGTCCAGGTATAAATCGTGAATAACAAACTGTGAGGAATGCTGTACCTATTTTTTTATTCCGATTTTCCACTCAAAATCGGATTCGCCTGGACTTGTACAGCAAAACTAGGTATTATTGGGTGCCCAGTAAGGTCAATTGGTAAAGTGTTGGGAATACGCTTCGAGCCACGCATGTCTTCGTATCCTGTGGGAGATGGTGATTATATGCGAGAGATCTGCTGGACTCTTCGCCGGTGCATGGTGGTTCCCGTAAGCGCTGCTTACGGCTTCCTTCACCAACCAAGCCCATGCACAGGAAAAATGAGAAATACGATTTTCCCCACAGGATTCGAACCTGCGTCATGACGATCAGAGATGCGTAGCTCCATAAACCGGGCACTCCAACGTTCACGTAAGCGCTGCTTACGGCTTCCTCCACCAACCAGAACCATGCACAGACAAAAATGAAAAACACAATAGTTCAAAAACCTTCACCCCAATTCGGAACTGGTATCTGCACGAGAGGCCGTGGTTTGGCATATGATTAAGCTGTATTCTTGGCTTTCTTCTCCCATAATTATTTTATCCTCAAATTTTTCCCATTTTGAGATACAGTCTAAAAATTGTATGGGTCAAAGGTCGGAAAAAGACTGACCATTTTGCGAATTTCACCTCTCTCTTCACAAATTACTAACGCAGATAAGTTTTCCTGGGATTTTGAGCGATGGAACTACCGGTATTTCCGCGAAATTTTATTCAATTTCTGCTTCTACACTCTTATCCCATAATTCGATGGCGGGTATGTTTCCGCGAATTTTTGAAAAAGATATGAATGGACCAATCGCCCCTTTGCTCTGATATAATTTTACGATACGAATTCAATATTGACCAGGGCAAGAATTGACCGCCACCCATTTCATGTTAGTGTTGAGGTTTTTTGCAGCGAGGGCTGAGGAGAGTATGTTTATTCGTCTCGAGAAAAAAAGTCCGACAGTACCCATACCGGTGTTCAGTGTTGTATATACTGTATGGCAAAATTGAATTTAGTTACCGTATATCGAGAAATGCTATACCGTACGCATAACATCCTACTCATATTTAAAATAGAAAAAAATATTACAGAAAACAGACAAATTAATTAAAGAACTAGCTTAAACAACCCTATTGCAGATTGGGCAATAGCCTATTAAGGATATAGGTTATAGTCAAGTATGAAGTTTGGTGTTGGTTTTTATCGATCTTTTGTCAGACAATATTCAAGACATATTGTATATCGAACTGAAGCAAATAACCCTTTTCAAAATTTGGCTCTCGAAGAATGGCTATATGAAAATGTTAATTTGAGCTCCACTTCCTGTCTTTTCATTTGGAGAAGTTTGCCTTCTGTCATTATTGGGCGTCACCAAAATCCCTGGGCAGAATGTTGTGTTCGTCTGTTGAAAGAAAAAGATGTATTTCTTGCACGAAGGCAAAGTGGAGGGGGAACTGTTTATCATGATACTGGAAATATCAATTTGTCATTCTTCACCAGTCGTAAACTCTATGATAGGAGAAGAAATCTCGATATCATTGTGAATGCGTTAACAAAAAGATGGAATGATATAAACCTTACTGTCAATTGTAGGGATGACATTTTATTGGACGAAAAATATAAAATTTCAGGGTCTGCTGCAAAACTTGGAAAAAATAATGCATATCACCACTGCACTTTGTTATTTAACACCGACCTTGATAATATGGGTCAATATTTACAACCTTCTGTACCAAATGTAATTACTAAAGCAACTCAAAGTGTTCGATCTCAAACTAAAAATATCTCAGACTATGTGTCTGACATTTCATATGAAGCAATATGTGAAGCGTTGACATCTGAATATTTTGCAAATAATGGAAACCTAGATGAGAATGTAGTTGCGGATATTGATCCTATGGACGAAAATATGTTTCCCAAAGTTTCTGATATAGTTTCAAAACTTCAGAGTTGGGATTGGTTGTATGGGAAATCTTCAAAATTTGAGGCTAAATGGTCGTACAATAGCTCAAACTTTGGTGATATGGTCATTCTCATATCAGTAACAAATGGAATAATTGATGATGTTAATTGGATTTTTGATACAAATTACCATGACATATTGATGCAACTGGGTAAATTGCTTGTTGGCAGTAAATTCCGAGGTGACGATATCAACCTTATCTGGAAAAGGTTTATGAAGGAAACGAAGCCACACTTTCCAGATCATGATTTCATCAATCATCTTGATGCTCTAATAAGGCGTGTTGTGGAGCTATTGTGAATTTGGTTACTGAAAACAGAATCTTCAGGAATTTTCCTGAATATTATGAAATAGTTTCAGTTTTGAAATGTTTCACTGAAATTTAGTATCTGCAATGTATTGTAATTGATCACCTAAAAAAATTTCACCAAAAATCAGAAATTTTCAATTTTTTGTAAATGAGTATTGGAATTTTTCATGTCGGACATGAATCTGAATTGATTAAATACCTGCTCTAAAAAGTCGGACTCCTTTAATATTAACTTGAGGGGAAGATTACTAAGTAATCTTTACGAGTTCTTATATTGTCTTGGTATCGGCTCAACAAGAACAAACATCTCTGGTGCTAAAATTTCAGTGAATGATTATGAGCCCCAATAAACTCTTTGCAATACATGGGTGTTGATTTTTCACAAAAAGTGTCTGAAAAGTGACTTATTTTATCAGTGACATTTACAAATCAAAAAAAATGAAATGTGTGAAAAATTAACGAACTGTTCATGAAACAGCACTGAATCTAATAACCATAGAGTTTAATTTCCTAAACAATTTCTATTTTTAGTTTTCCTGAATGTGTCTGCGTATTTAAAATGACTTAAATCTGCCAAATATGGGTAATTCATGTCAGGTTACTTGAGTAAATCATTAGGAATACTCTTCTAGCTATACATTGTTGGTTGTGGCTTCCTCCACCAATCACACTCATGCACAGGAAGAATCAATAAGACTGTAAGGCATTAGCTTTAGAGAGGTCTTGCTGTACAGTATGGTTATGCCCTGTTCTCAGATTCTATTTAGTGCAAGAGGTGAAATCCTATCGTATTTTATTACATTCGACACTTTGTCATTTGAATGTTTTTCTTGCCATGGTATTCAAATCCTTATGTGATAACGTGCTTACCTTTTTAATTTTGCTTACAGATGGAATCTTTAAGAAGTTTTAGATACAGATTGTGGGTGTTAGACCAACAAAGAGTGATAGATATTGCGTGGATGCAAAGATGGCTAATAATGGTCATTGCAGCATTTGTTTCAGTCTTATATTTATGGGATTGGCTGGTGGCTGAAAAAGATCCTACAGGACATTTTCCAGCAGCATTACTTCCAGTTTCATTGAGAAAGAAGATGCCAGCGCATGGATTTACAAGTGAAGAAGATGCTCGGGCGTTTGCAATTAGAGAAATTGAGATCGCAGTGGTGGCTTGCAAAAGACATTTTGACAAGTCTGATGAAAGTGCAATTGATGCTTGCATGATGATGAAAAGTGCTGCAATGACGTCAAAATCTGTCATTCATTTTCATATTTTTACTGAGGATCGACTTTATTCAACATTCATGCGTGAGCTTGATGAATGGCCACCCTACATCCGTCATCGTGTATCATTTAAATTCAGTCATGTTACGTATCCTGAATCACTCTTGGGTTGGAGAAACATGCATCAACCTTGCTCTGCGTTCAAACTTTTCATACCGCATGTTCTTAAAGACTTGGACTATGTTTTATACATAGACACTCATTCATTGTTTTTAAACTCGTTGGATGATTTATGGTCTGAATTGCTGCGATTCAAAGCAGATAATGCAATATCTCTGGCAGTTTCATCAGATCTGAATGATCACTCCAGTCACCTTCTGTCAAAATATGAAATTCAACTAATTGACACAGGGATAGTTCTTTTTGATATTTATCGGTTGAGACATTCAGTGTTTCAAGTTCCAGTTGGTATCAAGAAAAATATGCAAGGGACACATACATTAGATTTTGAAATTCGAAACATGACTTATCACCCAAATATGCTTCACACTGTGTATGAAATTTTCAAGTCTGACATTACTGTTCCTGATCGTGATATATTCTCAATTTTATCCCATTTCAATCCTCACAAACTTCATACACTTCCATGTATTTGGAATTTCAGATGGCATTACAGTGACACTCTTCTTAAGAGAAATAGGCACGAATTCTTGAAAGCAGTTTTGCCAAATTGGCCTGACCAGGATTTGATAGAGCCGTGCCGCGCCGCTTTTCTGGTGCATCACGGCGGGGGAGTTTTCGAACATGAAGAATTTGAAGTTTTAAAAGAGGCTTGGAAGTTGTCAGGGTACAGACATTCTAGAGAGTTTGTTCTTGAAACTATTAAAAATTACACAAATTCCATATTCAATAGTAATATTGCTTTTCGGCTAAATATGAAATATTTTATTAATAGTATTATAAGTTTTAATAGGTCGGAAAATTGACGTTTTGCAATTGTTTTTTTTTATTTGTTATTTCAATCCAATTAAGTTATTACACTTGTATAATTAAGCATCAATCACCTGTGGTGTTGCTGGAACAGGAATGCAGAATCTGTTATTTTACTTAGCAATTTTTCATCCACCTCTGTCAACATTCAATTGCAAAAGATTAACAATGGCGAAGGTGCAATGGCATCGAGATAGCCCACCTGTACCCATGGAAGAGGAAAGTCTGGTATATTTATTGATTGTTTGTGGTCTAACCATATGGCGAACCATGCAGGAAATCTGATCCTCCTACAGTTCTAAGTTGAGGGGGATCGGAGTTCTCTCTTACTATCTATATTTACTACGATATCTTTCCTGTGCTATATGAGATGTCCAACAAACCTCTTGAATATGACCAAATTGCCCTTTAATGGTTAAAAACCCAAAATGTGTTTATTATCGTTGTATGAAAATGAGTGACTGCCCACTTCCTTCAAAGTCAAAAATTCAATTTTGTGAGTGAACCACAGAAGGACCAAACCATATTCCATCAGAGGTTGCACGGTTAGACAAATCAGTAAAGTGTTAGCAATGCGCCTCCAGCTACGCATTTAAGATCATCTTTACTAAGGTTCGAATGCTATCAGGGATAGAGCCTAATTTTGCAGTTTACTGATATATCAGCAGATCACGGACACCGGCGGTAATATCGGCCAACCAAAATACACATACATGAAGGGTCTATTGTAGTTTTTATCATTATTAAATTGTTATTATTTTCACCAAAATGAACTTCTGGACCGCAATAATCATACGCGCCGCCGCCGTTGCTAATTATTAATCGCCTATAAAGACCACATACGACATTTAAAATTTCAGAAGCTATATTGCGAACATCAATATTTTAATTTGGCCAATAGCGCATCGAAATTTGTATTTTTTTTATTTTGTATTCACTGAGCAAGGCCGGAAGCAGTGCCTTCAAGGAACCAACCACTTAATAGAAAAGAGCTACTGCGAGATGTAATACCAGCTGCACTCCAAGCGGAAAACAGAACTGAACCGATATGGTAAAATGCAGTGAGTGGTATCTGCCACGGATGATGGTGAAATAATATATCACTTCTTTGTTTCCTTTTATTCGCCCCTTACGACACGCAGAAAATACGCTAGGACTATTTAAAAGCTGAAAACTTTGTAGCAGATAAACGGATCGTTTCGTAAACGAGAACATGAAGTCATGCTTCATTTTCCAGTGATGATGCAGACCAAATACAAGCTCTGCGTAATTGGTTCGAATTCTCTAAAAATTAATTTCTTTGTTGCGTAAAAACATACCACCCCAATTTGTTTTGTTATCCGGAATATCGTTTCTTGTCTGCAACCGATCGTCTTGAAGTTTTTTTTTTATACTTGTATCAATCGAACGTATTAGCGATGAGGTTTTGGCAAGTAGACTTATATGCTATGTTTTGAGCTATGTCAAGCGGGAATAGATAGATCTGTGGGTGAGGGTTCGTCCTGCCGCTGTCTCAGTCTCCTTGTTGGCGCACACCCTCAACTTCCTTGTGATCGTAAACTGAAGAAGCAAGAAATTAACAAAATTTTGATTTTATCAGCAGTCCGGAAAAGTCGCCATTTTCCCTGCAAATCATGTAGCCAAAATATTATGGTCCATAAGACAGTTTTTGGCCGACCCCGAAGGATTTTCTATGTTTTACCGCTATGAGTATGCATATGTTGTAGTAGCGTCACGTTAGATAAATGGCAAACTATTGAATTTGAATAGCAGAAATAGGCAACTAAGCTACATTTCAAACTTTCAGCATCCTAACCGTATACTTGACATAGGTGTAGCGTCGAGAGTGCACAACTTTCTCTAGCGCGCTTTTTTGAATGCACTCCCGGGTTGCGCATTATTTGTTTATGCTGTCGCCTTCCCGTGTTTTGAGACTCAGGACGTGAGTTATTTCTTTATGGTGGACGCCTGGTACTCATATCGCAATGCCGGCTAGAATTAACGCTCGGCTACGCGTTACCTGTTCGGTCGGTGTTTGGGTCTCCCTCGAAGCTTCTTTTAGCAACTTTACCAACGGAGGCATCTTGTTTCCCAGATGTATCCAGTACTGCGGATTTGCTGGACCAAAAGTTCGAAACAGTTTGGCTTAATGCATCTTTGCCATTCATAGGACACAAGCGAGTTAAAAAGAGAGCAAAAATCTTTATCATAGATATAGCAGCCTTTTGAAATCTTTGAAGGGTCACGAAAATATTTCAAACATCAGACAAAGCTAAGTAATTTTAACGGAAAATCACAAAAATATTCCAAACATCAGACAAAGCTGAGTAATTTTAACGAAAATGTTTCATCCGAACTTTGTGACATTTCAAACTTTTAACATCCTAATCGTATAATGGCATAGCACTAGTTTGGACGTACCGGCAAGAGATTAAAGAGTACAACTGGTGCGCTAATTTGTACGCGTTCCCGGGCGGGGCTTTATTTCTTCATGTTGTCGTCTCACCGTGTTGTGAGACTTGGAGGACGTGATGAGATATTTGTTATGATAAACGCGGGGAACTCATTTTGCAAAGTCGGCTAAACTTCACACTAGGCTACGCGCTAGCTGTGCGGTGTTTGGGTCTCCCTCGAAGCTTCCTTTAACAACTTTACCAACGAAGATGTCATTACAGGCTTCTTATGAATTCGAAATGAAAAACAAACATCTTATTTCCCAGATGTATCCAGTACTGCTGATTTGGTGGCCCAAAAGGTCGAACTAATTCGGCTTAATGCCTCTTTGCCATTCATAGAAGAACACAAGCGAGTTCAGAAAGAGGAAAGGAATTTTATTATAGCATCTTTTGAATAGGATTGCAAAATTTCGAGAAATTTCATGGAAGGTATTTACCATCGGCATTTTTTTACAAAAAATGGGAATTAACACGAACTTTTTGATTATCGCTATGGCCTGACAGTTAATTATAAAAAAAAAACAGGTATACATCATGACATTACGATATTTTGTTTGTGTACAGTAGTTCCGAGAATACAGTAATCACTGATAAAACATAAATGCTGTACAAACGAAATTTAATTTGCTGTAGAAATTAGAACTAAAGACTGTTCACGGTCAAGCATACTTGGATAAAATCTTTATTTCATGAGTTTTTCTATGCCACCGGGGATGCAGAGTTATCACAACTTATGAGTATTGCATGTCATTGGGGATATCGGTTTGTCATCAGGGATGTATCGATGCCACTTTCCTGCCGATACCGATGCCACCGATACTCAACGTTACCGATACCCGCCGATACCAATACGCATTACAAATGCCTTCAAATATGCCTAAAGTACATCCCTAAAGTTTAAATTTTCCAAAAAATTTCACTAAAATTAACTGTAAAAGAACTAATAGCAATTTCTATGTCACCGGGGATGCGGATTTATCGCAACTCATCATCGGTGTAAACGAAAAAATTGTATCGGTGCATCCCAAGTGACAAATCGTCATTCCCGTTGACATGGGAATACTCATGAGTTGGACAAATCCGCATCTCGGGTGACATAGAAATACTTAGGAGTACTGACAAATCCGCATCTCGGGTGACATAGAAATACTCAAGAGTTGTGACAAATGCGCATCCCTGGTGACATGGGAATAATCATAAGTTTTGAGAAATCCACACCTCTGGCAACATAGCAATCGACATGAGTATTGTAATCATGAGAAAAATATATTAAGAGTGAGACAAATATAAAAATATGAATTTAATTTGTCAAGTATTGAAAATATTGCAAATCATTGTCATAATTGAATTTTGGGTAGCTTTGTGTTTTTTCGTGATGACTTAACCATAGTCGCATTAATATTAATATGTATTAATTTTAGGGTGTCATAGGAATACTCTTGAATTGTGACAAATCCGCATCCCCGGTGACATAGGAATACTCATGAGTTGTGACAAATCGGCATCCCCTGTGACATAGGAATACTCATGAGTTGTGACAAATCCGCATCCCCGGTGACATAGGAATACTCATGAGTTGTGACACAGCCGCATCCCCGGTGACATAGCAATACTCATGAGTTGTGACAAATCCGCATCCCCTGTGACATAGGAATACTCATGAGTTGTGACAAATCCGCATCCCCGGTGACATAGCAATACTCATGAGTTGTGACAAATCCGCATCCCCGGTGACATATGAACACTCATGAGTTGCGACAAATTCGCATCCTCGGTGACGTAAGAATAATCATGAGTTGTGATAAATCCGCATCCCCGGTGACATCAGAATACTCATGAGTTGTGACAAATCCGCATCCCCGGTGACATAGCAATACTCATGAGTTTTGACAAATCGGCATCCCCTGTGACATAGGAATGCTCATGAGTTGTGACGCAGCCGCATCCCCGGTTACATAGAAATACTCATGAGTTGTGACGAATCCGCATCCCAGGTGACATAGGAATACTCATGAATTGTTACAAATCCGCATCCCCGGTGACACAGAAATTCTTATGAGTTGTGACATAGGAATACTCATGAACTGTGACAAATCCGCATCCCCGGTGACATAAGTATACTAATGAGTTGTGACAAATCCGCATCCCCAGTGACATAGGAATACTCATGAGTTGTGAATCATCCACATCCCCGGTGACATAGAAATACTCATGCGTTGTGACATATCCGCATCCCCGGTGACATAGAAATACTCATGCGTTGTGACATATCCGCATCCCGGTGACATAGGAATGCTCATGAATTGTGACAAATCCGCATCCCCGGTGACATAGAAATACCCTTGAGTTGTGACAAATCTGCATCCCCGGTGACATAGAAATACTCATGAGTTGTGACAAATCCGCATCCCCGGTGTCATAGGAATACTCTTGAATTGTGACAAATCCGCATCCCCGGTGACATAGAAATACCCTTGAGTTGTGACAAATCTGCATCCCCGGTGACATAGAAATACTCATGAGTTGTGACAAATCCGCATCCCCGGTGTCATAGGAATACTCTTGAATTGTGACAAATCCGCATCCCCGGTGACATAGGAATACTCATTGTAATCATGAGTCGAATATAAAATATAATCGAATATGAAAATATCTATGCCATTTGTCAAGTAGTGAAAATATTACAAATCCCTGTCATAAATTTTGTTCATTCGAGAAATGAATAGTATATTTTGCTGAGCTTTGTGTGTTAGATTTAGCAGTGATGTTTTGGAACGGAAAAATAAAACTTGAACAATCATTTTTGGAAACACGGCATGGACATCTAAGTCTATGGATTTGGTCCAACTTTATTAACATCAACTTACTTTTTTTTCTGTTGACCTAACGAAATTCGCATGAATAAAACTAAAAATGTTAGATTCTGTTTTATTAATATTGAATTTGCAAATCTTTCATTTTCCTATAATAATAGTGTTATGAAGTATAATAAATGAAATATAGCGCCCTTAAAATTTACAACATGACATTTTGATGTAGCTCAATCTGCCACGTTTTGCTCAAACCAATAATGACGTCATAGTATGAATAAATTTGTCGACGATTATTGGCCCAATATTATATAGCACATTTTTCGCTGTAAAGTTGTGCGGTATAAGTAATTGTGAGTTCCGCCAGTATCTTTATCGACTAATTTTGAAGCATCAGTATCAACCGGTAACGGCAATTTTGATTATGTTCGGTATCGGCCCAAATTAGATAATTTAATCTTTATCGGTCGGTATCGAAAATTTGGAGTATTGGCGTCACGAAATCAGCTCATTTTAGAGTGTCGGCATCGGTCGGTATTGTCCGGTAAGGCAAAATTTGTTCTTCAGCATTTATCAACTTATGTGTATAGATTTAGATGCAACAAAAAATTTAAAGAAAAGACAAATAAAGAGTTCAGTCCGAAAGCAATTAGATCGCTTTTGGCTAGGAAATGCTTACTGCCTGTACGTGTAGAAATATCTAGTAGTGAAATCGACAGGTATGCTCGTATGCTTGCTTCATACAAACGAATTTCCTTTAAGACACCTATTGCATGAGTTAGATGGCACAACATGTGGACCTAATGCATTTTCTGGCCTCATTGGAAAATCGATACAGAACTGCGAATCTTTGCCAATACAATCTTTGCCTTTACAAATATAACAAATTTGAGTAGAGATCAGTTTTACTTGTTTCAGATGTGCCAGGCTGTTAAATTCTGAAAATTGCTCTACGGACCAGACAAAGTCAAACCGGGTCCAGTAGTCTACTTCAGATGGCTGATAACGACAAGCAGAATATTGCGGTTATGTATTTTAACACTCAAGTCATCTGATAACTTGAGGGAAATTTGTTGCATTTATCATGTGGGTGTATTCACATTAAAAGACAGTCTTCGTGTAATTCTGGAAGCTTGCATTTATGGACGTTACTCAATAATTCAAGATACATTTCAGGGCGTTTGCAAGACATTATGACGTTCTGCAGCGTAATGGGTATTTTATTCAGAAAATAGTCATCCAGAAAACATTTATTCACATTCATAACAATATATACGTCGAATTGCATTAAGAAGAAACGTGATGCGCGAACAGCAACAAGAGGCCTCATCGGTACAGGTATTCCTCAGCCTAATTTTAAGGCTGAAGATAACATTGATGTAGAAAATTGGAAAAACGTTGAACGGTCTGAACTACCTACAGCAAAGCATATTAAAACTGAATTGATACAAAGTCTCCTTTTCGGAGGCGACGATATTTCACTTCGACAATTTGATATTTTTCCATTACACTTTGTCACACGCAAGTAACAAAAAGATGCGTAAGGCTGGTAACTGAGACGTCAGCAGCTGTGTATGGCCAAAGGAAGCGAATTGACAATATTCTCGCAAGGGAATTAACAAAAAAAAGTTCGACACAAAGAAGCATTTCGTACTCTAAAAGTAACTTTTTTAATCCCGATATTTAACCTTTCACCCCAATGTGTTTTTTCTTTATTTTTCATCTTTGCCAAACATGAACCATTTGTAGACCGACAATCTTTGTATTGATCAGGCTTGACAAAATATATTTGGTTAATATGTGTTTGATTTTAAGTTGCGCTGATATCTCTAAATAATACTGTATTGTATTTGCTCCGCTACTACGAGGACTTTTCATACTCTATCTAGTTCTATATTTCTCGACCCAACACCAAGTTGAACAAGTAAACTCTCTGCAGTGATAAACCGACCCATTTCCCAATAAACTTCAAAAAGTCATTCTCGTCTACTCCGTCACTTTAAATGGGCAGTTCATCCTGCAATGACACGTTAACCACATTTATCTGACTGATATATTCTTCCCTGACGTTGACGCATATGACTTTTCTAATATTTTTCTTCCACGAGTGTGGATTTCTACTTCTCTTTATACCTCTCTGCTAGGGAATTCCATGCCGTGTTCCGGACTTAAAATTTTATCCCATGTTCCGTACTTGAATCTCAGTGAAAAATATTTAGTACAGCATTTACAACGCTCGTCACGGTACTCCTGTCACCCATACACGAAACATCCGAAGAATGCAAATTTCATTATGACCAAATAAAGAACATTTGCGGACCGCTTAGCTTGTCAGAGCATGTTTGGGCATTGCGTTTCGGGTGCACTCAACGAAACGAGTACTCTCCGTTTGCTTGCATAACAAACCGTGCGGTTGAGTTAAAAAGGGTAAGGAACTGCATGTAGATAATTGCGCTAGCGTAAAACGTAAGGGAAAATAAAACAAACCCAGAAAAAACGCAACATACGCCAACGTGTATTGCGGTAGTCAATCGAGCTCGATTTCGAACCTAACATAAACGAAATTTGCAATAAAATTAAATCTGTGTCCAGTTGATTCTACTGATAAAAAATCGGTCACTAAACAGTTGAAAACGTTGAGTTAGAATGTGCTTTTCCGATGTTTTGCGAAAGAATTTCATGTTTACCTCGAATGATTATCCAACGAGCCACATGATATGACGTCACCAGCAAAATACCTTATTTTCAAGTAAACCTACCAGTCTGTGGGCAATTCACGGTAAAGACCTCATTCCCTTGCACGTCTCTGGGAACTAGAATTTCTTTCCATTTATATAAAGAAATATATCTCGAGATTGATAATCCATGTTCCATCACTTAGATCTCTTTTTTGTTTTTAAAAAATTTAAGAATATTCCCCTTTATATTTCGCGGAAGAAACATATATGGCTTAAGACCTCGTCCGCGACTATGAAAATTGTACGGTCTATGCGCATGGTAGTAAACAAAATGTCAATATCTGGATTTGTTCGCAAAAATGTTACTGACTGCTGAGGACCGTCAAGTTGGTCCTTGTAGCCTATTTCCGGGTTGAGTGCTTATTCCAATGCCAATAGGTGAAGGCGAAACTGATGGATATAGGCTAATGTTGGATTCTGTACTGTAGAACATGAAAATATGCTGTTTCCCACAAAACCAGCAAGCATTGCCGATAGAATGGAAATTCTATACAGGTTATGATCGTGTACAGTTAGTTCATTTTTGGTTTTTATAAAGAGCAATTGAAATCAGGTTAATGAGCATTGCTTGACCGAAATTCAGCAATCGCTATAACGAATCGGAAAACAGAGAGGCGATCAACACATGCTGTATTTATTGGAAGAAGTTAATGCTGGTGGGGTGCTTCCAAAGCTTGACTGCGTTAATGAATAAAAGGCATCGCAAGCTCATGAACGTTCAAAGCGAAAACCACTGGCTTGGTTAAGTCATATATTTAGCCTTGCAGGGTTTATATTCCAAAATAATAATAATAAAGATTGTCGAAACTGGAGAAAATTTCAGAATATTCGCATCTGAGAAGCTCTGAAATGAAACCATATTCACGTTGCACTTTTTATGTCTTTTCAATTTATTATTATTGTTAGATGAGACTGTTTATCAGTTTATTCATTGCACTTCAATATATTCTCAGTGTATAAAGAGATACATAATCGTTGAAATGAAGATTAAGGGATCTTCATCACTGAAACTCATTGAGTTTTGAAGACTTGCAGATCAAACCGATCTGGAAAACAGTATGTGCCCAACGTATTCCACACCACGAAAGTTCATGGAAAAATCTTCTCACATAACATTGATTGTGGTAATGTAGTGAAACTGACAATATGGATGTGAATGGGTAGCCAGTCGCCTGGTCCATTTGTTCGGAGGATCGAGACCAGAAAGGATGGGACATGATAATTAGGACTTCAGTCATGTCGTTTTCCATTTTCATATCACATAACTTAATTTTGAACACTTTTGAAATCTTTGAGTAAATGAAAATGTGAAATTGTCATTGTTTCTTTCACTAGAAGAATTCGAACGGTTTCACTTTTTGATATTTTTCATCGAAAGCAATAGACATCATGAAAAGTGCAAAATAATAAGGACAATTATCATGTTAAACTAAAATATATTCGAGATTATGTATATATTTTAATTCTCGTTATTCTCATGCTTATTTACAGCAGCGCGAAGAGCATGTGTGCGTTGCTTCAGCTACTGTTGTTACACAATTAATATGTAATTCGAATCGTAGCTATTACATCTTTTACTAGCTCTTTATTATTATATGACCGTTAGTTGGTTCCTTTTAGATATTGCTTCCGGCCTTGCTCTGAGCGAGTGAACTGAAAAAAAATTAGAAAAAATCACTCAATTCACTTAGTACTGACTTTCGTAAATGTTATAGGCAGGTTTTTGGTACGTAGAGGTACTATTTTTCATCTGTGCTGAAAATATACCAAAAGCCAAGTGTCGCCTGTTATTTTGATTTCACATGTGTATGAAACTAATGTTATCATAAAGTAAGTCACTCTATCGCACAACATGGCACCGGATTTTACCGATATTTATTCCATTAGTTAGATATAGTCTGATTAGACAGTATTCTGATTAATATGATGAATAAGATGTTTCATTTACGAAAGATTTGATTACCATTCGACGATGAAAAGGACTTCTACATTCAATGGGAGTGTCGATATAGTCTGATCTTTTGCTAATTTAATATATCGTCAAATAATCCAATCTTGGCAAGGCGTCACGTGCCCTTATATAGACACTAAAGCACCGTATGTCCTGGCTCGGTTAAATGTTTTATAAGCAGTCCGAACTTGGTTTGGCTGTTCGTGAGCACGTAATTGATGGACACTTTTGACTTCTTTCTTTTGCAGATCGCATATTTATCCATGACCCAATAATTCTTGAAATTATTTTCAATTATATTATCGTACCATCCTTGAACCGTATATCTTCGTTTAATAGATTGCTGCAATATTTTAATATGTTGAATTCCAATTTTCCAACATTTGTTATATATTCATGCAATTATCCATCCTTTAGTCCTATTATTTGTATTACTTTTTCTTTTCTGTGTGCTCTATATAGCAGTACAGGAAATACGCAGGCACAGCCCATCTATCCCACCATATATGGCGATCGTATCTAAAGATTTATGAACAGTCGCTAAACGCCATAAGCGACAAGAAGTGATTAAGTAATCTTCGGCACTATTACGGAATACTGCACTGATGCACATGCAACATTGCGAGATTTGCCGTTTAAGTGAAATGAACTTTATTTCACAGTTTGAAGTTACAGTTCTACCTTGATACGAGCTTTATCTTGCGCCATGCCGTTCTACCCAGTGTGTAGCCAGTGATGGAATTGGTAAGGTTATCGAGAAGATCCCAAAAATTTGGATTTTAGTGCCTTATCCTTTGATAACTTTGAAGCCTCGTTGTAGCGCTATCGACTGTATCTCGCAAAAACCGCGAAAAAGATCTGGTTCTGCACCTTCACAAATATAAACATAGAAAAGGAAACTACTGGACAAGAGGTTCAAGAGTTCTTTTCCACACCTACACAAATTTATTTCCGTAACCTCTGTCGTACAAAATGTTACTATTTCAAATAACAATATTTTTTTGGAGTATTTGCATATTTTTCTCATTAAAAATCCCTTCTTTGGGCGGCAGTATAGTTTGCGGTTGACAAAGGATGCTTTCCCAATGGGTCAGAAAATGCATTTGGTCCACACATGTTGACGTCTAAATTATGTAATAAGTGACCACGACATTGTAACAAACGAAATTGCCCCAATGTGATACATGTAGTATTATGCCTCAGACTGAATTTACCCAAAATATTTAGCCCTACACGAAACTACTTCCACGCAAGAAGATGGAATTATCCCTTTAAGAATTGTCTTCAAGCGGGTACCGCATCCAATACCTCCCACGGGCCTACCTCGCGTAAAATTGTCCCCATACGTGGTTGTCCAGGCGCTGAATTGTCTTCCAAGAAGAATTACACTTACATTTCTAACCCGTGGAATTGTCATCAAATAGGAATGATTCATGCATGATTGCCTTCATACGGAATAACCCTGTAAATGAAATCTGACATGTTGGACCCATCTTTCACGTGGTGATTGCCAATGCCGTGTAGAGAAATACCATGTATGGTCAATTCTTGGGGAGGGTGGACGAATCCTAGGACAAATTCCGGGACAATCTCGCTTGGAGGTAATTATGTGCCGGCGCAGTTCAAAGCGAAGGAATTCCGAGTCGGTCTAAAATTTACTCCACCATCATAATGCTTTAGCTGCATGATGTGTGAAGATGACAATTCCCCACACACTGCCGGAAAAATGATTATACTCTTTCATGCTTTACATAACAAGTAGCATTGCCTGCATAAGTTTGAATGAGCCATTTGTTTTGGCGTTATAAAACGGAGACAAAATACACCAATTTGTCAAAAAAGACCAGCATAAGAATGTTTGGTAATTTATAAATGAGATGTAATTACCATACTGTCGCTGCAAACACACAATCCAAACTATAAATAAATTTCTTAACATTCTCTTTTACTATCGCTCAGAAAATAATCCAGCAAGGGTTGAAGATCGAAATCGTTCGAAATTGCCGCATTTTGTCCGGCCTATCAGTGTGGCTTATTTGATCAATTTTTTGAATAATACACTTGCCAAGATGCTCCTCGTTGATCCTTAAATACCATTTCTAATACAATTCATTCTGAGCAAAGTGTTTAAAATAATTTGTGAATATATTTCTGCATCATGCAATACCGAGAGCAAATTTTGGTCAAGTCTCGAAAATATATTTTTATTTACAATCGTGCATCTGATCTTTTTCGAAATGTATTTAAAATTGATTCGTTTTTGCTGATACCTAGCACACGAGTTGGAATAGTTAATTTCGTCGAAATATTTTGAAAATCACGTTTTTATGTATTTTAACGTATGTGAATGGATAGTATAGTATAGTATAGGAAAACCCTTCAAGTTGTTTTTCCAGTCTCGGTAACATGACCTCGAGTTGGCAAAATTGCAGACAAAACACCAGTCGATGTCGTTGGCAGATTCGAATTTCACGGAATTTTGCTAATTGTTAGGTAGCGTGCAATTAAGCGTTGAAAAACCGAGATAAGTTTTTTCCATTTTCTCATGGCTTCAGCGGTTTTAGGTGCGTATAATATGCCGTTGTATGGAGCCTCGGGCGTAATTCAAGAAGAGTTCAGGGCAAAATTAAAGCAAGGTTCAACGAAATAATATGTTTTTCTTGGTTGAGTATAAAGAATATGCAAAATGTGTCAAGAAATTTTCAGTGTATTAGTATCGTGCTACAGAATATTTTGATACAGCGTACCGTAGCTGAACATTCTGCCATTCGCTTACCCAGTAGCAACGCCAGACAAAAATATCTGAACGAGGTTATACCACGATATACAATTTTCAAATACAATGTGCTAAAAACTAGATTGACTACGATTTCAAACCGTTATCCCTGGAAAATCTTATAAGTATAAATTACTTTACGATATCGGTTATTAGGACTTTAGCATCGGTTTATTTAGAATAAGTTATTCGTAATTACTTAAAAATGTTTGACGATGTAGGTAGCCTCCCCTTGTAGCACAGTATTTTTTAGAGAATTTTAGAAACATTTGGAAAAGCGTCCAAATACAAAAGTTATAATGCTAAATTTATCTTATTTTTGCCTGTGCATGGTAAAGGGCCGTATACCCAAATATTCAGATTTTTATGCGATTACAAAGAGGAACTAGCACTGAACTTACTAAACAAACCTTTCCAGTATATAAGATTTTTGAAGCACAATTGGAAGGAAAGAAACTTTCGTGACAGTTCAGATGTGCTTTCAGGTTTTGAAAAAAAATCTGCTCTTTGCAGGAAGAAGTTAAGAACGATATTTTTATTGTGTCGTAACAGAATAGGATTTCAGGTTGCGAAACATTGTCTTTGGATTCTTCAGTCGGTTGAAGTTTTCAGATCAATGCGCGCGTGTTTGTCAACGGATATTGTTACAGTGGTGTCGCGCATCGCGTGTTTGTTTGAAAAAAAATGTTTTTTTTATCCCTGTTTTGTTTTAATCGAATATCCAAAATGTTTCTTTTGTATTTAATATACACACACAAAAATAAAGTTAGGTCATATTGATATTAACCTGATGCATTTATTGAGCTTTTAGATCTTAACCTTAATAGTCGTGAATTCAAATCAGAACAACAGGATTCGAGTTACTTCCAGACAGAATTATTTCAGCCTTCGTTGTTGTTATC
Organism: Styela plicata; assembly: GCA_963675895.2. NCBI lineage: Eukaryota > Metazoa > Chordata > Ascidiacea > Stolidobranchia > Styelidae > Styela > Styela plicata. Next base: position 989,174 of record OZ023138.1, read on the forward strand.
GAGAATTCCAGAAGGCAAAGAACTTAACGAATCTATTCAAATTAGCTGATTTAAACCTTACGCCTCGTCTCATAACCCATGCCGCCATCAGCTCCATGTCCCCCTGAACTAACCAAAAAATCACGCAATGGCCAAAATGTTGCATTTTTGCAATAATTGTTTGAATATTCAACAGAATTAAGGCGGTGTGTTATTTTAAAGATGCTCGTTTTGAACATTTTTTACGTTTGCGACGCCCAGCTCGCGTCATAATTTTCGATCATCAAAAATTTTCGCAATGCAACATGAAACAGTTTAAGCCTATTTGGCTCTGTGATTATTGAAAAATAAATAAATAATGAAAAAAATATATAAAATACTGTACGTATGCGAAGTTTTGAGCTTTGAGTTAAAATATTGATTATATTTCATGCGGCATTGTAATTTGTTGGGATTCTAGATAAACGGTACGGTGAGCTAACCATACCCGACCTTAAGTTCAATGCCAGTAGTTTTTATCTTTTAATTGTTGATTTTCGCCTGATATTGGTGTGACACATGTTAAGGTAACTTATATTGACCAAGATCCTCCTACTTGTTGACCTAGTTTTATGATAAAAATTGGAACGTTGCAAGACGTTAGCGTTATATGTTTTTGTTTTCCGAAATTATACTGATCAAAAATACTGCAGCGAATGGCGCATCTACTCATTAAATTGAATGAAAGTGACTTTCTTCACTAGCGGGACCGGGGGGACAGGAGCACATGTCCCCCAAAACTTTTCTGAGATATTATGAATGCAAAAAACGTACTATAACAAAGAAAAAATGCCAAGTTTCAATGATTATTCAGGTTAAAATAGGAAAATTTTCGCGCGCCTTCAGCACGTAATTACTTTCTCGTCACTAAATTTATGTATTTCATGATAATTCGCCTTCAATACGAGGATTTTTCATCATTTTCATAAAATTCCCGCGCTCCTACGGTGCACTATTTCATGTCACTGAATAATTCTGTGTATTTCGCCCATAGAGGGAGAGTCTTCATTCAATTTTCATAAAAGTTTCGACGTGCCTTAGGCGCTCAAATATATTTTGCTCTTCAAACGACTAATTTTGTTTTGTTCTCAAAAACATTTCGCGCGCCAATACAATTATAATTAGATTGCATGCTTGGAAGTACAAAAAAAGAATTTGTGCCCCCACAATTTTTTTCTGGATTCGTCACTGACTTGCTTAAAATTACTTTCTGATATTTGTATGGTGGTTTATTTCAATCGCATTTTATAAGCGTGCTCAACATGCTCTAATAATAACAGTCATCAGTACAAGGTTCTTATTAATCACATGTTTACTGAATTTTACTTTTTACATTGTAATGAATACAAGGCCATCGTATATATTGGTTGAACTTGGGAATGACTCACAATAATAGTTATTATTCAGGAAACAATGGAATAAACAGATCGATCGTAAAATATTATAGGGCCTAAACCTTTTTTGGCGCTCGCTATGCTGTTGATTGTACTAATAGATGAGCTATTTCTGATAAGATTATAATCTCGCAAACGTCAAAATCAGATTGACTATACGTCGTAACTTTGCTCTGTTATACGCGTGTCTTTGTTTTCCAAAAATGACACTCCTATTACCATGGGCCATTCCATAGAACCCAATTACATGATTACATAAAAAATAGCGTAACCATCCAGAAAATGATAAGGAATGTCGGACCAATAGACGATTAGCTACTTAAAGCTTTTTATCGACTGGGTTAGGAGTGAATTATATCAAACATGCACTTTTGACGAAGCAAGAGCCAGGTATGCTCTACCTTGAATTTCCTGGCCATTTAATTCTTGGATAAGAATTACCACCAAAACTACTTAGTATTTGCCAATTCTCTCTCTCTCGTACGATTTTTCATGCTTGAAAAAATTTACCAAGTTGAATAATTCAATCGTAGCAAGTATTAGGTTGCCGGACCAGAGTTCTTTCTATTGTTTACCCTTTACCCCTTTATACACCAATAGAAATTGCGTATACAAACTCGTTTCAACAGATTTGAGCGTGTATAGGTGAAAAGAGATAAGGCAGTACATGATCCCCATAAAGCGACAAATTAGATCTTTGCAAAAGCAAATGAATTTTTTAAATGTAACCAATATTTCATATGCTGAATGTTATATGAAAATAAATCATACCAGTGATGGTAAAAACAATACAAAAAGGTGAAAAAAGGCGAAGTGAAATTAGTTCGTCATACCAAGTATCACAGGTGAAAATCTTTTGATTTCCCTTAAAAAGGCGCTGTTATGGTTTACGTCATAGCGATGGGCTACGATGAAGTGGAGGGCTAACACAGAGCGTGGGAAGCTAAGCTAAGTCATATAATACCAAAAAAATAATAATATATTATCGAACGCGCGGTGAATAATACAGATCAATCAACATCCCAATATCCTCAACATGCACTAACCAACCAGGTAATATGTTGTTGATTGATACATAAAAATTGACATAGTAGCCTACTTGTGTCGTAGACTGGTGCACTGGAAGTGCACACCTAACTAAAAGGAGAATCGCCGCTTAAAAAGACCAAGTCCACCGTTAGTATTATTATCACATGTAAATTAACATGCATTCAATCAATAACACAATATCATAGGCATACAATTTCAATAAATATAGCAAAGTAATTATGAATTAGAAACAGCATCGCAATATCCCTTCATGCCCAAACTTAAACCCTTCTTGAAGAATTGATCTTGACATAGTAGCCTACTTGTGTCGTAGACTGGTGCACTGGAAGTGCACACCTAACTAAAAGGAGAATCGCCGCTTAAAAAGACCAAGTCCACCGTTAGTATTATTATCACATGTAAATTAACATGCATTCAATCAATAACACAATATCATAGGCATACAATTTCAATAAATATAGCAAAGTAATTATGAATTAGAAACAGCATCGCAATATCCCTTCATGCCCAAACTTAAACCCTTCTTGAAGAATTGATCTTGACATAGTAGCCTACTTGTGTCGTAGACTGGTGCACTGGAAGTGCACACCTAACTAAAAGGAGAATCGCCGCTTAAAAAGACCAAGTCCACCGTTAGTATTATTATCACATGTAAATTAACATGCATTCAATCAATAACACAATATCATAGGCATACAATTTCAATAAATATAGCAAAGTAATTATGAATTAGAAACAGCATCGCAATATCCCTTCATGCCCAAACTTAAACCCTTCTTGAAGAATTGATCTCAAATAAGTTATTTTTTTTATTCCTAATATGATCTCTGAAAAAATATATATGATACTAGTTTTTAGGCAACATGCGTTGCCCGATAATGCTTTCTTCTGACCTGTGTCACGGTGAGAAATTCAGCGCGCCTGGAGAACGAGTGAACGCACTAGTCGGACATAACGCGATGCTTTTGTTTTGACTCGGGGATAAAAAGTTATAATTGAGAGACTTGCTAAAAGAAGGGAATAGACACATCATCGAAAAGTTGATATATTTCTAACTCTGTTCGCATATAAGTGACTGCTTGTATAGGGCCTTACCCAGGCTGATACACTTAAATAATTGGCTATGAAAAGAACAAAATTAGTTTTGATTCCCATCACTATTAGGATTACCATTTTTTTGGATCAGTGATTCGGTGAACGATGATTCACTGATTAGTTCGGTGCAGCATGTGACGCCACGACACCATTATCCCCTTGTCAACCAAAAGATCGATGGGCCTTTAAATGTTTTAATTTTTAATCTCAAAATTTAATCATAGGAAATTCTTTTTCCAAAATATTGTCGGCGTGCCATATTAGTAAAATTTTCTTGCCTCGGGGACCCATGCTTCGTTGTAACCCTTCACGCCTCGTCTTAGCCCACACGCTTCGTCTTTAGCCCCATTCACATGATGTCATTTTAGTACTTCCCGTTATTTAATACCAGTATTATTTTCAATTTTGATAGGAAATATTTTATCAAATATTAAAAAATGCATTCAACTACAAATCAACCATCTCCTACTCCAACTGTTTTGCAGTAAACATATTGTCAATTTCATCAAGGTATGAATGAAAAACTGGTACCGTACGTTTTGACTATCAACTCTGCATGTCTCCTGTCTCACTGGCTGCCACACGATACGACGTAGGACCATACACATACCCGCGTATAACACATTGAATTTCTAGGCGTACCGCACCATCAGACCAACGGAGAGCTGAGAGTGTACGCTGTACGCGCAATCGACAGTACCGTGTCAGTCTCTGGGCAGCATTATTAAAGCTGAGAGATTCAGGATTATAGCATCGTAATTAATCAGCTAGTGCTAGTTCAGACTAAACGCTGTTTCGCCTGGTGGATCGTCTGTGTACGAAGGAGATCTATTTGGCCTAAAAGACAAAGAGCGACGCAAGCCTGCCATAACCCGAAAATAACAACAAGCCCAATCTAAGTTAGATCTTGTACGGACAGACCAATATTCAACTGGGTGATGAACAGTGAGTAGAACTGACTCATAATGAAATAAGTTGCCCAAAGCGTCTGGGTCACAGTCCCATCATACTGCATATGCATAAGGTACCGTAGGTAGGCTAAACAGTCAGACTTGCCAACAAAACAACCGGAACCACATATTTACAAACCAATCTGCGTACGGTACTGGTAGCCCAGTCTAACCTGAAAAACTTGATATGGGTAGGCCAAATTATGCCGGTCTCTATGCCATCTTTACTGTTCTGTGTTTACCGCTGCAAATCTGACACTGTACAATATTCCCATCCATATTTTTTCTAGTCATTTATTTCATCGAATGTTCACAAAAATCAATGACTATCAGTACCGGTACCGGTATTTGTGCATGAGAAAACATCGTTCAATAATAGGCTATACAGCAACACTGTACCAAAGTGATCATTTATCCAGTCACACTACTACTGGTACTGAGTACGTTCTATGAGGTATCCTCAGTGCTTTTGTCTAACTCCATACGAGTATTTTTCGCCCAAACTAGCCATATTCTGTTTTTTCATCACACATCAGTACGTAACGTCAACACAAAAAGAATTTGAAGGTTGGAATTTGGTGCATTGACGCAGTGCATTGAAAACCAATATATATATATATGTAATGAAAATATTTATCACGACGTTCAAGTATCTGGTTATTCAAATGAGTAGGTATGTTCTGCACATTATTTTCGAAAAAAGTACTGAAAAGTGTCCCGTATGATATGATAAAAACTCAATGCTCTACTGACATCATAAAGTGCATAAACAACAATGTCATAGCAGATAGTGCCGTATGATGTCACCAGCAATTTTTTATGTGACCTCATTTTTTTTCTTGTTTCGATTTCATTTTTATATATTAGTAATAGGGTTATCCATAATGGTTTGATATATTCAACGGTATTCCAAATTTACTGTATTAATGGAACCGTGTTTTAACATTTCAGGCAAATGAAACTACTTTATATTCAGCATTATTGTGCACATTTTCCAGTAAAGGAATGATTGGCATATAACACTACACAGCAAAATGAATCAGTTGAAAAAATAAACGAAAAAGTCCAAATTACTTTTAAACTAATTCTTAGATTACCTGTTTATTTCACGGATTTTTATGCTGGGTACCATGTCCCTCCTCTTGGTTTATAATATGCGATAAAAACGCTATGGTTTAGAAGAAAAAGATTATGCGTGTGTGCTCATTGTGATGTCATGATTAGGCCACAGAAATTTTTCAAACAATTGCTATAATTTGTAAATAAAAGAAAGTCATTAGTGGACCAATTTAAATAGTATATTTGTGGTCATTTGACAAGCAGAGCAGACAGATTTTTCACACTCGTTCTGTACGACATATCAGTATTTTTTCGTCTGTACGTTACCATAGCGACCGAATAAGCAGCTCTTTGCAAGTATTCTTGATGATAAATTTCTGTACTAGTATCTTCAGACACCAACCAACTTAAGAGTTCTTATTGCCAAATCGAACGGATTTGAATTTTTGTAAAGCTACCTGAAAAATTGCATTTCACAAGTGTTCTGTACGATATGATACATTTCCACAGAAGAGTGAGATCTCATCGATCCATGGAAAAACCAAACATTAGGTTGTTTTGTGTGCTATAACATCCTTTATAATGCCTTACAAAAATTGAACTTTGTATCGATGAATAATCAGATAAGCTAAGTGCCATAAGTTATGAAGCTTATTAAAAAAAGTTTGCATTTTTGCTCTTCAGTATTATGTGCGTCAAAGTGCATTCATTGATTTTTTTTGCCAACGTGGCCTCGTTGGCAATGCATGCTGTATGGTTTGTGTCCGAACTCATTTTTGTCTTACAATAACACAATTCTCTTTTAGACTTCATAATAATAATCAGATATAAATGTTAATAAGATACTCGTGGCAACGAGAGTATGGCAGAATGATGGAGATTTGGTCCAGGTTCATGCTGGTTCGCTATATCTGATATATCTATACTAAGAGGCTCATCGTTTATTACCTGTCTGGGGAATAACAACTATTGAACCATCGAGATGATGCAGAGACCTCCAACCGGATGGCGAGGTATATTAACTTAGTGACATATACACCACCGACTGACCTAGGGGCACATTGATATTATCTTATATTTGATATGTAAAAGCCTTTTTTCGAACTTTTCTGCTTAGTATGGTGGAGGCAAAATCATACAATGTATTAAGCAGCACCTAAAAGGAACCAAATGACTGAGGCTTATACATTATATGACAAAGAAAGCTACAAAATATAGTGCTATAAACTGCACCAGTGCACTGTGAGTAGAAAACATTCTTAACAGATCGCAAACGTTATATTAGATTTCAGTGCGTGGTATAGTTGTCCTGGTCGCTGGTAAATTCGTCCACAGCTTCTTTATTTTCCTTCTAATGATTCCACATGGTTTATGTACATTTGTTTTGTCGAGTTTCAATGTTAGACCTGGGTAATACAGCACCTCATTAGGCATTAACGATAACAAGCTATGGTAAAAAATTGATGCTGCCTTTTGTGACTGTGGAAAATGCAACTGAATCAATTAGGTATTATTGACTATGCATTGCAAGCCTTAGATAGGAATACCGGATAAGATCAAAATTTAAACAAACACATAATAGGTAACATCAACTTTCTCTGGCAAAATTTATGGATGGATTATGTCATTCATAGTTTTGAATGATATTTGCCACGTTAGCAACAATCAATTAAGCAAAAGCAGTCATTATTAAATTTTCCAAGTTGTAATAACGGTAGTCTATAATCGATGTCAGTGCTAATTACAGGATGCAGTGAAATGTACAAAGATGATTTTTGCTATTAACATTTGGTGTAGTCTCATGTTGATTGGCTTATGTGTCATAATGTGATAGAAAGATTATGCAAGTTCGTAGGAAACAAGTTTTCTTTACAAACTTTTATTAGTTTTATAAATATTAATATTATGCAATAAAAGTGATAAAATATCCACATACAGTGATATATATGCTGAAAAATTCTTCTACCTTCAGATTTCCAAATGATCCAAGAAATTCTAAATGTTAGATTTTGTTGGCTGATATCGGTATATCACTCACTGCACTTTGCCTTGGCCGTTCAGTTCCATTTCGGATGTTTTCCGCCTAGAGTACAGTTGCTGGAAAAACATCTTATAGTAGAGCTTTGTCATTAAGTTGCCTTTTATATATTATAAATATTTTGGAAATTTTAAAATGTTACCGCTCTCAGAATAACAAACCTTTTTTTCTACGAAGAAAAAACTTGATTCATTAGAAAAATAAAGTGACAAAATAATGGTGGATTCAATAAAATTTAGATCATGTATATTTAGAAAATTCTTTAAAAACTACAGTTTTTCTTGTGTCCGAAACGTTGATGACATTTTTCTGGTCATCAAGAAATTTTCAAAACCATCAACACTGTTATTTCATAGTAGTATTGATGATTTTTTGATCGCTATCAGGCACTTAAAAACAGACATTTAAATCTGCTAGCCACAGATGTATCATGAAAATTATCCATTCGCTGAATTTCTTCTGATGGAACCCATTTTCTCGGGTGTATGAGCAGCAAGGAAGCTGCCAATTTGTAACCATTGTTTATCCGAATTACGGTGTGTCATTGAAAACTAGTTACCGGTGTTTTATATCTAGTTTCAGGAATGTTCAAATTAAATTTATTTTGTTTTTTTGGAATAATTGATTTGCTTATCAAGATCTGTAAGCTGTAACATGCTATTTGTTATTGAGTGGAAATAAAGCAGAAAAATAAATGTCAAGTTTTTTTTGTTATATCAAAATATATATGTGTTTTAGGTGGGCCAAACATGCCTGACTGGGCATATAAACCGGAATCTGCACCGGGAAGTAGACAAGTTCAGTTATGGCATTTCATCTTAGAACTATTACAGGACGAACAATATCAGGTTAGTCGTTGTTATTTTTATCATTAAAATACTTAACTGACACAAAAAACTTGAAATCGACCTTTTGAAAGTTCTTTGAAATTAAACGAAAAATTAACATATACATATAAAAAATGCCCTTAGTAATTCATACCTGTTAAGCAGTTGAAAAGTCAAGTCTTGGTGCCATTGATTTTTTAGAATGTGATGTAAGGCACCAAAATATAAGCAACAGTTTCGAAGCATGGTACATTTGTGTTTTTTTTTCAATGGCTTAATCATCATTAATAAAAGAATAAACAATCTTATAATGCAAATGAGCGTTGGAAATAAAATTCTTCGTATAGATGATGATAGGCATAAATGATTTAAAATTCTGTTTCGTATTTGTGGGATTAAAAAACAGCAGGTTAACCAGAACAGAACCTAAAATTGGTCATAGAAGACTTTGAAATTCTCCTTGAGAACCAAGGTAATGATAAAAAATGGAAGTACTTTATTGTAATAATTTGCCTATTTGGTTGCTATATTCTAGGACGTTATTGCATGGCAAGGAGAATATGGAGAATTTGTTATAAAAGACCCGGATGAAGTTGCAAAATTGTGGGGAATAAGAAAATGCAAACCACACATGAATTATGATAAACTAAGTCGAGCACTGAGGTAAAACTTGTTTCTAAATCATCAATGAATGTTAGGAAAAAGTACCAACCAGAAATTTTGTTGATTCTAGCATGTCACAAAGGAACCAAACCTATTGTATATTATTAAACTCTTTCACTTCCATGTTATCGTGCTAAAATTGAGGGGACTATTTTGAGTTTGATTCATTATAGATAGTTGGGTATGTTGCATATTCTTGCAGAGGAAAATTTGACCATAACTTATCTCAATATTTGTAAAAAAAAATTTAAGATTTAATTTTGAGCGTCGTTTAATACATAATCTTGTTTTTCCCGTTCCCACTCATGAGTATTTAGACTTTTTCCCCTTTTTCAACTATAGCATTGTTAGGTGATAGTATTATTATATTATAATATATATATCATAAGAGTGAGGAAATTTAGAAATATTTTCTTACAAAAATTGACATACTTTCATGGGTTACACTATCTTTTTATATAAACCCTTTTTCTTCAGAGTATCAACATGCTATGCATCTTTGTTTAAGTTTTGCTGCAATGCCAAAAATTGATTTTTAAAAACTGTACCGTTAGTTTACTTATGGCATATTCAGATGTTTTTTTCGATTTAACTGAGATATTATACTTGTTTTTTAAATTAAAGTATGTTTGCATGTGAATATTCACTCTGAAAATAATCACAGTGCATCAAATATAAAACACATGACACTGTCTTACTCAATTGTGTATCGTTGATGGAATTGGCCATAAGTTACAGTATTTTTTATTTTGGTGTCACCAATGTGTCTTTTTTTATTTTTTTTATAGCCACTTTTTAGAGCGGATCACCCTGTCCAAGGCCCTGTAACAGCGGCAACTTAAAGGCAGACTGGGTTACTGGAAAGATATGATCTTTTCCTGTTCGTCTTAGCCTACTCAAGTTATTACACCCTTGGTTGAGTGGTAGGCATGAATAAGCGAGCTGGACTCGCCGGGACTCGAACCCGAGATATTCAACCTGCGATGCCAACATGTTTAACTACTAGGCTACCGCGCCCACCCATAATTGGTACACCATTGGATATAGTGTTTTTTTGGTATCACCAATTTGTACAAAAACTTTCATTATCATTTTGTAGTATTGATGTACCATTTTAATAGTGAGCTGTTCAGTCTTACCCGATTTCATAATCTCTTATAAATATCATGATTCGTGTATGGATATTTTCAGGAACTAAAATTAGCCCACCTGTCTGAGGTATTGACATCAATTTAACGATGGGCATATTGACGCCCTGCTAATTTACCTAATTAGCAAAATAAATAATGCTTTCGTATCTTGTTGTTACTCTTTATATAGGATTACTAGAACCAAGAAATTGATTAGGAAGTGATAATCTCTGCCAGAAATGACCATCGTGTCATTTTCAGTTACAGTCTTAGGTATTAATATGACATTAACAAATCAGAATGAGATTAAATTTAAAGTAAAATTGAACGAAAACCATATAATTTGTCAATTTACAGTCGGCTTTTTAAGGGGGTATTTCATTTCACTCTAAAGTTGACCAATTAAAAAATTATCAATTACAAGTGGTATATTGATAAAATTGAGTATTTTTCTCATTTTTCCTACTTTTACAAAACAACAAAGTTAATTACAACATTGATAACACTGTAAATTACCATATCAAAATTATTTTGTTATTTCATATGAATAAAGAGAAAAGTATTAAAATCATTCTTACTTTTATTTCATAGTAGTCCCAATCTGACAATATTTGTTAAAACATCTTTTGTTAAGCATGTGTCAATGATGCATCGCGTCAATGAGATGCGGTCCATAGCATGCCTGACAAAATAAAATTTGTGATTGAGGTGTTGATCAATTTGAAGCTTTTGTGCAGTTTTGTTACTACCAAACAGAAGTTTGATTCAGAATTGTGTAATATATATTGTTCTTGCTTCATCCATGGACAAGAAACATGACAACTATAAGAAAGCCACATGGTATTTATAGATTGTAATTGCTAATATAAAGAGAATAGCACAGTTAACATTCCAGCAAGTTATTTTCTCTTTACATCATTATGATAAGAAGCTTTGCATTTAAAAGTGTTTTATTTGCTTTTGATGTGTTATCTTATTCAATGTTGTGCTACTATGCTGTTGAAGGCAAAGTACAACCTGGTCTTTGTTTAAAATATACTATTTGTTATATTTTCCATTTTTTACCTGACAGATTTTTGTAAGCTTCATGGAAAGTGTTTTGTGATAAATTTCTATCAATTGAAATATTGATTCTGTACATTGATACACAAATGTGTTATAATATCATTGTATGACCATGGTCAAATTATCAATTTTTATGAAATCAAATTAAACATTTCATAATTTTGTCATATATATATTTATTTTTGATTTGGATGTCTCAAAATTAGCGTTGAAAACAAAATAATCTCAACAAGAGAAATCAAATAATCTATTGTCTATTATTGCTAAAATTTTGCATGTTCATCGGCCATTCAAACAATATCGTTCTATAAATTGTTGATTCTTATAAAATAAATTAAAAGTTGAGGTTTTGATAATGAGTATAAGCATAATATTATATCAACTTATTAAATTTTATGGACTAACATTCAATTTAATTCTGTGCGTGAAAATTTTCATTACTGTCAAAATGTTTTTCAGATATTATTACAACAAAAGGATCTTATACAAGACCAAAGGAAAAAGGTTCACTTATCAATTTAATTTTCGTGAGTTGGCTGCTCCTATAGGACTGACACCACCTCTACCACCTAACCATCAAGTGAGTATAATGAGCCTAATTTCAAAAATAAGATATTTAGTCAAGTTGTCAAACATATATGAATTCGTCTAGCGTGGGTCAGGATAATATGCTGCAGTGGTAATATAAATAGATTTATCGGTCGAACTTGACTAAACAGGATAGAGCGAAGTAAGGTCTGAAAAGGATAAGCAAAAGAAATTCCCAGAAAAATCAATTGAAACATGCTTTTCAAGTATGGGTCATTGATGGTCGGTTTGTATTGTCAAGGCTACTGGCAGCATTGCAGGTTGACTGTGACTCAGACACCCAAAGAAAATGGTTAATATTTCATAATATATTTGTGGCTAAAACATTAAAATATCTTTCTGAGTAGTTTTGCAGCAGCGAAACTTTAGAATGAGGTTCAAAATATGAAGTAGTAGTGTTGATGGTTTCGAAGCTTTCCATCAGAAGAAAATGGCAAGAACATTTTGACTCCTGAAGAAAAACAAGATTCTATCGCCCTGGCCACCAGTTCTCTTGTGGTAGACTTGAACTTGAATAAATAAAGAAAAAAAAATTATGGACATTGTGGATTACCTTCACATACACTAGTCGTTGCACTCTACTATAGCAATTTAGTTTTGTATTGAATGTATTCTGCTTGGAATTCACAGTTTCTGGTTTTACATTTTATATTTATCTTCGCCATGTCAGTTGTCACTAATTAGTTCTTTTCAATCGTGCCTGCCTGGTATTGATTCAAATCAAAATTACCATTTTGTATTGGATGTATTCTGATTGGAATTTACAGTGCCCATTTCTGGTTATTTTTATGCTGCCACCATTTTATAAATGTATTTCGTAGGCTTGAGAGTAAATACAAAAATTGTTTCCATAATGACGTGCAAATTCTGTAATACACTTGTGAATCAATTTTCTGGAAATTAAATATTTCAGCTCATTGTGTGCTTTCTAATCTCATTATATTCGTTGTATCCTCAGATGTGTCGAAATGAACTATATCATGTCCGTTTTAATATGTTTTACTCAAAATTTTTACTTCTCAGTTTTGAATTTTGTTTTATAATTTTGAAGAAATCGGAATATGTCTTGTACCACTTTGGCGCTGACGAGGTCATTGGCTGTTTATCCTTATTAATAATCATGTAGTTACTATTGTCTAAAATCCGACCGATATATATCAACAAATTTTACTGTATATATCGACCAACCGAAATATATAAACAAACGTGTGCAATTTTTTGAATATAAAGCGTTTTGGCTTAAATATTTTACGCTTCCATTCCTAATCCAAAGCATGAGTTATTCGTGTGAGATGAAATTTTATTCCACCCTCCCTCTGCCAAAATTGCATAGTATTAATAGCACATTTCTAATGCAATGGACATGTTCTTTTATTATGTTTTTCGTTTTATTGTTTTTCTTGCTGGGAGATATTTCTATGAGTGCCACGTCACATAAGATAAAACATTGGTTACCTGTTTAGTGCGGGTTGAACTAATCCTATACTTTGCGTTCTCTTAGTTGCTATATACTGCATGCTAGATATTACCCCTTTATGAAGCTGAATTTGACATCATAACTGCGAAATACTTGAATAAATTCGTAGAATTTGTGCATGCCTGTCTTGTTTGTCTTATAAAATGGATCAAAAGAATCTGAATTGCATCCCAAAAGTAGTTTAAATTTGTGTATTTTATGTATGTCACAATTTGACATATTTCATATTCTTACATGAAAGCACTATTGTAGATGTCCTACATTTTTAACAATCTTTAGTGTTTTTGAGTATGTACTTCAATCTTAATATGTTTTGATTATTTGATACTTTACGCATCGATATATCTTACACAATATTTCTAGATATAAGCAGTTGATGGTTTCTTAATGAATTATCCATAAAAGTTTGTCTGAAGATACTGTTTTCAAAATTTTGGGTCATAAAAATATCAATTTTTGTTGTTGAATTAAATTTGGATCAATAAGCTCATCTTCTTCTAGCATTTAAGAAAAATTGATGTTTTGAAAATTCCAGAAGGCTGGGAAAATATTATTTAAGGTCGAATGTGCGGTTAAAATGTGTATCAAGCTATTTGGGGGAGTTTCTATCTGACCTTTCTTTTTGTTATGGAGGAAAAGTTTTTCAATATTTTAATTAATTGCCTTTTATGATCGCCAATGTCTTCATCATTGTCATATATTGATAATGCTTTACCCATTTATTGTTTGATAGATGTCACCTACTGCTGCTGCTGCAATATCAGCAAATATGTTCAGTCGACAACATCACCCGATGCTGCTGAACCCAGCTCAGGTACAAAGTTGTTCCAATATTTCTTTGGGTGAATTTTTAGAACACGAATAATTGTTGTGTAATTTAGAATGTTTTATTGACGTAACAAATGTTATTCAAGATAGAAATTCTGAAATGCTACGCTATTCAGTTAAAAATTTCACTAGCTGATATATTAACATATTTCTCTGCTCAATTTAACATTTTGTTTTCAGCAAAAAGTTTAATTCAAACATTGATTGGCCTTCCTTGAATGAAAAATCTATTGTTTGAGAGTAATGTTTTCCTTATAATGATTTTTTTCAAATAATCAAATTTTGCAAACTGCCAAAACAACTTTATTTCATTCATAACAATGTTGATAATTTTGAAGCCTTTTGTAAAACTTTGTATCTGTCTCACTTTCAAGAAATAAATATTTCTGGGGGTGATATATCTAGAATAGCTAGCCCTTTTGGTGCATTCCTATTTGCCCAGTGTATTTGTTGTCTTATATGAATATTTTCCTTTTTTAATATTCAGACTGCTCTAAGAGCACCTAATTCGCTGCTTGGTGCAAGTCCAGTAAAATGTGATTCAAATGAAAATGTATTTGGATCTTTACAAGAATCTCCTCTCGTATCTCCAGTGATTCATCCAATATCACAGAAAACAGGTTTGTTAATAATATCTCTATCAGGGATATGGGTAGATACTCTGCTACTCTGACACCCGAAGAAAATGGGTGTCATCAGAAGAAATTTCAGCAAGTGGACAATATTTCATAATAAATCTCTTGCAAGAAGATTGAAATGACTTTGGTAAAAACCGAATTGTACAAAAAAGTTTCAAAATCGTCAACACTGCTGTTTCATAGCAATGTTGATGGTTTTGAATCTTTTTGGTCATTCAAAGAAAATAACATGAACATTTTGGAAATACTGAAGAAAGGCAAGATTCTATCGCCTTGTATGAGTACATCCGTGGATGATATATTCGATACACCGGTTGTTAGAATTTAATGAAAACGAAAAAGAATTTAATAGTTTCAACAAAGCAAAAGAGATAATGACGTAACATTAGTTCTCTTTTTATATACGAACTTGACTCGACAATTCAGGATGTGCCGGTTTTAATATTTCTTTAACAAAATTATTTTTCAAAATATATCCAAATTTGAATGAAGGAAAAAATAGCCATTCTTGGTCGTTAATAACCCCGTCACCAGTGGATTCGGGCGCTAGTCTTTTTCTTTAAAGATAAAAAACAATTTGTATGTTTTTCATATCATTAGTTTTCAGGATATATAGTTTCAACAGAAATCCAAGTCAAATACATCACTTAAAAGATTAATTTTTTAATATTTTTGTACGCAGCAAATAGTTGTCTAATTTTGCAGCTGAATCAGTACAGTATCCAACCAATATGCAAAGATATGATGAAATGAAATATAGAAAGGAATATTGAATTTATTTTTTTTTTAATTAAGCCAAACGAATATTCAACCATTCTCAGTTCAAATGTACTTTTCAATTCATCATCATATATTACTTCCAGTAGCTGCTGCTCGATTATTAAGAGGTTCTGTAAGTGATGGAAGTGAAGAATCACTACCTACTTCAGAAGCAGATTCAGAGAATGGTAGTTCATCTCGCCATACTGCACCAATCAGTCCTTTGGTTGGCCCAATGGGTCTTAGGAAATATCATTGTCAACCTTCTGTTATTCCAGGCCATTTTAGGCACAGAATGTTGCCAGGATCTATTTTCAACAATTTGTATGGTCCAGGTACGTATTTAATGCTTGCCTGAATAATCCTTTTCTAGAACAGAATTTAATATTTTAAAACTTGTAGTAAATATGGGTGTACTGGAATTGATTTTGCAATGCAGTTTATAGGACATCTCTCTTGGTTGAACAAAAACGTTCTTTTCTTATAACTCATAAACTTCCTTCCATTTTTTATTGCAGGAAGTCCTGGGTTGTATCCTGGAGGCTTACCCCCTTCTCTACATGGAAACCATCATACCTCTGGCAGCTTCCGACTGCCTCTTAATCTTTATCCAGGATCACTGCCAACCACACCCACGTATTTGGGGTATACCCCCAGCCCGTCCTTCTCACCGGGATTCAGTCCAGCTCAAACTGCAAGTCCAGGAATTCACAATGGAGGGAGGAAAGCTCCCTTCTTTTCATTCGATGTTGATGATATTAAAGCATATCATAGGTAAGGATGCTAACCAGTTGAATTTTCACATTTTTATTTTGGTACTTTTGTTTCAATTAGCTACTTTTAGAAAGATCCTTTCAACCATTTATGGTTAATAAATCAAGATGTGGGCTTGTAGTGGGGAACGGTAAATTTTAAGTTACCGGTAATGGTTTTGTTTGAACGTAATTTTATAAAAATTTCATCTTTATGATAAATAAAGTTTAGTCGATTTGTCATAGCGATCTCTAATGGCAATGTCTTTTGCTCTTTTACTGTAGCATAATACTGTAGAAGTTTATTGATATTAATCGGAAAGAAGATGATTGACATAATAAAATATCTTATTGAGCTTGTATCTCACACACGTTTTCTTTCAGTCATGATGCACCAAGTCGTACGAATCCAAGCACATCTTCCCATCAACCGTCTCAAGCAGCTGGATCTAATGGTGCAACTAATGGATTTTTGACTCCTAACACACCTTCGACTCCTCACACTCCTTCCATGCTATTGTCACCTTTGAGAAAACATGAGATCAATATGAATGGCGGATTGGCGAGCAATGGAATGATAAAATTGCAGAAACCCCCGTTGGCAAGGAAAAGGAGGTATTATTAATGCTTAGACTTTAACTCTGCAATCATAATCATGGTTGGTTGAAACCTGGAAAAATAAATTTATTTCGACCTTCTCGTCGGAAAAGTCATATCTCAAGACTAACTCAAAGTTTACAAGAGTGAAGTATATCATTTTGAATGGTTTTGAATAATATCATTTGAAGCCAGAATTAAAGGATTTTTTATACACCTGAATTTTTTTTGTTGATGTTCGCTCAAAGCAAGGCCACAAGAAACGGCTAAGTGCAGCTAACTAACTGCAATGTAGTACCAGCAACTGCACTTTCAGCGAAAAACATCCCATACGGAACTCAACCATCATCATGCAGTGCCCCTATTTTTTCCGTACATCGGTCCGAACTTTGTAACAGTGCGGAAATAAGTTCGATTAATATTTTTCATTTATCGTATTAACTTTCGTACCAGTACAAAAATTGGTACAATTAGCTAGGCAGCGATTTTGAACCGTACGGACTACCAATGTCAAAAAATAGCCTTATTTGGGAAATCTAGCCCCTGCGAGAAACATCACCAACATCTTAGATCAAAGTGATACAGTTTTATGCTATCTGTGTTAAATTCAGGACAGTAAAAACGATATACAACATATCTCATCTAATTAGCTCAAGTGAATCAGTTGCATTTTTTATTACCCTACCTGCGGCGGTTTTCATCATTTTGAATCATTTTAAAGTTGCCGTTTAGTTTAAAAAAGTCTTTGTTAGACACAAAACTATATTATTTGCGCCCCGTTATGAAACAGCATAGATCTTAAATCAAATTATTTTTTTGAAATCACAAGAAGATTATGGTTCAACGCGGAAGTACGAAAAAGGGTACAGTACGAAATAAATATCGAACATCGTACCATACCAAGTACGAAAAATGAAAATGTGCCGTAAAATTTAATCATACTGTACCAAACATCGTACCGTACTACCAGCCTTGTTCACCGCTATCGTTCATCATGTTGTGTGAATGCTTCAGAAATGAGCTGTGTTTTCTGTTTTCACATTTGATCGCATGATACTATATCACATTCTTTTGATGATTTGATCAAGGAGTTAGACACCATCAATTTGCGACAACGTTAATGTTTGCCAAGTGGAGGAAAGCCACAACCTATGGCTGCTTGAATCACAGTGTACCAGTCAGGTGTCCCAGTAATTCTCTCGCATATATAATTATATTGCATGAGATTCGATTGGAGATACATGGCTTGAAGCATATTCCGAACCCTTTTACCAACTGAGCTATAGTACGCAGGATGAAATACCCTGTAAACTGAGACTTATATCTCCAAACCTTGTTTTAACTGGAAAGTTTTGCTTGGGTGGTGCAAGAAAAATTGCGAATGTGTGGCATGAACTGTTAATTTTTTTTATTGTAAATTAAAATTTTCTTTTTCAATTTTTAAGTAATGTTGGAGATGGCGGTTGCACACCAAAGTTGATAAAATCTGAAAGATTACCAAGTGAAGAAGAGACTCCAACACCAACACCCAAAACAGAAAATGTTCCCTATGTCGGCAATGGCAGTCATAATGATTCTTCGGAATTATCCCAAACAAGTTCAGAAGCAAATAAATCAAATCCAGATTATGTTCCAAGCGATGAAGAAAAGATTGATGTTGAAACAGTATCGAACTGTGATGAGTCGTCTACTTGTTCCAATTCTTGTTTTTCTGAATCAGAAATGCCAAAACACGATGCCAATGAAGCCATAAATAGTTCACAATCGGTGCAGGCACCACCTCCACCTCGTATTGCAGAAAGTAGTTTTCGAAGCATTTCGTCAGAATCTGGTAGCCTGGCTCCTCCAAAACTCAGGTTTAAGGTAATGTTCCTGCTTATAAATTCTCAATTATTTTCCTCACATTTGTTGATAATAATCATCGATTGATGCGTAAGAAGTTGGACTAAATGTTCATTTATCTTAAATAGTCCTTTTTAACTAAACATTCAGAAGTTTATTACCGGTAGTTTAAATTATTTTTATATCTCAAAATTTGTGGCATAAAAAGTAAAATCAAGTGTGTTCAGTGTCGTAAATCACTTGTGAAAAATTACTTTTCTATCCCTTGCTATTTGCTTAACAGTTGATGTAGAGTATGCTCTTGTTCTTGACATTATATTATACAATATGACGAATCTTTTTTACTACATATCATATTGTTGAAGTCTTCATTTTATATCTAGTGAATTTAGTTAGTCAGTATACAACAAAACATTTCCAACTATGTCAAATTTTGCCATATCCAGCATACCAGTTGTCATTTCACTACATTTGTAATGTTTACAGGGCAAATCTTCCGAGGATCTAGATGTTAGTGAACATTTCGGTAATTCGTTGTCGTTAAACTCTCCGTCACATTTAACAAAGAATCATGCAAAAGGTTCAGTTTCTTTCTTTAATTTTGGATCGTCAATTATAAATAAACCAGGTGAGTGATGGAGTAGTGTTAGGAGTTTTGAAATGCCTCAGACATTCGTAGTGTTGGTCAATGACTCCACTCCACTGATATAAAGTAGTTGGGACTTATAAAGTGAGAAGTGGCAAATTAATTTGTCATTGCTGTTGAATAAGAATCCGTGTATGACTTGCCTTGCGACTTGGAAGTACAGTGACTCGAGTCTCTAAATTTAAATTTTGGTATACTACGGCTTAATAAGATATCGACTATACTGGACATTTGTGTAGGCCACAGTTGCTTCAGAAAATAGATTTTTTAATTTGTTATTCTTGTCCTATCCTTGAATTTATTAGATAACTTGAGAGAATGCCCTAGTTTATAATCCATGTTCTTCTATAAAAGATATGATTAATCCAATCCCATTGCCATTTTGGTTTTTTCACATATCAGTTTTATTTACGGTACCTCAGGTGTCTGAAATGTTCATGGCATTTAATTTAGATTGACAGAAAAGGCTTCAAAACCGAGATAGGTTTGAAACTTCTTGTTGGCTGCTACCAGACACCTAAAAATCTTTTACCAAGTTTATATCTTGTATGTATGAGCATGTTGTCTATTTCTATTTGCCAAATTTTCTTCTCGTGGAGCTCATTTCCATGGCGAGTCATAGTACCTGACATTCTGCTTGCAACTTATAATATTTATATTCCAGCGTTTGTGCCGCCCCCACCAGTACGTCCAATACCAGGATATCATTTATCACCTGCACCATTTAAAACAAAGAAGAAAAAAGCACGATCTGGTCACAGCATCCGGGATATTCTTGGCACTGGATCGAGTGATGAAGATGAGAAGGATGAATTGGACAAGTCTTCTGTAGAAAATACAGACAATCGTAAAACTTCATCCGATACTTCTTTGAGGATGGAGGAAGAAGATTCTGTTGTTAACAGAGAGGATGGAAAAACATCTTCTGAAACTTCCATGGGAAAATGTGCATCAGAGGAAGATATCTCTGTTGAAGTTGATGATGAGGAACAATTATGGGATTAAAACTGTTGTTAGAGTCAAGATATTCTACTAATCTGATGATATTTAATCTTTTTTTATTCTTAACTAAATTTTTCACAGTTTCATGGACTTGAATGCTTCGTTTAGGGACGGGGAGATATTGGAATATTTTTGTGGGGATAAAAAATAATTCTTGCTTTTATTTTCAACATCCATTTCGGTTACTTTCACAAGTGTTATATTTTACCTTATTTTTTCTGTGTCTTGAATATTTTCGTTCTGATGCAGAATATCCGCTATGACTTTCCTGTTTTAACTTCTGAATGTATTTTTAAAAGACCCATTTTTTTGAATTTCATTCACAGCTTTATGGTTCATGAGCAATTTTTATCTGCATTTGCAAGATGCGAGCAATGTAATCTGAGATGAGAAACGAAATACCATGTGATCTCACCTAGAGGAAGAGGTTATAAAGAGTATGTTGTAATTCTGGGCAGTCGAGATGTGTTAAATCGAGACGCTGTACTTAATACAGACGTAATTAGAGAAAGATATCGTTCATTATTTTCTATGAATGATAGTCGGTTAGAAATGCAGAGTCATCTTGCTAGTCATTGTTCTTTGAGATTTCAAGATTTTTTTCT
Organism: Styela plicata; assembly: GCA_963675895.2. Lineage (NCBI taxonomy): Eukaryota > Metazoa > Chordata > Ascidiacea > Stolidobranchia > Styelidae > Styela > Styela plicata. The sequence continues at coordinate 1,010,197 of OZ023138.1, forward strand.
TTTCTCCCCATTCTACCTATTTTACACTATGTAGTACTAAAATTGAATCTCGACTCTTTTTTTTTTATTTCTTATATGTACATGATATTATACTGAATTTCTGTTATATCAACTGAAAATTAGCAAGTTTGAGATGATTCTGATTTTTAAACATGAAAATTAATTATAGTTTGAAAGTTGTATTACTCTGGCTTTTGTTCGAAACAAAATTCTCCTATGGTTGGGCATAAAAATAGTGTATCAGAAGAATTTGGAATAGTCAAATACAATAGGATCCCATTCAAGTTTTCTGGAATAGTGAAATATTCTGAATTGCTCATCCTTAAATGCCCTGTACCAGCTATAAATGAATATATCCAACTTATAGAATTGTATCTTCAGCATTTTCTGTGATTCCGCCCATTTTGTTTTCCTTGACAAATGCAGTCATTTGTATAAATACTACAAACCTACCTAATATTAATTGTACCGGACTTTTTTTGTAGTCATTAGGCAGAATCAGCAACTCGTCTTGTATTGTTATTTCAAATCTTAAATTATGCTCAACTCTTAAATCAAATTTTTCTGGATTGAATAAGATTGAGTTGAATTCTACAACTGGTCGAAATCAGTGGAAGATATTACGAATGTGTTTTGTTCTAAAACTTAACAAATTCTGGCGCATAAGAATTAACAATGGCAAACGTTTGTATTATTAATTCACTTGGATATATTAAGGTCATGAAAGACGATCATGATTCATATAACCTTTCCACCATATTTGTCCATTAAAACATATTTGTTTTTTGATTCATCACTATCATGTTTTTACTTAATATGGGTTACTAGATCAAGTTTTATCACCAATTGATTTGATATTTGCTAATTACACTTTTACCTGCCAAAACTAGTACTAATGTTTTTATTGTTTATTCTTAAAACTTTTCTTGCATATTGATTTGTAGCATATTTTTGATATGATTGTAAATGATGCCAATCTTCTCAAATATTTTACTGTAGTTTTGTGCCTAAATCTGTACTAATCCATTTTCGAAATATTATGTTGTTACACGACTGTAAACATGGTAGCATTTACCATTAGGAATTTTTACAATGGCCCTGTCATCCGGGATTACCAATTGATAGCAGAATGGGTAAGCATCCCGCTATAATTGCCCACTCCATAAAAATTTATATTCCTGTTTTCTTGTTCGGTCACTATTAGGAAAGAGACTAAATGTAGACTCATTTTTGTGCCATGTTCGACAATCTTAAAATATGCATTCCATCCAAGGATCAAGCATTTCTAGCACGAGAATATACTTTTTGTCAAAACTTTAGTCTATACCAATGCATAGAAATTGGCAACTGTTTAGCACAAAGTAAGATAATTTTTAAATGTGCTGATGAGATTTCGTTCATATTGGTCTCAGTGAACTCTAGTTCCATACAAGTACTTTGATTAGCGTCAGGCATGAGCTACCAGTTGTTCGGGCGTAGTTTATGCTACAACATCCTTCAGTGCTTTTCATATTGTGGAATCCCGAGATATATTTAGTCTCATACCAAAGTAAAAGCCTGTTGCAACAATTGTTTAATTTGATACCCAAACTGAATTGTTGGTTTAGCGATATAATATAAAATGCAACAATCTTATCCTACTTTTGTACACTTATTTACTCCGCATAAATCCCTACATTGTGTTAACAAAAAACAGATGACAAATTATAATAGAACGGTAAAAGCAGTGACAATATGAAATTCCTATTATTACCTTATTATAATTCAATATAAGGATAATATATATTTTTAAATAATTTGTAATTTATTTTGTGCCAAAGTTCATAGTTGTTAATAGATGAATTCACCCTTTGTTTCACACTTCCATTTACAAATTGTAGCCACTTAAAGTTTCAAACTTTTGTTTTATCATAATGTTTTGTGTCCTTGAGTTGCTTAGCCAACATCAGACAATCTCTGATTTCAAATAATTTCTATTTCTTATGCTGTTGAAGCCCGACTTTGTGATTTTGTTCTGTTTTGATACTACATGGTTGAAATTCACTGATCTGGCACATTCTTCTGTATTTTTCTTTTCATTTTTGTTCCTTTTTTAACACAATTGTATAAAGATAGTAACCCGTTTTCGGTGGCTGCTCGAATATGTCGTTTAAACGTTTTAGTTTTTGCTTGAGAAGTTGGAATATTTACTTGTCTTCCATAGCTTCAAGTATTTCATGTTTGCTGGATAAAGTTCTTTGCATGTATTTCATGTGCTTTTGCTGCCGTTTTTATACATACTGTATTTCACAAGCTTTTGAAATTATATTTCTGAGGTTTTAAATCAAAAATTTTGGAGCAGTATTCTTAAATAGTATCGACATCTACCACTTTTCTGTTAGTATTTCGATTAATGAGATATTTTGCCTAATAAAAACATTGCTTGGATTTTTATTTATTTTATAATTCTAGCGTCGTCGTCAGACATATCCACCGGAGACTCTAGTTTAGGTTTAACAGTTAAAAGCTGTTTATCTATTGTAGACCTTATAATTTTCTTTTCTAATTTTAGCTGCATTTAAAATTGCTCGTGTATTTCAGTTAGTGGTTTGTTTAATTGTGAACCATTCGGTTCTATCGGGCTTTTTTACTGAGTATTGACTATAATCGAGCCCATGGAAATATCACACTGGCAGATCAAACTTGATTTGACCCTTCATTGTTTCATTTTCATATAGAAAATGCAAGGTTATTTTTTTGTTTCAGCCAATCCATATTTTCGATGATCGTCTTTGCGTAGGATATTACTATTGCACAAACACAGACTGCTAGTTCAGAAATCTAAAATACACCGGAATGGTCTTACTAATTATCTATAGAGAAGTTGAAAACCTGGAGTTTTTCAATTCACGGCAGTGTCGGACTTCGGAATTGCTAAGCAGGTTCGTTTAATACCACCAAAAACAATACCCCCGAGAACGAGCAAAAAATCTCATGCTGCCGAGGGTATAATTTATGGTCTTCTAAATTTCATCGTATGGACCCGCGATATAAACTTCCGATTAACACCAATCGTAAACTTTGAATGGGAGCTGGAATCGTTTGCTTGAGGTTTAACTTATTGAGGCCAGGTTCGCGGCATCTGTTTCCGCTCGGTCAGACAGAATTGCAGAAAAAGTTTTTATTCTTATGCAACCGATTTTCATTGAAGCGTTATATTATCTTCGATGAACAACAAAATAAAAATGTACCTTTCACACAAAACCCTTGCTGCACCACTGGTTGGCAAACATTCCAAGAGGAATAAACCAAATGAATACCCTTGTAAATTACCTGTTTTCTCTTCCTATTATGTTTGTGTTAGTGATTTCATTCACAATAAGCGTCAGAGGAAAGCCGAGAATGCACCTCACACATATGGCGAATCACGACATTAGCGCAGCACTGTGACGTCATTGGTGATGTCCTCCAATAATCAAGATATTTCACTCCTGAATTTTATTCGTTTATCAAATTTTGTTTGAACCACGTTTGAAGAATTGTTTTGACCATAGAGATATACCGAAGAAGACGGTTAAAAAGACAGATATATGTTTGAATGCAGCTTACTTTTCGCTGTAGTAGTAGAATTAATTTCGAATATGTGAAAAAAATAAAGTACAATAGAAAATGATATCTTTAAGCAGATCGCTTAAATCAGAGTTAAATACCGAGTTGTGGCACTTTAAATTTGTACGGGGTTTTGGTTTAAGAAAGTTTGTGCTTTATAAACCATAACAGACATTTACAATGTGAGGTGAGGGAGGGGGTATTTGCAGTATGTGGATGTCATTAAGATGCAAATATAATAAGCATAACTTTTTTGAGAAAGAAAAAATATTATGCCATACAATGGAGTCTTATATGAGAGGATCGAAAAACAACAGTGTTAACTTTAAACTGAGGACACTAACGGCAAATCATCAATCTAAATTCGAAAAACTAATGGGCCAAGTGTGCTACCACACACCACGTGTTGAGAGGTAAAATGAAAAAAATATCCATTGCTCCCAATATGTCGTTGACGATTGCTTAAGTATGATTTCATTAATTCAAATGGTTGTTCATGAATATCGTAACGGAACAATTTTTGGTGCAAAATTTTACGATTAACTGTTTCCAACGCCTTGGCGAGATCCAAGAAGACATCACAGGCAATCTTTTTTATTTCAACAATGTTCAGTATTTTTTTTTTTGTAATTGCAAACTCAGTAGAATGAGCATTCCAAAAGCCCAAACTGAGATGAGCTTATTGTTTGAGTCTTCTTGAAAAAAGATGAAAGGCGAGAAAAAATCACCTTTCCTATTTAGTTGAAAATTGAGAAAGTAAAGATATCGGGTGATAATTGTTGGGGTCCGATTTAGATCCCTTTTTATTAATCGGAACCCCTTTTGCCTTTTTAAGAACATATCGGAGCACACTTCTACAGGAAAATCAAGGTAAATAGTTTTAGATAGTAGTGGGGACAAGACATGTTTATCAATTTTAATTAATTTAATTGAGATATTATTTCCACCTACATACTTTTTCATCCAGATTGTTTAATAAATTTTTAATCTCACTAAGAGTTGTATCAGTTGTAAAGCAGAATCATAAATGTATGGAATAAATATTTATTGGGCAGTTACACAAGGAATAGCAATTGAATTCGCCAATCTCTGTCCAACCTTCACAAAATGTCCATTCATGTTGATACAGCTCGTATCAAAATGATAGACTTTCACGAAATCTTTTTGACACAGTCGGGTATAGACGGTCACTTTTTGTTTATAATTATTTGAATTTGTTTCGATGTCTTTGAATTTATGTTTTAACAGCTTTATAATACATTCTCATAATATCCCTTTATCTTTAGACTTCGCGGTTGAAACTTCTACATGGTTTTTATGTCCTAGATATTTTTTTTTATGATAATCCGAATTCATTTCATTAAACTCATGCATTCTGTTTTTGCATTTAATAGAGTTTAACAGTCCAAAAGTTATCTAAGGCTTCAATTTCAATTTTTTTTCTGGCAGAAGTTCTAAAGGTACGTGATTATCAACTTTTTTTTCTTAAATGAATAAACTTATTGAATTTTCCATTCACACCTTGCACCAAGCCCACTTCATTACTAACAACTATAGCAAAGTGTTCGAGAAAGTCATCCGATACAAAATTACTTAAATCTCTTGCAAATCTCTCGCAACTTCTATTCGTACGCGTCTGGCAACGCTCTTTTTGCATCGAACTATTTTTTTTCCCCTATTTGAACTGCACGCCGAGCGATCGATTTCATTTCGGATTGCTGGACGTGTCGCTGGTGACGCTTTGCTCTTCAGTCTTGCTCTTGTGCAGGTCGATATCCGGAATTGCTTGATTTGTTAGTTTTTTCTGTATTTCCTGAGAAAATTATATACAGGATTATTTCAAGATGATTCACAGTCTTTTTATGATCAACTCCAGAGGGGATATATTTATGGAAAAGCACTGGAAAACTGCGATCAAACGCGCTGTTTGTGATTATTTCTTTGAAGCCCAGGAAAAAGCTTCGAGTCCAAATGATATTCCTCCTATCATTTCTACTCCTCATCATTATTTAATCAGCATATTCAGGGACAGATTGTATTTTGTTGCTGTCATCAATAAAGAGACTCCTCCTCTTTTCGTTATTGAATTTTTACATCGAATCGTGGATACATTCATTGATTATTTTGATGAATGCTCGGAAAGATCAATTAAAGAAAATTATGTAATTGTTTATGAACTATTGGAAGAAATGCTAGATAATGGATATCCTCTCGCAACAGAAAGTAATGTTTTGAAGGAGCTTATTAAACCACCAAATATTCTAAGGTCTGTGGTAAACACTGTCACTGGTCAAAGCAATGTTGCGGACACACTTCCTACAGGGCAACTTTCCAATGTACCATGGAGAAGAACAGGAGTCAAATATACAAGCAACGAAGCTTATTTTGATGTAACAGAGGAAGTCGATGCCATTATTGATCGCTCAGGATCTACAGTTTTTGCTGAAATTCAAGGTGCTATTGAAGCAACGGTTAAATTATCTGGCATGCCTGACTTGACCCTTTCATTTGTTAATCCAAGATTACTCGACGATGTAAGTTTTCATCCATGTGTCAGATTAAAAAGATGGGAGAGTGAAAAAATATTCTCATTCATTCCCCCTGATGGTTCTTTTCAGTTATGCTCATATCAAGTTAGTACTTCAAGTATGGTGGCAATACCACTGTATGTTCGTCACAATATCCAATACGCTGGATCTGGGGGAAAGTTTGAACTTGTGGTTGGTCCACGGCAAACGATGGGTAAAACATTGGAAGATGTTATAATTAAGGCTCCTATGCCGAAACAAGTTCTTAATTTAGGTCTATCCCCGAGCCAAGGTCACTATATGTTTGATCAAGTTGAAAAGGTTATGACATGGTTTGTGGGACCCATTAATGCTGCCAAACCACCCTCTATTCGAGGGACCATCAGCGTACAGTCTGGAGTTGCTGCACCGGAAGAGAAACCAACACTGTCCGTTAGCTTTAAAATTCAACAATTGTGCATTTCTGGTTTAAGAGTAAATAGACTGGATATGTACGGAGAGAGATACAAGCCGTTCAAAGGTGTAAAATACATCACCAAAGCCGGAAGATTCCAACTTAGAACTTGATGTTTCTCGTTGTTTTCTACTAAAGTAATAATTTGTTCACATATATATATATATAATATTGTAAAGTCCTTATATTAGTTTAGTTTTAATCCCTTCACACACACACACTGCCTGGGGCAGATGCTACTCATAGGTAGGGATGTGCATTTCTGAAAAGCTAATCAGAATGCTGTAAAACTGTATATGCATAAGGGTAATGGGGTTTGATTCTAGTGTTACAGGGCTGTCTATTTTTACCGCACACATTAAAAAGCTCTCCATTAAATATTTTGATTTAGGAATTTAATTGTTTGCAATTTCTTTGTCCTATTGACTACTTCTGCGGCTGACTATATCCTTTGACTTTCCGCATCATGTACGTGTACGTTTCTATTTTTGGCATTAGGAAATATTTTTGGAGTATTTAATTTTTGTGAATTGCCTATCTCAGAGTGGCAGAATCTCAGTTTCCTTCGGATGTCTGAGATGTGCATGACATTTTCTTTAAATGGACAAAAAGCTTTAACGCTGCTATTTCATAGCAGTATTGATGATTTTGAACCGTTTGGTTACTACCAGACAATCAAAACGAGAAATTTAAATCTCCTGGCCATGGTTATATCATAAAATATTGGCTATTTGCTAAACTTTCCTTTGGTTGGCGACCCATTTTCTTCAGTTATCAGAGCAGCAGGCATTCTTCCAATCTGGCCTATCCCTACTCATTGTTCATTTCGGTGCAGTTGCTGGCTTTGAATTTTACTGTACATCTTAACTATATTATTGGTTGATGGTTAGTTCATCTCAGCTGGCTGCCTTGCTTATTAAGAGTTAAGTTGTACTAATAGTTCAGTTTATATAGTATCTGGAATCCGTATGTCAGTAAAAATTTATTTCAACATTTAATATTAACAAAATTGCTAAAATTTGATTGCAAAGCATCAGGGTTTTTTATTTTAATGAAGTCGTAAGTACAATGTAAGTACTTTGGTGATAACTTGGGCGAATAAATACTGTAGTATTTATTGATCAACAGATCAAAAATTGGTTGAAATTAAATATCAGAGGTGCAAATAACAGAATATTTAAGACATTTTTGAGAGTACCGGTATTCAAATACTTGACAAAAATAGCAAATTTGTATTTAAGTATTTTCATCTTTGAAATCTCCTAATAATAGTTCCTTCAATCATTTGAAACATACTTAATGGCATCTGATGATGACAAATTACCATATCTTTAATGTTAGGCACAGAAGTGAAAAGAGTTTTTTATTCAAAACTGTATTGGTTTGTTGCAAAAATACTCAGGGTGTCGAAAATCAAAAGATTATACCATACTCTTGTACAGAAATCTCTATTTGTACCCCAATCCTCTAAATATTTTACCATCTCAGATACATTATTATGGAATGGAATGTTGATTAGATTAAATTTACCAATTTTGATGAAGAAGAGTAGTATTCTGATTAAATCGAAATATATATATATATATATATATGTATATATATATAATTAGAAACAAAAATCGAGAAAAACTATAAATATGTCCCTGTCTTTAAATCTGTGTAAATTTTTGCAATAAGTTTATTGAAATCTAATATATATAATATAATATCAAAATCTAATATATCAACAATTTTATTCCTGAAATTTCAAATTGTTTTAGACATGTTATATTTGGTATACATTCATATAAAAAACAGTCTAGGATAATGGCTGGTAAAGTTCATATCTTTAACTTGGTCAACCTCAATAATATTGGTCAACCTGAGATCGATATGTATGACATGATCAAAAATAGGCCAATATATATCGATCAAGTTCTCAGCACTATGTATTTGCACTCTTATGTCTTCATATGCGCCCCTTACTCGACAATATGAAATTCCTAACAAGATTAGATGTCTCTGACTTGTCTAATATCTTTTGAATGTATTTTTGATATTTCAATCAGTGGACTTGAAAATGAAATCATACTTTTGTCTTAAAATATTAAGATAATGCTGCTAGTTCGTGTGAATGAATATTATTGTTAGTACCAAATGTTAGTATTGCAAATTATGCTGTTTTTTGATATTGATCTCAAAGTACAAACTTGAATTTGGGGAGATTGTTTCCCATCATTTCTGTGTTGTTGAGATTTGACAATTCCAATTTGAGTCAGTACTGGATTTAAGAATAAATATGCAGCCAGTGACGCTACACGCAATAAATTTGAGTAAATATCATATGAATCATTCAGTAAATTGATTATAGGCAAATTTTGTTCATTTAACACTTGATGCGTGAGTGCTGACGCTAGATGGTTCAAGGCCCCCTATTGACCTTGAACAACCCGGGACAAAATTAGTTAACAAAAAGAGTATAACTAAAAAACTCATGCATATATTTTTTTTTGCCCAAATTGAAATTATGCTATTTCTCTATTGAAAAGTTTTGTGGGGTAAAAAAAATCGAACGTATTGAAATTTGTGCAAAAAATATAAAAGGGTGGCAAAGCTGCGAAAAATTTTTTATAGACACTAAATTCCAGACTTAATAGTCTCGAAGGCCGCAAGCTTGCCTTTAGCCGCCCCAGTTTAGTTTTTGGAAGCGTGTGCTTCATTATACGAACCAATGTGGGCTGTGTAGTAAATTGTGCTAAAATTAACCATGACGTTTAACGTGGCGTATTCAGAACTATAAAAAGGGTAGCCAATGTTTGAAACAATTTTCCATGTTAAATTATGTGAGAAGTCTTGTGGTCCCCAGCGCTGGCAGAAAACCCTACAGGTTGTGTACTATGGACAGGTAAAAAGGTTTCCTAAACCAGGTGTAATTCTAGGGTGCTGCATCGGGCCTTGCCAGAAAAATGTCTTCCGAACGCAAGTTAAACATGGATTTCCTCATGTATTTGTTAACTTTAAACTAGGTAATCGTCGCTTGGCTACCGCTTAGACATTTTAGTAGATTTGCAGGTAAAAAAATTCAAATATTTTATTTTAAAGACTTTTTTTAATGCGAAAGTGATTTTCGAAGTTTTTTTACTAGGCACCTAACTTTTCCTTGAAAATTAGGTAAACTTATTTATTTCATGTAGTAGCCTAAATTCACCACTCGGTAAACTTTTAAATTCGATAACTCTTTACTCGTACCAAGAAATGCCAACACTAGCATGCAGAGAAGTGCATAAAGGCAGGAATTGAGATCTCCGACATTGAGGGAACCGAATAGAAGACAAAAAAGTAAATAAGACAGCTCTATAAGTTTGTTAAGAGAAATGAGCGCCGGAGGCTCGAGTGGTCAGTAACGATCCATCAGTCACCCATTCTTAACAAAACATGTTTAGACAAAGTATTTGTAACTGGGATGGAGTTGTATCTACATAATATTGTGTTGTATATATTTTCAACTATGCGTCTCTGATATATTTGCCCACGAAGGCGTGGTTTATTTGTAGATTTTACGGCTTCGCGCTAACAAGGAACTTTCAACTCTTCAACGCAAGTATCAACTCAGGATTTATCGACTGGTAAATCTCCGTATATTTCAGGTCTGTGTCTTAATTCGCAGAAGAAAATAAAAGTACACAGTTATCACATTTGGAAGATCGATCGAAGACGAGAGCGAAAATTGAAAAAGAAAGCAAGCACCACACATAACTGATGATATTGTGTGTTTATATCTGACAAAGAGTTTTAATATGTTGAAAAAACATGATATAAATCTTAAAAACTCACTGCTTAGACGCATTTTGTGAAGACAAGAAAATTTCCAACAAGTTAATCCCGATCGAAAACTAGACGAATCATGCTTACAGACATATGTGTGACTAGAATGCGATCGACATTGTGTGACAAGACAATTAAATGCAATCATACAATGAGTAAGGACGAAGAAGCAATTCAACCAAATCACAGAGCGCGGCCATCAGCAAGACGCTTTGAGAATGAATAACTTAGATTAATGGAATATAATACTATCGTTAAACATAACTCGTAAAATGTCTCGGTTGGAAAAATTAATGGGACATGGATCGCGCCGTCGAGGTTTCTGTAGCTGTGACTTAAAAATATAATTTCTGAATGCGATGTTATCAAAGCTGTACCCAGTTAGTTTAAATCGGTTTTGATACATCACAAAACTAGATTAGTCAATGAAGGAATAAATAAACTATTCGATTAAATACTTACCCATCCATAGATTATTTTGCAAACACGAAATTACTGAAAAATTACAGTGCAGATTTTCAGGAAGGCAGCAATTAAGGTATTAATCTATTAATTGATGAAAAACATATATTTTGTATAGTATTTGCGAGTTATATATGTTTTATAATTATACTACTATCAATTGCTGGTCAACAATTAGTTTTCCATTTCGATGTATTAATGTTATTCATCATAAACTGTAATCACACATTAAAAGGTTATCGATGCAGAATGAATTTCCAACGTATATAAAGCTGAGATTTCATTTTGCCTCCACTACTCGAAGCAAAATTTAAGACGTTGATAGAGGATAATAAAATTTGCTGGAATGAATCACGATACCGAGAATTCATCACATATACAAATCGGAAACTTATCAAATAAGGACGACCATGCAAAGCATTCGAACGAAACTTTAATAGGCGTAAAAGGATTGAGATTTGGTGGGGTACCAAGTATCGTATATGTCTGCGTGATACCCTACATTATTGTGATGCTCACCATTGATATTAAACGACGCAAAAGTGAAGCAATGCAAGGAAAATTGAAGAAAATAGGATTCTTTATAAGAATAGTCCGATACGTATTTGCTTTGGATTTGATGCTCTCAGTCATCGTTCCTTTGTTTCAAGTTTACATAGCGGAAACATTCTTTCCTGAGTTGTGTGAGTTCTTGGTGAATTTATTCGTATATCTAACATCTATAGCTATGTTATGTAGTTATCTAGTGTTATGGTTACGCCAGAGATTTTTATATGAAGAAAAAGCACTGCGTCATCTGACAACATCCGTCACCAGATTTTTGAGCAACACAGCGTTGTTTCTTGTTGTTTCGTTTCCATTATCACTTGGAGTCGTGTTCACCGCAGGTTTCCGGGTCGAGATGAATGTAAACGCATGCGCAGTTTCTGGTAGAAGACTCCATGTAAATCATGTAGCGTATTTCTTCTGTTTTGCTGTGTGGTCACTTTTTACTCAGGCGCTGTTATTGTACTTATTCTTACACCCGCTATGTAAACACAGTGCAAACTTTGGTAAATCTACAAATGACCTAAAAGGCGTATTAACAAGACCACTGCTCACAGCGATTGCCTGTGTTCTCACCGACTTATTGAGTGTAATATTTATAATATTTTTAAGAGCAGAATCAGTCTTTACTGCTAACCAGCTTGTTAATTTGCTCCTCTCAATCGTTGCGTTTGCCGATTGGAAACAAACCATGTTGCCATCGTACTTCGTGCGAAGATTGAAAAGAGAAAAAAAGACGGACAGTGGAGGATTCAACGGAAAAGGCAGTGGTGTCACAGGAACTGCACCAGTGGCTCAAGTTTAATATCAGTGACAAAGCCTAACACACTCTAACAAAATCACTGGTCTTTGGCAGTAATTTTGCATGGCGGTATCGAAATAAAATTTAAAATTTCTTAAAAAATTTAAAACTTCTTTGGCCCAGAATTGGCATGAAGTCCCATCAACATTTCGTTTTTCAACGTTGGAAATATGCAAATATGATCAGTAAATTTACTGTACTTTTATTACAGTGCATAAACACAAATGCAAAAATATTTTTGACTGACAAATTGAGGAAATGGACACATTAGTGCTTCTGTCATTCGTAGTAATTTCTGAAACTCAGGCTTATCAACAATACAATACAAAGAAGTCCATGAAAAATGGGAAAATGTGATCCCCTGCACCTGATACTTATTACGTTGTATGTTGTCCATTTGTTTATTTGCAGCTTCGTGTTATATATTATTGAGAGTGCCTATATAGCTAATGGTAACATTTAAAATTTTTTTTTATTATTGAAAAAACGAATTTATATAACCGTGTGTTCGGAACATTGGATCAAGCAAGTATTAAATAGTACTTCAATTAAATACCAGTCATATTTTGTAAATCCATTTGCCTCATCACCAAAATTTCATCGTCGTTGCTTGCAGAGATCAAAAATATAGCATTGAGACTCCAAGCGAATATTAACAAATTTTCTGGCAATATTACTGATCCTCGATAACATATTGGAGGCGAAGGAAGTGCTATGATGTTGATATCGTCATCTTGTACAGAACCATTTTCCAGATGAACCCACCGTGTTTGAAAAAAAATAATACAAATAGCCGTATATAAATGCATAGCCGAATTGCATCGCATTCAACTCACGGTGGATTCAAATATCAGATTTCATATGATTGATGAATATATTTTGCCTTGAGCAACAATAAATATTCTGTTGAATGTTAAGATCAGCGTTGAAACAATATGTTCTGTAAAATAAAATTCATAAAAAAGGCCCAAAATTAATTAGAGACTACTCGTATTTGTGAAATTTTGGGGCTTCTTAGGATTATGAGAATTTGATCTTCTAAGAGAAATGTAATGACCGAAGTATAAGCGTTGCTTACGGCTACCTCCACCAGCCATGTCCATGCACAAGAAACTGAGTTTAACGTTAGGCCAAAACCTTCGTTCCGAGGTTCTGGTTCGCCATATGGATACGGGAAAGGTATTTTCGGGGGGATAGCCTACCGAAGGTTTCACATATTAAATTAAGTCCTGGAAATGGATAGATGAGTAGGAATTTTGTTCATGTGAAACGTAGGGACCTGGTCAAAATCGACTATTTTATGATTTCGCACTCGGTTATAATAATTTTTGGAATAATAAAATGGTAGTCGAATAAAACGCCTCTCTAGAAAAGAAATGTCATATCCAAATGTTGATACATGCTTGATTCTGTTGATTTCGAAACGGTGGAAAAGTCGAATCCGATATTTTGAGCGAATACCAAATCGAATATCTTGGATAGCCCTAATAAAATCCACTGAAATAATGGAGGCAGCAGCTGAATACCACCAATAATGACCACTGATACGACGAATAGCTACGTGGAATGTGTAAAGTCACCGCAGTACTACATTGGTGAAAGAAATTCTATTACTACAGTTGAAAACCCCTACGCTTCCAAGAATCTCTAAACTTTGGAATTCCTTGCCTTCTTGCTACTTTCCTGATCGTGTTGATCTACAAGGCTTTAAAACTCGCGTCAATATACATCTATCAGGGATGAGGGTTCCTTAGTTCATATTCCTGCATTCCATGTAGCGCCTTTGCACTTTGGTGGCTTCAGAAGAATTTTCAAGTTTGATTCTTCTCCTGTGGCCTTACCCTGAGCAAATTTCAATAAAAAATATAAATAGAATAATCGCTTCTTAATTTAGAAATATCAGGACGATTCCAAAGTCTCCATCTGCATGCCTCGAACTCGAGATCTTTAACTCGTAATCACGACTTGATGTCAACGAAATCCTAGTGACAGACGACAAATGGCATGAAATTTACATTTGATTCTCATAGGCTGGGACTGTTATCCTCCTTTACGCTCATAGGAATGTTGGGTGAAAAACCATGGGTGGAAAATGCTACCTTCTACTGACAAGTCTGAAGATAACTCGATCTTCATTAAGTGGTTTCAAAAGTATATTTTTAAAAACTGCAATTCGGCGATTTTCTCAAATCTATTGAAAATGGAAGAATGCAGCAAAAAGACGAGTACCTAGTTTACCTGGTTTCTAATGTAGGTACTACCAAGTTTTAAAATTGAAATCTCTTGTTAAACTGACGCCAGTTTATTTTATTTTTTCTTTTAATGTTATGTACGACGCTACTACTATGATTTCAAGACTGGTTGCATAGAATTGTATTGATACAGCATAGTGACATTAGCTAAAAACAGATAATTTCTTACCAACTTCCAAGCGTTCGCCAACAATTGTGGAAAAGATCGTAATCTGATTTCTGCTCGCAAGTAAATCTGATATTTCATCAACAATAAAAGGCACGTTCGTGATATTATGAAGATAAACTTGTAGCTAAAACAACACCAGCGTGTGAAGTTTAAAATAGAATAACGACGATTATACCGTTCAGGAATCATTAGGAAATTAAATTTCTTGGTATAATATTTTTTCAATATATTAATTTTTCGCGCACCCAACAAGATTTGTGATAGCTTTTATAATTTTATGAAATAAAAGCGCAATTTTCCAGAGATAAATTTGCCTGCAGCGCCCCCTGCACCGTCTTAATTTAACCTCGTCATTTTTTTAAATGCCCCTCTTCTATTTCACGGTTCTGAATACGCCACTGATTCTGCCCCACTATAATAATCGTGAAACGTAATCGCTCCTGACTCACACTCACCGAAAAATCCCTTCCCTCAACATATTCAAGACTCCAGTAATACTTTTGCGCTATACAACTAGCTATTATGGATTATGGCTATTATGGATATCCTATGCCCACATAAAAGGTAATAATGGTATTGGGCTGGTAGCGCTGATGGGAACCAAGGCTGTCCCTCATGAATTGAAGAAAACTAAATCAAAATTCGTACTATTTTAATTTAAAGCCGAAAATAAAAGCACCATTTGAAACTATTGCTTCTGGGAAATATGTATTCAATGACTATTTGGTAGTTGGGATTACAATGACGAAGAAACTATTCACCTACCAGCCTTCTAAAAGGAAATCATCTCAAAGGAAACCGCTTACGACACGCAGTAAATGCGTTAGGACTATTCTAAAGCCCGTACCTATGCGGCTTGAAAGAATAGGGTACGATAAACGGGTTCGTCACATATAGCATTAGCTAAAGAATGAGTGATTGCCACCAGGGAAATTCATAGTGAATCTAATTGCTCAACCGGTGATGTGCAAACGATATTTTATATTTTGCCAATATTTCATATATTGGCAAAATATGAAATATCGTTTGCACATCACCGGTTGAGCGATCAGATTCACTATATAGCATTAGCACTGAGTCAAATTATAGTTTAATCGACAACAAATATTTAGGTACAAAAGTCGGTTCAGTAGTTTGCCTGTTACAGCCATTTGAAAATTTAGGTTGTTATGGATCTCAATAAAATGAACTTACGCAGAAAACGCATCTTCTAACGCGAGCTAGCAAAGGTTATTCTTGCCCCGCTCGCGTTCACCATAGTTACACAAATATACTGCATAAAACCTGGTAGTGTGTTTCGGCAAGTTTAAATTGGCCTACAGTTAATGGTGGGCTATCTCGTAACTAAATTTGGTTTTAACTTTATCAAACAATCAGAGCGTGCGTAAAGGACAAAATGAACCAGTTTTCGGGGTAGCATGATCCATCGAAACCAGAACGTTTTAAAATCCAAAAAACTTTATTGTTATTTAATAACGAAATAAAGATAAAAAAAAAAAAGTTAGTACTACTAACTTGTGCAAATAGGCTGGCTATTCAAACTCATGATAAATTTACTCAAATGCAGGTTCAAGGAATCAACAGCCAAACGGCGAGTTTCATATAACGATCACACATAGAGATCATTAGCAAAGCGTAATTAGGAAAAACGCGCGTAAATTATCCAAGAAGAAAGAAGATGTAAATATTCTTTTATAAATAAATTATATTAGATAAACTATATTTGATTAATACTCAGGAAATTTTTGTTGGGAGAAAAAATGGCGGACCTAGCTTTGCAGAAAGAGTGATCTCAGGGTAGGCGACGTGTGACCAAAAACGGCTTCACAATACAAATTTCTTTTTTTGTGTATTCAAACGCAAGACAATTGGTCGGATAAAAAATACGGCAATATAAGCAAAATATGGCGAATTAAAAACCGGATGTACCAGGCAATTTGACCGCTCCACTCCAAGGATTGTGAAGTTTTGAGTTTAGGAATTCACCGATTTATAAAATAAAATTGGAGTTGGAAAGAATAATGTTTATAGTAAATTTGAATGGAAATGTCATTTTTATTCCATGGGTGGAGGGGAAAACCTAAAATACGACTAAAATAAATAATGAGCCGAGAATGAGTTTTTTTGCCTAACCAGTTTCGCAGTACCGGTAGATAATTTCGCGTTCGTGAACATTATACGAACCTGATATTTTTACGTTTCGCTCATTAGAAAATTGTTGTCGAACCTCTCGTTTTGTCAGGTTAAAATTCAAGTCGCTGATGGCTGGCTGTAAGTGAGGTTTGAGAGAGAGGTAAGTAATATTGAACAGCCAAACTAAGGAACAAATTGTAAACGTTTTACTTTATTGGTAAATTTTTCTTAATGTCGACACACCGGTTCACTATACCGGTTTATGTCAACGCTTTGTTGTTAAGTGCCTTTTCTTAAATACTGTTTTTTCTAGATATTACAATGATCACTTTATAATATTCATGTCGCGAATACCGATTTTTCAGTGGATTCTGCCGCAAGTTACAGAATTGATGAGAAGTTTCAACTACAAATCTATCAATACAAATTGGATTGACCGAATGGTTGCTATTGCAGTTCATCATGTTCACCAAGCATGCATAAAATAGGTTTTGTTGCGCCAGTAAACATGAAAAATATTTTTGGCTGATTTGCCCTGCTAAATGTCCTTTATATAAGCCATTGACCATATTTGGCACTCTTATCATCTTGGATCAAAATTTGCCATGAATGGCTCTAAATAAATAATTAAACTATTTTTGATTTTGGGTACTGGTATCTATCAGTTAAAGCAAACAGTAAATAGACTATACAGGGAAAATAATTAGTTTAGCTAATTTGTCCAGCAATTAAGTTAGCACTCATTATTTGCCAAAAACATGATTTGACTGAAAATAGCAAAACTGGAAAACAGTTGAATTATTATAAGTCACTCGCGACAAATCCAAGGTGAAAAGATACTTAGCCTAGATTTATGGAAGTATATTAAGCGCGACAAATCAGTCCCGAAACAAGAAATCTGAAGTTTGATTTCAATTTGACATCGTCAATTTTGGCACACAAAAAGGAATTTTCGTTCATGCTCAAATTTGCACTCTTTCTTGGGAGTTAATGTCGCCAAATTTTTGCCCGAATACACCTTAAACACCACCGTTAATTACTAAGTTAAACGTAACTGGTAATTTAAGTTTATGATAGGCCTAGGGTTGAATGGAGATAAAATTGAATATCTTGAATTCACGTGCCCTGCTACGACCGCGGAAACCAAAAAAAAACATGAAAGACTTTTCTCCATTCTAGAAATATCTGCCGAAGAGTCTTCCGCGGACTATCCCTAAGAAAATTATCGGAACCCTCACAGAGTCAAATGAAACGTGAGTTAATTAGTGCATTTCAGAAGCGGCGGCTCCGTTGCGTATCAGAATCCGCATATCTATTAGGGTGTAAAGCCTAGTGCGTGAAGGCTCGGATGCATATGAACTGATCTGACAAAATGCATCATCAGGGATACTAAGTAGTAAGCTGCCGAACGTAATCCCTAATGAAAAACACGGGTTCAAACCCCGGTAACTGATGAGCGAAAAAAGTCTTCAAAGAGCAATACACGCGGTGTGCCCTCGGCGTGCACTGTAACCCACAGTCTTGGAACGATGCTCGATAACCTTACTGGTTCCTCATTGGTCCGACACTGGATGTAAGAGCAAGACGCAAGATAAATCTCGTAACCAGATATAATTGTAAACGTTGTTAATTGCAGACAGTGAAATAAAGTTTATTTCGTTTCAGGGGCGCCACACATGAGTAGTGTGACATGCAACATGGCATTTTTTCCATATACAAATATATTTATTATTTGTTTCATTTCTATTAGTTAAGCCGTTCATTCTGATGCCTACTATTATACTTTTAATTTTATAAAGTGTATTGGGGTCTCAGCTTCAACATCAGAGAAGCACAATGATGTCACACTAGACACACGCCCAGCTGATCTACATACCTCGTGTGTGACATCACTAATGAGGTATTTTGTCAGATTAACTCACATGCAACCCAGTCTTTGGACTCTGATACGCAGCAGAGCCATCGATTTTGATACGATGTAGTTAATTTACGTTTCGTTTAATTTGAGTCTTTCCTATAATTTTCTGAAGAATAGTCGCCGGAGGACTCATCGGCTGATATTTCTAGAATGGAGAAAGGTCTATTATGGATTTTTGTTACCGCGATCGTAGCAAGGTATGCAATCTTGGCTCCTTGTAACCCTAGGCTTATTGTTAACTTAGATTACCAGTTACGTTTAACTTAGCAATTACCAGTGGTGCTTGAGGTGGATTCGGGCGGAAATTTAGCGACATTAACTCCCGACTAATAATGCAAATTTGAGAATGAACGGAAATTCCTTTTTGTGTGCAAAAGTTGGTGATATCAAATTGAAATCAAACTTCAGATTTCTTGTTGCGGGGCTAATTTGCCCCACCTAACATACTTTTTATAAACCATTGGCCAGGTATCTTTCCACCTTGGATTTGCCATGAGTGACTTCCAATAATCCGACTGTTTCCCAGTTTTGCTATCTTTGAGCCAAATCATGCTTTTAGCAAATATTATGTCCTAACCTAATTGCTGGACCAATTAGCCAAGGCAGTTATTTTCCCTGTATAGTCTACTTACTGTTTACTTTAACTGAAAGATAGCGGTACCCAAAATAGTCGAATAGGTTATTTGGAGGATTCACGGGAAATTTTGATCCAAGTTGATAATATTGCTAAATATGACTTATATAAATGACATTTAGCAGGGCAAATCAGCAAAAAAATATTTTTCATGTTTACTGGCACAGCAAAACCTATTCTATGCATGCTTGGTGAACATGATGAACTGCAATAGCGACATGAATATTATAAAGTGAGCATTGTAATATCTGGAAAAATAAGTATCTATGAGATGGCACTTAACAATTGAGCGTTCACATTAAATGAAATGAACTTTATTTCACAGTATGCTATTAACAATGTTTATAATTATATCTGATTACGAGATTTATCTTGCGTCTTGCTATTCCATCCAGTGTGGAAGAAATGAGGAACCGGTAAGGTTATCAAGCATCGCTGTTGGTTACAGTGCCTCACCCAGGGGCATCCCGCGTGTATTGCTTTCTGAAGGCTTTTTAGCTCATCGGTCTTGACCATCATTCTCTGCCGGATTTTGAACCTGTGTCATTTATTAGGTATTGCGTTCGGCAGCTATCGTCGTTTTCATCACGCCACCGCGGCACATGATATAAACGGTATAGGTTAACGATGTGTCAACATTTAAGAAAATTTACCAATAAAACAGAACGTTTACAATTTGTTCCTTAGTCTAGCTGTTCAATATTACTTTCCTCTCTCTCAAACTTCACTTATTGACATCAGCGACTTGAATTTTGACCTAACAAAACGAAAGGTTGGACAAACATTTTCTAATGAGCGAAACGTAAAAATAACAGGGTCGTATAATGTCCACGAACGCGAAATTATATACCTGTACTGTAAAACTGGTGTCGTAACTAAAAAAGTTATTCTTGACTCTTCATTTATTTTAGTCCTATTTTAGGCGTTTCTCTCCACCCATGGAACAAAAAGGACATTTATTTTGAAATGTACTATAAAAAATTATTTTTCCCAACTTTATTTTATAAATCGGTGAATTCCTGGACTAATAAATTTCACAATCCTTGGTTTGCAAAGAAATCAAAAAATACCGATACAAACGTTATACAAAAGCTTATTTCGTCTGCGAAGCTTTTCGCATCCACGAACTGTTGCCTCACCTCAATTCATTTCTCTGAACAAAATATTTAACTGGTCCGCGTGATTGGCTTCCAATTCACATCTATTCACTGCGGAGCTTTCACCTTGTCGAAGTTATTTTCCAATCTTTTAAACTTTAGAACATTACTTTTCCTCTGCTTTCTTGCTCGTGTTGATCGTGGTTCGCGGCTTGAAAACTCGCTTATTTATATATATATATATATATATATATAAATATATAAATATATATATATATATAGATATAAAGCTTTTAGCAATGAGGATATCATAGTTTTCATTCGTGCATTTATGTATTTTTTCGCACACTAGTGGTTTTCCAGAAAACTTTAATGTATGCAGCGGCGGCGGAAGTTCTCCGATCTTAGATTTTTGGAAGGGCGAAGTCAGAGTGAGTTCATGTATGGTGTATCTCTCGTCACATTTCTCTGAGGGAATTTAGATGAAAACAGTATCGAGAACTTCATGTTGAAAAATGTCCGCTTAAGGGGGAACTGGAGCGGTCAAATGACCTCGTATATCTGGTTTTTAATGCACCGTATTTTGCTCATATTCCCGTATTCTTTATCCGACCAATTGTCTTGTGTTTGAATACACATAAAAAGACAAATTTGTATTGTAAAGGCGTTTTTTGGTCACACATCGCCTACCCAGAGATCACTGTTTCTGCAAAGCTTGGTCCACCATATTGTTTTCGCCCAAAAAAAATTCCTGAGTATTAATCAAATATACTTTATCTAATATAATTTATCTATAAAAGAATATTTACATCTTCTTGGATAATTTACGCGCTTTTTTCCTAATAACGATTTTCTAATGATCGTTACGTGTGGGGTCTTCATCAAATTCTCCAATTTGCAGGTGCGACTTATCGGTTTTGCGTGATCTGATGGCTCAAAACAACTGCGATGTTGAAATTGTTACTTCGTTATATGAAACTCGCGGTTTGGCTGTTGATTCCGTGAACCTGCATCTGAATGAATTGTTCATGGGTTTAAATAACCGGCCTAGTTGCACAGGTTAGTACTAGTATTTTTTTTATTTTTATTTCGTTATTAAATAAATATCGAATAGTACATGTTTCAGCAATTAGTGATGTGGTTTTCTGAATACTAATATTGGTGAAAATGTACCTCCTGACTTTAACGCGTTGTTTCAAAGCAACATATGTTAGGTAACACGATCTTGGCAAACGCATCCACATTTCTAATGCAAATTTATATTTTACCTAAAATCTCGTTAATCCCAACTACCAAAGAGCTTTTAAATACATATTTCGCAGTGACAATAGTTTCAAATGGTGCTTTTATTTTCGGCTTTTATATAAAATTGTACGAATTTTGTTTAGCTTCCTTGATTTATGACGGCCAACAGCCTTGGTTCCCATCAGCGCTACCAGCCCAATACCATTACCTTTTGTGCGGGCATTGAATATTTAAAGTTGAGTAATAATTTTTTCGTTTCAGAAATCAAATCCATAATAGCTAGTTGTATTGCGCAAAAGTATTACTGGAGTCTTGAATATGTTGAACAAGGGGATTTTTCGGTGAGTGTGCGTCAACAGCTCTACATTTTTCGCATTCCATTGGTCAATGCGGAGCAATTCAGAGATGTACCACGTCAGCTATGCCCTATCTATCTATCCATGAGTGGGCCATATAAGCAAAACGATTATTATAATGGGGCAGAATCAGTGGCGTATTCAGAACCATGAAGAAAAGGGGCGGGGTGGGGGGGGCATTTACAAAAAATTAGGACGGCGTAAGGGGCGCTGCAGGCAAAAAAAATATCTCTGGAAAATACCTCTTCCATTGCATGACATTATAAAACCTGTCGTAAAACTTGATGAGGGCGCGAAAAATTAACATGTTTAAAAAATATTGTGCCGAGAAATTTTATTTCCTAATGATTACTGAACAGTATCGTCATTGTCATTCTATTTTAAACTCCAAACCCCGTTGTTGTTTTAGCTACAAGTTTATCTTCGTGATATAACGAACGTGTCTTCTAATGTTGATGAAATATCAGATTTACTTGCAAGCAGAAATCAGATTCCAGTCTTGTCCACAATTGTTGGTGAACGCTTGGAAGTTGGTAAGAAATTGAGTTTTACAGCGAATGTCACTATGTCCTCTCAATACGATTTTATGTATTGAGGAGGGCTGGACAAAACCGAATCATTTGGAATTCGAATTCCGTTTAGTAAGTATTTGTTCCTACGAACAATTCAGGATTGATTCGGATATATTGTGCTTCGAATCATTTCAAATTGCCTAGTCCTAAACCAGTGTTTAAGTCATATTGGTTGGCTTTGTACATAACATTACGAGAAAAAAAATGGCATCGGTTTAACGAGATATTCTACTTATTCTGTTTTATGGTTTTCTGCGATATGCCAGCTCGCAATCAAAAAAGAAATCTTTCTTATCGTGGCTCATTAACGTAACGCCAAATTCATTGAAATAAACAAGCCCAGATTTTAGAAGATTCAATCATATACCACTCTGTGGCGAAACCTGGTGCCGGAGTCGGGAATATTGTGCAAGGCTCATGCATTTTTAACATAAAAATATGATAACATGTTGGGGATAAGAGGAGCAAAAATAAAGAGTATAGTGTAAATCAAAGGGCCTTTAACTCAGTCGCTACATAGATCTAGAGAGGATATTTTGGTTCAGATAAGGGTATTTTCATATTTAGTCCTGACGGCCCGAAAATATCGATCCTTCATTCATGTAATAGGCTTTTTTATTTTTTTTATAGCCACTTCTTGGAGTGGATCACCCTGCCCATGATCATACTAGTGGTCACTTTTAAACGTGTAGGATTAGAATTGGTGGAAAGATATGATCTTTTCCTGTCCGACTTAGACTATCCAAGTTATTATACCTTGGGTTGAGTGGTGGACATACGTTAGCGGGGACTCGAACCCGAGATCTTCGACCTGCGATGTCATCATGTTTCACCAACATTGTCATAAATGCCGCTACGAAGTTGGGTTACTTGAGTGACATAAATATTTCCCAGGAATGGTAATCTTAAATCCTACAAAAGTTATTATTCTATAGATAAGCTGTTTTAGGAAAGCAATCCTTTAGTGTGTTTCAATTTTTGAAGAAACTATGGCATATCTTTTCAGAATGTGTTGTCGTTTCCTAATCCTTGATATTTTGATTGATGAAACAATAGCTTTTCTGTTCACAAATTATATATCTTTATAGAACGGGCCGAATACAACGTAACTTGTCATTGTTGGGATATGCGGATAGATGAAACAATCTTCGAATATCTGGCGTATGTCGTCATCGAACCGGATAACGAATTTAATTTATTCGGATCGTCAATGGCAAAATCACTGGTGTCTTTAGCAACCAAAAATTTTCAATCTATTGGTAAGCCATGATTTTGAAAATGGGTAAATGAGTTGTTGCAAAACATCTAGGTTACGAATGAATTTTGTGCGTCATTCGGCGATGCTACACTATGTTCTGCATTTCAAAAAACGACCAATTTAATTACGTTGAGCTCCTGAATGCAGTATTTGATTGGTTTATTTTTTGACAATCTCCAGAATAATTTATTACTAAGACTTCAAATTACAATTTGAAAAAAATCAACAATAGTCATTCAAATCAACTACCGTATTTATTGGTAAAAATCTACGAGTATCTATAATAATTAGTCTGACTAGTTATTTAATGTTTGTTATAAAACACCTAGTCCAGAATAGGCTTGAATATCAATTTGTCAACCGAATACACGACTTTAAAAAACTACAAAACAGAGCCTAAACTAAATATGATACAATAAAGGTAATTAGAAAAATATTTCTCTCTTGAGTATAAAGCCAAGCTATCAAACCCTGACGCTATGCTCACACTTGCCTTCGTATCGACAAAGCAACAGACCACGTTTAGTCCGACTATAATCAATAATTATAACGCGTAGAAAAAAAAACATCACAATCCTTATAGCTAATAACGAGGTTTGACACAGTTTTTTGCTTGGCAATACTTGATTCTGTTACCGATGCTTTAAACACAAATGAATATAATTGAGGCTGACGTGACACCAGTTGGACAGTTCATTAGTTTTATTTCACAAACTTATGTTATATTTTTGGTCGGACCGACGTCAGGGTTCTGATATGTAGTTTGAATTAGTGATGACATCCCAGTTTTTATTTAAACTTGATTAAGTACAACGAAATTACCGTAAAACCAGATAAAGTATTTAAAGGCAACCTAGTTTCAATTTTAAAATCTTGGTAGTACCTAGATTGAGAACCAGGTAAACTAGGTAATCGTCGTTTTGCTTCATTTAAACATTTTTAATAGATTTGAGAATTAAAATCGCCGTAATGCCTATTTTAAAGAAAAATTTCACAATAAAAATATACTTCATAGAGTTTTTCATATTAAGCTAGTCAATTTTTTAAATACCTTGTTAAAAATTAAGTGAACTTACCTAGATCAGATTATACGTAAACTGGTAAAATTACTCTGAATTGAAACTCAGTAAACTAGGTGTATTTGGTACTTTTACATAGAATTGCCAACACCAGTTGAGATCCTAGATAATTAAAAGCATTTCGTAACAATTGAAAACGCTGTCAAATACCAATCATAATCGTGTATACGCAAATGTATTATTGATTTAATGTACAATCATTCACGTGATCTAACAAAATAATCTGTTATTCTAAAAACATATGAAGAAATTATGATACCTAATTATGCTTATTACAATTTATAAGGGGATATTATATTGAAGCCTTCTAAAGATTTCAAGAGCAAATTATTCTCCAGTATTTGTTCTCCTCATCACAGCATTCTTGCTACGGAAACGTTGATGATTTTCACAAATGACGCTTTTGAAACGAGCCACGTAATGAAGATCGCGGAAAAGTTATCTTCAGATTTGACAGTAGAAGGTAACATTTTCCCTCCATGATTTTTCACCGAACACTCATATGAGCGTAAAGGAGGAGCTAGGTCAGTCCCAGCTAGGGATGGTCACTTCGATTCGGAAATTCGTAGCGATTCGAATTCCAAGTACTTCGAATCGAAAAGTGGCTGATTTGCGAATCATCACTAATACGGTGTTATTTGTGTTATAACGTAAAAATACTAAAACGCGTTGTGAGGGATTATTAAACCACGAAGCAACCGAGCGGTGACTGTCTACTGGGCATGTTTCAACATGTCCAGGGGCAGGGAGTACGTTTCGTCTGCTACGCTCGTCGCGTAACATGTAACATTGCTGGTCGGACTCCCGACCGATGTGGGTGTTTATTCAGTATTCACTGTTAACGTAATAATACAGAATATCGATTAGCTTATCGTTCTCGACATGTCCTTGGCCTAAGCGTGTTCTGGTACCGGTAACGTTAGATAACAGATGAGTTGGTTCCAACATGGGAAATTTTTATGATAATCAGATAGCTTTAATTAATATGGTACCAGTAGTAGCCCTAAGCCTACGGTATCATCTACTCTACTAGCTGCTAGTATTGCCCCTCATCTTAACAAAAACCAAACATCCTTAATTGGTCGTATTGGTAGTTGCTGTTAACAGTACCGTGCCTGTACTGTGTGCTATACAGTATAGGCTAGAAGCAATATTTTGGAAACATTTTCATATTGTGAATTTAGTGAACTCTGAACTGGTGAAATCGTGCAAGCAACCTTTCACTGTTTCACGTAAGTTTCTAACATCATGACAAATAAGAAATCACTTGAATAGCGATTTTTCTCAGTGCCAGAAGAGGGAGAATATGGGAAATTCACCAAGTACTCATTGTGCAGTGAGAAATTTAAAAACCATCCTAGCACTGGCAGTCTACTCCAGCATTTGAAAATAAGACATGTTATTGTGCAGTGTGGGTTTAAGTGAAGGTACCACTATTGAAGATTGTACGGGTGTACTGTGTAAGGCAGAAGCAATTGAAGCTTGAACAGACCTGGAAGCCAAATGAGGAAAGCATACCGTACCCGACCTATTGGTGGACTTTGTTGTAAAAGACATGAGACCACTCTCTACTGTAGAGGGGACTGGTTTCCAAAAGTTGTTGGGATATTTGGAACCCAGTTACGTACTTCCTTCTAGAAGAACCATAACAAGGCGCGTTGAAGACGAATATTTGAAAAGCAAAAAGCAAGCTTAAAAAAATCTTCCGGGATGTCGAGTATATTTCCTTAACTACACTGTACAGATTTGTGGTCTAGTATTAAAGTGGAATCTTTACTTGGTGTCACTGCAAATTACATGTCCAACCTTGTTTTGCACAGTTATGTGCCGGATGTCAAACCGGTCATTGGCCGGCACACAGCGGGCAATATAACAATTTGGATAACAGAATTACTACAAGAGTTTAGCATACAAAATTTTTGGCTTAGTTACTGATAATGGGTCAAATATTGAAAAAACAAGGTGGAATTTAGAAGATGAGCAGGATTGGAAGGGCGTAGCATGTACAGCACATATACTCTGCAACTTTGTGTGAATTCTGGTTTCTCGGTTATGCAGATAGAGCGTGCTCTGGCTGGAGTACATAGAAATGTGAAATATTTTAAAAGATCACCTCTTGCATCGTCAAAGCTAAAGAAAAAATCGTAAGATATGACGGTCGAAGCGTTAAAGTTGATAATAGATGTTGGCACTCGTTGGGGTAGTACGGTAGTACGTTTGAAATGACTAGACAATTGTTGGTATTACAGTACCCAATTTTACCATATTATCCGTTTCGAGTGAAAGCCAGTGTTCACACATAGCTTTGAAACCAACAGATTGGGAAATTTTAAAAGCTCTTGCTTCTTTATTGCAACCTTTTGACGAAGCAGTGAAAATGCGTGGGGGAGTGGAGAAATATGTGTCATTATCTCTCAAAGTTCCTTTCATCAGAGGGTTGAAGAAGAAGGTGACAATATCGTCGAATGACACCATTTCAGCCATTAAACTGTTCAAACAAGTCGTACTCAATGGTTTGGAATTTAGATTCAATCAAGGCTCTGATGATGCGAGCCACATGTGTGTGGCGTTGGACCCCCGGTACAAATGAAAATATTTTTCATCTTAAATCAAGAAGATTTGACCAAACTATGTTGAATTTTGTCTTTTTATGTAATGTTAGTTGATATTGATTGAGTTGGTGGTATAATAATTGGTGGTTAGTATAATTAGAGCAGGAGATGGATGTGCTGCTATTGGCCATTATTGAATGACTGAATACCTTTATTCTAGATTCGTTCATATATAAATAATAGTACAATACCCATTATCGACAGATATTAATTTGTTTATGTCATTGTTGGAAATACTAATTATGGATGTTGGACGTCTGATAAATCACTGAGTTCTGGTGATAGAATTGTGTGAAGTGTCATCCAGTTTGTTACAGTTCATTTTTCGAATTTTGTCAATGTAAAATTCAATATATATATATATATTCCATAATATTTTTAGTACTGTTTATTTCCAATAAAAGTCCAGGATATGACAATGTGTCCAGGGCAGCAGTATGTTTCAATTTGTATTGTCAAAAAATTAGTTGGCATCTAATCAAGAAGGTTTACGATTTGATTTTCAAGTGAAATTTCGTCTTTTGCAGTTTAAACAGTTAATGGAATATGAACTGCTCAGGCTGGTTCAAGCTACGAGAGAGGATAATGTAGGGGATCAAGAGGAATCGGAAAGTCTAGATGTTAGTCATTCAGCAATATCAAATATCATTGCCGAAGCTTATGACTCTGCTGAAACTGAAAGTTCAACTGGGTCTGACAAAGCAATAGATGAGATTCAAATATACTTCAAAGCGAAGGCTTCAGAGCTTGACATGCTAACATGGTGGAGAAATAATGAAGTTGCTTATCCCAGGTCACAAAATTGGCTACAAAATACCTCCGTATCCCTGCGACCTCCGCTGCAGGAAGCACTGCTAACGAGCTTTGAAGCAGCTAATTTGGCCATGTTGAGGCATTGGTGTTTCTTAAAGCAAACTCAAGTCTATGAAACTTATTTTGACTTACTGACAGATCCGGGAATGTTAAATTGAATCAAAAATGCAAATAAATTTTAAAGTAAATGTAGTCGATTCAGTTAAAGTTTGGTGTTAGATATATCACAGTTTAACAGCTTATGATTATTTGTCCATTTTGATGTTTGACACGCAACATATTCAACAAAACAAAATACACACTGCCACAAAACCTAACTTAATTCTATAGCACTAGGTATTGCATTTATTTTCTACTGGTTTATTTTTGGACATTCCCAGTTTCTTTTCGCTATGATTATACTGATGGTTTTTGCAAGCTTTCTGGCAATATTCTTTTTTCGTATTACTTTCAACAAGAGTTCTTACACATGTTTTTCGTTAGTTTATTGTTAGCATTACATTTTATCTAGTATAGTTTATACTTGTCTTAAGCTGTTTAAAAGCCAGATAACGGTAAATTTTTTTTTCGGGGAACAGCGCTTGAAAGTAACCAATGCCCATCATATGGCGTATAGCTTCTACAAAATGTAGTGAAATATTAGCAACTGCAATATAAGCAGATAACAACCCAAACAGATAAGGTTCATGGGGTATATACCTTGGATGATAGTGAAACTATTGACCACTTCTTTGTTCCATTATCGTCGCCTCTTATTACATTCAAGAATTATGTTAACACATGTCATTCATCAGTGCCTTCATCTATTTTGCCACCATCTCTAAATTGCCTATTTCATGTGTTTTAGAAAGATTCTATCATGAGCCGTACAAATTTTAAATTGACTGTGAAAATAGGGAACAAATCTGAGTTAGATACTTGGATGTTGCAAACACAGAATATTTCCTCTAGCAATTTTAAAAATATTTCAAAAAATTGAATTTTTTTCAAATATTTTTCTAGCTTTAAATTGTCTGTCCTCTTTTTGGAGTTGGACTTTGTTTGCTTATCGTGTTCAGGCCAACTATGCTAATATAGTAGGGAAATTTACACATTTGCCTGTATTTTTGAACTGTGTTTCTTTACAGTATTGTATAACATTGTTGGAGCATTGTATGTGATACATTCTTGTACTGATAGCTTTACCAAGATTTTAGCAACCAGCACAGCAACTTTTGAGCATATATTCTTGTTTTGGTTTTTAGGATTTCGACAATAAATTGAGTTTTTATTGGGCTGTTGTGAGCCAATATTATCAAAAACTAGAAATTTTGTTAGATTCGATTCGACTGAACTATTCGATTCGAAACCGAATCATAAACGATTCGGTTTTGCCCAGCCCTAGCCCCAGCCAACGAGAATCGAATGTCCATTCCGTGCCAGTTGTCGTCCGGCACTATGATTTCGTTGACATCAAGTTGTGATTAGGAGTTAAAGATCTCGAGTTTGAGTCATGCAGATGGAGACTTAGGAGTCGCCCTGATATTTCTAAATTAGGAAGCGGAGGAGTTTTCAATTATATTAATAGAATGTCTTTCACCAATGCTGTACTGCGGCGGGCTTCACACATTCCATGTAGCTATTCGCCATATCAGTGGTCATTATCGGTTTTATTCAGGTACTGCCTCCATTATTTGAGTGGATTTTATTAGTGCTATCTAAGATATTTGATTCGTGATTCGCTTCAATTATTCGATTCCATTTTTCCATCATTTTGAAATCAACAGAATCAAAAATGTAAAAACCTTCAGATAATACATGTATTTTCCTATGTATTTTCTAGTGAGGCATTTTTCCGGCTATGATTCTAATATTTCGAAAATTAATATAACCGAGTGCGAAATCATAAAATAGTCGTCTCTGACCAGGTCCCTACGTTTCACATCAACAAAATTCCTACTCATCTATCCATTCCCAGGACTTAATTTAATGTGTGAAACCTTCGGTAGGCTACATCCCCCCAAAAATATATCCCGTATCCATATGGTGATATCCATCCTTTCCCGTATCCATATGGCGGGAACCTCGGAGCGCAGAACAATAACATCACAATGATCATAGCCAACAACGAGGTTTAACGCAATGTCTTGCTTGGGCATACTTAATTCGAAGGTTTTGGCCTAACGTTAAACTCAGTTTCTTGTGCATGAACATGGCTGGTGGAAAAAGCTTTAAGCAACGCT
Organism: Styela plicata; assembly: GCA_963675895.2. Lineage (NCBI taxonomy): Eukaryota > Metazoa > Chordata > Ascidiacea > Stolidobranchia > Styelidae > Styela > Styela plicata. The sequence continues at coordinate 1,040,741 of OZ023138.1, forward strand.
TACCTGGACCAGCGCCCGCCAGCAAAGTGTTTAGCCAACCTCACCCAAGTAATTATAAATTATCCATCACCGAATTCGAACCTCAACCAGAACAATGAAAATTACGTAGCTCGAAACAGAATCCTAACGCCTTTACTGACTGAGACACTCGGGTAACCATAATTTCAGCAATTAGATCACTTATACTCTATCCGAATATCAATTACAGTGAGTGACATTTCTCCAGAAAGTTTGGTCAAAGTCTCATAATCCTAAGAATCCCAAAAATTTCACAAATCGGAGTAGTCTCTAACGAATTTTTCGGCTTTTTTATTTATAAATTTTATTTTACAGAACATATTGTTTCAACGCTGATGTTAACCTTCAACAGAATATTTATCGTTGTCCGAGGAAAAATATATTCATCATTTTTACGAAATCAGAAATTTGAATTTACTGTGAGTTATCTTGTTAGCGACGCAATTTGGCTATGCATTTATATACGAATGTTTGTTTTATTTTTTTAAACACAGCGGGTTCATCTGGAAAATGGTTCTGTACAAGATGACGATATCAACATCATAGGAATTTCTTCGCCTCCAATATGTTATCGAGGATCAGTAATATTGGCAGAAAATTTGTTAATATTCGCTTGGAGTCGCAATATATATTTTCGATCTTTGCGAGCAACGAAGATGGTATTTTGGTGATGAGGCAAATGGATGTCCAAAATATGGCTGGTATTTAACTGAAGTACTATACTATTTAATATTTGCTTTATCCCATATCCAACACGAGGTTATATACATCCGTTTTTTCAATAATGCTTGAAATGTTAGATTGTAAAAATTTTCATTTTTTTCAAATGTTACCATTTCTCAATAAAATATAACACAAAGCTCCAAATAAACAAATGGACAACATACAACGTAAAAAGTACTGTTATGCAGGGGATCCCGTTTTCCCATTTTTCTTGGCCTTCTTTATATTGTATTGTTGATAAGTATGTGTTTCAGAAATTACTATGAATGACAGGAGCACTAATTAGACCATTTCCTCAATTTGTGACGTCTGCATTTCCCAGTCAAAAATATTTATGCAATTGTGTTTCTGCACTGTAATAAAACTACAGTAAATTTACTGGTTATTTGTTGATGGACCTCACTTTCGCTGTGCGTTACATCAACAACCCATATTGGTGCAAAGAAGTTAATTTTTGAATTTTATTTCAATACCGCCATGCAAAATTACTGTCAAAGACCAGTGATTTTGTTACAGTGTGTTAAGCTTCGTCACTGATATTAAACTTGAGTCACTTGTGTAGTTCGTTCGACACCATTGCCCTTTTCGCTGAATTCTCCACTGTCCGTCTTTTTTTCTTTCTTCCATCTTCGCGCGAAGTACGATGGCAACATGGTTTGTTTCCAATCCACAAATGAAACGATTGAGAGGACCAAATTAACAAACTGGTTAGCAGTAAAGGCTGATTCTGCTCTTAAAAATATTATAAATATCGCACTCAATAAGTCGGTGAGAAAACAGGCAATCGCTGTGAGCAGTGGTCTTGTTAATACGCCTTTTAGGTCATTTGTAGATTTACCAAAGTTTGCACTGTGTTTACATAGCGGGAGTAAGAATAAGTACAATAACAGCGCCTGGGCAAGAAGTGACCACACAGCAAAACTGATAAAATACGCTGTAATATTTACATCGAGTCTTTTACCAGAAATTCCGCATCCGTTTACAGTTATTCCGACCCGGAAACTTGCGGTGAACACGACTCCAAATGATATTGGAAACGAAGCAACAAGCAACAACGCTGTGTTGCTTAAGAATCTAGTGACGGGTGTTGTCAGATGACGTAGTGCTTTTTCTTCATATAAAAATCTTTGACGTAACCATAACACTAGATAACTACATAACATAGCTATGGATGTTAGATACATGAATAAATTCACCAAGAACCCACATAACTCAGGAAAGAATGTTTCCGCTATGTAAACTTGAAACAAAGGAATGATGGCTGAGAGCATCAAATCCAAAGCAAATATGTACCGGACTATTCTTATTAAAAATCCTATTTTCTTCGATATTCCCTGCATTGCTTCACTTTTGCGTCGTTTAATATCAATGGTGAGCATCACAATAATGTAGGGTATCACGCAGACATATACGATACTTGGTACCCCACCAAATCTCAATCCTTTTACGCCTATTACAGTTTCGTTCGAATGCTTTGCATGGTCGTCCCTATTCGATAAGTTTCCAAATTGTAAATGTGATGAATTTTCTGTATTGTAATTCATTCCACTGAATTTTATTATGCTCTATCAGCGTCTTAAATTTTTCTTCGAGTAGTGAAATCAAATTGAATTCTCAGCTTTTTATACGTTGAAAATTCAATTCATCGATCACCTTTTAATGTGTGATTACATTAATACATCGAAATCGAAAACTAATTGTTGATCATCAATTGATAGTAGTATAATTAGGAAACATATATACCTCGTCAATACTATAAAAATATATGTTTTCCTTCAACTTTCTGGTTGAAATTAATAATTTAATTGCTGGCTTCCCGAAAATCCGCAATGTCATTTTTCAGTAATTTCGTGTTTGCAAAAGAATTTATGTAGGGGTAATTATTTTATAAAATAGTTTATTTATTCTTTCATTGACTAACCTAGTTCTGTGATGTATCAAATCCGATTTACACTAACTCGTCTACAGCTTTGATAACATCGCATTCAGAAATTATATTTTTAAGTCACAGCTACAGAAACCTCGACGGCGCGATCCATGTCCCATTAATTTTTCCGACCAAGATGAGGCATTTTGCAAGGTATGTTTAACGATACTTTAAATCCATTAATCTTCGTTATTCATTTGCAAAGCGTCTTACTGATGGCCGCGCTCTGTGATTTCGATGAATTGCTTCTTCATCTTCTTACTCATTGTATGATTGCAAGCAGCGAGCTTTTAAGATTTATACCAAGTTTTTTTCAAAATATTGAAATTATTTGTCAGATATAAACACACAATATCATCAGTTATGTGTGGTACTTTTTTGTGGCTTTTTTTTTAAATTCTCGCTCTCATCTTCGATCGACCAATCCAAATGTGATACCTGTTTACTTTTGTTCTTTTCTGCGAATTAAGATACAGACCTGAAATATGCCGAGATTCACCAGTCGATATATCCTTAGTTGATACCTGTAGGAGTTGAAACTTCCTTGTCGAAGCAACTATATTTCCAGTGTCAAAAAACCAAATGCGAAAGCTTGAATATTCTATTTGATGGAATAATGAAAGACGGTAAGCAGACATTATCTTTCATGTTCGTACATGTACATAGACAATTTTCTGCAATGCAATATTAAATTTTAATTAACATTTTAAAAAGACCTCATTATATACTGGTATTGCAAACAAAACAAATTTTTTGAAGAGTGTATTGATTGAGAAAATTTAACTCAATTCTACTAATTATATTCTGCAACCCATATTTGTCTATGTAGAACTTCCAGTCATTTGTCTTTTTTATATATACGTGAACATCGAACATCAAACAATTCATTAGCGCGAAACTATAAAATCTACAAATAAACCACGTCTTGGTGGGGAAATATATCAGAGACGCATATTTGAAAATATATACAACATAATATTATGTAGATAAAACGCCACCCCAGTTAGAAATACTTTATCTGAACATGATTTGTTAAGAATGAGTGACGCCGCCCTATATAAACCACGTACTGCTGACATCTACTACAACTGATGTTTTGCATTAAGTTTTTGCGTGTCATTAACAACAACGATTTATTTCTTCCAGAAATAGTCCTTAATTCCGCAAATAATGCTTTATTGATATGGGATTCACGAAGCATCACAAAAGCCGGCTTGGACGACAAATCTACCGTAACTTTTACATCAGATATCGAAGACATTTACTTCAACACTGGTTAGCGATGATAGCGGAACATTATTATTTATGCAGAAGTTATGTACAAAAAGTACAGCGTAATGAAATCTCACAGCAGTGGCGAAGTTGTCAAATCATGTCAATGTCACATTCCTTTTGAGAACCCAAAAATTATGCTCATGCTGGACAAATTTCTAATTGGGATGTGCCAACTTTTGTGCAGTGAATATATATATCCGAATATGCTTGTACAATCGATGTTACATCCAAAATTCATTTTTGACTTCCTGTGCTAGCATGAAATATTCAAATCCAGCATCACCATCTTTAACAACACGATCTTTATTGAAATGATATCTTGTATTTACCTCGTGTTTACATTCATATATGTATTTACTTAGTGTTATGGTTACGCCAAAGGTTTTTATATGAAGAAAAAGCACTACGTCATCTGACAAAATCCTTCACTAGATTCCTAACCAACACAGCGTTGTTGCTTGTTGTTTCGTTTCCAATATCATTTGGAGTCGTGTTCAACGCAGATTACCGGATCGGGATGAATGTAAACGGATGCGGAATTTCTGGTAGAAGACTCGATGTAAATCATGTCGCGTATTTTATCAGTTTTGCTGTGTGGTCACTTTCTACTCAGGCGCTGTTATTGTACTTATTCTTACTCCCGCTATGTAAACACAGTGCAAACTTTGGTAAATCTACAAATGACTTAAAACGCATATTAACAAGACCACTGCTCACAGCGATTGCATGTGTTCTAACCGACTTATTGAGTGTAATATTTATAATATTTTTGAGAGCAGAATCAGTCTTTACTGCTAACCAGTTCATTAATTTGGGCCTCTCAACCGTTTCGTTTGCGGATTGAAAACAAACCGTGTTACCATCGTATTTCGTGCGAAGATTGAATAAAGAAAAAAAGACGGACAGTGGAGAATTTAGCGGAAAGGGCAGTGGCGTCACACAAACTGCACCAGTGACTCAAGTTTAATATCAGTGACAAAGCTTAACACACTATAACAAAATCACGGGGCTAATTTTGCATGGCGGAAATGAAATAAAATTCAAAATTAAGGTGCGGTCCATCAACAGCCCATACTTATCATTAAGTCTCATCAACATGACGTTTTTCAACGTTGGAAATATGCAATTACTAAAAATGACCAGTAAATTTGCTTTACTTTTATCACAGTGCAGAAACACAATTGCAAAAAATATTTTTGACTGGGAAATGCAAACGTAGCGTCACAAATTGAGGAAATGGCCGCATTAGAGCTGCTGTCATTCACAGTGTTAGGAATGTTTGCTACCTTGATATTACTCATTAATTTTAGTTGATTTTACCTCTATGTTTTATTTTGGTTTATCACAATTGCTACTATTGCAAAACATATTAGAATTTACGACTTTTTTTTTATCTTGTGTGTGACGTCATAAGACGCTTCTTTTATGACTCCCGTGTTCCGTCACGGGCATGCTAAGAACCTGCCCGCAGTATTTCATCTTTGCATCGAGTAGTTTGTCAGACATATTAGGTAGTTCTGTGAAAGACTGTTAGAACCTTATGAGTCGCATATTTGCCGCCCTTTTGAGACGCGATTCATGTAAGAATCATACTAATTGAGTGTTGTTTATGCTCTGTAGGATTGTTGTTAATCACCATATTTTTCTTGTTTAGTATTTGTTATGGCTGTTTTCTAGTCCGTGGCCAAACACAGTTAATTTATCATACTTTAAATCCGTACACAAGGCTCAATCGTGCTAGTTGTAATTAAACCTGCATTTTGTGACTCAATTTCAACTGTATCATCTATAGCTTGTGGACTGTGAACAGAATAAAGTTTCTTTCAACCCAACTGTATGTTCATTGAATATTCGAGTGTGCTGCGTTTACAGGCAACAGTAGATTTGAGAGGGTTTAAGGGCGCATAGATTGAAGAGCATCTCGCACAGTCTAGAAAATAGAGCGCGATTTTGGTTACACCCTGTAACTCGGAGTCGTAGTGCAAAATAGTACCGAGTTGATTGCACAATAGTAACACAAGCTTATCAATAATACAATACAAAGAAGGCCAAAAAAAGGGGAAACGCGATCCCCTGCACCTTCGTAATATCTGAAAAAACGAATGTATTTAACGATGTGTTTGGGAAAATGGATCAAGCAAGTATTAAATAGTACTCCAGTAAAATACCAGTCATATTTTGTGCATCCATTTGCCTCATCACCAAAATGCCATCTTCGTTGCTCGCAGAGATCGAAAATATAGCATTGCGACTCCAAGCGAATATTAACAAATTTTCTGGCAATATTACTGATCCTCGATAACATATTGGGGGCGAAGAAATTCCTATGATGTTGATATCGTCATCTTGTACAGATCCATTTACCAGATGAACTTCGCTCTCAAGATTTTTCCTTGAACAACGATAAATATTCTATTGAATGTTAACGTCAGCATTGAAACAATATGTTCTGTAAACTAAAATTCATAAAAAATGCAAAAAATTGATTAGAGACTACTCATATTTGTGAAATTTTGGGGCTTCTTAGGATTATGAGACTTTGGCCAAACTTTGTAATGGCCGAAACAACCGACCATAGCATTTACTATTTTATGATTTCGCACTCGGTTATAATAGTTTTCAGAATAATAGAATCATAGTCGAACGAAACGCCTCTCTAGAAAATACATAAAAATACATGTATTATCTGGAGGTTTTTACATGTTTGATTCTTTTAATTTCAAAACGGTGAAATAATCGAATCGGATAATTTGGATAGCACCAATAGAATCCACTCAAATAATGGAGGCAGTGCCTGAATACAACCAATAACGGCCACTGATGTGACGAATTGCTACATAGAATGTGTAAAGCCGCCGCAGCACAGCATTGGTGAAGAAAATTTTATCGATAGAATTGGAAACTCCTCCGCTTCCTATTAATCGCTTCATTAATTTAGAAATATCGGGGCGGCTCCAAAGTCTCCATTTGCATACGTCAAACTCGAGATCTTTAACTCGTAATCACAACTTGATGTCAAAGAAATCATAGTGCCGGACGACAATTGATATGAAATGGACATTTGATTCTTGTAGGCTGGAACTGACATCCTGCTTTACTCTCATATGAGTGTTGGGTGCAAAATCATGGGTGGATAATGTTACCTTCTGCTGTCAAGCCTGAAGATAACTTTTCCGCGCTCTTCGTTACGTGGCTCGTTTTAAAAGCATATTTTTGAAAAATGCAACTCTGTGGTTTTAATTCTCAAAATGTAAAAATGTAGCAAAACGACGTGTACCTAGTTTACCTGATTTCTAATCTAGGTACTACCGAGTTTTAAAATCGAAACTAGGTTGCCTTGAAATACTTTATCTGGTTTTACGATACTTTCGTTTTACCTTATCAAATTTAAATAAACACTGGGATGCCATCACTAATTCAAACTACATACCTGACCAAAAAATATAACATAGGTTTGTGAAGGAAACTAATGGAATATCCCACTGGTTTCACGTCAACCTCAACTATATTTATTCATGTTTAAAGATAAATAACAGAATCAGGTATGACCAAGCAAGAAATTGTGTTAAACCTCGTTGTTATCTAAGATCATTGTGATGTTATTGTTCTACGTGTTATAATTATTGATTATAGTCGGACTAAACATGGGAAGTTGCTTTGTCGATACGAAGGCAAGTGTGTGCATACCATCAGGGTTTGCTAGCTTGTTTGTACTCAAGAAAGCAATTATTCAAGCATATTCTGGACTTGATCTTTGATAACAAACATTCAATGATTAGTCAGACTAATTATTACAGATACTCGTAGATTTTTACCAATAAATATGGTAGTTGATTTGAATAACTACTTTTTTTCAAATTTTAATTTAAATTCTTAGTAATAAATTATTATGTAGTTTGCTAAAAATAAACCAATCAAATACTCAGGAACTCACTGAAAATAAAATCTGATCGTTTTTCGAATTGCAAAATATAGTGTAGCATCGCCAAATTACGCACAAAATTAATTCGTATCCTAGATATTTTGCAACAACTGATTTACCTATTTTCAACATCATAGCTCACCAATAGATTGAAAATTTTTAGATGATAAAGACACCAGTGATTTTGCAATTGACGATTCGAATAAATTAAATTCGTTATTCGGTTCGATGACGACATACGCCAAATATTCGAAGATTGTTTCATATATCCGCACATCCCAACAATCGCAAGTTATGTTATATTCATCACGCTCTTTGAAAATATAAAATTTATGAACGGAAAAGCTATTGTTTCATCAAAAATATTACGGATTAAGAAACGTCAACATATTCTGATAACACGGTTTCTTCAAAAATTGAAACGCACGAAATGGTTGCTTTCCTGAATCAACCAGATTATCTCTATAATAGTAACTTTTTGTAGATTTAAGATTAGCATTCTTGGGAAATATTTATGTCACCGAAGTAACCCGATATCGTAGCGGCATTTCTGACAACGTTGGTTGGCATCGCAGGTCGGAGATCTCGGGTATGAGTCCCGACGAGTCTGGCTCGTTAATCCATGCCCGTATGGATATTCATATGGATCTACGCAGCGATGGAGTTGAAGATCCTCTGATTTATACGATACTCTTTATGCATGAGCGCTCCACAATATTCCCGACTGCAGCATCGGGTTTCGCCACATGTTTAGATGGTCGAAATATCGTAATAGATCAGTCTAAAATCCGTGCTTTCGATGAATTTGAAGCCACGGTGAGGAAGATTTATTTTTTTATTGCCAGCTGGCATATCGCAGAAAAAAGTAGAATCTCTTGTTAAACTGATGTCAGTTTATTTTTTTTCTCTTTATTGTTATGTACAACGCTACCACTATGACTGGTTGTATAAAATTGTATTAATAGGGCATAGTGACATTAGCTATAACAGCCCATGCTCCCATGCTTTCATCAATAATTGTGGACAAGATCGGAATTTCTGCTTGCAAGTAAATCTGATATTTCATCAACATTAGAAGACACGTTCGTGTAGCTGGAACAACAACAGCGTGTGGAGTTTGAAATAGAATGACGACGATAATACCGTTCGGGAATCATTAGGAAATAGAATTTCTCGGAATAATATTTTTTCAACCTATGAATTTTTCCCGCCTCCAACAAGATTTGTGACAGGATTTATTGTGTTATGCAATAAACGCGTAATCTTTCTGAAATAAATCTGCCCCACTATAATATTCGTTTTGATTATGTGCGCCACTCATGGATAGCACATAGCTGACGTGGTCCATCTCTAAATTGCATCGCATTGACCAATGGAAAGTGAAAAATGTAGAGCTGTTGACTCACACTCGCCGAAGAGCCCCCTTGCTCAACATATTCAAGACTCCAGGTATTACAACTTGATATTATGGATATCCTATGCCCACACAAAAGGTAATAATGGCATTGCGCCGATGGGAACCAAGATTGTCCCTCAAGAATTGAAGGAAACTAAATCAAAATTCGTACAATTTTAATTTAAAGTCGAAAATAAAAGCACTCTTTGAAACTATTGTCACTGGGAAATATGTATTCAATAGTTATTCGGTAGTTGGGATTGCAATGATAAAAAACTATTCACCTACTAGCACTCTAAACGGAAAACACCCCAAATGGAACGAAGTAACTGAATCGCCATTGTACAGTGCGGTGAGTGGTATCTGCACTGGGTAACCACTACCACTTCTTTGCATCCTTCTACTCGCCTCTTACGACACGCAGGAAATACGTTAGGACTATTCTAAAGCCCGTACCTACACCGCTTAAAAGAATAGGGTACGTCACATATAGCTTAAATAAACGGGTTCGTCACATATAGCATCAGCATCAAGTCAAATTATAGTTTAATCGACGACAAATATTTAGGTACGAAAGTAGGTTCAGTAGTTTGTCTGTTACAGCCATTCGAAAATTAAGGTTGCTATGGATCTCAATAAAATGGACTTACGCAGAAACATCTCGTAACGTGATCCAGCAAAGGTTATTCTTATCTCACTCGCGTTCACCAAGTTACACAAATATACTGCGTAGAACCTGGTAGTGTGTTTCGGCAAGTCAAAATTGGCCTACAGTTAATAGTGCGCTATCTCGTAACTAAATTTGGTATAACTTCCTCAAGACAGTGCGTGGGTGAAGGGCGAAATGAACCAGTTTTCAGAATCAGGGTAGCATGATCCATCGAAACCAGAACGTTTTAAAATCCAAAAAACTTTTTTGTTAGTTAATAATGAAATAGATAAAAAAAAAAATAGTACTACTAACTTGTGCAACTAGGCTGGCTATTCAAACTCATGATAAATTCACTCAAATGCAGGTTCAAGGAATCAACAGCCAAACCGCGAGGCTTATATAACGAAGTAACAATTTCAACATCGCAGTAGTTCTGAGCCATCAGATCACGCCGATTAGTCGCACCTGCAAATTGGAGAATTTGATGAAGACCCCACACATAAAAATAATTAGCAAAGCATAATTAGGAAAAACGCGCGTAAATTATCCAAGAAGATGTAAATATTCTTTTATAAAAAAATTACATTAGATAAACTATATTTGATTAATACTCAGGGAATTTTGCTGGGAGAAAATATGGCGGACCTAGCTTTGCAGAAAGAGTGATCTCAGGGTAGGCGGCGTGTGACCAAAAGACGGCTTCACAATACAAATTTCTCTTTTTTTGTGTATTCAAACGCAAGACAATTGGTCGGATAAAAAATACGGCAATATAAGCAAAATATGGCGCATTAAATACTGGATGTACCAGTCAGTTTGACCGCTCCACTCCAAGGATTGTGAAGCTTTGAGTTTAGGAATTCACCGATTTATAAAATAAAGTTGGAGTTGGAAAGAATAATTTTTATAGTGCATTTGAATGAAAATGTCATTTTTATTCCATGGGTGGAGGGGGAAGCCTAAAATACGAGTAAAATAAATGATGAGTAGAGAATGAGGTTTTTAGTTGCGTAACCAGTTTCGCAGTACCGGCAGATAATTTAGCGTTGGAAAATTGTTCTCGAACATCTCGTTTTGTCAGGTTAAAATTCGAGTCGCTGATGGCTGTAAGTGAAGTTTGAGAGAGAGGTAAGTAACATTGAACAGCCAGACTAAGGAACAAATTGTAAACGTTTTGCTTTATTGCTAAATTTTTCTTAATACCGACACATCGGTTCACTATACCGGTGTACGTCAACGCTTTTTTGTTAAGTGCCTCTCTTAAATACTGGTTTTTCTAGATATTACAATGATCACTTTATAAAATTCATGTGGCGAATGCTGATTTTTCCGTGGATTCTGCCGGAGGTTACAGAATTGATGAGAAGTTTCTATTACAAATCTATCAATACAAGATGGATTGACCGAATGGTTGCTATTGCAGTTCATCATGTTCACCAAGCATGCATATAATAGGTTTTGTTGCGCCAGTAAACATGAAAAATATTTTTGGCTGATTTGCCCTGCTAAATGTCCTTTATATAAGCCATTGACCATATTCGGCACTATTATCATCTTGGATCAAAGTTTGCCATGAATCGCTCCAAATAAATAATTCAACTATTTTTGATTTTGGGTACTGGTATCTATCCGTTAAAGCAAACGGTAAGTAGACTATACAGGGGAAATAATTAGTTTGGCTAATTTGTCCAGCAATTAAGTTAGCACTCAATATTTGCCAAAAACATGATTAGACTGAAAATAGCAAAACTGGAAAACGGATGAATTACTGGAAGTCACTCGCGACAAATCCAAGGTGAAAAGATACCTAGCCTAGATTTATGGAAGAATATTAAGCGCGACAAATCTGAAGTTTGATTTCAATTTGACATCGCCAATTTTGGCACACAAAAAGGAATTTTCGTTCATGCTCAAATTTGCACTCTTTCTTGGGAGTTAATGTCGCCAAATTTTTGCCCGAATACACCTTAAACACCACTGATAATTACTAAGTTAAACGTAACTGGTAATTTAAGTTTATGATAGGCCTAGGGTTGAATGGAGACAAAATTGAATATCTTGATTTCACGTGCCCTGCTACGATCGCGGAAACAAAAAAATAAGACAGACTTTTCTCCATTCTAGAAATATCTGCTGAAGAGTCTTCCGCGGACTATCCCTAAGAAAATTATCCGAACCCTCACAGAGTCAAATGAAACGTAAGTTAATAAGTGTATATCAGAAGCGGCCGCTCCGCTGCGTATCAGAATATATCTATTAGGGTGTAAATGCATATGATTTAATCTGACAAAATGCATCATCAGTGATACTAAGTAGTAAGCTGCCGAACGTAACCCCTAATGAAAAACACGGGTTCAAACCCTAGCAACTGATGAGCGAAAAAAGTCTTCAAAGAGCAATACACGCGGTGTGCCCTCGGCGTGCACTGTAACCCACAGCCTTGGAACGATGCTCGATAACCTTACTGGTTCCTCATTGGTCCGACACTGGATGTAAGAGCAAGACGCAAGATAAATCTCGTAACCAGATATAATTGTAAACGTTGTTAATTGCAGACAGTGAAATAAAGTTTATTTCGTTTCAGGGGCGCCACACATGAGTAGTGTGACATGCAACATGGCATTTTTTCCATATACAAATATATTTATTATTTGTTTCATTTCTAGTAGTTAAGCCGTTAGTTCTGATACCTATTATTATACTTTTAATTTTATAAAGTGTATTGGGTTCTCAGCTTCAACATCAGAGAAGCACAATGATGTCACACTAGACACACGCCCAGCTGATATACATACCTCGTGTGTGACATCACTAATGAGGTATTTTGTCAGATTAACTCATATGCAACCCAGTCTTTGGACTCTGATACGCAGCAGAGCCATCGATTTTTTTAATACGATGTAGTTAATTTACGTTTAATTTGAGTCTTTCCTATAATTTTCTGAAGAATAGTCGCCGGAGGACTCATCGGCTGATATTTCTAGAATGGAGAAAGGTCTATTATGGATTTTTGTTACCGCGATCGTAGCAAGGCATGTGAATTCAAGGTATGCAATCTTGGCTCCTTGTAACCCTAGGCTTATTGTTAACTTAGATTACCAGTTACGTTTAACTTAGCAATTACCAGTGGTGCTTGAGGTGGATTCGGGCGGAAATTTAGCGACATTAACTCCCGACTAATAGTACAAATTTGAGAATGAACGGAAATTCCTTTTTGTGTGCAAAAGTTGGTGATATCAAATTGAAATCAAACTTCAGATTTCTTGTTGCGGGGCTAATTTGCCCCACCTAACATACTTTTTATAAACCATTGGCCAGGTATCTTTCCACCTTGGATTTGCCATGAGTGACTTCCAATAATCCGACTGTTTCCCAGTTTTGCTATCTTTGAGCCAAATCATGCTTTTAGCAAATATTATGTCCTAACCTAATTGCTGGACCAATTAGCCAAGGCAGTTATTTTCCCTGAATAGTCTACTTACTGTTTACTTAACTGAAAGATAGCGGTACCCAAAATAGTCGAATAGGTTATTTGGAGGATTCACGGGAAATTTTGATCCAAGTTGATAATATTGCTAAATATGACTTATATAAATGACATTTAGCAGGATAAATCAGCAAAAAAATATTTTTCATGTTTACTGGCGCAGCAAAACCTATTCTATGCATGCTTGGTGAACATGATGAACTGCAATAGCGAGATGAATATTATAAAGTGATCATTGTAATATCTGGAAAAATAAGTATCCATGAGATGGCGCTTAACAATTGAGCGTTCACATTAAATGAAATGAACTTTATTTCACAGTATGCTATTAACAATGTTTATAATTATATCTGATTACGAGATTTATCTTGCGTCTTGCTATTCCATCCAGTGTGGAATAAATGAGGAACCGGTAAGGTTATCAAGCATCGCTGTGGGTTACAGTGCCTCGCCTAGGGGCGTCCCGCGTGTATTGCTCTCTAAAGGCTTTTTAGCTCATCGGCCTTGACCATCATTCTCTGCCGGATTTTGGACCCGTGTCATTCATTAGTTATTGCGTTCGGCAGCTATCGTTGTTTTCATCACGCCGCCGCGGCCCATGATATAAACCGGTATAGTGAACCAATGTGTCAACATTTAAGAAAATTTACCAATAAAACAAACCGTTTACAATTTGTTCCTTTGTCTAGCTGTTCAATATTACTTACCTCTCTCTCAAACTTTACTTTTTGACACCAGTGACTTGAATTTAGACCTAACAAAACGAAAGGTTGGACAAGCATTTTCTAATGAGCGAAACGAAAAAATAACAGAGTCTTATAATTTGCACGAACGCGAAATTATATACCGGTACTGTAAAACTGGTTACGTAACTAAACTCATTCTCGGCTTTTCATTTATTTTTGTCGTATTTTAGGCTTTTCTCTCCACCCATGGAACAAAAAGGACATTTATTTTCAAATTTACCATAAAAAAATATTTTTCCCAACTCCAACTTCATTTTATAAATCGGTGAATTCCTGGACTAATAAATTTCCCAATTTTTGGTTTGCACAGAAATCTTAAATACCGATACAAACGTTACACAAAAGCTTATTTTGTCTGCGAAGCTTTTCGCATCCACGAACTGTCGCCTCACCTTTGTTCATTTTACAGACATTATATTGAACTTTTTTCAAGCTAACTTCCTCGCCCTCAATTCATTTCTCCGAACAAAATATTTAACGGGTCCGCATCATTGGCTTCCAATTCACATCTATTCACTGCGGAGCTTTCACCATGTCGAAGTTATTTTCCAACCTCTTAAACTTTAGAATCCATTGCCTTCACACTACTTTCTTGCTCGCGTTGATCGTGGTTCGTGGCCTTAAAAACTCGCGTATGTATTTAAATATATATATATATAGCTTTTAGCAATGAGGATATCTTAGTTTTCGTTTGTTCATTTATGTACTTTTTCGCACACTAGTGGTTTTCCAGGAGACTTTAATATATGCAGCGACGGCGGAAGTTCTCCGATCTTAGATTTTTGGAAGGGCGAAGTCAGAGTGAGTTCATGTATGGTATATCTCTCGCCACATTTCTCTGAGGGAATTTAGATGAAAACAGTATCGAGAACTTCATACTGAAATATGTTCGGGGAGCTGGAGCTGTCAAATGACCTTGGTTTTTAATGCACCGTATCTTGCTCGTATTGCCGTATTCCTTATCCGACCAATTGTCTTGTGTTTGAATACACATAAAAAGAAAATTTGTATTGTAAAGACGTCTTTTGGTCACACATCGCCTACCCTGAGATCACTGTTTCTGCAAAGCTAGGACCACCGTATTGTTTTCGCCCAAATAAATTTCCCGAGTATTAATCAAATATACTTTATCTAATATAATTTATCTATAAAAGAATATTCACATCTTCTTGGATAATTTAAGCGCTTTTTCCTAATAGCGATTTGCTAATAATCTTTACGTGAAGGGTCTTCATCAAATTCTCTAATTTGCAGGTGCGACTTATCGGTTTTGCGTGATCTGATGGCTCAAAACAACTGCGATGTTGAAATCGTTACTTCGTTATATGAAACTCGCGGTTTGGCTGTTGATTCCGTGAACCTGCATTTGAATGAATTGTTCATGGGTTTAAATAACCGGCCTAGTTGCACAGGTTAGTACTAGTATTTTTTTTTTTATCTTTATTTCGTTATTAAATAAATATTGAATAGTACATGTTTCAGCAACTAGTGATGTGGTTTTCTGAAACTACTATTGGTGAAAATGTACCTCCTGACTTGAACGCGTTGTTTCAAAGCAACATATGTTAGGTAACACGAGCAAACGCATCCACATTTCTAATTCAAATTTATATTTTACCTAAAATCCCGTTAATCCCAACTACCAAATGGCTTTTAATGCATATTTCGCAGTGACAATAGTTTCAAATGGTGGTTTTATTTTCGGCTTTTATTTAAAATTGTACGAATTTTGTTTAGCTTCCTTGATTTACGACGGCCAACAGCCGTGGTTCCCATCAGCGCTACCAGCGCAATACCATTACCTTTTATGCGGGCATTGAATATTTGAAGTTGAGTAATAATTTTTTCGTTTCAGAAAGCAAATCCATAATAGCTAGTTGTATAGCGCAAAAGTATTACTGGAGTCTTGAATATGTTGAACAAGGGGATTTTTCGGTGAGTGTGCGTCAACAGCTCTACATTTTTCACTTTCCATTGATCAATGCGGAGCAATTCAGAGATGTACCACGTCAGCTATGCCCTATCCATGAGTGGGCCATATAAGCAAAACGATTATTATAATGGGGCAGAATCAGTGGCGTATTCAGAACCATGGAGAAAAAAAGGGGGGTGGGGCATTTACAAAAAATTAGGACGGCGTGAGGGGCGCTGCAGGCAAAAAAAATATCTCTGGTAAAAGCTCTTCCATTGTATGACATTATAAAACCTGACGTAAATCTTGATGAGGGCGCGAAAAATTAATATGTTGAAAAAATATTGTGCCGAGAAATTTTATTTCCTAATGATTACTGAAGAGTAACGTCATTGTCATTCTATTTTAAACTCCAAACCCCGTTGTTGTTTTAGCTACAAGTTTATCTTCATGATATAACGAACGTGTCTTCTAATGTTGATGAAATATCAGATTTACTTGCAAGCAGAAATCAGATTCCAGTCTTGTCCACAATTGTTGGTGAACGCTTGAAAGTTGGTAAGAAATTAGGTTTTACAGCGAATGTCACTATGTCCTCTCAATACGATTTTATGTATTGAGGAGGGCTGGACAAAACCGAATCATTTGGAATTTGAATTTGATTGAAATTGAAAATATGAAAATTTTAATCCGTTTAGTAAGTATTTGTTCCTACGAACAATTCAGGATTGATTCGGATGTATTGTGCTTCGAATCAATTCGAATTGCCTAGTCCTAAGCCAGTGTTTAAGTCATATTGTTTCGCGTTGTACATAACATTACGAGAAAAAAATGGCATCGGTTTAACGAGATATTCTACTTATTCTGTTTTATGGTTTTCTGCGATATGCCAGCTCGCAATCAAAAAAGAAATCTTTCTTATCGTGGCTCATTAACGCAACGCCAAATTCATTGAAATAAACAAGCCCAGATTTTAGAAGATTCAATCATATACCGCTCTGTGGCGAAACCTGGTGCCGGAGTCGGGAATATTGTGCAGGCTCATGCATTTTTAACATAAAAATATGATAACATGTTGGGGATAAGAAGAGCAAAAATAAAGAGTATAGTGTAAATCAAAGGGCCTTTAACTCAGTCGCTACATAGATCTAGAGAGGATATTTTGGTTCAGATAAGGGTATTTTCATATTTATTCCTGACGGCCTGAAAATATCGATCCTCCATTCATGTAATAGGCTTTTTTATTTTTTTTATAGTCACTTCTTGGAGTGGATCACCCTGCCCATGGTCATACTAGTGGTCACTTTTAAACGTGTATAGGATTAGAATTGGTGGAAAGATATGATCTTTTTTGAACTTAGACTATCCAAGTTATTATACCTTGGGTTGAGTGGTGGACATAGATTAGCGGGGACTCGAACCCGAGATCTTCGACCTGCGATGCCAACATGCTTCACCAACATTGTCATAAATGCCGCTACGAAGTTGGGTTACTTGAGTGACATAAATATTTCCCAGGAATGGTAATCTTAAATCCTACAAAAGTTATTATTCTATAGATAAGCTGTTTTAAGAAAGCAATCCTTTAGTGTGTTTCAATTTTTGAAGAAACTATGGCATATCTTTTCAGAATGTGTTGTCGTTTCCTAATCCTTGATATTTTTGATGAAACAATAGCTTTTCTGTTCATAAATTATATATCTTTATAGAACGTGCCGAATACAACATAACTTGTCATTGTTGGGATATGCGGATAGATGAAACAATCTTCGAATATCTGGCGTATGTCGTCATCGAACCGGATAACGAATTTAATTTATTCGGATCGTCAATGGCAAAATCACTGGTGTCTTTAGCAACCAAAAATTTTCAATCTATTGGTAAGCCATGATTTTGAAAATGGGTAAATGAGTTGTTGCAAAACATCTAGGTTACGAATGAATTTTGTGCGTCATTCGGCGATGCTACACTATGTTCTGCATTTCAAAAAACGACCAATTTGATTACATTGAGCTCCTGAATGCAGTATTTGATTGGTTTATTTTTTAACAATCTCCAGAATAATTTATTACTAAGACTCCAAATTACAATTTGAAAAAAATCAACAATAGTCATTCAAATCAACTACCGTATTTATTGGTAAAAATCTACGAGTATCTATAATAATTAATTAGTCTGACTAGTTATTTAATGTTTGTTATAAAACACCTAGTCCAGAATAGGCTTGAATATCAATTTGTCAACCGAATACACGACTTTAAAAAACTACAAAACAGAGCCTAAACTAAATATGATACAATAAAGGTAATTAGAAAAATATTTCTCTCTTGAGTATAAAGCCAAGCTATCAAACCCTGACGCTATGCTCACACTTGCCTTCGTATCGACAAAGCAACAGACCACGTTTAGTCCGACTATAATCAATAATTATAACGCGTAGAAAAAAACATCACAATCCTTATAGCTAATAACGAGGTTTGACACAATTTTTTGCTTGGCAATACTTGATTCTGTTACCGATGCTTTAAACACAAATGAATATAATTGAGGCTGACGTGACACCAGTTGGACAGTTCATTAGTTTTATTTCACAAACTTATGTTATATTTTTGGTCGGACTGACGTCAGGGTTCTGATATGTAGTTTGAATTAGTGATGACATCCCAGTTTTTATTTAAACTTGATAAAGTACAACGAAATTACCGTAAAACCAGATAAAGTATTTAAAGGCAACCTAGTTTCGATTTTAAAATCTTGGTAGTACCTAGATTGGGAACCAGGTAAACTAGGTAATCGTCGTTTTGCTTCATTTAAACATTTTTAATAGATTTGAGAGTTAAAATCGCCGTAATGTCTATTTTAAAAAAATTCACAATAAATATATACTTCATAGAGTTTTTCATATTAAGCTACACTGTAAAAAATCTTTACTGGTATTTGACCTGGCACCAAAAAAACGGTGAAATACCAGTAATAATCACTGGTCAAAGCACAGTAAAATTACCCTTCAAAAATCGGCAATTTTACAAAATCTAACAGTAAAATTACAAACAATGATAGTAATTTTACTCCTACACAACCATGAAATTTACTCAGGTCTGTCAGTATTTTTTACTGGTACATAAAAGTAAATTTACTAGTCTTGTCAAGTGATTTCACTGGTTATTGGAGAGTATTTTTACCGATTTAGGTGAACTTACCTAGATCAGATGATACGTAAACTGGTAAAATTTCTTTGAATTGAAACTCAGTAAACTAGGTGTATTTGGTACTTTTACATAGAATTGCCAACACCAGTTGAGATCCTAGATAATTAAAAGCATTTCGTAACAATTGAAAACGCTGTCAAATACCAATCATAATCGTGTATACGCAAATGTATTATTGATTTAATGTACAATCATTCACGTGATCTAACAAAATAATCTGTTATTCTAAAAACATATGAAGAAATTATGATACCTAATTATGCTTATTACAATTTATAAGGGGATATTATATTGAAGCCTTCTAAAGATTTCAAGAGCAAATTATTCTCCAGTATTTGTTCTCCTCATCACAGCATTCTTGCTACGGAAACGTTGATGATTTTCACAAATGACGCTTTTGAAACGAGCCACGTAATGAAGATCGCGGAAAAGTTATCTTCAGATTTGACAGTAGAAGGTAACATTTTCTCTCCATGATTTTTCACCGAACACTCATATGAGTGTAAAGGAGGATGTCAGTTTCAGCTAGGGATGGGCACTTCGATTCGGAAGTTCGTAGCGAATCGAATTCCAAGTACTTCGAATCGAAAAGTGGCTGATTTGCGAATCATCACTAATACGGTAATATTTGTGTTATAACGTTAAAGACTAAAACGCGTTGTGAAGGATTATTGAACCATGAAACAACCGAGCGGTGACTGTCTACTGGGCATGTTTCAACATGTCCCGGCGCAGGGCGGACATTTCGTCTGCTACGCTCGTCGCGTAACATGTAGCATTGCTGGTCGGACTCCCGACCGATGTGGGTGTTTATTCAGTATTCAGTGTTAACGTAATAATACAGAATATCGATTAGCTTATCATTCTCGACGTGCCCTGGGCCTAAGCGTGTTCTGGTGCCGGAACTGGGAAACGTTAGATCACGAGAAAGGAATTGAGCTTATAAGGGAGTTCAGCCAGTCTGCAATTGTTGGTTGGTTAGTCTGTTAGTTATGATTTAGTTGCTGTTTGTTGACATCAGACTGACAGAGAGCACCAATGCTGCAAGCATACCGGTTTCGATTGTCTCCTGACAGACAACAGATGAGTTGCTTCCAACATGGGAGATTTTTATGATAATCAGATAGGATTAATTAATATGGTACCAGTAGTAGCCCTAAGCATACGGTATCATCTACTCTAGCTGCTAGTATTGCCCTTATCTTAACAAAAACCAAACATCCTTCTTAATCAAGTTTTCAGGTGGCATTAAATAGTTGCTGTTAACAGTACGGTACCGTACCTGTACTGTATGCTATACAGTATAGGCTAGAAGCAATATTTTGGAAACATTTTCATATTGTGAATTTAGTGAACTCTGAACTGGTGAAATCGTGCAAACAACCTTTCACTGTTTCACGTAAGTTTCGAACATCATGACAAATAAGAAATCACCTGTATAGCGATTTTTCTCATTGCCAGAAGAGGGAGACGGGTCTGACTAAGCAATAGATGAGATCCAAAGATACTTCAAAGCGAAGGCTTCAGAGCTTGACGTGCTAACATGGTGGAGAAATAATGAACTTGCTTATCCCAGCGTTACGAAATTGGCTACAAAATACCTCCGTATCCCTGCGACCTCCACACCAAGTGAGCGTGTTTTTCCACTGCAGGAAGCACTGCTAACGAGCTTCGCAGCAGCTTAACTGGCCATGTTGAGGCATTGGTGTTTCTTAAAGCAAACTCAAGTCTATGAAACTTTTTTTTGACTTACTGACAGATTCAGGAATGTTCAATTGAATCAAATATTCAAATAAATTTTAAAATAAATGTAGACGATTCAGTTAACGTTTGGTGTTAAATATATCACAGTTTAACAGCTTGTGAATATTTGTCCATTTTGATGTTGGAAACATATTCAACAAAATACACACTGTCACAAAATGTAACTCAATTCTATAGAACTAGGTATTGCATTTAGTTTCTACTGTGCTGTTTGCAGTATATGGTTCAGATTTTCTTAATATATATCTAAAGTCACAAGACCTCTGTGTCGACATTGGTTTGGTTTATTTTTGGACATTCCCTGTTTCTTTTCGCTATGATTATACTGATGGTTTTTGCAAGCTTTTTGGCAATATTCTTTTTTTCTTATTCCTTTCAGCAAGAGTCCTTACACATGTATTTCGTACGTTTATTGTTTGCATTATATTTTATCTAGTATAGTTTGTACTTGTCTGAAGCTGTTTAAAAGCAAGATAACGGTAAAAAAAATTTTTTCGAGCAACAGCGCTTGAAAGTAACCATAACCAATATATGGCTTATAGCTTCTACAAAATGTAGTGGAATATTAGCAACTGCAATATAAGCAGATAACAATCCAAACCTTGGATGATGGTGAAACTATTTACCACTTCTTTGTTTCATTATCGTCGCCTTTTATTGCATTCAAGAATTATGTTAACACATGTCATTTATCAGTGCCTTCATCCATTTTGCCCCCATCTCTATCTCAATTGCCTATCTCATGTGTTTTAGAAAGATTCTATCATGTGCCGTACAAATTTTAAATTGACTGTGAAAATAGGGAACAAATCTGAGTTAGGTACTTGGATGTTTCAAACACAGAATATTTCCTCTAGCAATTTTAAAAATATTTCAAAAAATTGAATTTTTTTCAAATATTTTGTTAGCTTTAAATTGTCTGTCCCCTTTTTGGAGTTGGACTGGGTTTGCTTTTCATATTCAGGCCAACTATGCTAATATAGTACGGGAATTTACACATTTGCCTGTATTTGAACTATGTTTCGTTACAGTATTGTATAACATTGTTGGAGCATTGTATGTGATACATTCTTGTACTGATAGCTTTACCAAGTTTTTAGCAACCAGCACAGCAACTTTTGAGCATATATTCTTGTTTTGGTTTTTAGGATTTTGACAATAAATTGAGTGTTTTGTATTTGTTTCCAGCTGGAATTTTGTTTAGTTTTAGCATAAATTCGCAATTTTTGTTGAGATGTTGTGAGCCAATATTATCAAAAACTAGAAATTTTGTTAGATTCGATTCGACTGAACTATTCGATTCGAAACCGAATCATAAATCGGTTTTGCCCAGCCCTAGTCCCAGCCAACGAGAATCGAATATCCATTCCATGTCAATTGTCGTCCGGCACTATGATTTCGTTGACTATAATCAAGTTGTGATTAGGAGTTAATGATCTCGAGTTCGGGGCATGCAGATGGAGACTTAGGAGACGCCCTGATATTTCTAAATTAGGAAGCGGATGAGTTTTCAATTCTATTAATAGAATGTCTTTCACCAATGCTGTCCTGCGGCGGCTTCACACATTCTATGTAGCTATTCGTCGTATCAGTGGTCGTTATCGGTTTTATTCAGGTACTGCCTCCTTTATTTCAGTGAATTTTATTAGTGCTATCTAAGATATCTGATTCGTGATTCGCTTAAATTATTCGATTCCATTTTTCGATCATTTTCAAATCAACCGAATCAAAAATGTAAAAACCTTCAGATAATACATGTATTTTTCTATGTATTTTCTTCTATTTCCTAGTGAGGCGTTTTTTCTAATGCTTCTAATATTCCGAAAATTATTATAACCGAGTGCAAAATCATAAAATAGTCGTCTCTGACCAGGTCCCTACGTTTCACATTAACAAAATTCCTACTCGTCTATCCATTCCAAGGACTTTAATGTGTGAAACCTTCCGGTAGGCTGTAGCCCCAAAAATGTCTTTCCCGTATCCATATTGCGAACCAGAACCTCGGAGCGCAGAACAATAACATCACAATGATTATAGCTGACAACGAGGTTTAACGCAATGTCTTGCTTGGGCATACTTAATTCGAAGGTTTTGGCTTAACGTTAAACTCATTTTTTTGTATATGAACATGGCTGGTGGAAAAAGCCTTAAGCAACGCTTACCTGGACCAGCGCCCGACAGCAAAGTGTCTAGCCAACCATACCCAAGAAATTATAAATTATCCATCCCCGAATTCGAACTTTAATCAGAACAATGAAAATTACGTAGCTCAAAACAGAATCCTAACGCCTTTACTGACTGAGACACTCGGGTAACCACAATTTCGGTAATTAGATCACTTATACTCTATCCGAATATCAATTACAGTGAATGACATTTCTCCTAAAAGTTTGGTCAAAGTCTCATAATCCTAAGAAGACCAAAAATTTCACAAATATGAGTAGTCTCTAATGAATTTTTCGGCTAATTTATTTATAAATTTTATTTTACAGAACATATTGTTTCAACGCTGATGTTAACATTCAACAGAATATTTATCGTTGTCCGAGGAAAAATATATTCATCATTTTTACGAAATCAGAAATTTGAATTTACTGTGAGTTATCTTGTTAGCGACGCAATTTGGCTATGCACATATATACGGCTATTTGTTTTATTTTTTCAAACACAGCGGGTTCATCTGAAAAATGGTTCTGTACATGATGACGATATCAACATCATAGGAATTTCTTCGCCTCCAATATGTTATCGAGGATCAGTAATATTGCCAGAAAATTTGTTAATATTCGCTTGGAGTCTCAATGCTATATTTTTGATCTCTGCAAGCAACGACGATGAAATTTTGGTGATGAGGCAAATGGATTTACAAAATATGACTGGTATTTAACTGGAGTACTATTTAATACTTGCATGATCCATTGTGCCAAACACATCGTTATATACATTCGTTTTTTCAATAATGCTTCAAATGTGATATTGTAGAAATTCTCAATTTTTTCAAATGTTACCATTAGCTATGTAGGCACTCTCAATAACATATAACACAAAGCTCTAAATAAACACATACAACGTAAAAGGTACTCAGATCCAGGAGATCCCATTTTTCCTTTTCTTTTGGGCTTCTTTGTATTGTATTGTTGATAAGCTTGTGTTTCAGAAATTACTATGGATGACAGCAGCTCTAATGTGGCCATTTCCTTAATTTATGACGCTATGTTTGCATCTTCCAGTCAAAAATATTTTGCGATTGTGTTTCAGCACTGTAATAAAAGTACAGTAAATTTACTGGTCATTTGCAGTAAATGCACATTTCCAACCTTAAAAAACGCCATGCTGCTGAGATTTATGCCAACTATGGGCACCTCCGCAGGGCGTTCGATCAATATCCCACATTGGGCCAAAGAATTTAATTTTGGATTTTATTTCCATACCGCCATGCAAAATTACTGTCAAAGACTAGTGATTTTGTTGCATTTTTTGTTACAGTGTGTTAAGCTTTGTCGCTGATATTAAACTTGAGTCACTTGTGCAGTTCCTGTGACACCACTGCCCTTTTCGCGGAATTCTCCACTTTTCGTCTTTTTTTCTTTTTTCAATCTTCGCACGAAGTACGATGGTAACATGGTTTGTTTCCAATCCGCAAACGCAACGATTGAGAGGACCAAATTAACAAACTGGTTAGCAGTAAAGACTAATTCTGCTCTTAATAATATTATAAATATCGCACTCAATAAGTCGGTGAGAAAACAGGCAATCGTTGTGAGCAGTGGTCTTGTTAATATGCCTTTTAGGTCATTTGTAGATTTACCAAAGTTTGCACTGTGTTTACATAGCGGGTGTAAGAATAAGTACAATAACAGCGCCTGGACAAGAAGTGACCACACAGCAAAACTGATAAAATACGCTGCAATATTTAAATCGAGTCTTGCAGCAGAAATTCCGCATCCGTTAACATTCATCCCTACCCGGAAACTTGCGGTGAACATGACTCCAAACGATATTGGAAAAGAAGTAACAAGCAGTAACGCTGTGTTGCTTAAGAATCTAGTGGTGGATGTTGTCAGATGACGTAGTGCCCTTTCTTCATATAAAAATCTTTGGCGTAACCATAACACTAGATAACTACATAACATAGCTATAGATGTCAGATATACGAATAAATTCACCAAGAACTCACATAACTCAGGAAAGAATGCTTCCGCTATGTAAATTTGAAACAAAGGAATGATGGTTGAGATCATCAAATCCAAGGCAAATATGTATCGGACTATTCTTATAAAAAATCCTATTTTCTTCGATTTTCCTTGCATTGCATCACTTTTGCGTCGTTTAATATCAATGGTGAGCATCACAATAATGTAGGGTATCACGCAGACATATACGATACTTGGTACCCCACCAAATCTGAATCCTTTTACGCCTATTAAAGTTTCGTTCGAATGCTTTGCATGGTCGTCCTTATTTGATAAATTTCCGATTTGTATATGTGATGAATTCTCGGTATCGTGATTCATTCCACCAAATTTTATTATGCTCTATCAACGTCTTAATTTTTTCTTCGAGTAGTGGAAGCAAATTGAATTCTCAGCTTTATATACGTTGGAAATTCATTCTGCATCGATAACCTTTTAATGCGTGATTACAGTTTATAATGAATAACATTAATACATCGAAATGGAAAACTAATTGTTGACCATCAATTGATAGTAGTATAATTATGAAACATATGTAACTCGCAAATACTATACAAAATTTATGTTTTCCATCAATTTTCTGCGTGAAATTAATACCCTAATTGCTGCCTTCCTAAAAATCTGCACTGTAATTTTTCAGTAATTTCGTGTTTGCAAAATATTAATTTATCAAATAGTTTATTTATTCTTTCATTGACTAACCTAGTTTCATGACGTATCAAACCCGATTTAGACCAATTGCTAACATCGCATTAGGAAATTATATAAGTCACACCCACAGAAGCCTCGACGGAGTCCTTGCTTATTACATGATTACAAGCAGCGAGTTTTTAAGATTTATGCCATGCTTTTTCAAAATATTAAAACTATTTGTCAGATATAAACACACGATGTCATCAGGTATGTGTGGTACTTGCTCTCTTTTTTTAAATTTTCGCTCTCATCTTCGATCGACCAATCCAAATGTGACAACTGTTTAGTTTTTTTTTTTTTCTACGTATTAAAATACAGACCTGAATTATGCTGAGATTCACCAGTCGATAAATCCCGAGTTGATACTTGTAAGAGTTGAAAGTTCCGTGTCGAAGCAACTATATTTCCAGTGCCGAAAAACCGAATGCGAAAGCTTAAATATTCAATTTGATGGAATAATGAAACACGGTAAGCAGACATTATTTTTCATGTTCGTACATGGACATAGACAATTCTCTTTCATGCAATATTGAATTGTATGTAACATTTTAAAAAGACCTCACGTACTGGTATTTGAAACAAAATATATTATTTTTGATGAGCGTATTGATTGAGTAAATTATACACAATTCTACAAATTATATACTGCAACCCATATTTTTCTATATAGAACTTCCAGCCATTTGTCATTTTTATGTATAAGTGAACATCGATACCAAACAATTAATCGGCAAATATAAAAACAAGACAGATAGGGACATTAGCGCGAAACTATAAAATCTACAAATTAAACACGTCTTGGTGGGGGAATTAATCAGAGACGCATAGTTGAAAATATATACAACATAATATTATGTAGATAAAACTCCATCCCAGTTACAAATACTTTGTCTAAACATGTTTTGTTAAGAATGATTGTCCGCCGTCGTATATATACCACGTATTGCTGACCTCTATTACAATATTTTTGCATTAAGCTTTTGCTTGTCATTAACAAAAATGATTTATTTCTTCCAGAAATAGTCCTCAATTCCGCAAATAATGCTTTGTTGATATGGGATTCACGAAGCATCACACAGGCCGGCTTGGATGGCAAATCTACCGTAACTTTTACATCAGATATCGAAGACATTTACTTCAACACAGGTTAGCGATGGTAGCAGAATATTATTATTATTTATTCAGAAGTTCTGTTCGGTGCTTGCCACAAAAAGTCAAGTTGTCAAATCATGTCACTGCCACATTGCTTTTGAGAACCCAAATGATTATGCCCATGCTGGACAAAACTTAAATTTCTAATTGCGATATGCCAACTGTTGTTGTGTAGGACATCTACATACGTACGAATTTGCTTACACAATCTTTGCCGAAGCTCATTCAAAAATTTATTTTTGATCTCCTGTGCTAGCGTGAAATATTCAAATACAGCAGCACCAGCATTTACAATATGATCTTAATTAAAAGGATATCTTGTAAATCACAAAAAACGTTAAAATGAAACTTATTTTTAAATACAGATAAAAATGCTTGGTTGGTACGCACGGAGGACGACAAGCTTTATTATGGGCGTTTACATTTACCCTCAGTGGTTGAAATGCGTGTATTTAGTAATGGAAGGAATTCTGTTTATCTTTTCCTCTCATATGCTGATGTAAGGCTCATTACGTGGTCAAAAACGGGAGTCGATTCTGTCAAGGTTAATTCAAAGGTAAGAAGAAAATGCGTTGTGAAAATTGAACTTTTTTTGTTAGGAGGGAGGGGGCTCGGAATATTTGTTATGACTTGTCCGTATACTCATTGGGGTCTTATGCCCATCGTTTGGCACGAACCTTTGTAGCGACTATGTATTGTATGTAACAGCTACTCACGAAACTAATAAAGAACCAAAAAAATACAAAAATAAAAAAAATAAAAATAAAATACAAAAATACTTAAAATCATAGTTTTATGAACTTAACTGCCACGTATACTATCATGTATAAATTTCTTTGATATTAAATTAAAAGGTGTATCCCATTTTATCTGAAATCCAACACGCAGTTCACAACGTCGGAAATATTAATCAAATACATTTCAATCCATATTCATCATTGAGGAATGCTATGCGTCTGGAAAGCGTACAAGACAGTTTCAAGGTAAGCAATCGATGTTTTTTCTTGTATATTTTGCAACATGAACAAGTTACATGTATAATCACGATTTTGCTAGAATACTGTTCATTTTTCTTTCTTCGCAATAAACCCCTTCCGGTAGTTTTAGCGTATTTTATTCACTGGGTCTGCATTACTCAGTCCCCCTTCAAAAATTTTTAATCAAGACATTTTTTGTTAAGGCGCGGGCCATTGGTGACTCATTCAATTTCTGATTGGGTTAGGAAACGTTCAGCTATAGTGATACTTGATTCTATCACAAATTTTATTATTTCGTTCGTTATTTTCAGTTATCTCTCGATGTTCTCACCACACGATATGATGGATATAAATTTGAGATTTATCATGATTTTCAAAACTTAAGTTTAATTTATCAAGTCACCGAAGACGTTTCGTCGAAATATATGTCAGCGAATTATCTTCTACATGCGAGGGTGAGAAAATGAATTTTTATCATTCAATCCGTTACGCGACTTACATCTAACAAGAAAATTTCAACCTGTTTGTATGATGGTTCATTTTGATGGTGCAAGACAAACTCGTAGAATGTCAGCTACTTAGCCATCCGAGGAAAATGGGTAAATTTCGTGATATACCTCCTTTCTTGGCTTTTGTTCTTTTATAATCAGGTACTGACAACAACTGTTAAAAAATATCGGATTCCCAATTCCACTATACCCATGATGGTATAATGACTTGGGTTCGGCTTGACTGAGCCAAAAGATCATAGTCCTCCCAGCCTCCTTCATGATTTTGAATATCATTTCAATTTTCATTAAAGCAATCGCAATTTTCGCGCGTTTTCGGCAAGATATTGCTTTTTTTGTACATTTTTGTTCCAAAACTAGGATTCTCTCAAAAAAGGCAAAAAGTTTTACGTTCGCTTCCGCTGCGTAACTTTTTTTGAGAAGCAGATAAATTTTGATTCTGATTTTTTAATGTTCTATGTAGATTTGCGGTATTCAATCGCCACTGTACCTGAGCCTGAACGAGATAAACATTTTTTTGTTTTGTTTATATAACTAATATTCTTATTTTCAGGAAATTACAATTGAGCTGATTGCCGATTGTAAAGTCAGTCCACAAAAATGTCAGACTGGTTTTGGTTTGATTGAACTGGTATATTTACCAGTATCAAACACCTCATCTAAATCAGCGTTATTGAATTCACATTCTCAAGTAAGACATGAAAATTTTTTGCACCTGTGGACACTATCGGATTCACAACATAGTGACGACCATACGCCGTCAAAATCATTTTTTCCGAACATGTTTTGTTAATTATGAGTCACCTAGAGGAGCCAATCAAACGGTCACCAGAATGGAAAAGAGTTACTGCAAGATGTAGCGCCAGCAAGTGGAAAACATCCAATACGGAACCTAGCCGCCACGGCAAAGTGCAGTTAGTGATATCTGCCATGGGTGATAAAATCATCTATCCTTTAATCATCTAAGTTTTTAAAAGTTATAAACCTTTCAGTGTCATTCATTGGTTCGCGTCAATAACAGATATTTTTAACGGCAAAGAGATCTACCATAAAAATGGCAACTGCAGTCTAGGCTGAAAACATCCAAATAGAACTGAACCGTTAATTAAAAAGTACAGTGGGTGGCATCTGCTTGAGGCCAGGTTAAAACCGCACACCACTTCTCTCAAAATCTTTTAAAACACGCAGAAAATACTTCGGGGCAATTCTAAACCCCGTACCCAAAGGGTATCCATACACATTACATTCGAAAAAACAAAGTCGAAAAAACTAACAGTTACAATTATCTGTTTCTTTAAAGTCTTTTGAATTCTTGAAAGAACTTTGAATTCTGTTCCCATCAACATTATAAAATAATAATTATAATATATTAGTAGTATGTATAATACCGAATATACTTCTATCATTATATTATGACAAAAATTGCATACAGGTTTATCTGATAAATATGGCGTGTCCAGTAGGACTGAACCTGAGGATTGCAAAATCAGGGTAGGTAACACTTTATATAACATTTGTAAAAGAGCTATCTTTAAACATTATTTTCAAGATTGTAGTTTCGTGGGCATAGGTAATTCACTAGTGGAAATTATGCATAATTTGAACATAAGAAAACGTTTCATGTATGGATCAGAGTCAGGAATGGCCAATATCAAATATTTTACTACTTCGAATACATTACGGAAAAATCATTTTAAATATCAAATTTTAAATATATTTTAAATCCAGCCATATTTTTATTGGAAGCCGCATTCTAAGTTTTTTACTGTATTCTGTCTGGATTTATATACATTAGAAATAACGTTTTCGTATGCCACTATTCTAAAATATATCTAAAATCAACAATTTCACAACATCGGATATGTTCATTTTCGAATGTATTCGAATCGTTTTGGACATCCCAGAGATTCAGAGTAGAAACACAATTAACGCAGCTATTTTGAAGAAAAATTATCGGGATTTTGCTGCGTAAAATGTTTTATCCGATTTTTGTTAATACATTTTAACATCTTCATTCATGTTTGAATGTTCTTTCCATATTCCCGAACAACAGAGAACACATAAACTGTACAAGCGAAACAGGTAAGTAAAGATTCACATATAAGTTAAGTAAAACTGCCGATATTTGATAATATAGATCCCAGTCAGAAAAAACGTTAATCAAGAATGTTTTGTTAAGCGCGAGTCACTGATGGATCGCGCTTGACAAAATAGTTTTTTACGATCGCGATATAAAAGTGCAGTGCTGAATTTCAACAATCCGCGAGAAAATTGTAATTGAATTATACCAGATGTCCATCCTTAACGGATGAGACGGATTTTCCAGAATTCTTACATTATGTTTTTTTTTCTAGAAAAACTTATTTTGTGGAAAAACCTTGACATATACCCAATCTAATGTTATATTGCATTGACCCTTGTCTCCTGTAAGTGACCGTTAGTAAAGGGCTTTGCGCAGGGTGATTCGCTCTAATGAGTAAATATAAAATAAAAATATATATTACTTTGTTAATTTACAATGGGAATAATACGCAATTTTTTATTTTAAATTTTAAGGAAGATGTCATCTCGTAATTGACGAGGGAGAGCTTGTATACCTCGAGTTTGAAGTGTATAAAAACGAAGAATATTTATCTGAAATAGTGGATGATTTGTTGTTGATTGAAATCAATAACAGAACTGGATTTGAACTGCACAACCTTAATCTACTACGAAAGGTATGATATCCGAGCAGTTTTGATAACATCTTCGAGATACCATTATACTATACATTCTACCTCTTATACGCGTCGTCAGAAAAATTGTTTGATCTGTCAAAGATGAACATTCGAAGAACAACTCCCAGATATGAATTAACAGACAATGAAAAAAAAATCTTGGCCGAGGTTTTGCAATCTTTTGTAATTGCATATATTGCAAATATATTGCATATAAATTTTCAATGCCAAGATCATAAATGGGGCAACTTTCGACCGAACGTGTTGCACTTTTCATATCCTTTGTTTGAAAGTTTAAAAATGGCCTTGAGGCGGGAATAAGAAAAATGCTGAAGAGCAAAAATACTTATTACTGAGATACCCGTCAGCCTATACCCCCGATGATTATATTCGCCATCATTGAGGCTGGGCAGTTTGATTTGCCATGGTTTTCGCTACATATTTATCGCTTAGAGCGAAGTTCAGGTAGTACTACATTTTGCAGCTCTTTGCTATTAAGTGGCCGTTTGTTGGTTCCTTTCAGGCATTGCTTCGGTCCTTACTCAGAGTGAATTTCAATAAAAAAATATCATTTCGTATTTCCATCGTATGGTATGTACATCAATGCTATGACTAGAAGAAACCATTTCAGGAAAGCGAATTTTGGTGAAATTTATTGTGTTTCCAGACGTAGAGTGCTGAATATATTGTCTTAAATCGTTTATTTATAACTTTTTAGCTTCATGATATTTACTACCAATATGTTTTTTATATTGTGTGGAAGCATTGACGAGGTATGTTTAGGGATGCCATGTTTCTATGCTGAAGATTTTTAAGCTTAACAAAAACACTTTCGAAGGATTCGAGCTAAAATTCCATATGAAAGAAGTGATCTTACACGTATTCCTCTCATCAATTTTTGGAATCGAATCAAACACCGGAAGGTTGTATTCCAAATGACGTATTCTGATTCAAAAAGAAACTTCCCATCCCAAAGTGGCAAGCTTACCGACCCGAAATTTTATTTTGTCAAGCATGCGCCACTGATGGACCGCTTCTCATCGACGCGATCCATTAGTGGCCCATGCTTGACAAAAGATGACCTTACAAAATTTCCCGATTGAGGTAGCTATGTTTA
This sequence comes from Styela plicata, assembly GCA_963675895.2. NCBI lineage: Eukaryota > Metazoa > Chordata > Ascidiacea > Stolidobranchia > Styelidae > Styela > Styela plicata. The sequence continues at coordinate 1,073,130 of OZ023138.1, forward strand.
TCTTTTTATAAAGGTTTGCTACCATTGTTCCCATTTCCGCGAAGTCAATTCATCGTCGCATTTGATGCTACAAACGATGAGAAGGTGAGTGACTTTCACAAACAAAACTAACCCATACAATTAAATTCCAAATATAACGCGGTTCGCTTGATATTGAAAGAATAAAAAAAAACTCTCAGTATTCGAAAAAAATACAATGTATTGTCAGTTTCCCGATAACATCTTTCAATTTGATTTCGTAAAATATCTGATTCATTTCCGGAAATAAAATATTTTTGATTTTATCATTTGCGAACCGTAGCCATAATCCCATATTAATTAGAGCGACAAGGGATCAAATTATCAAGTTACTGATTTCTCACAACTGACATTTAGCTTCAATATTTCAAGCAACTCTCAGTCCGGCCTTTTTTCCATGTAAAATTATTAGAAAAAAAACTTTTACCAGTGCATGTCCATGCAAGATCGATGCTGAGAATGAAAACAAATGGATTGGAAACATATCTTTCGCTCATGCAATCGCAAATCCAAACGGAGAAAATGTATTTGTGTTTTCTGCGCAGGTTTTAAGTAGCAGGTGTGTGTGTTTACATTTATTGAGAAAAAAACATAATTGCCCACTCTCAGGGATTTTAACGAGCATGTACCACTGATGGACAGCGCCTCAATTGTGCGATCCATGCTTGGTAATACCTCATAGGAAATATGATCGATATAGTCAAACATGGTAGTGGGCAAGATGCTTGCCGATGATTATAGCATCACATACGAGATTTTTAATGCGCAATGCTATTATTATATTTAAAAGGATTGCGCTTCTATGTGTATGGATTTTTATCAAACTGTATTCCACCTAGAGGCGCAGTTAGAAGAAGGTTTTGAGGTCGCCCTCTTTGAAATTAAAAAAATATTAATAGCACTTATCTTTTTTAACACGAATCTCTCATTGCAGTTTTTGTGACCTGAGAACTGAATTTTCCATTGAATTGATCCAGATGCCATCACTGTGAGTATTTGTCATTTCTCGTGATTTTTTCACAATTTAATTTGCCAAGCATGAGTTACTGATGGACCGCGCCTCGTCGGTGCGTTCCAAATGTAACTCATACTTAACAAAACATATTTTGCTGATTTCTTTTTCGTGAATAGTATTCTATATTTGTTATGGTACGTACCAAAAATGTACAACACATAAATGTTTGTGATGAAACGTTTACAAAAGACAGTAAGATTTGTTCCGAAGTTAAAGTTGCAAAGGGTCTTCTCGGCTTTTGATGTTGGTCATATTTTTCACGGCTAGTCTGAAAATATCCAGTTCATCTTGTATGTTATGATGAAAAGAATTGACTAAATCATATTTTTTGCCATGTAAATCAGAATCAAAAAATTGTCAAAAATTTCTGTAAGACTAAAACTGTATAAAAACTTTGTATTTACAGAAACTTTCTCCCATGGGAATATATCTTCATGTTGGTTTTTGTTGCAATCACCGTGATTTCATTGTGTATTTCTTATCATAATTATATCAAACACATGAAAATGAACAGAGAAAGACTGAAAATATCCAAATCTCATTAGCAGACTTTAGAGTATGGTAGAATAATATATAAGTTTTTATACCTATGATGAAACTTCAATGCCACAAACCACCCAAAGCAGTGTGTAGGCATATAGCAGTTTCTGCTCAGTTAAATATGGCCAATGGCCAACAATGCTGGTAGTACAGTAAGATTGGATTTTTCAGTACGATCCATTATTCAAATTTCGTACTTGGTACAGTACGGAGTTCGATATTTATTTCTTACCTTACCGATCTAAGATATTAGTGGCATCATTAACACGCGGGGCTTTTTATTTTGCAAACAAGACTTTTTCGGACATTGGTAGTCGGTACGGTTCAAAATTGTTGCCTAGCGAATCATACCTGTTTAGTACGAAATATAAAGAATATCAATTGAACCTATTTTCATACTAATACGACGTACGAAAATAAAATTTCGGTACAAAATATTTTCGAAAGGTACGGTACGCAATTATTTTACTGGTCCAAAGCACGATAAAAATTTCTACCGTACCATTCTTCCACTCTTGCTGGCAAATGATACCAGGTCACGAATTTCTTTTCCAGAAGTAATCGCCATAGACTTTATTACATGCTGCTACCTCTGCTTGCTAGCGATATAAGTCGATTCGGGTCGATAAGTCGGACACCAGTAGGGCTGAAAAAAAAACTGATCATTTGAAATTCGAATCCAATTCGGATGATTTTTTCGAAAAGGATCAAATTGCTGATTTCATAAAAATTCCAAATATCCCTTTACTTATTGTTACCCACTATTACTTATTGTCTCCATTATGAAAAGTAAGAAATTGATATTTACAAATATTAGCATAAACAGACTTGAAAGTCATATATTTTCAATTACACATTGGTTAAAATTTGACCAAAATGGATTGCATTTTGTCGTTAAATATGGAAAATTCCAAATCGTTTAGCAAGTTTTTGTTTCTATGACCGATTGATTCGAATAATCTGTGCTACGAATCACCGAATCGAATTGCCCAGCCCTAGTCTTGCTGGACCTGGTTGAAAAGCGCCAATATCAGAAATTCCTTCAGTTCAAGTATCCAGCAATCGAAAGAAATTTTCGTTCACCGGAACTTTGTTCGCTTCAAAACTATTTCATGTGCTCCCACTGTGTTAGACTGCCTATTTAATTATTGTCCTTATGACTGCGGAGGTTTTTAGAATCCATAGATCATATCGGCATATTTGTTTGTGGATGAATAATATTCAGAGGTGTGTAGTTCCTTTACGTTTTTTTTTCATCAATTTTCACACATGTATATTTGCGTTCTTATTATGCTATATCTTACGTTAAAGATATTCGTCTATTTTTCTGTAATTCGGAAATATATAAAAATACAATTAAATGAGGTGGGGTAGTTTCTTATGTTTCGTATCTTGTACCTATTTGTAGCGAAAAAAGCCCAAAATGTTATTGAGTCATATATATCAAATAAAGCAGCAAAAAGTCACTTGGGGCCACTAGATATAACTAGCAGCATTGTAGAATGGAGAGAAATACAAAACTTACTCCCTAGAGCGTATAATTTTTGTACTTAGTGAAATTTGCGTCCGACTCATCTGTAACCGCAATGTTATGCAAAATATTGAAATTTCTTTATCAGTTTATACATCCTCGAGAATTTCAAAAAACATTGAAAAATAATGATTAACACATTATTGAAAAAGGTAAAATCCTGAAAAATATGCAAATGCTAGTGTTTGCGTCACCACAGAGAGGACGTCCCAAATAGAAAATTTTTAAACAAATTTATTCATTAATAATGTTAATAAAATATTCCTCTATTTACTGTCAAAAGTCAACACCATTGCTCAGCATTTCTGGTGATATATCTATCTAATAATTATGCATTTGGTTATCAGCAATTCCACGTACTTTGTGAATTGCGAAAGTACTTATTGTGTTATTTTTATGAATGGTTGTAGTATGATTTGGATATGCTCTTGAAGTAGGTAGGTTATTTTGGTCGAAGCAGATTATTACTGCCAATTGCCAAGCTTTTGAGTTAAGGCCACCAGACAAACCCACCTGACAAAATGTTAGTTAGGGTTTCTTTTTATCCTGCGGGAAAGGAAAGTCGAGGCTAAACGAACCACGACCTGTCGCACAGACACCCGCCCCGAAACGGGAGTGAAGGTTTCAGTCTGTATACAGACATGATTGGTGGAGATATACGTGAGCAACGCTTGCATAAATGACGGTGCGCTAGCTCACCACCTTACCGCCAGCTTAGCGAAGAAATAAATTGACCTCCGATTGTCCAGTGTCACCAGTATGCTGTTATTATGCTACAGCATGCTATCAACAACACCCGGGAAAACTGAAGGCATGGGCATTTTTCAGGAGCGTATTAAAAGCACGCAAACCTCATTCAGTCCAGATAATCCATACCAATATATATTTAACGCACATTGCCAGAATTGCGCCTAGTCGTATTACATACACATTGACAAAAATCTGAAAACACACACCGACAATGTAATAACAAAGCTGTCTCAAACAATCGGTATTCTATATAAGCTTAAAATTTAACCCTGAGAACTATTTATTTAGCTCTATTCCAATCACGTCTTCAGACTTTAATATGGCGTGATTGCTTAGATTGAATCCGTGTCAAACCTCCAACCCAGCAAAATTAAAACGCTGCAAAATAAATGAGTTAGAATATTAGCAAACTTCAATCCACGGTCTAGCTCGTCTTCGTTATTCCTGAAATCAAGCATTTTGAAATTTGAAGACATTTTTAATTTTTGAGTATTCGCAACAATGTCGCAAAAGGCATGCTTCCTAATGTCTTTATTGGACATTTTACCCTTTAATCCAATATACATATACTCTCATTAAACCAGATCGTCAAGGTTTATAGTACATTGAAAGATTTTCCATAAAAAGTTCTCGGCAATCTATAAAAATATTGGTGTGAAGATTTTGAAGACTGTCCAATGTATATATTTTGAGAAAACTCTTATACCCAAGCTTTAAACAAAAGCTACGTGATGATATAATATACATAATGAAACTAAAATTTTTTTTCGTCAAATCATTTTTTGAAAAAATGAATTCATTCCTCTGGTTTTTAAAGCTGTTACCATATCCCAGGGCACCAATAGTGTTTCGGTTCCCTCAGCAATGTTTTCCACCTAGAATGCAGTTCCTAGTATTTAATCTTAAAGTAGATTTTTGCCGTCAGATTAGTTGTAATTTGCCTGCATTTGAACTTGTTTAGAGCGAGTTTCAACAAAAAAGATACAATTGAACGAAATTGAGAAAAACAAAAACTGTCTCCTTTTAGCAGTTTAAGGTCTGAGTCTCTTCTTAATTACTATCATCATTGCTCAGTGCTGTCCGATAGCTGAGCTAATAACTCCGAAGCTCCACCACAGTCTTGCTATAATGCTCTATGAAGTGATTTACATATCGTAGACAAATCTACCAGTCTACACTCCTGGAATATCCCCAGATGTACCGGTAGCCCCATTCAACATTCTACGTTGGGATTTTCCTATTCTGGAACGCCGGGATAATCAACATTCGGCCTCGCATCTTATTTGGCGATCTTTTTTCTCTTGTGATGTTATTTTTTATTCTCATCGTTTGTATTTTTTTTTTTTTTTTTCTTATCATACACGATTTGGGTATTGTTAATTCGACGACGTTCGGTGGTTCTCCGAATGTACTAAATTGGCATGAAGCGCACGAGGGGATAAGACGAAGCGTGAGGGCTTAAATGAAGCGAGGATTTGGTGTCGCCACGCGTCCTGACTCTAGAGTTAAAATTATTTTAACTGGCTTAGACAAGGAAAACATGGACCTAGTTTCTTTCGACACTTCTCTTGACACAAAAGACGTTCGCGTTCCACGCTTCGTCCTTGCCCAATATGCTTCGGCTTCCGCGCTTCATTCTAGTCCGCTACGCTTTGTCTTAAATCTTGACGCATCGTCTTGATCACCCACGCTTCGTCTACGCCCTTCACGCTCCGTCTTAGCCTTCCACGCTTTGTCATACCACTCTACGTTTCGTCTTATCTCTCCATGCTTCATTTTTACCCTCTACGTCTCGTCTAACCTTACACGCTTCATCATATCCCTCCTTCATCTTAGTCCCCCCATGTCTCAACGTAACCTTTCAATCGTCATCTTAGCTCGCCACGCTTCGTCTTAGCCCTCTTAAGCGTCGTCTTATCCTCAGGGTTGTCTTATCCTCGTAGCCCTCCTCGTTTTATCTCTGCTCCCAATGCTTCGTCTTAGTCTCCCGCGCTTTCTCCTAGCTCTCCACACTCCCACTTAACTCTTCACGCTTCGTCGTAGTTGTCCATGTTTCGTCTGCCCTTCACACATCGTCTTAGTTATCCACCCTTCGTCTTAGTCCTGTACTGCCCGTGAATATCGCTTGTTCAAATGTTCCAGCTAGGAAGAAGAGACCTTGCGTCATTTCGAAATTCATTCCAATACTCTAGCCGAAGCGAATACCTCTAACTGAAAACTAGACACAGAAATATCTAATTTAGGAGGCTGTTGTGAGACTTGTTTCAATATTTTCCTAACATGATCATCCAAGTCTAATTTGACTATGCTTTGGAAAGTAGTCCTCAGATTCGTATAATTTAGTGTTCAATCGCGGCTACTGATTACTGCATCCTTCACCAATGTACTGGATATTGAGAGTTGTTTGTCTACCATGTACTCTGTCATTATTGTCGCTTTCCATCTCCCGCAGGACAAGACTATTTCATTCTGCGATGGACGTCTTATCGCATACAAAATGAGTTAAAAGGAAATGTTTTTAACTGGAATAGCAACAACATTAAAAGTCTAATTAAATAAAAACACGCCCTGTACAACCTTCTAAAAATAATTCGTTACAAAAAAATATTAAACCGAAAGATTGTAATTGAAATCTTAACACTGTTTGCATGGATCAGGTAATTTCACGTGCTCGTGTATATAAAAATCAAAAATATACTAACAAATAAATCCTCAGCACATCATTTAATAATTATTTAATACTTCCCGACTTTTACTCAAATTGCAGAAAATTGTATTTTGATGAATTTTTCACAAAGGTTTTTTACAATTTCACATGTAAGTTTTGAGTGCCATGTACGTTATAATAAAAAAGGTGTGTCGAGTTGAGTTGTTGGCAAATAATTGGGTACAATGTGATTGACCGGATATTCCGTTGCGAACAGACGTTAAATGAGAAAGTGACAAAATTCTCCAACTTTGATCTGGTCAACTGATCCCATTTGTCACATTATTAGATTGTACCATACCATACTCTGTACTATGGTTGGGAGTACATTCCATATCGTTCTTCCAATAAACTTGATGGAACAACGTTTTTCTTTGGAGCTCAAATTTTGCTTGCTTTGGTTATTAGGATATTTATATTATTAAATTAGGAAAAAAAAACATTTCGACAGATAATCTTTGAGTGGGTTTGAAACTAACCTGGTGTATATCACAAATCTAGTGACACTGGCGTCAATGTACTATTCACGCTTTACAGTAACGCCGTAGACAATTGAACATGTCACGTTCCTTACATTCGAGCCTCGATTTCGGGAAAAAAGCGGCTGTGATATACTGTATAGGCCAAGCCTAGTTGTGATGCTGCGCAGTGTTGACTGTGCAGGTGGGATAAAAATAATCATAATTTACTTCATACTGGCAAGAAGTCATGAGTTACCGGTATGTCCTGTTTTAGGTTACCGTCAAAGTTGGTAACTTCGGACGTTTTTGTAGTAAATCTGACTATCATTCGGCCATTTTTTATCCAAATAACACCAAATTTGGATGACGGAACAATGCCGCCACGACCGAACGATTATAAAAAACCAGAAGTCGTTGCGATGATTTTTTCTTCCTAATTCCCCGTTTTTATTAATTTAGCATACCTCGCGATAAAAATTGTAACTTCGGATGCCTCGTTCTGTCTCTGTTGACGGGTTACGCAGAGAGAGAATATCGTACGTCGTGACAGTTGAGTGATCACGCATCTGCGTCGAGTCGCGACGTCATTTACGTATTAATTTGTCTTGCCTCAAGATAACGTAAGGTCGCACATTATCTTGTTTTATTGAGCATGGGCCACTGATAAAATCAATTCAAAAATCATGAAAACGCAAGAACTATAAAATGTCAGCGATAATGAAATTAAAGATAAATGAACCGATAAGTTTTAAATGAAAGCACATTTCGGTTGCCATATGTAAATGTGACAAATAAATTGACAACGGAATTGGTCGTCGGGCATTTGATACTAAATAATAGGTCCATAGCGTTTGATTTAATATTTCAAATGTACATGATGCATTTCTATACAGAATTATTTAAAAAACGTGTGCTATTTCACCTACCCGTCAGAGACGAGAACGGTGGAAAATTGCCGATCGGCCGCATAAAGCTTAATTTTTTCCCCTTCATAACATCATAAAATTTTTTCCTAATTATGAAAATATATCATCCTCGGCGTTTATCGAGTACGGTCCATCTATGGCTCGTGGTAATCGGGCAATATTTTCGCATCGGTCACGGCGAACAACGGCGCCACGATGTCCGTTTCCGCTAGCGCGGCGACATCAGAGACTGGCGCAAGCAGACCGGGCGGCATCAGAGACTGACGCAGGGTCACGTTGACGATACGTAAAGAGAGTGAGAGATAATGAAACGACGTCATGCTGACGTCGATCTTGACGTAACCGGGAATTTGGGAGATTTAGAAGATTTTCGTCAATATATAGAAAGTACACTTTTTCACGGTCCTACGTCGACATCTAACGACCACTCAAATTTTAATTGGACATTAAGTACTCCCTCTAGCGGAATCAACAATTTTGGTACGGACATTACTTCCGAAGTACCGTTTTGGGCCGTTTGAAACGGCGCGCTGTATTTTTAGGGGAAATTACGCGTTTCTAGTGATATAGAAAGACAGGGGTCACGAGTTATGTGTAAATGTTTAGCATAAATTATCATCTACAAGAAAAACATAGACTGACCCAGATACATGACGGATTTAGTTGTTTATGGCCATTTTAAAAAATCGTCCGAAGTTACAAAGCATCCGAAGTTACCAACTTTGACGGTACCGACCAACCACTTCTGTGTTTACAGCCCAGGTTAAAGGTTTGATGGGGAGTTAGCGTGGAATCTTACCCCGTACGTACCTGCTCTGTGCTTTAGCAGTTCTGAGTTAGTATGGAAGTTCAAATACCTGGCTATCTTCTATTTTTATCCAGGCAATTAAATGTGGCGCTTGATTAAATAGGCACTTGAAATCCGGTCCGTTGCGATTTTTGAACTATGTTAACATGCCTGCACTTCTGGGTTAGGATTGGATTTTATGATATGCTTGGATTTTATGATATGCTGTATGGCTGATGGGGTACCGGGTAAATCAGCGGTTGCCTGAAGCTTCGGCCTTCGAAAGCTGGAATCCACTGCCACGTTGACAACAGAAGAGTAGGAATTTTCTGGCTGTAGATTCCTGCTGTTCGCCGGTATCAAACAAGGATGATGTTTCCAAAGTCCGAAGATTCTGGCAACCAAATCAGCCATCCCTGTGATGCCTTTTATTGTCATTGTTGAAAATGCCTGTCTTAGCAACATTAGTGTGTGTAACAAGCCTTCAGCCTTCTTGTCTATTTTTCCTATAGTTCCAAGCTACAATAAAGTACTGTTATTAGAGTTTCTATACCGAGACTTGTTTAAAGTGCAAAAAATGCTGGGATTTGGTTTGAAAAATTATCAGATTAGGCTCTGAGTTGGTGGCATACAATCAATTCATCTGGGCTGTTACAGCACACCTAATCGTGGCAGTGGTTAATCAGAACAGACTGAAAACTACTATAGAGCAAGTGAAAAATGTACCAGAATGCCCCCCCCCCCCCAGTTATTCTCGGCTATTGATAATTATTGTATAAACGAAATTTAAAAAGAAAATATTATTAAGTACAAAAATGTGTCAATTTGTCGCATGAGCGACGATGTTGATAACAATGTGTCGGAAATTGTTTCGCTGCTAGGTGGCACTATATTTAATATTTTCATCCCACTGAATGGTTGGAGTTGCTTTAAAGTTTCAATTTCAGCATGATACTGGCCAGCATACTACAGGACCATTTGGGTACATTTTCCACTTCTTTCGGGGTCGTTCCTCTACTTTCCGGTAGTTTTGGGAATTAGATTAACCCTCGTCGCAGTGATTTCATCTACCATATAAAAAGCACTTGAAATCCTGTCCATATTTCAAAATGTTTTGTCCTTCTTGTTTTCTTAATCATTATCATTATTGGAAACTGAACACACAATTATGTATAAATTAATATGAATTAACGTATTACGTGGGGTTTGCTGGAACTACACACTTCTGATTGTCTCAAAGCAGGTCCATTTGTTGTAGTGGATGAATATATGCGAGAGGTTTACTGGAACCTCGCTAGTGTTATAGTACCTCCTGGTTATGATTTCCCAATTCGCCTTGTAGCATATAGCGACTTGCCTACTTTTTGTTTTTACAAAATATAACTTGATTAGCATTAACTGACATTCAACTCCAAATTGCCTAAATATATCATAACATTCTGTTACTGCTCTGATAATTTAGTTTTGTGTTAGAGTATGATTCTGCGAAAAACGTGATGGTTACTGGTTAACTTGGTTACGTAGTTGGTCATCTAGGGGGAGGTTTTTATTCCATTTTTATAAAAAAATTTCTTTCAAGTAGCCTTGTCCGCCCTCCGCATATGACTATGTATCTTTATGGTTAGGAAACAAGGTAAACCTTTAGTATCTGCCTTGTAGTGCAGTTTGTTAATTGTGCTTTGCCTGCAAATTATTGAGCAATTACCTTGCACGTAATCATCTGTAGAAGGGCTTGATTTAGTATTTAGAGTGAGGGTTTAAATTTTTCTATGTTTGCAAATTTGGCTAAAAATTCTTATCAAACCATGTGCCAGTAACTCAAAATTATTACAGACAAGGGTTTGAATATCTAATGTTGGGATTTATTTTGATCGATTGAACTCCTTAATTCAAATCCAGTTCCGTGTCACTCAAAACCTGTAGGCGCGGGCTGGAGAATAGTCCTAACGTATTTCATTTGTGGTAGATGGTTTTACCATCACCTAGGGTAGATACCATTCGATGCACTTTACCATAGCAGTTCAGTTCCGTTTTTCGCTCAGAGTGCAGTTACCTGTATTACATCTTGTAGTAGCTCTTTAAGTGCCCCTTATTTGATTCCATTTGGACACTCTTCAAGCTTTGCTCAGAGTGAATTTCGATAAAAAAAACTCTTGTGACCACTAATTCAATGATTCGTATAATTACGAAAACTAGAAACTATCACTCGCTTGATGGTTTTACTCAAGTCTGCAAACACCTTTACTCTTAATTTAGTTATTCATCCCATTGTTTGGTATTGTGTTTGTATTTCTGACATTTCCATCCTTTTTTATACTCTGTTTCGCTTGGCAGTATAGTTGTGTAATCCCAAAATATGGGTGGAAGGTATTACGTGGAATCACCTTGTCCCATTATTGTCTTTTGATATTAATTTTTATTCTGTTTTCAAGTACGATAGTTTTTAGTATGGTCTACATGCTCTGTTTTCATGTACAACAACTATGGAAGGCCAGTCACCAACCACAGGTACCATAAATCCTGATTGGAGTAATGAAGCAAAAGAGAAAATGGGACTTTATCCGCCACATTTTCACAAGGGTGCCCAGATTAGCTTGAGTACTGGCGAAATAAAATCAGTTGAAGAACTCAGTACAGAGGACTTTGAAAAATGCACAGAACTGAGTGCTGATTTGAAATTAGACAGTAGCACTGTGGCTAAAATTGAACACGATGAACAGAGAGGCATGGTTATATTGAGTTTTCTCGTTGGACATGCCAGGTTACAAATCACTGTGGAAGCACCTATCGAACACCCATTTTTTGTTTATGGAAAGGGTTGGTGTTCTGTACATCCTGAAAGTTCTATGTGGAAATATAACTTGAGGTGTCAAAAGTTAATTGTTGGTGATGTTTGTGCATCTCTAACAAAGAAATCTAGCAAACCCTGCTCACAATAAATAAATAACTTGTGACATAGATGTAAGTTCGTCTAGAACATCAGTCATCCAACTGTTCAGAATACTGCTAGATGAATCGACGGATTTTTTTACCTCCGAGGATAATGCCGTGTGATGATGTAAAGAAATTCTTTAAGCATGCAAAAATATTTAATATGAAATTCACATTGAACGGTCGATTGTGACCTCCAGTTTATTTATTTTAGCTTTTATTCACATACTATCAGTGTTTTTTAAGTATGCTATTGTCAATTCTTGAACCTAAGTTCACATGTGTAATAAGTGTGTTGTACGGGCTAAATGGAGTTAGATTGTTCACAACTTTATCCTAAATTTGCTTGGAATTTTTCCTGGTTTTCAGGTATGAATTTAAATGTTATATGGTACACAACATTTTCTTCCCAACCATGTCATTACGGTGAAGAGGAAATCCAGAATGACAATTTTCACAAACTTATGTAGAAAATTTTATGCTTGGTAAGCTCGATCAGTAAAATCGTTAGGAAATACGATACGGGCTATGCACGTGTAATTGTAGGTACCGTGAGGGAAGAATCATTAGTTAACTGAAATCCGTTCTTACTTCTATAAACATTAATACATGAACGGCTAAAAACAGCAGGCCCATGCGTATTTGGAGGGGGGTCATGCCCCACTCAACAACAAAAAAATTCCAGAATTTCACTGAATATTTGTCTTGTAGCCCATCAATCCTAGGCAAGAGAAAGGTGATTCAATCGGAAACTGTTTTTCAAATCATCTGTTATTTCGTTGATGAATCGCTTCGGCATGACACGGCCCATTTGTGCCACAAGTCGAATCCTTGCCATCGTTTGAGAAGCGAGACTGGGCAGATTTCGGTTAAGCCAAGTATATAGAGAATTCCTTCTCCACATAATAAGTTGTTGTACAGTATCACTAAATGCCGATGAACTACTAGTTCTCAATCAGAAATCGTGCAAGGGTAATTTGAAATGAAAATATGAGCTGCCATAGTGTATTTTGGATCTTCTAAACTAAACAGATATTAGAGCTTCGGCAAAGCTTATAAAATTTATAAAAAAAAAGATTGATATATAATCAAGGAATATGCGATCTCTCGCCAAAGGAGAACTAATATACATCACAAGCTCCCGCGCAAGCATTGAACCTCATTGCATGCCACGCTATCTACATTTGGGCCATGGCGCTTGACTTGAAAAATTATTGTATTAAGGCACATGGGATGGGCATTTGAGCAGTCAAAAAAGATTTTCAATTTTTAGAACAGTGGGTTGAAGATGTTTTAGAGGGGTGCGAAAACATTATGAAGTAGCAGCGCAAACAGTGCAGCTAAATTGTGGTATAAAAGCGAAAATTTAGTCTCACGTAGTAATTCCTAGTGCATTACTATACCACTATATTTGCTCCTGGCAGCCCACCATACGAGTTCTACAGACAGAAGGTAAATCAAGCGTAGTTCCAATTAGTGGTAGACAGATTTCTGGTCAAGTTTTTGAAATTGTAATATTTTTCCTATCCGATCGCAAGCTTAATGTTGTTTTGGATGGACAACGTTCAAGAAATTATTCCATTTCATTCGGTGTCTCTCAGAGGTCGATTCTTGGTCCAACTTTGTTCTTGATATATATAAATGACCTCCCTGATAATTTGATATGTGATTTGGTAATTTACGTTGATGATACAACTCTATATTCTTGTCTCAACGGAAAATCCCCCCGGAACAACGTCTAGCTCTGGCAAAATCGCTTGAGTGTGACTTGGCCACAGTATCTAATTGAGGAAACACTTGGCAGGTAACTCTTAACTCATAGAAGACCAAACTTAATCCAAGTAATCGTTAATACGAATGCAACTCAAATTTCATTATCTGGTACTGTTCTGGAGGAATCCTCAAATATTCGTCTCGCTGGACTCGCACTGTCTTAAGGCCATGAGTTGGAATGAATATGTCACCAGTATTGCTAAACAAGCCTCAATGGAAGTCGGTTCTTCAGACGGCCATTATTTCTCTCCCGAAACCATTTTTCATTTGTACATATCACTGATTCGACCCTGCATGGAATATTGCTGTCACCTTTGGAGCAGTGCCAGTGTCACTGTTCTCAGCATGCTCGACGGTATTCAACGGTGTGTGATCAATATGATTGGCCCTAAACTTCCCGTCTGCGAAGTTTGTCACATCGCCGCAATGTTGCCTCACTTGGTTCATTTTACAGGTATTATAATGGTCTTTGTTCAACTTTGAACTTTTATTTTACAGTATGCAATTAGCAATGTTTACAATTATATCTGGTTACGAGATTTTTGTTGCGTCTTGCCATTCCATCCAGTGTGGAACATATGAGGAACCGGTGAGGTTATTGAGCATAGTCCCAAGGCAGTGGATTACAGTGCCTTAGGGGCACCCCGCATATATTGCTCATTGAAGACTTTTCCGTTCGTCGATATTGAACATACGTCGTTGGGGTTCGAGCACGCGTCTTTCGTTAAGTGTAAAGTTCTGCAGCTATTGTCGGTCTCAACACGCCACCGTGGCCCATATTCAAGGGAGCTATCTGCTCTCGTTCCTCCGAACAAAAATTTCAATCGGTCCACTCGATTGGCTGTCAATTCGCACCTATTCACTGTGGAAGTTTCACAATGTCACAAACACTTTTATGCAAAAAGTTTTTTTTCCAAGAATCTCTAAACTTTGGAATTCCCTGCCTTCTCACTGCTTTACTGATAGCGTTGATCTGCATGTCTCGGAATAATTGAAAAAGAATTTTCCAAATTGCTAAAAATCCACCAAATCCAAAATTTCGCAACATAAATTAGGTTCCAAAGATTTTTAGAAAATAATAAATAATGTAATGAATAGGGGGTAAATCTAGTACCCCTCCTCTTTTAAATGGCCCCGAAATTTTTTTCTAGAAACAAGGCGGAGTTGTTTTCAGGGTGTTTTCTAATAACTGCAGCCTTAGTTTGGTTTCTGGTACCTCACTGCATTCCATCTGTGATTCTGAAGATTCCCTCACCTGAGTTGTTTAAAAAATGTCTCAATGAATGCACCTTCTCCAATACATGGAAATGTGCAACGATTTTGCGGACATTCAAAAACTGTGGCGATCGCACTGATCCCAATAAATATCGTACAATTAGTCTCTTACCAATTATCAGTAAATTTTTGAATCAACTATTAATAATGTAATTTCTGGACATCTGGAGCCGCTTTGTCTCCTCACTGACAAGCAGTATGGTTTTCGTAGTTCTCGCTCTAGTGCTGACTTGTTGACAGTAACAACCGAACGAATATTTCGTGCCCTTGATCGTTGTGGGGAGACAAAGTCGGTTGCTCTAAAATCTACCATAAATCCTAAATCGCACAACCAGCTTTCATCTTCTAGGTCAGTCAGAGGACACTTCTTCAAATTTCCAAACTCAATAAATTTTGGTAGAAGTGAATAAAAGCGCCTGAGCATATTACCACAACTTGTCCAACGTACATCACATAAATAAAGAAGATCATCATAGTCGGCATCAAAATCTTTGAGAACTTGCTTTAATATGCGGTTGTTTAGATCTTTTTTTTAATAAAGTTAATGCCGGTATCACATGATCAAACTTCACCGATTTTGCACAAAGGCTTTGCTGGTGAATAATGCAATGACAAAATACCAATCCATCATATCTAATTCCTTATTGCATCCATTTCCTTCTTCAACAATGATACCAACCCTTTATGTTTCCAAACCATAGCTGGTGCGCGATCAGTAGCAGCACCACTCAGCTTATCTAATGGCAGGCTGAACTTGCCTAAGGCTTGGAGAAGCTTCTGTAGCAGATCCTCTCCGCGAGTAGTTCCGTGTATCGATTCGAGAGATAACAAGTTCTCTTCAATATGAAAATCTGATGTTACCCCCGAAAAATATCGCCAGCTGCGCCGTGTTCTTGATGTCCGTTGTTTCATCGAGACACACGGAGAAGTTAACGAATTTTTCAGCTCTTTTTTGAGATTATTTTCAATATCTTGACCCATTTCTTTTATGCATTCACAAACAGTGGGCCGGGACAAACTCAACTTCTGGAACAAATGAACCGACTTGGGAGCCATTTTCTCGGCTGCTTTTACAAGTATTCCCCTGACCCATGCCCATCGTCATATGGCTTCAGCTTTTCATCGATCATTTCTGATACTTCACAACTTACAGTGAGCACATCATCATTTGTACCGCAAAAGGAAGTCATGACACTTTGCTGAGCATGCAAATCTTTCTTTAGTTCTCTTATCTTCTTGATGAAAGTCGGTTCTCTATATCGAGCTCGCCATTATCTCACTCCCGAAATCATTCTCCATTTGTGCAAATCTCTGATACAACCCTGCATGGAGCATTGCTGTCACATTTGGGGCAGTGCCACTGTCACTGCTCTTAGCATGCTCGACCGTATTCAACGGCGTGTGATCAATATGATTGGCCCTAAGCTTTCTTCCGATCCGCAAAGTTTGACACACCGCCGGAACGTCGCCTCACTCTGTTTATTTTACAGATATTATAATGGTCTTTGTTCAAGGGAGCTTTCCGCTCTCGAAAAAGATTTTTAATCAGTCAACACGATTGGTTACCAATTCGCACGTATTTACTGTGGAGGTTCCACAATGTCACAAACAGTTTTATGCAAGAAGCTCCTTTTCAAGAATCTCTAAACTTTGGAATTCCTTGCCTTCTTGCTGCTTTCCTGATCGTATTGATCTACAAGGCTTTAAAACTCTCGTTAATAGACATCTATCGGGGATGGGGGTTCCTATTTCGGCATTTCATGTAGCTCTTTGCACTTTAGTGGCTTAAGGGGAATTTTCAAGTTTGATTCGTCTCCTGTGGCTTTGCTCTGAGAGCATTTCAATTAAAAAAACTCGCGCCGATAGACAGCTATCAGGAATGGGGGTTGTTTAGTTCCTATTCCTGCATTTCGTGCAGCTCTTTGCACTTTGATAGCTCCAGGAAACTTTTCAAGTAGGATCGGTCTCCTGCAGCCTTGCTCTGAGCAAATTTTAATAATAATACAAATAGATGACGGTTTTGTTCAGGTTATAAACACCTAACTTAGTTAGGTATTTATGTTCACACCGAACGCACTAACATAAATCACTGGTTAAAATACTTTGTTACGTCACAATCATAAAAATCTATAGCCGAATTACTCTACACAGCAACAACTTGTTCATGTGAGGATCCATTTTCGGTGAATCGTCTATTGTAAAAATTAATTCAGTACATACTTGTGATGTATCTAATTTCCAATACTGTATATGTGATATACTTGTGATGTATCTAATTTCCAATACTGTATATGTGATTTGTGTAAAATCTTATCTGTTGGTTGGTAATTGCTGAGCTACCGCCATGATTACGTGATCCTAAATTGGTTGATTACTTTGTTTACGTCTGGCTCACTTGTTGCCTTGTATATAGTATTTACTATTCAGTTCGCTTTGTGTCCAGCTGTGAAAGAGTTGATTAAAGCCTAGCCTTTATAGTAGAGTCGTAATTTAAATTGTATACTGCTATAGGTTACCACATCGTCCTATGATGGGTCTATACTAAACGGGCGGATTCTCCACAATTCGTCACAACGAAATTCAAAACACTACAGGTGCGTTACAGAAGTATGTGGTAATGCTTCTCCCGAAACAACGCTCCAACCCTTGACTGGGGAAACATTTCAGTTAATATCAACAAATCAGGTAGATGGCGCCCGTATTGGCATAAAGGCGATTTCGGAACGCGCCACAAGATGCATGCATTTTTTGATGCGAAGATTTTTTGTTCAAACTGTTCCGTGTCATTGTCGACCGCATATGTCAAATATGAACAAGCAAAGAAAAGGGCTTATGGTTACAGAATGATAGAAATCGAGCATGGGGTGTTTGCTTCAACTGTGTCCTACTTCAGGAAAAATGGGTCGTGAAGCTGATGTTTTCTATAAGCAATTACCTGATAAAATTTTGTCAAAGAGGTATGATTCTTACTTCAAAACTGTCGATTGGATTAGATGTAGACTCTCATTCGCAAATTTCAGATCAGTGATCAGCTTTTTAGGCCAATGAAAACGACGACGCCTTTTCATGGAGTCAACATCTATGACGTTTGTTGCCTTTTCGAGATTTTTGGCTGCCGAGTGTTGTTTCCTCTGTTGAGGATGTTCAGACGTGTAGAGATTCTATCACACTTGAGAAAAAGGAACTGGTTTGTAGTATGCTACTGCATACTATTTTCCAGATTGTCTAATGAATTCTTATTGATTTTTTTTAATTCATCGACTTTGCAATAGTATAATAATACTGGTTATATTCGAATACTGTTCAACTTCAGCCTTCACATATCTACTAAAATGCTTACACTGCTTAAACCCGACCCCAAGGAAAAAATGCAGTTTCGTCACAAACTCTCTGTTGTGATAGTTCATATCCTTATAACACAAATATAAACAACTTGAACAAAACCATATAAAATAAAGTCATTTCAAAAAACTATTCAAGCCAGATTTGTTGGAACACAAGAATCTTGTGACAAGATCCAACGTTCATCCATTGTCAAGACATCGGACTACAGTTAGGCTATTCGATGGAACCAGTAGTATCTATACACAGATAATCACGTTTTTAACACTGAACAATTAGTTGCACAAGGCTAGGCTATTACAGTTTCTTTATATTATGATGAAAGATTGCTGAACGCTGCCCGTGAGATAAAACCTAAATGCTGACTAGCGTAACAGGTTAGTTACTTTTCAGCAAAATTGAGACGTTTTTGAATTCTGCGCCGATCAGTGAAGTGAACCAGCGGACCGGTTGTGGTGGACATGTAATCATCGTGCTGGGAATACGCTTCGAGCTGCGCATCTTTAACGTCCTGGTTAATATCCAGTGACGGATTCTTATATGGAGAGGTCTACTGGACGCCTCGACGGTGCACGGTTGTTTTCTTGCTTGCGGCTGCTTCCACCAACCATGTAGAGGACAAAAGAGTAAAAAATTAAACATTTAGCTAAAAACCTTCAGCCCCGATTTGTAACTGGTGTCTACATGAGAGGTCGTGGTCTGCCATATGATGCCGTATTCTCGGCTTTCTTCTCCCGCGGGATAAATATGAAATCTTATCCCTATCCTGCTATATACAAAACGGAAAACAAGTTTTCCAAGCTGGAAACAAATGTCCTGTCAAACATGCGATTTGAGGCATGGGGTCCTTCACGGAAGCGTCCTCGTCCTCTATTGTCTTTGATCTACCAACGATTTTCCTAATTGCTGGGACTACGTGTGGTAACCTATAGTCGTATACAATTCAAATTAAAACTCTAGAATCAAGACTCGGCTTTTATCAACTCCCTCACAGTATACTTTCACAGCTAGTTAGTAACGGATAAGATTCAAATAAACAGTAAAGGAGATTAGATACATCACAATTATGTACTGAATTGATTTTTGCCACACTACGCTGAATCAATATTGTTTGCAGATGACAGTAATCTATTCATTTCTCATAAAGATAAACAGCATTTCGAAATTATGGCCAATTGGGAATTTATGAATGTACACCGATGAACGAAAAATTGTCTCTTAATATTATTAAAACAAAGTATATGTTTTTTCATTCAAGTTGTTCAAAATGGGCGAAGATCACTTCCCAATTTTATCACTCAATTCTAAAAGAACAAAAAGGGTTAGAGAAATCTGTTTCCTTGTGATGATTTAACAGAAACTCTGAAAATCATATATGAATGTAGTTTTGCAAAAAGCTGAAAGAAGTTCTGGCTTGATCTCGAAAATTGCTAATTTCACCAATCGTTCAGCTTTTATCGCTCTTTCACTCACTTTCGAATTTCGTTTTTTTTTCGGTATTTCCGAAACTGTCTTGCGATTTGGAGGCATGGTAATAAGCGAATGGTAAACTGTGTGTAAAAAGTATGTAACAGTTTTTTTGAGAATAGCATTTGAAAAACGACGCGACCAAAACGTGGAGGCTTTATATAAAAACATATAAATCAGTGATTTAATTGAATAAAAAGTTACGACAACGGTATTTGATTTTTCACTGGTGGTCTTCCGAATTGTTTTGATAGTTTTTTTTACAAAACCCACGAAGCTGGGAAGAAATCCGCATATCTATTTCGTACCATTCATGTTAGTCAAATGCCAATTAGGTATATTGATCCAAAACTGTGCAATGCTGTATGAAGTTAAATTGACAAAATCAATATGAGCGTTCAACAAAAGATTGAAAGTTATGCAGAAGTATGGCTCGGAAGCACACTAAATTTCTGTCCCATGCACCTGATAACCATTTCCCAACAATAATCATACGTTTTTTCGTGCGTTAATCTGTTCTATGTTACAGTTACACGCGAAGTGGCGGACAATACGATTGCGCTGAACTGACTGAGCCACCGAGCAGGGCCACCATATTGGTATCGGTACATCTTCTGACTGTCACTGATAGATCTTGGTACCCGGCGGTGGTCTATTTGTGGCACATGCTTGCGTTCTTAATGATTTCGCATCAACAAATTTTATTCTGGTTGTTTAATTACTACATATTTATTGTGTGACTACTGGCCGTTGTTAACCATTCTTTATTTGTTTGTGCGTGCATTTTTTGTGTGTTTTTTGTCTACCGGTAGGTTAATTAATTTTAGGGCTAGCGGGACGCGTACTCGATATGTGTTTGAAAACTTTGAGGTTTTGAGCATTCGCCTGACCTTTCTATATGATATCTTTTTTAATACTATTGTCACGACGAGAAGGCCGAAATAAATCTATCTAATTTTCTTAAATTTCATACCGTAAAAACGTGGGGGAATTGAAATTGCGAAATCTTGCCTTACATCGCGAAAAAATTTGTAATTTATATGTAAAAATGGCAAAATGTGGGTTTCTTTGTATGTTGGAGTGAAAAAATGATACGACGTAAAAGTTGACACACAAAGTTTGAAATGGGCGGCCGGATTTAGTGTAAACAACGTCCAACGGAAAAAAGGGAGTTTGTTCGGAACTAGTAAGTCTGTGACATGGACCATATAAGGTGAGGTGGTAAGACGAATAATTGATGTGCTACACGCTACTCTCAGGGACTCTACAGGGGACAAAAGTATAGACTACGACAATATCCAGTACCTTCAACCGAACACTGCAGGAAATATATCTCGTCACAAAGTAGAGGAGCATCGTTGGCTCGCAGTTGCCAAATTCATCGATTTAGTCGGCAGTAGGATGACTGAAGATTTATCTCTGGGTAAATGTGCTCGTTTTTTGCGATTTAAACTTAGTTTTAGGTTTTGCTCTTTCCCGGTTCCCCGCCCTTTGTATTTGTTGCGCTATTTTGTATCAACGGATGATGAATCGAAATAAAATCTATCTCTCTTAACTCGGCCGCATAACACCCTATTCATCAGCGGACTTTTTAGACCCTGCGAATTGGTTTAACAATTTAACTAAAGTTGATAACTTTCTAATAACAGTACGCGAGAAACGCTATTTTTCCACTTATTGGAACCCCGAAATACCGTTAGTTAGAGGTTAACTCATCATGCCCTTAGTGTACACTGTGCGGGGATTCGGTTTGAAATGGGCGGCCGGATTTGGTGTAAACAACGTTCAACGGAAAAAAAGGGAGTTTGTCCGGAACTAGTAAGTCTGTGACATGGACCATATAAGGTGAGGTGGTGAGACGAATAATTGATGTGCTACACGCTAAGACTCTACAGGGGACAAAAGTATAGACTACGACAATATCCAGTACCTTCAACCGAACACTGCAGGAAATATATCTCGTCACAAAGTAGAGGAGCATCGTTGGCTCGCAGTTGTCAAATTCATCGATTTAGTCGGCAGTAGGATGACTGAAGATTTATCTCTGGGTAAATGTGCTCGTTTTTGCGATTTAAACTTAGTTTTAGGTTTTGCTCTTTCCCAGTTCCCCGCCCTTCCCTTTGTATTTGTCGCGCTATTTTGTATCAACGGATGATGAATCGAAATAAAATCTATCTCTCTTAACTCGGCCGCATAACACCCTATTCATCAGCGGACTTCTTAGACGCTGCGAATTGGTTTAACAATTTAACTAAAGTTGATAACTTTCTAATAACGGTACCGTACGCGAGAATCGGCCAAACGCTATTTTTCCACTTATTGGAACCCCAAAATACCGTTAGTTAGAGGTTAACTCATCATGCCCTTAGTGTACACTGTGCGGGGATTCGGTTTGAAGCCTACCTACCGGTACCAAGATGATAACTTACAGTGCAGTAACAAAGAGGCAATTTTCATATTCATAGCAAGGGAGATTTTTAAGGTATTGGGGTAAAGCCCAAGTGAGTAGATTTTTGTTACCCAATAGTCCGGCCATTCTAGGTTAAAAACTGCCAAAACCTTGGAGAAAACCACAAAAATTTTCCACCTTCTAAATGCAACATTGTCCTACGATTGTGCGTACCAATGATATAGAAACATACGCCGCGACAGTATGTATTCTCAACATAATTTAGAATATTATATATATTTGATAGAAATTGCACAATTTGATCCAATGTAAAAATTGATGTGATTATGACATTAAGTTGCCTTCTTACTCAAACCAGAGTTAGCAGCTACGGTACACATAAAACTAGAGACTGCGAATGACAAAGAACCATATCAAGTTTGAGAACAACAACCACACAATATGCAGAAATTACTTCAAACAGAACTAAATAGGTCAGCTCTAAGATAATAAATAATACGAACTCTCAATTCTTTACTTTTTTTTTAGAGGCCTATCCTTGCTCAATGAAGTAAGAACTTCAGAGCAATTCAAGGCCGTAAGATTAAAAGAGGTGACTAAAAGGAAACAAGGCCTATACTTAAGGTTGGTGGTTTAGTTCTGGTATGGGATGTTGTGTGCTCAAAATGCAGTTGCTGGCACCTCATCTTGTTCTAACTTCTTGGTATTTGAGTGGCTGTTAGCCAGTTCCTTTTAGGCGCCTTATTTTGGTTTTGCTTGGTGCAAACTTCTCTAAAAAGCTGAAATGAAAAAATACCTCTTTGAGGAGACTTTATACAAACATATCAGCTCTCACTGCTAATCTTATCATTGGTACGGTATATTATTAAAATCCTGTGAGTTTTTCCACGAATTTTTAGCAACAATGTACCATCACGAACTTCCTTATTTACCAATGAAGAAAAATATTACACAGTTGTTGGTAAAATGTAGAAGAAATTCAAAATTATCTCATAAATAGATATGCTTCACATGGATTACATTCAAATACCAGAATACTATACAATTAAATAATACATAGCTGTTAATAAGTATGACAAAGCTTCCATAACACTTCGACAAAATGCTTCAAGTTGAACACTCACAGGTATAACAGCAATATCGACACGGATAATAGAGTAGTCTGGCACATGTTGAATAGTACAAATTCAGAGGAACATATGACAATTACAGACAGTAATATGAACAAAGCTTATACCTAATGTTGGACATTTAAATTTCCTGGGCATGCAACCCAATTAATCAGGCTCAGACAGTGATAATAACACCAAAATAATTAAAGAACTTGACAGTTTGCATTGCAACTGGAGGATCAATATTTTAAAATAGTATACATATTCAGGGCCACTATGTTTGAACAACTCTGCTGAAAGTTATATTTAATACTGAGAATGGCACGATGACTCATTCAGAAGATAAGAATGGAGAACCCAGATACTTTTGACATGAGCACAGCAAACACTGGGCACAAGAAAAAGAAAATAAAAGTTAATCTGATAGAACATGTATAAAAAATTAAAGAGGCACCATTGTCTTCCTTGTTTAGTGAAGTCGCTTGCATCAATAATCAAATTGAATGTGTTTCAGAATATTTCACATTACTTGAGTGAGCTGAAAAAAAGAATATTTAAGTAATGCCACATACCCTCGAAGCAATTTAAGCTATGATTCAGAAATATTCTTGGCATTGTGATAAAAGTACAGGAATTCTCATGTTGTTAAGACAAACCCATTAGTTACCTTTTCACGCAATGCATTTGTCAGTTGTAAACAAACATCTGTCGCCAAAATGATTTTTTTCAACCATGGTATCGGGCAATATGCTCTGTGTGCTGTAGCAACTTCATATTGTGTTCCTCCATACTCTCTATATGCAAAGTAAAGGCAGCACTTCTCATTACTTGAACAATCAATCTTCTATCAATTGTTAGTAGCTAACAAAAGGCACAAAACACTTTCACGAAAATGTTCTAAACCCAACACCCGAAGAAAGTCAAACATAGCCACCCTACGCAAATGTACACAATCAAATGTAGCTTTTTCATCAAATGAAGACTATTCTAGATGTTCTTAAATAAAATTATTTTTATCACTAGTGCTACGTGATCACCACAATATATATAAAAATGCTTCATCGAATCATGACAAAAAGAGTTCATGAATATCGTTCCACCAATATGATGCTGTACTTTATCCAGTGACCATCACTTTTCTGTTATTATGTGAAAATGGTTAAAATTAGAAGAGGCAAAAGAAATTTCTCGACCGATGCTAAATATAGTTTTTTTGGTTTTTATTATTTAGATTATGATGACAATGATTAGTTAGTTAATTTTTCATAGAGAAAAATTGATGAATAATGCACACATGGATACCGTAAATCGAATCCTAAGGCACGCTACTACTACGAAAAACCAGAATAAAGAATTGAACTCACAAAGTTGCGCCAACAGAATGAAAAAGTGAAGTAGAATTATGTGACTGTGAATTCTTGGATAATACTGTGTGGGACTGCTGCACAGTGTAGTGGGTCACAACAAGAGAATCTTCCAAGACGAAAAAATTAACAATTGTATCACCTGGTAATGATGGTGTGAACATTTTCTGATGAAATAAAATTATATATATACTTATATAAGATATAACATTTCATGCTCTTCAACTCTTTAACTAAAATGCAACAATACAATTATTCAAAATAATGATTCCAATAATCACATTGTTTCATGATATGCTTATAGATTGTTTTACACAGGTACAACTATCTAAACCTTCAGCACACGAAAAATCTGCCATAACATAATTGTGTTTCAAATATTATAGCGATCGAGCCTGATTATAATATTTATAATAAATGGAGATTAAGAGGCAATGCTTCCAAAAACTAGCGGGAATATCTCCATATGAATTAAATTAAACAGTAATTTCGATCACCTTCAACTCCAAAAACTATTTTAATAAAAACTCCGGTGAATTACCATGGTTATCTTCTGAAAAATTCATCTGTCCGATTTTCAATAAGATCGGATACCAAAAATAGATTGCAAAACATGATTTAATGGTCAATTTTATTCAATAAGTTTGTTCATTCTTTTTCAATTTTTTTTATAGCAACTTTTCCAAGGCCCTGTAAGAGCGGCCACTTATAAACGACTGGGTTACAATTGCTGGAAAGATATGATCTTTTCCTGTTCGGCTTAGCCTCCCCAAGTTATTACGCTCTGGGTTGAGTGGCGGGCATTGATAATTGAGCCGCACTCGCCGAGACTTGACCTCGAGATCTTCAACCTGCGATGCAATATGTTTAACCACTAGGCCATCGCCAAATATTGAACCTGAATTTTGCTCCCCATAACCATAATTATGCAACAATGATACTGTGACGCTTTGATCTTTGAAATTATACTTAAAACGTCACACAATTATAGTGAATTTAAAATTAATATTTAAGAAACAGATCTTTGGTACGATTTAATTGTAGTTAGCAGAAAAAATTGCAGAAATGCTCTAACAAAACTTTATCAAGAATGTGACCAGATGAATCTTACTTTGAGAAGTTAAGAACTTAATTTGGAGTTAAATGAAATGAAGTTTAATTACTTCTTTTGGAGGATTTTACTTCAAGTTTAACATGTCATATTCACATACTTTGCTCAATTTTGTTTTTTAACCACCTTTGGGAAGATGACATACATGATTAAGCATTTACCACAGACAGCTGTACTTACCACAATGCCGCTGGATACTAAGACTTCCAATGATAATTTGCAAGGAGAAAACAATCTCATTCTACACATATTCATGCTTCTGTTAACTCGATCAAGCACATCAATAATATATCCTTTACTATATCTGTTCCAAGAATCTCTGAGAATATGTATTTGAAATGTGTTCCAATTAATGTCAATTGGGTATATGATTAACCAAGATTAAATTTCGAATCAGGTCGAAGAAAAACCAAGTAATAGAGACAGTCTTCAGAAATTCACTATACAACATGTATTTTTAAAATTGTTTCACACAAAAAAAAACTTTCATGTCCAATAAAGATTTATGAACAGTAACTAAATCTACAGTGATAAAGAATAGAAATGGAATATACATACATAGATTTGATTGACAGAACATTTAATGCAGCAGCAGCAATTTTTAAATGGTTAATTGCATCCTGGATCTGAAAAATTTCAACATATTTATTTCCACGAATTGAAACCAACATGAAATATTATCGCATTTGGTACTCAAAGTGTTTGGAACCACACGACATGTTCCAATATGGTGCTGTTAGTTTTTAGCAATATATATGATGATAGTAATCAAGAATAAATTCACTCATAAATAAAAGTACATCATTTTGCAATAATAAGTCATCAACGCTATAAATGCAATTGAGTAAATCAATTCAGATGGTGTAGAAATTTACTTGCGACTATGGAAGATTCAACTCAAAAGGGGAAGATGAATGTAAAATGAATTATAGACTCAGAAATCACGATGCTGGGGTATTTAAAAGGGAGAATATGACATCATGCTTTCAAAAGCATGATCACAGGCCTGGGCCAAATTCTTCTCAAGTCAAGTCGGTTAGGTGCTTCAAACTAAAATAACTAACTCTGCTTTTCTGGTGAGAAAGGCATGATAAGCAAAAGTTGGTATTTAGGTGTATATAAAATCGATTCAACAAAAAATGACATAAATTCATTAGAACAACAGGTAAGGAATATCTCAACGATAAAAAAATGTCGGAAAAATAAAAAAAATTCAATGGGATTTTTGCTGAATTCAGTCTAACATGATTCATTAGTTCCCCACCTGCTGTAATTTCCATTGTTTGTCATCTCTGAAAGTTGACTTCACCACGGAAGCTGTTTTTGTAGATTTTACCAACATTTCCAATGAACATAACGTATCTTCATGGAACACAACAGAGCCACGGATTGCATTTACACTGCTGCAACAAAAAAAATAATTTAGGCAGAACTGACAATTTTGTCTTTGCTAAACACATCTATATCGATGCTCCTCAAAAGCTAAGCGAAAACTATTCCTACACTTGACATCGAAAGGATAGGATTTCATTTTTATTCTGTAGAAAAGGAGGCCTAAAATACGACAGATGTACTGGGTGCAAAACAAAGAACTGCTTGTAAGTTAATCCGTTTAAAAGATTGTTTATGAAGCTTAAAGCAAAAATAAAATAGGGCCCAAGAGCTATTCCTGTACCGTACCTTTCATTGTCGTTATGTCGCAGAGGATATTTTGCACAAGGACTATAAAACAAGGAAATAGATGCAGATAACAATGCATTCAGCTGACCAACAACGGCATCAATTTCTCCCCGCAGAACACCTTCCTTCCTTTTATCCGAAGAATCTGCTACCTTCATTTTTCCCACATATGCTGTATGCATACCAGTGTAATCACGGAGCCAAATCTCACAAAACCATCAACAAACTTGCTTCTATTTTTTCCCAATAAAAAACAAGTAATAGGAAACAATCCATTCGGTATATCCATCCAGTGAATTTTACCGGTATATCAAAAGTATTATTATATTATTAGAATGTATTTATTAAATATTTTATATTAAATTGGACATGGAAAATAAAAGATATAATTAATACAATACTATTATTGTCAAAGATACAAGTTCACATTTTACCAGTTATATACTTGTAGGTTATATAACTTTCTCTAGTAAAACATGGGTCGCTAATGATCTGATATATTGGGTTACAGCTAGGGCTGGGCAAAACCAAATCATTTGGAATTCGAATCTGATTCGAATAATATTTTCAAATCGGATCGAATCACTAATTCCATGTAAATAACAAACATCCCATTTTGACTATTACAACTTGTCTCCATCATGGTTATCAAGAAATTGATAGTTTATAGTGGTTTTTCAATTCACTCTACATTGTCTAAGGGCAACAAATTTCGTATTTTAACACATAGAATACACATAACGTTAGTCTTTGATTCTCGAATGTATGGGTCTAATTTCTTTAGATAACCTCAATATTTGTTTTATCGGAATAAACTTCAACTATTTAATATAAAAACAATGTCTTGCATAATGTCTAACTACATTATACTTGATAGTGCCATATCTCTCTGCCTTCTTTTTCTTGTATATTGGCTAAAACCCATGCTATACTGTATAGGCCTAGTGACATCATCAAGCACATGCCTAAACAACACTGTCATAGGGCCACATCAATCAGTATGATGTCACACTACACAAGTGAATTTTATGTGACCTCATTTTTCACCCTGTTTAGATTTTATTTTTTATATTAGTAATAGGATTGCCCATAATAGTTGAGTATATTGAATTGTATTCAAAATTTACTTTAAATAAAACAATGTTTTATCATTTCAGATAAACGAAATTAGTCATATTTAGCCCAAAGATATGTTGCCTATTTTGTAGAAAAGGGATGATTGACACAGACACTGAAGAGTAAACACTACACAGTAAAATAAATCAGTTTAAGTTAATAAACAAAAAATTAAAATTACTTTGAATCAGAAACAAATTTTCTAACACCTGGTGATTCGAATGAGGATATCTATGCATGGCGCCATGTCCCGGGTCTCACTGCACTTTACCATACTACATAGCAGTTCAGTTCCGTTTGAAATATTTTCAGCTCAGACTGCAGTTGATGGAACCACATCTTGCAGTAGATCTTTGCTTTATTAGACTCATGAGCACTGCTTCCGGTCCTCCAGCGACCAGCTCAAGTTGAAAAAATCCAAAACTCTTCATTTCCATAATATTTCCTGCCTCATCTTCTTCACAGAGATATATTATATATTCTTTGTAATACGACACCAAGATTGTTGCTAAAACTAGACAGTTCACCCAGTGACACTACGTTACGACTAACTCAGCGTCTCAACTCCGGAACCCGTCCAGTACCATCTTCCACTTGTCTCCAAACCACTCTCTGCCTCTTTATATTTCTCTACCTGACCTCAACCCATTCCCTTAACTAACCCGCAACCATTGCCCCAGGGCATAACTCCCCCCCCCCCCCCCACTACACACACTCGGCCTGGGGTGGGTGCCTATACTGCATGTACTCCTTTACCCTCAGTCCAACTGTCCCATCTTCTCCTTCGACCTGACTTCCTGTCCCCAGCCAATCCGCCAGACCTCCATGCCCGCTCTACCCTTCCTGCCCATCCCAACACGTCCTCGCCTTCCTCCCCCTCCGTGAGGATCCACCTTCCTCTCTCAACCCAATCCGCCTATCCGAAAATCCGAATAAAATATCCGAATCAGATTCGAATTCCGAATGATTCGGTTTTGCCCAGCCTAAACATGACATACTTATGCCCAATGAGTTTTATTGTGATACCGAAAATTAAATTTCTGAAATTCGTTTTTTTACCCCGAGTAACTATATTTAGTCTCAACTGAGTATGCGAAGCATATGTTTCGTCGTATTTTCTGCGATCAGTGGAGGTATCAGTTAATAAACTCTCTCGCTGCTAAACGAACAAAAAATACTATCTCAACTAAATATGACCTTCCAGGTTTTAGAGTCGGATAAATGCTTGTTTCGAGTCGTGTTCCATTATTCGGTTCGGTTCGAAGATGAAGGCAAATGTTTTGTCAGATTTGTTACGATTTCTACGAGGTTACCAAAATTCTCATCAATGGAATAAAAATAATGGATCGCTTACTAAAATTCGTGGTCAATTCTTGAAACAGACTTAAAACAATCGACCAGAATGTGCCAAGGTCTATCTCCGCCGTGGCGACCGCTTATTGGCGATGCCATGCAACAAAATCAGGTTATAAATGAAAACACAGTACGTTCAGCTTCTAGACAGCTTTATATGGTAGAAATGCACAGAGCGTAAAATTTGGCGCGTTCCTGATTCCGCCACAAATAAATGATTAAGTTAACTTTAAGCCAGGGCGGAAGTTTACTCTAGGCAAGACCGAAGTTACGCCCAATAGGAACCAACTGAGGGTCAAAAACATCCTAGACAGAAGATAACCGCCGAATAAATTACTGAATTAATTAATTATGCATGAAACATCTTTATTTTTCTTGGATGCTCTCAACCATCGTGTATTTTTTTTCTTTTTAGTCGAAAAACGTTGGAATTGCATATAAATATAAGTGCAATGACTATTGCGTGCTAAAGGAAATGTCGATAGCAATGTGGTGGATCGGTGTGCTTCATTTAGCTAATACATTGAAACCTCTCGGTATGTATCATATTCATTCACATCTAATTCAGTAATTTCCTAATTCTCCAACGAGCGCGAGCAGAAGCTACAGAAGTTTACTGACAAAGGTCAATTTTGCTTTTGGGTCCGTTGATTTATCTCCGAATATGACAACGAATTCAGCATTGAGTGCTGAGGATATTTTTATAATCACTTTGTTATTTGGGATGGCGGTAATATCCGAAGTAAATTTACTTCAAAACATTTCAATATATTCGTATATACAGTATACTTTCCACATGTGGATATATAGAAATATGGCGATTAAATTTGTCACATCTTGACGCTTTTTTTAAGTTTATTTTTTCTAGTTAAGGTATAAAACTTTGCTCTCAGTAAAACCGAAGCGCTCAAAATTTGCCAACTAACCGCCACTGATAGGTTAAAGAGCTACTGCAAGATTTAATGTGAGCAACTGTGCTCTATACGAGACGGAGCCACCGAAGTTTTCCGACGAAGTGGCTCGGTGGCTCAGAAGCCCTCCCCGTTAGGTTCACGGACACGCCACAGCAAATAATAAAAAAAGCGTAACTTTGTAATTTTCCAATAATTTGGATCGAATTGCTTTTAGGTCTGTTGAACTATCTTCGAACATGGCAATGAATGCAGCATTGTGTACTGCTGCTAGGAATATTTTTAGAATCATTTTGCTACTTGGGACGACAACTTTAGCAGAAATAACCGAAGTAAATGTAATTGCTGAACAACCTTGCTCGAAAGGATTCAGTTTGATTCCACTGATTAGTGAACCAAAAGATGTAGAAATTATACCAAAGTGCTACAAATTTTTTAACGGAAAAGCATCCTTCGAGGTATGTATGAAACGAACTAGCGGAAAATTGATACCGTCGTTGCTGTTGGTGTGTTACGGAATTATCTTAATGTTGCAGCAAAGATGGAGAAGGCGCTAGTGTATTGGCATTACCACCCATGTATGGTTCATTTAATGCACGTTCTTGCAGACAACTTTGGTGTTAATATTTATTGAATAATATGGAAAATAAATACACATAATTTTTTGTTTTGTTTAAACTAATGCAAATGTTTTGTGTCATTTAGGAAGCATTGGAAAAATGTGATGATCTTGGAGCGACCCTGGCCACACCAAAACATTCCGTAGAGATAGAGAGCCTTGCCAATTATATTTTGGAGAACAGGCCTCATACGAAAAGATATTGGATCGGATTGTCAGATCAGGTATATCTCTTGAATGAAGAAACAATTGTGCCATACCGAGCAAAAAAGCACTACATAAAATGTTAAATCCGTATCTGCAATCCAAGTGTAAAACATTCTATGCAAAACTTAACGACGTTATTGATGACGCCCGCTTATATTTTCGATATACCTAAACTTCAGAAATAAGTAAATGGATGGATTAGATACCAGAAAATGGATATTATCCAATTTATTTTTTCAGTGCCATTGATCCTGTTACTATTTTCACAGCATCATTTATTCTTCGGGTTATTAGGAAACATAACCTTATTTACGATGTGAATTCACCACTTCGAAAATATGGGCTACAGATATGTTCTTTTACTTTTTAAGGATATGCCGTAATATCAGAATGGACGAACTGATATCCATCGTCCGTTATGGGCCTCTTGCGTCTTGTAGGTAGAGCTGGCCAATTCGATTCGGTGATTCAAATCGATTCGAAGCACAAATTATTCGAATCAATCGCGAAACGTTAATAGGAACAAAAACGTGTCAAATGAAGTGAAATTTCCATTTTTAACGATAAAATCAAGCGATTTTGTTCAAATTGACCATAATCGATTGTATTTTGTCGTTGAAATTTAAAAATTATCGCTCCTAGACATGGACGGTTAATTGAAAATATATACTATAAACTATAACTATGTCTTGATTTTCACAATGCAGACGTAATCGTACAACGTATCTCTTCTGGCTTGTCGTAATAGCCACGACCAAGTTGAGGAAGCAACGAAGTCGTATTCAGGTATTACTCTCACGCTGGACAGATACCACCCATTGCAATTTGCTATAATGTTTCATTTCTATATGGGATGCTTTCGCGTATAGTTTCGTTTGCGAGCTTTGCATTCATATAGCTTTTGTAATATTGGTTGGTGAGTGGTTATTTTCTAGTTCTGTTTGCGCCCTTGCTTGGAGAGAATTTCGGTAAAAACAATATGAAACTGTAGTCACCGTGAACAATTATTACGAATACTAAAATTTGTTCGTAACTTTCTAGGCCGAAGAAGGCGTGTTTAAATGGTCAGATGATGGCTCGGAACTGCAATCAAATTTCAAGTCTTGGACCGTTAGAGAACCTGATAGTACAGAAAAGGCTCAGGTCGGAAGTCGGGGTGATCAACAAGATTGCGTAAAAATGGCGATATGGGTATGAAGTTTTTATTTTGTTTTCTACTTTTTTCATTATTACTCACGTAGTTTTTGCATAACTTTATATAACCTGTTGAGTTTGTTCACGATGCGAATCTACATTGTGCTTCTAATAATTTGAATTTCACATAATATTTATATAGGTAAATTTATTCAAAACTTTGACGGCGAATTGCATAATGTATGTGAACATTGACCGAACAATATCTCTTTTTTTATTAAAAAACCATGTCTCTGTTGCGCATGTGCATTAATGTGACTATGCATCTGTTTAGATATTTGGCAGAAGGTCCGCTGCTTCTTTTTATGATACTCAATGTGCAAAGATGGAGTCATACGTTTGTGAGAAGGATCCGATCATGGTCGTCAAACCAATTTTTGAATACAAGAAAGAAAATTCCAGCGGTAGATATAATTATTATTTAATATATAAAAATAATTTATTCATCAGTTTTGTCGTTTTCCATTGCAATAAATATTTATTTCAATACGTATATTTTCCGTTCAATTTTCAGAACTCGCGTTTACAAATGGTACAAATGAAGAATTGCCTGAAGACAAAGAGGTTTGTAGTAGTTTAGGCTCAATAGAAGGTTATAGTGGATTTATAGCAAGAGAAGCATCATTCCTGTAAGCCATGAACTGATCCATGATTTCCGCATGGTTGGCGACATTTGGGTTTGGAGTGAACTTCTAACTTGCTTTCATCTAAATTATTAATGAAATTAAAGTAGTACTTTACATTATTGAGCATATGGTGTTATTGGCAAGAAAATTAATACCAAATATTAATTCCCATTCACAAATTGAAAATTTTATTTAATATTCATAAAAATAATATGGGAGGACTTTGTGGATAGGTCGAGGACTGAACGTAAAATATTTATGCTGGCATAATGCATTATGCAACTTCATCTGGCCATTTTTGTTTGTCTAGGTCGACTTTATTGGGCAGAAGAAGCATAAACAATCGCCCAATAACGAGGCAGATAAACACGGGACCGACGCCATGTCCGCAGGTAATCATGCTTAAATAAAATAGAGACAATATATGAATTATTAAGTTCTCATCAAATTTTTACTCATGTGTCAAATGAATGTAAGACCTGGGTATAAAAATGCATAAAGAGGAAATTTGACTATCGAACACTTTTAAATTGATATTTTACTTTTTCCGCGAAATAATTTATTGAAATACTTTTACGCTGGCAAAATTACTGGTTCCGGTTAATTCGATAATGCATTCCACGATAAATACATGCATTGTTTATGTATAAACAGGGATTATGCATAGCATAACTTGCTCATATATTTATAATTTTATTTTACTACTATGTCTCTTATTTTACCTCGATAAAAAACAACGAAAATTTCCGATGCTACTTCGTACACTAGTTCCAAACCTATTTCATAACGAGCCTCGAAGTTTTATATTGTACCTTTGATCTAACAGAAGTTTTTTTTATTGAAATTCGCTCAGAGCAAGGCCACAGGAGAAGAATCAAACTTGAAAATTCTCCTGGAGCCACTAAAGTGCAAAGAGCTACATGAAATAAGGGAATAGGAGCTAAGGAACCCCCATCCCCGATAGATGTCTATTAACGCGAGTTTTAAAGTCTTGTAGATCAGCACGATCAGGAAAGCAGCAAGAAGGCAAGGAATTCCAAAGTTTAGATATTCTTGGAAAAAAGTTTCTTGCATAAAACTGTTTGTGACATTGTGGAACCTCCACAGTGAATAGGTGCGAATTGGCAGCCAATCGTGTTGACCGATTAAAAATTTTGTTCGGAGGAACGAGAGCAGAAAGCTCCCTTGAACAAAGACCATTATAATATCTGTAAAATAAACATAGTGAGGCAACGTTGCGGCGGTGTGTCAAACTTTGCAGACCGTAAGAAAGTTTAGGGCCAATCATATTGATCACACGCCGTTGAATACGGTCGAGCATGCTAAGAACAGTGACAGTGGCACTGCCCCAAATGTGACAGCAATACTCCATACAGGGTCGAATCAATGATTTGTACAAAGTTAGTATCGAAATAACTAGAAGTACTTAAAATAGTGTTATGTTGCTTTTGCATGCTTGGCAACTGAATCACGTAACATCCTCCCGCTCATGTATTATACTCATAAAGTGTAAGACTGCAAGATTTCCTTGTTTATCAGTGTCACTACAAGCAGTCTCATTTATTTCGTAATCAGATCAGATCATCGAAAATGTCAATTTGTGTACATTTGTGTTTTTTGAGAGCAAATGAAATAATATATATAGAAAAAATGTATGCTGATTCAGACAGATTTTGGAGTATTTTTCATATAGTTTTTTAATATATTTTCTCAGAGTAAAAATTCTCCCCCCACAGGGCTGAAGAATTGTAGGCTACTACGATTGGGTTGAGTTGGTTGATCAGTCTCATAATCGCTCCATCAGAAAGAAAAAATTTTTTACAGAAAGAAAAGTCCAACAACACATATTATGTATGAATTACGTTAATATATTTTAAGACGGAGAAAACATAGAAGAGGACGAGAAGGAAGATGAGAGCGAACATTTTCCGATGAAAGTCATCGCAGATTACCAAGATGTTGAAGAAGGCTACGAATCCAGGATGATGAAGATAAACACAAATACATCGACCAAACAAAGACCTGAAGTATCTGATATTCCTGTAAATGAAGAAGAAATTGTGGAAGAACCATCCGAAGGAATCACAAGAAAAAGCCAGAATGGTGAGATGAATATGAAGGAAAGAAAGCTTGAAACAACGATAACTTTTCTTTTAGTGATACGAACTTAATAATTTAACGTACGTCTTTTAATGTCTTAATATATGATGGATTTTTAGCATTTGAAAACCAATATTTGGAAACCGAAATGTGAATTTTTAGTCATTAAAAATAGATTGCGTATTCGTTTGTTATGCTTATATATCGAGTTTAACAGTTGTCACAAAATGAGAAAAAATCTTTTTTTCGTTTCCTACAAAATGCTCTGAGCTGTGAATCAAAATGATAACTTAACATGACAACTTGAAAAAAAATAAACTACCATTTCATCCGTACTTTACATGTTTTATAAAACAGGATCCAAATCTGGTCGCCGAAAAAAGGAACGTCGAACATGCTCCTTAAAATGCCATCCAAATTATATCAGAGCTGCTTGTCCGTTGAAATATTTCCCGCGGATGGAAAACACAAAAGTAGTTTTAAACAATGCAAGTTGTCGACCGAGAAGAAATAGAACTCATTTAATTGTTCATACAAATCTTGATAGCTGCGGAACGATTGTTGAAGTAAGAAGTTCTATTATTTAAGTCAAAATTGAATTTACTTTGAATACACTAAATTAATCATTTCCTGAGTATAATCGCAGTTATTCAAAGATGACTTGTTGATGAATACAATAAAAATTTGTCTTCGAGTTAGGATTGTCATTAGCCGATTAGTTGAGTTTCCTAACTTTTACCTTTTGGTTACACATGATATATTGAAATTTTACATTTCATAATTTGACGTAAACTGGACATTTGGTTGAGGTATATTTAAATACATACACTTACATATCTGCTAAATTTATCAATCCAGACATGTTCTTTTGGGATTTACAGTCAAAGCAATAGACGTAAATATTGCGAAAATTAGAAAAAACTAGTAAATACCAACATTTGACTTGGCCTGAAGTGTTTGTCTTTTTGAATATTTTTGACACTTACTCGCTAGTATTTGGGGTCAATGGGAATGTTATAAACTGTAGGGAAAAGCACGGAGAATGAAAATTCACGAAATACTTTCATTTTGATATTTTACTTGCATGCTTAAAAATTAATATTGTTGACATTTGTTGTGTCGTGTCGTGTTTACAACACATTAAGATTAGAAATTATTTTATTCTTATTATTCATCGTCTATTGATAATCTCCTCGTCCAAGCTATCTTATTCTATTAACTAAATTGAATTCCGGATACCACTTAAACTATTAAATTTGTCTCCATTTACCTGCAAGGAATTTTTTTTTTGAACTCGAATCAAATATTTATGATTCGATTACCCATGACTTGGATCAAATATTCCAGACTGTCCTGAGCACTCAAGTTAAAATCTCATGACAATATTTTTCTTGAAAGCAAGCAATGGTGAATTTTGTGTTAAATTATTCAAAATCTTGATGAAATAAAAAATGATTGAAAGGGGCATCAAAAATGTAAACTACAAAATCAAAAGTTTCCTCGTTTGTTCTTACAGAATGTACCAAGGAAGAACCGACTATCGTTCCGCAACACAATCAGGCTTTTACCGGCTGGTTCTGGTATTGTACGAAGTTATGAAATGGCCTCATCTCTCACTGAACTTATGGTTCTTGATTGCAGATATCCAAGTAAACATACAGTAACAGTAAGTTGAAATTTTTCAATATGATTTGAATCGAAATTAATGAGGTAAAGGTACAGATTTTACCTAATATAATTAGTAGTAGTACTTTCCTAAATTAGTTTCACCTCGAAAAAGAGACGATTGTATGTGGCACAAACAACCAAATAGGCCTATCTAATTAAACAATATAGATAAAATATATATCCATAAGGTTTTGCTGAAGCTGAGGAAATGCACCACTCATTGCACTTCATGATAACAGTATAGTTATGTTTCCGCTCAAAGTGCAGTTCCTGGTACTAAATTTTGTAGTAACTTTTTGCGATTTTAGTGTCCCTTGATTTCTTTCATTTCGGCGCTGTTGAAGGCCTTGCTTTTACTCATTTTCAATAAAATCATATCAACATAGTGCCTTGGATAATTTGATCATAATATCTTATAAAAACGGCGCTATAATTGATTAGCCAGCTTACCTATTTTTTATTCAGAATAAATTCCTAAATTGAAAACTAGGTTACCCAATAAAGGCCGCTAGATAATAATGAAATTCTATGAAATATTAGGGCCGAAATAAACGGTAAGTAGTTTAACGTTGCGTATGCCTTACCGTTAGCATTATCTTGTGGGAATATTCACCCGAGCGTGATTTTTCCAACAACCAGTTTACGAATCAGTCAATTTTTGTTACCTCATTGGACGAACCATTGAAGATGTCACAAAACCAAGGACGAATAAAATTTATGTAAATTTTACGTGATTTGCGAATTAAATAATTGCAGTTTCAATATTAAAATAGCACAAGGGGGTAAATTTTGAAAGTTATCTAACCACATTATTGAGTCTTATTTTCCTCCATTTCTACGGACACCACCTCAACTGCGGGGTTACAACTTGCAGAATTTCATATTTAAATCTGTAAACTTTCTGATTCGACTGTTTCGAATATCATTCGATCCCAAAAATTGATCATAAATGTTTAAAAGTTGTCAACTTGAAGGAATCTTGAATCTGAAGTGTCAACTGTAGACATAACAGAACCCTGCAGCGGCGGTAAGTTGCGGTCTTTCAAAATGATAGGCCTGTTCAACATCGCCCGGTCAAATTTATGTTGCTTTCATTTTTTACCTCTTTTTGATTATATTTTTGAATAAACTTTCTAGCACAATTTTCAACCTTCCGACCCAAAGCCACCGGTTTATAGAACACTGGGTGAAGGACCTCGACTCAACCATGTTATGTTATTATACAAAACTGAAAAATACGATTGTCCGTATGAAAGAGAAGCATACCCAGTCAGAGTTAAGCTCTCTGATCGCGTTTTTCTAGAAGTGAGTAAAGATTAAATAACAGGGTTTCTGTATTTGATAGCAGAAAATCGTGACTGTGTCCACTGATCAATTATAAAGATTTTTGTTTGCTTTGTACCTATATTAAAATCAAAATATGCGGTTGTCTATATTGTCAAAAGTGTCAAGCTGGAATAACACGGATAAAATTGAAAAAAAAAAAGAAATGCAAAACGATAATTTGAAGAATTAGCAGACAATTATGCGTTGTTAGAAAAGGGCTGCTCTATACCAGACGAGCTTCTATAACCAACGATATGTTGAACCTTAATTTCGTCTAAATCATCTTCATTGCAAAATGGATTTCTCTGGGACGGCACATAAGCTGACATGCAAAATCTGACACAGTTGTTTTGTGGTAGAATGTTGCATTTTCGTTATTTCTTAAAGTATGATCACAATGTGTCAGAATTAACACATTATTACGCATGGGAAACTACGCTTTGAGCATATCTAAAAAGGCAAATCTTGCTATTTAGGTAACTTTGGATATGCCGAGTGAAAGAGTTGAGCTTCATCCGGTAACTTGTTTTGCAACTCCGGATGGGAATGAATTCAACTCTAACAACTATGTTATGTTGCAAGACGGGTGAATATAAACTTTACAGAAAATTCAAAAATGTTTTACTTATTAACATCTTTTAAAAC
This sequence comes from Styela plicata, assembly GCA_963675895.2. NCBI lineage: Eukaryota > Metazoa > Chordata > Ascidiacea > Stolidobranchia > Styelidae > Styela > Styela plicata. The sequence goes on from OZ023138.1 coordinate 1,112,095, forward strand.
CGTCTATCCGAAATCCATAAAGTTGCTTATGCATGTTTCGCCAAGTATGGACCACTAATAGATTATGTAGCTGATATATAATAATACTCGTACGTTATTATTAGTGATGGGACGTAAATCAGTACGTATGCTTGAGAACAAGATATATCTTGGAATCTTCAAAAATGTATCATAAAGAGCTTCCACTCTTACCCCGTACCAACCACTCAATAAATTTCACTCTAACAGATCACCTCCCAAAACTGGTACTGCCTTGTATAATATTTGTTACTCTTTCATGCGATTTTGCAGTTAGGGGGAGGGGGGCATTATCTATTTTTCGTAAGCGTTCGGTGAGCGTCTTTTTTCGTAAAAAGCAAAACAACGAGCGTCTGGCCGAAAACCATAAATCGCCTTTTTCTTCTGTCGTTCGTAAAAAATACGAATTTACAAACCTTCGATGACTGGTTGGGCACACATAGAATAACGTGAACAAAATTGGGTCCGTAAGTTCGGAAACCATTGCATGTTAGCATTATTATCATGCTGGATAGATAAACTGATGTATGCAGAATGAAGGACAACATCATTGAGAACAACAGTGCAACATATTATGTCACTAAAAATCATCCCCTTCATGGAAGGATCCATCTCACGTCCAATAAAGTGATAAACCGCTCGTCGGTGTGATCCATAAGTGACTCAATACAGAAATGGAGCAGCCGACGTGTCGAGCCTCTGAAGCGCGGTGTATCGTATCACATGCTTTACAAAGCAAATTTTTGGTGGCGTTCACTAACGTTTTGAAAGTTAGTGCTATAATTTAACCCAATACCTTGAACATTGAACCAAATATCACGCGACAGGTCTGAGATCCTCGCCCCGCAATCATGCATTATAAGTGTTCCGCTTGAACGGTAACTCTTCCGCTTTATAGGAGCCGTTCGTTGGGTGACCGTACGAACGAAGGATTTCTACGAAAAATAGAAAATATCCCAACCTTCTGGTGGGCTCTGGTGGTCTATGATATTTCGGTACCTACTTGTGCCTATTATGGTCAAATGGAAAAACGAATCAGTACATTTTAAATAGTAGGTATTAAAAACGCAATTATTCATTTCGTAAATGTTTATCTGTATTGAAACCCCTGATAATACTTTTGAAACAGTACAAAGTATTTTCCGAAATTTGCTCTAAAGCAAAAACTAGCACATAAAAGAATTACCTATATTTCAAGACATATTACAAGCAATTGCACCCTGCCTTTAAGAGGTAGTCAAACGATTTTCTTTGTTCTCTTAATCGTCTCTTTACGGCAGGTAGGAAATACGTTCGAACAATTCTGAAGTCGCCTCCTAAATTTTACTACGCTTTATTGTAAATGTCTTACATGATCCTGCGATGTTGGTACAGAATACCGTGGGACAACGATGCACAGCATTTTCGATATTTTTTCTAAACGCTGGCAATGAAATCTATACAATGTTTTTACTTTCAGATGTGTTGAAGACGATACGTTCATTATTGAAGATAATCCAAATCGTAAAGTTTCAAGATTCAGTGTCGAAGCCTTTAGATTTGTTGGATATTTTCGACAAGTGAGTATTTTGATCAACAGAGTAATTCACTAGTTGTATGAAAATGTAAACAATACTTATTTTAAAATGAAAAATGAAAGCGACACACGAAGCTTTATATTCTCCGCCTCCTGGTTTTTTAGTTACTAAAACCGAGCGTGAACATATTGTGTATGTGTGTGTGGGCTTCCGCCCTTCCAAAATTGCCTATTCGGTGACTTAATAATTAAGGAGACAACTTTTCTTAAAAGTGAAAAGTCATTCCAAGGTCTTAATTTCTGGTCTTTTTTCGATGTATATATATATAGCTGTCTACTAATTTTTAGTTCTCTAACTTAAATTCAATAAGTGGCTTTCCAGTGCACAAGTTATTAACTAGTGTCCTTTATTTGATAATGTGAAACGTGTATAGAAACTTATTTTCAAGGTTTACATTCATTGCAAGTTCGTAGTATGCAGGATAAACAGCGAAAGTTCCCCTGAATGTCCTTATGCTTGCGATCCAGAGGCTCAGTATCGTCGTAAAAGGCGATCGGCGGAGGTATGTGTATTTTTCGAAATAATGTTTTCGAATAGTTTTATTAATAAGTTTAACTTTTAATATAGTTTGTGATCCAACTAAAAGTAAGTATTCAAATCTACACATTTTAAAATTTACGTTCTCACAATTTTTTGGTTCCATATCTTAAATATGTGCTCAAAATTATTTTAATGGTAATAACCCATTGACAGCTCGATGCAACGTCTTCTCGTATCTAACGTACAAATCAACTGTTGCGATATAAAGTGAATGTGTTGTTCCACGATCTCGACATTGTAACTAGTGAAGTAGAATGCAGAAAAGTGTCGTCGTATTTGGTATTCACACTGCTCAAAAAATTAATTGCACTATATTTATTTAATTTTACAAAAGGAGACTACTAGCAAAGAACAGCAATTTTTGATAAGTCGCACTGGAATGATAGATATTGTGGATGAAAAGTATGGTAATGGAACCAGGAAACGGAATGGGAGAGGAGAAAAAAGGAATCTGCAATCAAGTAATCTAAACTTGTTTCCCTTTTTAGAAGCCTCTCCATGCATTTATATATTATATCTTACTTTATATTGCGCAACTAGAGAAAATAAATTCTACCTTAATTTTTACAAGATTCTATTCGCGTCGGCACGCATTTGATAAATGAATATACTATTTCTTTGTTATTACAGAAGCTGATGAAGAAAAAGATAAGTCTGAACCAAAATCAGCACATTCACAGGTGCGTCGGCATTTGAATTTGAAACTAATAATGATATTGCTGCGTTAACTTTAGCAATTTCAGTATACTCAATAGGTTTGCAATAAATCAGTGGTGTTTAACCAATGAACGAATTTGAGAAGAATATTTTCATAGATTTACCTCAGCTATTGATATGTTTAATTAAAACCAACTAAAGTCGCACACAAGCTTGAGAATTGAAAAAATTATTCACGATTTTTCTCCGCCAAGGAGATAATGTCAAGGGATGATTGACATAGTGGAAATTATGGAGAATGCACAATTGTAAATTATTCTATCAATTGACAGACTTATTTACATAAGGAATCCCCCTCCCCCCCTCACCACCATCATCCATCTCCCCAAAAAAGCAGCAAAAAATTATTTCGTAGCTTACGAGTTAATGCAGGCAAATGTTTAATGCTTCAAAATCGACCAGTCATTTTCTTGATTTATTCCAACACCTCACAGGGTATTTTTGGATCGGCTTATGTTTATCAATGTAACTGCAGACCTAATTTTTACAATTCTATCTTAAATGCTTTGTTTAAAAATACATACTTTTTTCACAGAACATCGACCCTGATAGTTCAGGTAAACTTCTCGTTGTTAATTGTTTAGTGTACTGATAGAAACGAGTTTGGCTGCTTATTTATATATTAATACTTTTAAAAGTTATATTACCCTTCACCACCTGGAAGCTCCTTAAACGTCCGGAAAATCGCACAATGGCCTTTTAAATCTTTCAGTTATTTCCAATATTGTGCCAGGAACAAATCCTGAAATCTTATTTTAAAAAAATTTTCTGCACTAATTTTGCTCTTGTTTTAGTTTTATTTGCGGCCAAGATGACCGCAATTTAATTTTAGGGGCCGCGGCGCTCATTATGTCACCATATAATTTGAACCAAACAAACACAATGACCCCTACCTTTTTTTTAAACAGTGAGTATATTTACCTAGCCTCAATTTTATCAAAGTTTTCCACGGGTCTCCCCACCTTCCGATTAGGAAAATTATTTATTACACCACCAAATTAAAGTATGCATTCATAAAAATAGCTATCACTATGTTGTGTACTAATCGGTGGAGTTATAGTCACGGTGGGTCACCCCCACCTTCCAATTAAGAAAATTATTTATTAGGACTACCGAATTAAAAATATGCATGTTAATATTGAAATGTTCGTAATTAATCACTCACTGCCAATTTATGTTGTGTATTCTTTCATACCAAAGCTTGTTATACGTTGGTTTCGTAGACGAAGATCTCTGACTCAGACCCCTGCTCACTACCTAAATTCGGTAATATCAACTCGGACAGGATTGACGTTCGGAGAGCGCATATCTATTTAAAAACCTTCTGTTGTAAATGTTCGCCGGTACAAGGTCTCGCTCAGTCAGTAATATTTTGCCCAAACGTGTGTTCGTAAGTATGAGTCACTGATGGATCGTGCCGTGTAGCCACGATTCATTTGTGTCTCATGCTTGACAAAATTAAATTCTTGATTGAGTAGTTAAGATAATCCACTCACGTGAGTGATTGAATAATAAACTCATGATATAAATTTGTATATATTTCAGGTATAAGAAATGGTGGAAGAGCGTTCGTCATGTTTGCTTCACTGATTCTTTTCATGACGTCCTTGTCTAATCTATAAAAGTTGTACTGAATGTACTGATGACGTCATGTTTGGTTGGAGTCATTTTGGTTTATAGACTAAGATTATCGAATAAATTATGTTTTAATAAAATTGCTTGCATACAACATAACCATTATTGCTTTTTGAATACGTTTTTTGCGTATGAAGATTTTACTCTTAGATGACGACTTTTCACAAGAAAAGCCAGAAATTTTTTGCACGTCTTCTTTAGCTTGTTTTTTTTTCATTCCCTGCAGCCAATTCTGAGATATTCTTCACCACTGCTAGGTGGGCTATTTGACATGGTCTTGGTCTTGTTCCATTAGACTGAGTAAAATACAGTAACAGCGACATTCCCACTCTAAATTTTTAATCTTAAAAATGGGTATCATATCCTTTTATATAAATCATGAAAATGTGAAAACCTAGATACAGTTATCATTTCAATGTGGACTTTAGAACTGATTTTTACATACGAAGCGACCCCAGATAGAAAACTTGTCGTTAAAACAACTTTTATCAAGTATATATATATCACTGATGGATCGCGTCGACAATTGCCAGGAATTTACGATATACCGCGCGGGTCACTCGGAATATTCCCGATGAACCCGAGTAGCACGGATGAACACGGGTAGTACGACACCGTCATCTACATTGAATTTACAATAACTGTGCTTCCTATTTCCTAGTATTATTTCAACAAATTATCTCAAATACAAAAATATAGTTCTGATATACAATAAATGCTTGAAATACTCAAATAAAATATACCAGCCACTTTCGTTAAGTATGCGTCGGTAGTTCGGTGCCATTTCCGCATAAGCACGTTGTCCAACTGTGGCACAGGTTCGGCAATATCTGAATTTCTGATAGAAAAAGATGCCTATAAAATGTAAACACAAAGAAATGTTGGTAGCAAATCTAAAATAGTTGAAGCCTTGTTTATAAGTTCAGCAAGATCTCATATTACATTAGCAGAATACCATACTTAATCGAATTAATCACTTGACGTGCAGTACCCATCCAGAAAGTTTGTTTTCTTAAGCATGTACCACAGATGGACCGCGTCTCGTCGACGCGATCCTTCAGTGACCCTTGCTTAACAAAAGATCCTTTAAGATGGATGGTGGGATCCCTCCGCCTTGGAATGTATAGTACAAGTACGACTCACACTCGATTGAACAGTATAATCCCACTCCAGTAGAACGACATTCATACATAAATTGACGGGAATGGAAATGGAGATGTATAAATATTCAGCCGCTATTACATGATTATATTATTGTAACGTACTGTCTAAGCCTGTAAATGCTTCCATAAATCCTTATACACGCCCTCGTTGATCCCCAGATTTTAAGATTTGTTTTTTTGACCCAGTTTTCGGCGAAAATATGCTGGTTATTCTTGCCTTGTCAACTTAACAACTTAAATTTTGTTTTTTTTCGAAACCTCGTGAGAGTACATAATAAGCATGCAACTCAAAAATACTTAACACAATCAATCACTAGCGCGAGTAGGGTAGGCAATTCGATTCGGAGATTCGAATCGATTCGAAGCACAATTAATTCGAACCAATTGTGGGTCGTTCATAGGATCAAGAACGTGCCGGATGAATTAGAATTTTTAGCGATTCCTTTCCCCAGATTAGAAATTGTATTATGTCAGGCATGAACCACAGATGAATCGCATCGTTGAGACTAGTGACTCGTACTTGAAAAAATCTTTTCCGATTAGGCCGTTATGGTGACAACGGACAAGAAATTGTCGTCGAATGAGAACTTGAAAACATTCGCTGGGTGTCGCTGATGATCCTCAAAACTCAAAAATCATCCGTGAAAAAGGTGCGATACTTATCTGGTTTATCTTCTTTCTTTCGATATTATATTAAAATCCCCTAGTTGGTATCATATTCTTCAGATGAGAGCCAGGATGGCCTAGGTAATGGACGTTCTCTTCAATAGATGTGAGACTCTAGTTCCATTTCGGAGAAATTGCAGAGCGAAAATATTCTCAGTCGAGCATATTTTGACGATGTGAATCAGTAACATAAGATAGAGTATAGTTCGTGTGTATTTAAACAGTATCTCTACTGTATATTAGGGACTTACCTTCTGTTGCTGTCGTGAGTATAAAAACAAAATAATTTAGCGAATTTTGACATTGGGATTCGTATTCTTTGTGATAAGTAGATTCTTTATATGACGATCAGGTTTCATTTTATTACATCAACATGATGATAAAAAGAGTAAATTTTATGAAAGCAAACTAGGAAACTTTGGAAAATTGTTACCAAAACCTACGTTTGGTAGACGTGTTGTTCAGCCAAAAGGTATCGTAGGGCTGGACAAAACCGTCCTTTAGAATTCGAATCCGATTCGGGTAATTTTTCTAACCGGATCGAATCGCCATTTTTATGTTAACAATAAACATTGCGTTTTGACTTTAAGAAATTGAAATTTTAAAATCTATGACTTTGAATGTATCATTGATGATATAATCAAGCGTGAAGATGTGATGAACTTTCAAATTCACCGTTCATATTTAAGGGAAGGAATGAATTTATTAAAAAAATAGAGAAGAATATTTTGTTGTATTTTAGGGTTAAAAATAAAAATTTCGCTTCATTTTGCAAGTTTTTGTTTCTATTCCGATGCACAGCTACATCGAATCAATTGTGCTTTGTAAGGCTTCGAATCATGGAATTAATTTTCAGAGGTGATTCAACTACACATATACTCACAGTATTCTAAGACAACGCTCAAAACGAACATATTCTATCACAATCAGAATTTTTACCTCGCTATGCATGTGCCACAGATGGACCGCGCCTCGACGGCGTGTTCCATGAGTGTCCCATATTCGACATGTTTGAGCAGTGGTTAGGATGTGCATTCACTGCATATTGTTTTACTATACTTATCTCTCAATTTTCAGTCGATATCTTTGATTTTGAGCGTTCTACGATTTTTGTCCTATTTTATAACCGACATGTTATATTGATTCGAAAGTATCAAAATATTCTATATATATTGCAACACGTAGCCAACAAATCAACTTAACGAACCCATAAACTTATTTCAAGACAAATTGTAATTTGGTTTTCTTCCTGGCATAAATTTATTAACATTTACGTCAAAGTTGGCGACAGAATTATGAACGAACGTTTTTGAATACCATCTTTGATTGACGTTGTGGTTGTTTTACACAACTTTACTCATTTAAATACATATCGAAGTTCAAACGTAATAACCTTACGGCGTCGAGTCGTTCTTTTTAGTACAAGAATTTCGCGAGGGAGTGCTTTATTGATTTTAACAACGTTTTATTGTTTTTTGAAACCAGAAAAAATGTCACGTACTGCATATTGTGGGATAATTATGAGAAACTATAATTGAGTAAACATTCAACCTATATTTGATGTATTTCACGAATCCTTGGCCATGGTTACTTTTCTGCCTTGAACAAATGTTTCGACCTCAATATTTTGTCAAATAATATGTTGTTAAGTATGGGTTACTGATGGATCGTGTCGTCAAGACGCGATCCATCTGTGATGCATGCTTGACAAAATTAAATTTCTAACCGGAACAGTTCATTTTATAATAATCGATAAAGAAATTGACCTGTGCTTCTAATCGTATTAAATTTGATAAATCTGTACGCTATATCGATGTTCAAAGGGTTTTGGATGACATTTGAAATGAAGAAAGCGTGCTCTGGAGTTGCCAAACACATAAATCATGTTTGAATTAACATCAGGAACCGCCTAAACTAAAGAAAATAAAAGTAATGTTAAGAAGGCGAGATTTCACTGCGAAGGGGCGCGTAAAAATATTTATCTCATTTTTGTTTGCCAATTACTGTGACGCTATTTTTTGTGAGGAATTTCAAGTCAAGATAAACCATTTCTTTTCCCCCCAATCTTCACAGAAGGATGTATTTGCCAATGCTGTTCCCTTGCATGCGATGAATTTTGACGTGACTTTGATATAATTAAAAGTGGGTTGTCATTTACTAGTAAGTACCGACAACATGAGAAATATCGCAACTTATACTTTACTAAGTAACCACATCTTAGAGAGATAATGATCTATAAAGTATGAAACAAAATATCCAAGAAACAGGCTTTTAACTGCAACATATATAGCCAAACAAGTCGGTCAAATTTCGACTAACTTGCGCGCTTCGGTGGTACGTTCTATTGGTGGTCCATACTTAAACAAATTATGTTTGAACAAAATATTTTGACTTGGGAAGAATGATAATGATTTCAAAAATTTACTCTTTCATAATATGGAAAGTGTGATTTTCAAGCGCTACAATCGAGATTTCTTTTTGGAAAATGTTGTCAGGCATGAGCCACTGATGGATTGCGCCTACGATGGGAGGTGCTTGTACACAGGTATTCTGACTGGTACACCCAATGCGGTGTTTTCTTTTGTAAATGATCGACAAAATACGCTTCGACGAAAAAAAGTACCCAGGTAAACCCATCATTTTTAAGATTTGTTAGAATGATTTGAAAGATTTGAAATTAAACTTTTTGTACATATATAATATGGAAGATGATTATTAAAGTAGGTCGGTGCGTTTCATCTTGATGTAGACAATAAAATATTACGAGCTTTTCAACACATTCTAGGCGTCATTATATAATATGATTATTGAAATGGTAAATCTAGTGAATGTTGAAGAAATGATATCTTAATTACATGAAATCATTTTTTTAAGTACTGAGAATAAAATGAAAACGTTTCATCTTCCGTCGTTTACTTTGTACAGACATTTTACTTTTGTTAAGCATGAGTCACTGATTGATCGTGCCTAAACGGCACGATCCACCAGTGACTCATACTTAGCAAAACATGTTTTGTAAAAAATTTCTTATTGTGTATGTAATATAGGCCTGATTGTGTCATACCAACGGGGAACTGATCGCGGAAAATAGCTCATTATCATGTTAATAAAGGCTTAATTCTCTCAGTCTTAACACTCTCATGTGCAAATAAATATTATATATCTACTATATCCATATTAAAATTGAAAAATAATACTTGGAGTTTTGTTTATTATAGTGCATTAGATTTTGCTTATCATCATACAACATTTTCTGATCAGGATTCGCCAATATCGGGTAAATTGCAAGGTACGCCATTTGTAGAATGACTGGTTTCTGCCTTAGTACACGAAAACCAATTGTAAGTAAAAACAAACACGCTTTAACAGCGACTGATATTGATTTGAGTTTTAGGTTTTAGTTACTACATCTCGTTTTTGTGAGCACTCGAATAAAAATTGTAACGTTTGTGAAATGATGTCAGAGCCGTGACGAGATTTCAGATTGCTTCTTCCCATTAAGAAATATTGCTATTCAAAGAATGCCCAAATGCGCGCCGAAGCCGCGAAAATAAGTCACATTTTATAATGTTCTGGAGGTCATCATGCGACTTTATCAGTCGATATTTTCAGAAGCAGGCTTACTGAAGGATTCGTCAAGATTGTCAAATTCGAACACGATTTTTCGCGGAATAAAATTTGAAATTGGCCATTACTTCTAGTACAAAACTCATTGGCATACACGATTATTCAAATATATTCATGCAAGATCATGCTTCCTCAAGGTCCTAATTTCTCGACCAAATTGAAATGCTTTGCTAAGTAAGCCTAGCCTTAGTTTGGCGAAGCGCTACAGAAACGAGTGCATATTCATTCATAAAATAGACTTTTATTGAACTTTTTGTCCAGAGTTCGACCTTTCGTCAAATTACTGATAATCCCTTCTACTACTTTTACGTCCTCCATTCTGACCAAGTCGGGACAATTTTGTCAAAATATCATTTGGGAAGTATGGGTCGCGCCGATGAGGCGCTGTTCATTGGTGGCTCACGCTTGACAAAATGACATTTCCAGTTGGGAACTAACTACGCCTTACTGTATGTTTGAAAATTCGATATTAAGATATTTGAATGCGATGTAATAGGAGATATTATCGTAATTTTGAAGGCATTAAGAATATCCTATATCTACCGGACGCGCTTAGCGTATTTTGTGGCTTTCAACTCTCGTTTCGATCTGTAAAGCGGCATTTCGACAATAGCCTACGGACACTCGGTGTCTCTCATCTCGGCGGATTCGTCTTAAGTTACCGAAGACTAAAAAACAGTTTTTCCACGAAGATTTTAAGTTTATTTTAAGTCATATTGTCACTGTAAGGCTTACAAACAAAGTATTGTGATATATTGTAATCCTATATAGGTCATTGATCAAATTTGTCTTTTCTTCGACTGAGCAAGAAAAGGTGATGAAACTGCAAACTGCAAAATGATCGGGGTGCTAATAGAAGACTCTTGGAAAAGAAGATACTAAATCATATAAAAAATGCAAGCAGTCAAACGGCAGATTTTTTGTACGTTTTTTAACAGTGTGGTAGATTTCCTGAAAGATATTAGTCGGGAGGCTTAAAAGCTTTCAAACTACATTTTCTAGTGCTTTGTTTTAGCCTACTGTAACGCTTTGGTAGTAAGCATATATGTATGTCGCTATGTACTTGAATGTTTGTTCATTTCTAGAAGATTAAATTAGCAAAGTAATGTTGTGTTTCAGAATTAAGCACGTCAGGCGTCGGATGTAGTTCAAGAGAACTGATATTCAAAGAGATATTAGAAATAAAATATATTTTGCTTTGCATATTTTAAATCTATGGTGAAAATGATCGATTTATCATTGTACTGGTTTCTCATGGTTGCTGCATTGGGGGGGCTCGAATATCGTTTGAATTCAAAATCGAATTATACAATTTCTTCGAAAGGAATCGAATATTCGAATTATGAATACTATGATAAACAAACAAAAAATATTTCTTTGAAAATTGTTAATCACATCAAAATTTGCTTTTCTTTTAAAAAATATATAACTGTGTATAATCTCATTGATATCGAATTCCTGAAAAATTGAATTGAATTCTCACATTATTAATCGAATCGAATTTTTACGACACTCTTGTTTACTACAATATAAGAACCAGAATATGCCATTCAATATCTCACTAAAAATGATAAACACTGACTTTAGAATTGCACCAATGCACTCTTATATTTCGTGAAATATTTTTATAAATCTCCATCGATAAATCAATGTTAGTGCATGGCTCGGAGTGTTTTGAGGGTAAAGTATCACAAAAATTGGACAAAATAAACTTGATTAAAATATTTTTTTCGTTAAACAACTTTGATGTGAAAGACATGGGCAATTTGTGGCGATTATTTATTTTGTTGAAATATTACGAATTTTCTCTCTTCCTATTTCATTTCAGAATAAGTTATAAAGTATTTGCTTGTATTAACGCGTTTTTTTTTGAGAAAGAAACGCAAACAGAGAAGTATGTTAATGAAGGAATCGAAGTCTGAATATTTTATAAGTGGGAACAGATATAGACAATCGAACAGTTTATTCAAAACACTTTTATGCAAAATCGCAGTTGTGCTGGCGATTGTATTTGTGTTCATAACACCGGTATCACTGGGTTATGCATCATCTTCAACTCGAAGGTATGGGGCGCTATCGCGAACAACGCCACGAATAGTTTATCGTGGAAGGCATCGATATAAATCTACAGAACCGGCATCAACCGTTCGACAAACGTTAGTCGGGTAAGTGAAGTTTCATTTTGATGTTACCAGAAGGATGTAAAACAATTTTGCTAGTTTTAATCTAATCTAATTAGAAATTTACTTTTGTTAAGCATGAGTCACAGATGGACCGCGCCTAGACGGCGCGATCCAACAGTGACTCATACTTACCAAAACGCGTTGATTTTTTGAATTTTGATGATAATGTTATAGATAATTCTGCTCAAAATGTTGTGGTTCTTCGTAGTTTATGTAATCTTTAAATCAAGCATTGCAAAACCAACCAATTTGACAAATAGTGTTTTACAACTACATGGTTTTGTGCACGAAAGCGAGAAAATTGTAAATGTTAATCCCCCGATGTACAATACATCTAGACCAACATATCACCATTGTATACATCAATTACAAATGTCCAATAATCTTGTACTTGACTTATATATAGAATTCTATTTTCTGAAAACATCCGACTTAGGTAATAGGAATACTTTCGATTGTATGCAGAGATTAATTTCAACCGTAATTACCTTTTTACAAATGTTATTGTTTTTTCTTCTACCGGTCTCATTTTCCTAGTTTCGTAACTTTGTCAGCACCGCTAAATTGCAAACAATTTGTTTGTTTATTGAGCGATGCTATTAAACATAGTAAGAAGTTTAATCGCCGTCCATTGTCAGTTTGATATGGTCATTCAATAACATGTATACGCCACATATGATCCATACATGGTATGTATGTAAACTGAGCAAAAGTGTCCAAATTAAATAACGAAATTCATAACACTGGATCTGCCATTAATTACAACTTTTTCTGACAAATTTTTCTGTTTGGAATCGTCCAGCCACAAAATTAGTTTTGAATGTCTCATATATCTAACATAAAAACCATAATTTTGCATTTTGCAAAAGTACGACTGAAGCTTAATTGCTAAAAAACGTTGGTTTTGTGATCAAATGAATTATCTTGTCAAGTTTCAAGCCAAGCAAAAATATTTTGAAAACGTGTTGTTATAAATATTATAAAAATACTGTTTTGCTATACGTGCAGTTTTCCATATTTCGTTCACATCAGTTATCGTTTTATACCTGAATAATTACTTGAAGAATAATTAAATAAATAAATTGCACGGGGTGGTCTAAAATATACAACTAAAATAGATTCCAGTGCGGGATTCAATACTGTAACGGGCACGTCTTAATTACAAAATTGCTTTTTGTGTAAAATATCTAATGACCCCCCTGAAAGACTGATTTGTGACTTTACACTGATGATACAACGCTGTTTTCTTGTCCAGATAAAAAAAAACTGCGCCGGAACGCCTTGCTCTCACTAAATCGTTTGAATCTTATTTGGTCAGAATATCGGATTGGGTACATGCAAATTAACTCGGCGAAAACCAAAGTATTGCCGATTAATCGCTACTCCAATCCACAGGAAACACAAATTTCACTATCCGGTACAACTCTTGAGGAATCTTCAAATATTCGACTAGTTGGTCTCACTTTTTCAAAGGATATGACTTGGAATGACTATGTCACAAGTATTGCTAGGAAGGTTTCTGTGAAAGTCGGTTTTCTATATATCGTTTCCCGTCGTTATCTTTCACCTGAAATTATACTTCATTTGTATAAGGCTCTGATTCGACCCTGCATGGAGTATTGTTGTCACATTTGGGGTTCCGCCGATGCTACAGCCCTGATCTTGATCGCGTTCAGCGACGTGTGATTTACATGATCGGTCCAAAACTTTCTTCTGGTCTGTAAAGCTTGTCGCATCGTCGTAACGTTGCCTTTCTTTGTTTATTTTATCGACATTATTATGGCCTTTGTTCGAAGGAGCTTTCTGCTCTTGTTCCTCCGAACAAAATTTTTAACCGGTCAACTCGATTAGCTACACATTCCCACCATTCACTGTGGAAGTTTCAGTGTCACAGACAATTTTAGGCAAGATTTTTTTCTCACGAACTTTTGTGATTTAGAATTCATTGCCTTAACATTGCTTCCAAAACTTGAGTCAATATGTGTCTTCTGGGACTGAAAGTTCTCAAGCCTTAGTTTCTGCCCTCATGTAGCTCTTTGCACAACAGTGGTTTTGTGTGACTCTTGTTACTGAGAGTCTCCTAAAACCTTGCTCTGAGCGAATTCAGATAAAAACCTTTCATTGCCCATTCAGAAGTACAACTGTGTCAAGCATGAGCCACTGATGGACCGCGCCTCATCATGCTTGTCGAAATATTTTTATTGAAATTAATTCTGAGTAACGTTGGAAGCAGTGCCGAAAAGGAACCAACAACTGCATTTCATTAACAGCCCTAAATTGACCGAAAAACGATATTATACTGCGTTTTGTTATCACCTGATAAAATGACAGTAAAAACAGGTAAAAACAGTTCACACCAATTTTTGCGATATTATAGCATGAAAACTAGTACTATACAATCGTAGTATTGTTTTCCAAAACATTACGTCATGTGAGGAGAATTGACCTATTTGACCCGAATGACGTCATTTTTATCGTGCAGTGTACCAGTTACCAACGTTTTGTTATTGCAATGACATACTTAATTCTTAATTTTATCCCATAATTTGTTTTGTGAATAATGATCTGTCTAATCTGATTAGTGCCACGCATGGTATGTAGATAAGCCTCGCCAAGCCGTTTTCCGATTCTAAGAGAACGTATAATTCCAATTTTATCAGAGACCCCCACCATGGTGTGGGAGAACTTTAATATTTATAAAAAAAATAAATATGTATAGAAAAAGTTTTTTTAAGTGGAAGACAATTATTTTTATTCATAAGTTTTTAATGGACATATTTAATATAAAATAGCAAATAATGTTTTTGGTAATAAGCATTAAACATGGTTTCAAGTCCTGGAAATAGGATTCCGTTAATTCGCTCGTTAAAAATGTAACGGGTTGTTTGTTATTACAAATCATTAGTTATCATTCTAGAACCATGAAAAAGGAAACTAAATTTATTTGACAGTAAACACAAAATGTATAAACTACACATGACAAATCTTGATATAAATGACAAGACGTTATTATATTCCTAAATAAGTGCGCGTTTATGAATGGTAATGATCAAACGATAATCTTGTAAGAATATAAAAATATGTATAATCGTACTTGTTTATTAAGAAACGATTTTTCATTGAATAATCTTTCATTTATAAAATATTATGTGGAGGAAAAAGTATTTAGTGTACATTTTTGAAGTAAGGTGTGGCCATAATGTTGAAACGTTTAATGAAAGCCAATGATTTTTTATCTCCCAGTGCAAATACACCCTCACTGTAATTTATTTTTTAAAAGATTCGGACATTTTGGCTAAATGTATACAATTCCATAAATTTCCGACTTGGCAAAAGCAACAAAGCCACAGTAACTCACTTGAGAGTTTAAAAATTCAGGTTTTCGGGTTTAAAATTATTTCAGACTTAACATTAAATATTCATGAATTTTGTTTGTTTGTCTAGACGTTTGAGTTCGTCTCGGTCGGTGAAAATAATTTATCTATGTGAACGAATATGGACCAAAGTTCTACCTATCCCCCAATTCTCAAAAAGTTCTCAAAAAAAAATTAAAATGCCAAACGACACAGATTCAGTGTTTTTTTCTTTATCTTATAATATCACTCGACGACAAAGAGACCTTAGCGAGTTTTTGTAATTGAAAATCGATCCGAGTTTGCCAAAGAGCTAAGTAGTATACAAAAAGGGAAGTAAAAATGAAAAAAAACAGTATCTGCGAAATATTTGAAAGCTATTCCAAAGATTGTACTACATCTTGACTTTTTGAATAAAATCATTTTTCTCTCAATAATATTTTTGGCAAAAATATAAAATAATATAAATATAAATATCTCGAAAGCAACAAAAACAGTAGAATTTACGACAAAAATTTATGGCCACAATCCATAAAACTTCCCACAAATTGAATCTACTCGGATTGTTTAATATGACTGACTATTTTCTCATGGGATTTGACAATAACAATAACGAGAAAAATATGTTATTTAAGGAAGAACTCATCATATGAACATCTAAAGATCGTGGGTTCGAGACCTAGTGATTCCCTGTTATTGAATCTATGCGTGTCACTCATTATATAATAACTTAGTTAACAAATCAAGAGTTTATTTCGTCAAGCAAAAGTCACAGATGGATCGCGCCTGCTCGGCTTGATCCATCAGTGATTCATGCTTGACAAAGCATGTTTAAACAAGCCTTTTTGCCTGGGTAAACTTGGCAAAAGCAAAAAAACGATTCTTTTTTTTCAAAACGAGCAATACTATGCCTCTTAAGTGGCCTCTGGCATTGAGATTTACTGAAGGCGACCTATTTAAAAGAGTTTCCACACAATGTAGATGGTAGTAATGTACTAATTGAATATTATTGACAGATATAAATTGTAGTTGTTCGTCACCCACAATCACAAATGTTATATTTACACAAGAACTAAAAATGAATCGCGTCTCGACAGCGCAATCCATCAGTAACAGGACCGTGTTCAGAATGACCCACTCTAAAAAGAGGGACTATAAAAAACTCATATATCACAATTAGGGCTGGGCAAACCCCGATCATTTTAAATTCGAATCTGATTCGCATATTTTTTTTCGAAATCGGATCGAATCGCTAATTCCACAAAAATACCGAAAATCGTATTGTGATGATTACTATCATTGTCTAGATTATGGTAATTAAAAAATTACAGTTACGAATCACAGATATTAGCATAAACAGACTTAAAAACGATGTATTTTTGAACTACACTCCATTCTGAAAGCGAACATTTTTATTTTAACGAGAAAATACAATCGATTTTAGTCAAATTTGACCAGAATTGATTGCATTTTGAGGTAAAAATCGAATTCGAATCGATTCGAATCACCGAATCCAATTGCTCAGCCCTAATCACAATATATGCTTCGACGAAAGTTTTCAAACTCGACAAAGCCATCGGCAACCTGTCAATAAAATTTGAACTCATATGTTAGGCTTGAGTTACTAATGGATTGCGCTGATCAGGCGAGGTCCATCTGTGTTTCATGCTAGACATAATATAATTGTTTTTACAGCTTTCTTGAAAGTGTTCTTGATTGCCTCACTTTTTGTCGAATATATATGTATAATGGATATGCTTTCATCCACATGTTTCTTACAGTTTTAAACATCGCAGTAGTAGCCTAGTTTGTTATAAATATTCGTATTCGCATTAAACGCATTGGTATTTGGACAGTTTATCTAGAGATATAGTTTGCATATTTTTTTTTATCATTTTCATATTTTGTTTATCTCAAAGGAAGCAATGCATTCATTTTATCAATAATATTATATATGGATTATTATAATATCTCGATGTAATATATTTCACACAGCACATGGAAGAAAACTGTATTTTTTTTAATTTTTTCAGTCCAAACATTTGTGGGACGAAATGCTGCAGAGGTTGGACTTCAGGCAACACCGCGATGTGTATCACACGTAAGTCAATATTGTAATCGTTTTTGAAATTTGTTCTGTTTCTAAATTTTTACCGCCTGCACTAAATAATAAATAAATCTGCGATAATATTCCAGGAACGTATATTTTAATGAATATATGTTTCCCGAATTTTGTTGACCAAATGACATCTTAATTCGACCTAATTTGCCGCAAATCATAAATATTACAAACGAATCCGCCAATTTTTCGTGCTATATTTATATTGACTCAAATTGCAAACACGAAATTATATCATTCATATTTTGATACAATTTTATGAATTTTTATCATAATGGATCTATTAAAAAAATAGAAGGCGCACAAAAATGAACGCCACATCACAATCAGAAATTTGAGTTTGCCAAGCATGGGTCACAGATGGACCGCGCCTCGGCGGCAAACAAAATATAATCAGACTAATTCTCTGACTGAGATGTGGGTTTTGTCTTGCAGAGTTTCTCTCTGGTCTGGACCATATATAAACCAGATAAATATTCATCAATGGACGGACCATGCTTAGCAAATTCCTATTAAAAACATAAATATAATACATCAAATAGAACGCATTGTCTTTCCATATTCTTCTATTGATAATTTATGAGTTTCTTATATTTTCCAATAAATTTTAAAGCAGTCCAGACACCCTCGTTTTAATTTCAATCCGTACTCCAGTCTACAGTAGATATATTTACTAAATCAAAGCTGTGTAAATATCATAACCACGAATAGGCTGGAGATAAAACGAAAAACAATGGTTATTTCAAAAAAAAATATTTCGTAAAATACGTTCGTAATGGGGAAAATGTTTTATTCTTGTTGCGACAACATAGTGAGGTTAAAGATAAGTGTGAAGTAAAAATGCAATAAGCCATCAATATATGTGGATATTTATTATACATACACATGTAAATGTGAGGGTATTCAATCAAAGTGAGGAAAGAATACTGTTTGTTTGATACTCGACACTGGTTTGCGTTGACTTTCCATGCATTTTGGGGAGGCTTTCCCAGCCAGAAAATACACTTTGAAAAGCAATTTTGTTAATTATGGGTCATTGTTAGAGCGTAGTCGAGGCGCGATCCATCTGTGACGCATGCTTGACAAAATAAAATTTTTGATTGCCTTGTGTATGTGTAAAACAAAGTTACCAACACGTAAAAAGTTCATGTCTAATTCTTGAAAAATAATATGTCTCCGATGAGTTAGACAAAATAATGTAAATAGGTAAAGTAAATCTAAAAAAATATCTACTGAGCTGTACTTCGTGATTGGATCTTTGAACAAAATATTTCTATTCATTTTGCAATGGCAGCAATAGGACTGAGCAATAAGATTCGGTGATTTGAATTGATACGAAGCACAAACTAATCGAATTAATTGTGAATCTTTCATGGGAACAAAAACTTGCTAAATTGAGTGGAATTCCCATTTTAACCACAAAATGCAATTGATTTCTAACCAAAATCGATTCTATCTTGTCGTTGAGAATGAAAGTTTTCGCTCCTAATCCGCAGCTATAAATTTTTTGATTATCGAAATGGAGACAAAATGTGCCTTCAGAACTGGGATTTTATTCTTACATGGAATTTGTTATTTGATTGGATTCGAAACAATGATCCGAATCAGATTTGAAATTTTATATGATTCGATTTAGGACAGGCCTAACAACAAGATTACTGATTAAGTGCTGATACCTTTATAATTGAGCTTGAGCCAGTCATAAATGTCAGCTTAAGCATGACTACTTCCATTTCTGAATCGCAAATTTTGATGATGAGCAAATAACAATGTTCCATAGGAAAATTTGACGCGCTCGTAAATATTCTTTAAAAACTTTTCAAAATTCAACAAAACATGACAAACGAAGAGTGGTTAATAACAAATTTCAAAATTGTCTTTTGATTTGATGGACAATAAACAAGACGTGATTGTGGACAGATGGACATCGCCGACACAGCTGTACAATTTATGGACTTCGGAACTGTTGGAAATTCTTCTTTGAATATTCATATGTTTTGTTTGACCATTTGAATAAAATTTTGATTGCCGTTTTAACTGTTATAAGTTTCCATTCTTTGTCGTTTCCTTTACAAGCAACAATTAAGAAAGTGTAATATTTTGACCAAAACTTCAGCTGAGGAAGAATATTTGAAAGATAATCTGAGTAATAATCCAGCTGTGGTTCAAAGTGTTACTTATTGTCTGCTATTTTTATGCTCCGTTCGTCTGCTGTAGCGAAGCAGAATCATGACTAATCATCCGTGAATTTGACAACATATCAACGTAGTAGTACCATCCACTGTCCAAAATTAATATTGCTTATTGATCATAGTTTTAGAATATATTTCTAAACGACTTGACTTGTAAAGGACGAAATATCCTCATAAGACCCAGATTCAAAATGGAAAGCTGGAAACATAGCTCATCGCTACTAATATTGCGACACCACCGTGTCGGTATGTTTCGAACACGCCGCCTTCGCGTCATTGATGAAAAATTTCACATTTTTCAGCAATCTGCAATCCATCTTGCAAAAACGGAGGCCATTGCATCAAAGTCAATGTCTGTTTATGTCCGTCGTCATACACCGGGACAGATTGCTCTACTAAAAAGTCTATGACGCCATCAAGCATCATGAAAAGAAAACGAGGTCCAAGACAGACATTGATTCATGTCAGATACTCAGATGGGGATTCCACTATATTGGGTGAGTTCTACTATTCAATTAAACGCAGAGAAATTGGTAAGGCGTGGAAAATCAAATTTCGACGTTTTTCATTTTGAAAATTTCATAAAACAGGCTTTGTTGAATATGGACCACTGGAGGATCGCGCCATAAAGGCACGATCCATCTGTGCCTCATACTTCAACAAAGCAAAGTTTGATAAAAATCGGAAATAACAATTTTTTAAAGGTTTGGTGAACTCTTTTGGCCTCCAGAAACACAATTCATTTGGTCCAAAGTAGAAATTTTGACAAAAGTTTGGACATTAGTAAGCTTTTTGAAATGATACTTGGGACACCGAAGTACCGATAGGTACTAGAGCGCGAGAACCGATATGATACAATGAGATGTCGTCAGTTGGTAGCTTCTCTAGACAAGAATTTGTACTGTTTGCCTCTTTAAATGTGTTTTTTGAAACTTTGCACCTCCTTAATTATTTAAGTTATGTTTTTGTCATAACTACTTTCACTTATGAAAATCGAAAATATTTCTAATAAATTATATATGAAATTGTCGTCGACATTCGATAACGAAATTGGTTTGCTATAAATGCATCGAAAACCGATTGGAATAAAAAAATTGAGATTGAAAGATATACCGTTTTTGGTCTTCCAATATAAACGGATGGAACTTTTCATAGAATATTGGTTTTTATTGAATATATCTTCGATTCTAATCATACCAAAATCCAGCTTGGTTCTTATTTTTTTGTTTTTGTTTCCGAGTTTACTCTGTAATTATTGTTATAAACGAAAAGAGGAAACCAATTATTTCATCCGACAAAGTTCACCCCGAAGTCAAATGTCAAAAATGTAACATGTTGAACACTACCCATTAATTAATTACCCCCCAAGATGGTACACACAAAGTATATATATAAATACTTTTCAAAATATTTTTGCACCAGAATGTCTAATACAAGGTATGTAGTAGAATTGAGAAAAAACGTTTTTAAACTAAACAATAAACTGCTTGTTTCATCGAATTATTTTGCCAAGCACGTACCACATATGAACCTTGTTTCCCCATTCAGAGGTTCTGCTTATCCAAGTATAAGAATTGTGTCCAAGCAATCTATTTGTGAACTATTTGACTATGAGTACATGGAAAATTTCCTTATTTTGTTGTCAGAAACTCGGATCCCCACAATCAAGCCCACTCTGATCAAAACCCAACTCTTTTTACGGAGATATGTGCGTCATTACTCCACCCAATACCAAATTCTTCGACCGAACGTGTTTTGTAAATTATGATTCACTGCTGGATCGCACTGCAAAGCGCGGTTCATCTGTGATTCATAATCTACAAAATAAGAGTTCTGTCAATCTGGCCTAGGTTGTCGTTAGTAATTAGGCTATAGTCAAGATTTCATCCTTTTGATTTTGAACTAATAATCCACACACTCTGAAGATGCTAGATGACACTTTAAGGTAGCTGTGTAAACAGACTAGTATCTAATAAGCGTTTAGAGTTGTCGATCAGAATACACAGCAGGCAAGAGTTGACTATAGACCATCTGAATATGTTGGTTTATATTTCTTCGATTTGGTGACGCTTGTTTACCAAGGAGAAAAAGTGAAATAAATAGTTTCGGGGGTTTCCAGAGTATCTTCACACTCCTGAAAAATTGACATATACCATTATACGGCAAGAGGAAAAAGAAAATACGATGACATTTTGGAAATTGTAATATTTGTTGTGGTTAAACATGATTGTATGCATAAAAAATTTGATTAGATTGGAATATGTAAAAATACCAATAAATTCAACATTTTGTGTGTCCGAGCAGGTGCCAAGAAAAAATAATGTCTCATTGCTTAACTTAGCAGTGTTCGTACGCTTGGTCGTTGATTTTTAAAATTTCAAATATTGACTGTACCCGATCAGAGAAATTATGTCTTTATATCTCAACATGTTTTTCCAAGTATGAGTTTCAAGGCTCAGGTTCGATAAAGTATATTTCTGACTTAGGCTCTTTCAGATATATTTTTCATTTTCCTGCAACTCAGGTTACGCGGTTGTAATTCGTATCCGATTGAAAACCACATTCCTACAAACCCCGATATTTTATAAAGTCGGAAAAAATGTCAAAAGAAAAAGGTCAGGTACACCTACCTATCTCAGTCTCGTGTACTTCAATTTAATGATGGGGATAATCTGTATGTCTGTGAATTGCAATCCCCTGAGACATTATAGGGGTGTGGGGGAACGATAAAAACGCTCCGTGTCGAAAAAAACCATGTCAGTGACCCCAGATTTGTAGATAATTTTAATGCGAGGATAATAATGGGCGACCGAAAAAGTACGCGAGGAATTTGCAATGACAAAAGAGTAATAGCAGATTACATGATAATAACCCATTGACAAACCTAGCGATTTATGACTGTTTTATCAAGCTTGGGCCGAATTCGTTTCAAGATAATATTCTCAGTTTGTGTCAAAATTGTCAATTTTATTACGGTAGTTTAAAATTTTGTTATCATCTTTACCACAATTTATGTAGCGAAATCTCGATTCGAACAGAGATTATATATGTATCATATATGCTGTTCGGAAAAATACATCGCTCATATACATGCTGAATTTGCGACATGCCTTGCGCCGGAAACTCGTTTCATGGGCATAGTATTAACAACCAAATGGACACCTTCTGTCGTAGAAGGAGAAAATAGCATTCTTATTAATCAGCTTGTCAATTCACAATATTCGACTTATGCAAAATATTTTTAATCGCCAATAGGATGTAAAACATAAGCTGGGTTGGAGTATGATTGAAACCAAAATCCGGACATTTTAAAAATGCTGACCCAGTCACAAGTATGTGGTATACATGCCCTTTTTGTTAAGCTTGATTCGCAGATGTAACGCATCTACTTATGAAAATGAAATTGCGTATGGAGCATCCTCTTAAGGTTCGATGGATTCGTTATTTAGAATTGCTCAAATAAAATCAATGTCGAAAATCACAATTTTCGCAATACTTTGAAATACCTTTAACTTTATCTAGATATTGTTTGAAGTAATCACTATTCTATTTATTCAAGAGTAATACATAATTTACGGTGTTTAAACTGAAACGATGTGAAATATTTTTGTTTCTGTTTTAGACAACTTCCCGCTAATATTTGTTTTGGAGAGTTCATCCCGAGATCACTGTCATCCATAATGGTAGAGTTTACGTTATAATTGACTGTTACGTCACACAGTAGCATTTACTACACCTTGTTTTAATTCTCCTAATCCACGTGCAAACGAAAACTTACAACTTCGCTGAAATTTTAATTTAGATAAAGGTGCGTCCTTGAACGTGATCCAATTTTGATGGGAATTACAATTTTTCTGAGAAGCGATTGGTAATTTTTAAGAAAATACTTTCAAAATTAAATTTTAATTTGGAAGAAATATATTTATCTTTGTGGCTCCAGTTAGAAACTTCTGAAATATCTTTTGTCAAGTATGGGTCACTGATGGAACGCACCGCAAAGGCGCGGTCCATCTGTGACGCATGCTTGGCAAAATAATTTTTTGATTGGGTTTGCCTGTCAAGCGTTTTGGAGTTGTTTTATTTTTGCTAATTTTTTTATATGTTGCCTTAACAACAATTTCAATTTGTCAAGTACGATTCCTAGATTTAAAGTGCCTCGATGAGGCAATACATCAGCCCACAATTAGTAAAAATTAAAATTTTTACATAGTTTTCGATTACTTTCCGTGACACATGTCATTTTCTTCAAATCGGCTCGAATTTTAGGTCTACGCCTAAAACATTCATTTTGGTAGTTTTTCCGAGTTATATGGATATTCTATCGACTTTCATAACCAAAAATATAAACAATATGATCTGATAAAGCCGTTTTGTATTTCTCCGCGCAGTTTCAGTCAGTTTTGAGCACAGAGAGTCGCACCGTCTGATGAAGATTTGGCCGACTAGGGTATATATTTTGTTGAATATGACCCAATCCAAATTTCAATCGATAGTCTTTGCAACTCGGCATTTCGAGTAATCTTTCACCAATCGTACGGGATTGTATTCATAACAAAGTAAAACATAGCTACAATTGCTAATTAGCTAAAAAATGGTTTTTGAGTGCTCACTCGATGTGATTATATATTTATGGAAATCCATACAAACAAGATTTATTTGTGATAATACACCGCTGACCACGCCATATTTCTTTTTATTTGCACTGGACAGCGTACACATGGGTCAATAAAGCCAAGACAAGGTGCTCGATGTGAAAGCCATCGCGAAAATATAACAAATCATCCACGAGTCGCATAAGAATTCCGTCGAAATCTACACTCAGTGATAGAACAAGGGTAGTGGCGGAACAGCAAACCAGATAGAAGTGTGTTGTGTTCACGTGTTGTTGTCAAACTTGAAACACTGATGAATCGCGCCGAGGTTGTGCAAGATAGTTTCGTAAATTATTTGTGCCAACAAAATCCACTGATGAATCTCATCTCTATGTTAAGGCAGTGGTCGGCTTCTTTTTGGTGAAACATAATTATTTTGATATCCCGGTTTAAAGTGCTCGCACAGTGGACAACGAAGTCTGACACATAGAACAAAATTTTAATTTACCGCTTAAATTAGGCTAATCTTCATATGAGCTATAAATAACTCAAACACGCCAACATACTTGTGAGCGTATTTAGATAAATGCCAAATCGCGAACGAGTTGAGTAAAGTAAAACTGCATTTATATCTTCATGTGAGACTCAATTACAAGCTATACTTGGGCGATATCGACGAAGAACGAACTCCAGTATTGGTCAGTATCTATCTGGACATATGTCCAGTATCTCATCACAGTGATAAAAATCCTTCACTCACGTTCTGTGAGATATTTCGTGGTGTGTGGCCTCATCAACCCTGATTAAGGCCAAGAACAGCCTCGTCCAGGCTCGTGGAACCTTAGACCTCCAACGTCGATTCGTAAATCAACGTCAAATTTGAAATGTTAAGCCTCAGTTTACAGAAACAGAATTGTTGCCAATGATTTGTTATCCTGTTAAATACCCGACATGTATACATGAAATTATCTTCTCCCCGATAACCTAATTAGGACCGAAGTAGCGCAAAAGTGTTGACAAAATTTGGAACGGTAAAGCGATTGCTCAAACCTTGTCTACACATTTTTTATTTTTGGAAATCTATTACCGTTTTGACAAACATGCAACACTATTAAATCGCATGTCTGTCGAGACACGTAAAGTATGTGGCCAATACCTGACGCGCGCAGATTTTCGTGAGAAAAAGAGCAGATATATGTTCGCAGAACACAGACTCGTATATTTTAACGATAATCAAATTTTTTCGTAAACCTTGGCAAAAAGATTGGGTGTTGGGCTATTGCGCCGTGACATATTATCATCAGGTTGTATCAAAGATTTTTCCGTCCATATTTCGAGCTATGCTATTTGTCTGTACTTGTGTTGAAAGGCTTGTTTGAACGAGTTCACGTCCACCTAAATATGTCTCGTAATTTTAAGCGGTTTTTAAGCTTTCACTCCAGTAATATTGCTTTGCCAAGTATGAGCCACAGATGAACCTTGCCTTAGCGGCACATGTTAAGAAGAAATATCCCTGATTGGGACGAAGATATCGACTTTCGTTTTTAAATATATTTCATTTTTTGCAGACTCGGCTTCAACCTGCACACAAGCTACCTGCTTTAACGGTGGAACTTGTGTCGACGGATCTTGTATTTGTAGAAGTGGATATGAGGGAAAGAAATGTGAAAAAGTTGTTGTCGTCAAAATGAGTTTGGATTCTGTCCTACCCGGAGAAGATGCAGAAGCGGCACCTAACTTCCAAGTTGCACTCAGTAAGTTTTTTATCCAACGATTTCGAGTGAAATGCAATGATTCCTACATCTGAATTTGAATAAGATGGGACGTGTTCTGATATCCATCGTCGTCATTGTGACGTAGTGAGTCTGAACCAAAGATATCTAAATTAAATAATGAATATTCGTCAATGGTTACAACATCAGTTATATCTTTCGATAGTAAACTCACGTAAAGTATTATTCACATTCCTTATTCAAAGAAAAGAATTGCAGTCACATAATAGGTATCTGGGCACGCTTTGGCTATTATGGAACAACAATAAATTATGCTCACAGGGCCGTGTTGAGCTACGGTTCGATCTACAAAAGTTATGATAAGAATTTCACACTTAATAGAAGCAACGTTTACAATTGTGGCAATGTATTTTCCACCCAGGGCTGCTACCACGTACTTCAATCCCAAACAGAAAATATAATTTGTCAATCATGAATCACACATGGGTCGCGCTTACCAAAGCATTTTGTAACTTATAATTTCAATGAGTATCTTATTGACAAATATCCTTCGATTTTTGATTAAGTATTTTCTTTTTTTACTGACGAAGTTTGGCGTAATGAGACCATATTAAATTAAAAAGCTTTAAACTTTTTCCTGTTGTATCATAAATATATATTAAAAAGAGTTAGATAATATAGTCTCGCCATTCCGGAACTGTCTGACTTTTCCCCAAAGAAATCTCGTCTGACTCTGTTGCTTCTGTCTTTATCTATGGCCAAGCATGGCCAATATTATGCAAATTCCGGAATCACAATAAATGACATATGTACGGGATTTTTTCGCATTGCTATAAAAAGTTGAAAAATGTTTGGTATGTGTCACCCCGAACCCATAATTATATATGGTACATGTTTGAACATGCGTGCACAAGTGTTATGTGTTGAAAATTATATATTCATCATTCTTGTTCGTGTATAACAAGCTTCAATCCTCCTTAAATATTTTGTTGTATCGAAAACCATCAGTAGATCATCAATCATGACTTACGGTATTTACGATTTCCCATTTTTTTAAACAAAATTGCTTAATATTTTTCCTTGATCACTCACTACCCGTAGATAAATCGCACTAATTTTTTAGGCGCATTTGTGATCCATGTATGATTGATCGTACATCAAAAAAGTGGCTTCGGAGACGCGGGAGGTTCTGTTTATTGGTAAACTATAATAAGCGCCGTGATCTTCACGAACACAGATTTGAACTTTTCAATTTTTATTTGGAATTGACCTTATAGAGTTGTGAAATTTGTACTAATTCATGTAAAAACATCTTTAATTAGAGTTTGTCAATCTCGCGGTTGCTTTAGGAATTTTAGAATTTTTAGCAAAATATTCCCACGTTTTTGCGGTCAATTTCTGATATTAAGAATTTATTATTTCGAATTCCAAGTTCCGTAATTGGTATATTATGAGTATGTTTGGTTATGTTTTGAAACAAATAATCATGAAATCGCGACTATCCCAATCAAAAATTTTATTTTTTCAAGTGTGACCCACAGATGGACCGCGTCTCATCGACGCGATCCATCAGTGACACATACTTAACAAAAGATGTTTTGAGGAAATTTTACTGATTGGGGAGACTTGGCTTTTGTTTTGTTGATCATCAAGTTGTTTGAATTTACTTGTAATTAATACGTATTTGGCAATGGTTCATTCGCAGAATGATTTTGTGAAAAAGCGTCGTCGTTCGCTTTCTTCTAGTGTCTACTCAATATACCGTTTTGTGTGATATTCCACCCCACGAACAGGTTGATCAATCTTGAAAATTCATTTCTAATTTTACTTTCTACACTAAGACAAAAACTGTTTATTCTACTTTATCATAGATGATCCACAGTATATAAATCTATTCTTTTTTTTGCTGTGTGATGATTGTCCTATATTGGAAAACTTTTCTCATCGAGTGTTATATTCGAAATAAGATTACAAGATAGGTTGCAACCCGTAGTGCTTTTTCTAATATTATGTTTTCGTTTTGTGTAAACAACCGTTCATGTAAGAATTATTTCGGAACCAAGCATGTGCTCGCTGAAGTACAAATATTTCATTACATTCTAGGTTTAAACAACCCCTTATAGTTTATTCGTTCAACAACAAGATGATCGCCGCGGCGCGCCACCATCCCGCTGGGACCACTATGAGCTCGAACCCGCGAATTTATATTACATTAGTCTTAGGAGAAAGTATCTTTGTCACGAAATGAATATTTCGCTAAACACGAGCCAATGATAAATCGGTGATAAGATGCTCAATTTAGCTATGCCCCATACTCAATAGATGTAGACAGACCATATTTATTATTTGACGGTAGTAGACGACGTAATATACATCTGTCTGAACTCGACTCCAAGGGGATTAACTATCTTTATTTTAATTTTAATTAACGTCGTAAATTTTAATTCCATTTCAGAACTATGTAAGGCTCTTTGTGTGCACGGGACTTGTACCGTGGGCGCGGGGCCCGTTTGTAAATGCCACCGGGGGTATTACGGCACCATGTGTGAAAATTCTCAATATGGAAGGAGAAAACCAAAATCAACCCTGGTTGCTGATAATGTGGCAGCAGGAATAAAATACAGTAATAACTTGCTGAGACCGGTTGCTGCTTACACAAACAAGAAATTAACAAGACGTAAGTAGTGAAGTCACTCTTATGACGTATTTGGATGACTTGTTTTTGATACTTTCACAATGTATTACAGTTCAAACGAATATGACTTCAAGGTCGTGTGGCGTAGTAAAGTTGAGGATTTTTTCCGCCCCAGGGATGCGATCGATCTGTATGCTACTATTTGTGGGGTGATTTTATCTGGATGAAGTTAATGTGTCAGAGAGTACCGTATAAAAGGTCCGATGCTAGATCACACAGATCAACAAAATTGCTATGGCAATTCAAATCAGATTTTTTATCAAGCATGCACCACAGATGGATCGCGTCTTATCGACGCGATCCATCAGTGACACATACTTAACAAAAGATCGCAATCTATCAGAAACTTACTCTCGACAAAATATATTATGACTGAGATGACCTCTGGTAGCTTCTCTCTCCTCGATATCTTATAGCTAACGTTTGTAACAACGAAAAAGTGTATGATTGTTCAAATACAACTATTGGCGAACTTTGTTTTAACAAAGACAAATAATACGAAGTATTACGTCACTGATATACTTTTGCATTTGACATGCTAATGCGAGATATCGAGTTAATTGTTTTCCTGAATTCGACAACTGTAGTTGATCGAAATATACATAGAATGATGATGTCACTCTCAACCTGGGCGCGATAGTCTATGTTGGTCGGTACCTCTAATTGAAGATCTCGGGTTCGAGTTCTGGCAAGTTCGACTCAATCTCCGCTCCTTATTTCATTAGTGGACCTAGTGGGCCACGAGATTGGTAATTGATTTAATATTACCAAGGAAGTAGAACGCATTTGGTTAATATTTGCTGTCTGTTTTAGTGACGTATAGTGGTTGAACAAAACACATTAAAATGTTTTTATATGATGATAACATCACAAGGCTAAATATTATTTGAAAAGTACTTCCCATTATATTATTTATTTTGTATGCGAAATTTTTAACCGAGAGGATGTTGACTTCGTCCAATGCATTAAGTAGACTTTTAGTAGTTGAGGTAACATAATTTCAACGATTTCACAACTATAGTCTGTTCACCACACTTGAAATATACTCTGAGGTGCCCTTGGTGTTCAAAAATTCGAAGATTCAACGAGGAATAAAACTAAAATGTGTTTTTGATAATACTGTACTCGGGAATAGAAAAAAGGGTCATTTTTGGCATGTAAGATGCCGTGCGATGGTACTTGATGAGATAGTTTGCTCACAAGGATCCAAATTTTCAACATTGTTCCAGAAGGCCTTGCGTACGCAATTTTTGCGTCACTGCGTAATGGTCGGCTTGAACGACAAAAGCGCACGTCATATGGTGAAAAGAGAGTAAAATCGCCACCGCAAGCATTTGACGTCACGCATTTTTGACGCTATCGGAAGAAATTTAAAAATCATATATTTGATGGTCAGATATAGGATATATAAAAAGGTCATGGCTACCAATTCGCGGATCGACCAGTTTTACTATAAAGTACAAATATCTCGATCAGAAATTTTATTTTCTCAAACATAATCCATTAATATCCAGTACTTGAACAGCTCGATTTATTAGCGGTACATGCCTAACAAAACATGTCTCGATCAAAATTTCCTGGGTTGTTTTGAAAAAATGCCAAAGGTGCGAAAATTGTCTCACATACCTTACCAAAGCGCGATTATTAGCAAGAAAGCGCATTCAACTCTCGAGCGCATTCAACTCTCGATCGCATTCTGTTTCGAAAGTCTGTCTATTCAATTTCTCTTCACAGCCGGAATAATCTTGCCTGCCTTGATATCTTATTATCTTATCTTTTATTAAGTATGTGTCACTGATGGATCACGCCGTCAAGGCGTGATTCATCTGTGACTCATGCTTGACAAAATAAAGTTTCTGATGAAGGCAGTAACATTTACTCAAAGTTCATTTGTGCGACATTCCTCATATTTGACGAAACCATAAAACATCAGCGCCGTGGATAGAATTCATATTGACTATGGGTGGGCAGAGCTAGATTACGTAGAAAACTTTTGAAATCGATATGATTGACAAATATTCGTTTCTTGTTTTGACCATGGTATTTGAAATTTAAAACCACGTTGGAATTTCTATAACAATTCCATAACTATCGTGCATGTAACATACCTGGAATGAATCATAAAGACGTCGCTCAAGATTGCAAACGCAAAAAGTCGCAATAAACCTTTGCACATGTTAAGATTTACAAAATATGTGCAATTATTCCTAATAACCTGATAAAAAAATCTCTTTTCTTAAAACGAAAACTTCTATTAAGTTGGTGTTGGGTATGTTTTTCTTTTTAAAAAAATCGAAGATTTTATCTTGGAATGAAAATATATACTTACGTCAGCAAAATAAAGCCGACAATGAAAAACCGTTTAACTAAACGTTCAATAATCAAATTTTGCCACACGCCGTCGTTCCCTAAAATCGTTTACCATTACTTCTAATGTGCCATAAAATCCACAAATTACGACATTGCAGACACTTTCCCACGTCTTGTACTTCCGCTCTATTGTTGATTGTTGCCTCGTGGTTGTCAGGGTCAGGGTAACAAAAGCACCGCAAAGAAAAACTAGTCAAATTTTAAAATAAGAGTTTCAAAAATATTCAACTTATGTATAAACTTGATCACAGGTGTTAATTTGTCAAGCATGAGTCAAAGATGGACCTTGTCCAAGAGGCACGATCCATCAGTGACTCATACTAGACATAACACGTTTGGTAAAAAATATTTTGCTGACTGCGAGTTACTGTTATCAAGTGAAGGGCGCGATCCATCTGTGGCACATGTATGCCAATATGGATTTTTGTTATTATTACATAATATGAAGCATAAATTTGTCACGAAAATAATGGAAAGCCTAAAAATGACGATGTGGCTTTTATAATATTTATTTGCTTCAATGATTTTACTTCAATTAACTTCCGTATTAATGCTCCTCGTGGCTGAGGATGCAAGTTTCGATTTTTCCGAAAGAAATTTCGATTCGAATCTTTACGAATATGATTCTATTTAAAAATAACTCCTTTCTAACAAGAATCAAAAAGCTATGTGTTGATTTTACAGCCTGGAACAATAGGATTGGCAAAAGGTTTCAATACAAAAACATCGATGGTAGAAACAATAATAAAATATTTGCTTTCAAGGTCTCATAACGACGAACTATACGTAAACGACTTTTGTTGTGACTGTGTATCTGTTCTATGTTACAGCTACCCGCGAAGTGATTTGCTGACGGTGGTGGTCAAGCATCGGTCAGCATCGCCCATGGGCTCCTCGGACAATACGATCGCGCTTAACCGACTAAGCCACCGAGCCGGACAACAAAAGTCCCTGCCAACGGTTGTTGGGTATAAGCCCACCCCCCCCCCCCCCCCCCCCCCCCAGTAGGCTCATGGACAGACCATAGCATATAGTTCGAAAAGCCTAAAAAAAGAGAATATATGTAAACGACGCAATAAGGTTTTACTAGAACAACAATGTATTTCATTCAAATGCTCACAATCAATTTGAATTAGTAGTGGTTAGAATCGATTCCATTTATATCCTTACTTGTTGCTGAAAGCGCCAGGGTATTTAAGAAACTTTCCACACTTGTTCTTTCTCACTGGTATAAATTTCCCTAAGAAAGCTTTTGTACATTCATTAACATCATTATTCTTTTAAATCTTTTACTTACATGTAAAACATCTTTTTATCTCAGGAATACCCGTGGCCACACCTAGAATATCTTCATCATCTTCGAGAACAACTTCCAAATATGGAAAATGTTACAAGACATACAGAGGGGATTTATGCGGACTCTCATATCGTAAATTGATGACTGCTGAGAGCTGTTGTCGTAATGGATTTGGAGATGGTTGGGGATCGGAATGTCTTCCATGCAGAAATGTTGTCTTTAAACCAGCAGGTGGGCAGTTTCTAATATTTTTTTTTATATTGGGTACATCAGAGATTTTATTTTGTCAAGCCTGTGCCACAGATGGACCGCGTCTCATCGAAGCGATCCTTCAGTGACACATACTTAACAAAGGTTCCGTTTGGGTGTCCGAGATGAACATATTTAAAGGAGCTACAAAATGTTTTTTTTTTTATAACTTGTCTTCGTTTATTAAAATAGAAAAATAATACAATAAATAGCAATTAATATTGTGAATGGAAAACAGTTAAACATGTAAAAATGATGGAAGTGACCCATAACGGGCGAGTCAAAATTAAATTTGTCTCAGACTGGGATTGTAATATTTTGAAACGATATTAATAAATGGTAATTGCTTAATGGCAACTTTCATGTGATTCATTGTCATAAAAAAGTGGGATGTCGTAATCCCAACGGGAGATTTTATTTTGTCACGCATGAGCCTGGCCAACAATATGCGATCAATCAGGGGCGCCAATAAAACATATTGAGCAAGAATTTTTTACTCTGATTGTTACTAATCGGTCAAAACAATACAACGCAAGCACAATACAATAAGGGGCAACGTGCAAATGCTCAAAACCAACAGGAAAAGTGCTTTGTTTGGTCTGAGAATCAAATGTCATCTTCCGGAGCACCTATCGCTACAAAACCCATTATGACGTATTAATGTTATGACCCAAAATTAGAAAATCGGAAGCTTGAGGACATACTTTCAAATATTGGTTACTAATGAGAAAATAACTTAAGCGATTTAGTCTTGAAAATGCAGTGAACTTGTGACGACAATGACGTCGTTTACCTTGCACCTTGTCTTATATCATCAGAATATTCAATAATAACAGAATTTTTGCAAGTCTTATAGCCATGGAATTACATATAATGCTGAAGTTTGAAACCTCGTTCAATTAAATTACGTTTCTCCCACTTACTTGCTCATTCATCTCTATTATTCCAATATTATCTAAGTTGAGGACAAATCATTGATTACCCACACATAGGCCTGGGCAATACCGAAGCATTGGGATTTCGAATCGGATGGGGATGATTTTTCGAAATCGGATCGAATCACAAACGCTCACTTATATAATATAAATTGTCCCCCCTTTAGCGGTTACAATTCAAGCCTATCATCGCATAAGCTGCTAATGTACTATTGCCTATATAAACAGAGTATTGGAGAAAATGTACAATCAATTCACTCCTAATTTTTAAGGGCGAGAATATATATATATAAATATTTCTAGAGTTTTATCTTCGATATTCTAATCTACCTTAGTCCAAAAATCAACTTTTTCAAACATGAGTCACAGATGGCCCGCGCCTCGTCGGCGCGATCCATCAGTAACTCATTCTTTATAAAAACATGTTTAGACACGATATTTTTCTCTGTGATACGTCAACCTTCAAGTGATTTCACCGTTCATATACGTCACATTATTTGATTTGCGCTAAGAAGGAAACATGATTTTGATAGGATACTGGAAGTCTGTTTTCAAACAGCATTTAAACTCTTTGAATACTTTGTACTGTAGTCATTCGCTTGCTACATTACTTCCCCTAAGTGCAAATTTACGTATTCACGTCGGATTTTGACGTCATGCGTAATGCGTTCCCTTGTTTACCGTCGGATTCTACTAACGAGGTTATTCGTGGGTGATAAGTATGCAAATAAGAGAAGGCGGTCTAATGCAGTAATTGAACATATTTGTAAATACATTAATGCTTGAACATGTTTGGGCCATATATGATCTGCGTATTTAATTATGTTTGCAAACTCAGGATTAGTGTGTTAAGGGAATGATGAAAGATAATGCGAAGCAAATGGTTGCTAAGCCCACCTACCTGTAGATCCCAAGTTGGTGACGTTTAACGCTAAGTTTGAAGTTTGCAACCAAAATGTTTGAGAATCCCGAGATGATGTTACAGAAATAATGCAATAAAGAATATTTTGTAATCATGTTTTTTTGTTGAATAATGAATTCGCGGTAACACTGATACCTAACGAGATTGTATGGGGGACACGATTTTTATTTTAATATTTTTTTGCTCGCTTTTTCGCGGCGTGAATTTCGATTCATATTTTTCAATGGAACGAACTAACACACATTCAAAATATAAATAAATTAAATTATTTACTCGTAACAACCAATTTATTAGAAGCGAATGTTTTACTGTTGACTTACCAAAATCTGGTTATGGCACTTGTACCATAGTAACCTATTTTTTACTCTCACAGTTTTGCCTCTGAAGTCCTGACTCTTTCCCCCAAATTACCTCTTGCGTTATTTGTTTAACATTTGTGTATCGTCGTTTCTGATCGACAAAACATGTGTAGAACAAAGATAAACTCGTTACGGCGACGATAATAAGCATAAATCGAGAGTTAAGCCGGTATGTGGTTAATGGTTGATAAACAACGGGTATAGTTATACCTCATTGTCCATTGATTCGGTAAACAGGCGACCACATGAAACTTGAGACAATATTGTACATGACGTCATTAAAAAAGAAACTGAGTATGCGGGAAGTCAAAAATACTCGTTACAGTAAAATCGAGAATATGAATATTTCGTAGTTGGTCGTTTTTTGACATTCACTGGATATATATCACCCCGCCATGTCGTTTTACAAGGGTAGGATGGGCGATTTAATTCGGTGTTTGGAATCGATTCGTAGCACAATCAAACATTCTTTGTTAAGTGTGCGTCGTATGAAAGACTTCAAAATTGACTTTTTTGGCCACATATGGGGTGTTGATGGAACGCACGAACAAGGTGCGGTCAGCAGCCCATAATTGGCATAAATCTCGTCAACTTGGCGTTTTTTTAACTTTAGAAATATGCGATTACTGCAAATCACCACTAAATGTACCGTACATTTGTTGAAGTGTAGAATCCTAATAGATTTGCCCAGTCCTAGACATCCGTGAATTTGAAGAACATATTATTACGTTGATATAGTTCGACGAATTAATGACAACGGAAATCTATCGGTTGAGAATCAAATGTTTAGTTCATCTGTTTATTGACCAAATATATTCAACTACAATGCCGTACCATGAGCATAAAAAAATACACTGGAATTTTATTGAACATATTGATTTTTTCAAAGTGAGTAATTTGCCAATTTTGATAGTTTTAACGATTATGTCATATCCCGGAAAGTGGCCTATCATAATATGATCGGATATAACGATAACATGAAACTAACATAATTAGTTATGACTGTGATGACACATTTATCTCGAAAATCACTTTAACGTTTACGAAATTCATGTGTTTTGCAAACAAATGTTATCAGTCAAAAAAAAAAAAAAAAGAATTTCACTAATATTTAGCAGTGATTGAGAATAGTTTGATATCATTATCGGAATGATTTAGTCTACAAGCAGCCGTTTGCATTTGCATTTTGCACCACTTTAATTAATACTTTTCTGCTCTGAATCGTTTTCATAAATCCTGATTTGGTCTTTTTGACTTCTCATCCGTGATAAACAACAACATGCAAAAATTACCGAATCAGAAAAGGTTAGGTTATGCATCTTATGCCGAGTATGAGTCGCTGTTCATCTGTGACCTATGCTTGACAAAAACAGTTTTTTTGGGCTAGGCAACGAAAAGGGTGAATAATATCCGATATTTTCGGACCATATCAAGACATCAATGTCACAGGGGCAGAAAAAAGATTTCAAAAAAACAAATTAATTTTTTAATTCAATGTAAAGAAACGTAGTACCGTGACATTTTAAAAAAATCTTGAAGGTCCTAAAATGGCATGTCATAAGTACGAAAATCACCTGAAGGAGACTTGTTTTAAAGGCAAAAGGAATTGTGATACTTTTGAGCGCTTTACTGAGCTTCAAGCCGAAAACCGTTTGCATTTTATCGATTTCGTTTCAATCAAGTCATACCGAAATAAATGACACAGACCTTTGTAAACGAGTCGGAATGATAAGAATTTCACGATGACAGTAATAAATATGAGGTGAAAGAAAATATGTTATTGTACTCAAGAATGGTTTATGTTGTTAATCCGCTTGTCCCTTTGTCAAACTTATGTCCACTCACTGGATGACCACTATATAGTTGTATGTCGGTATGAAAATTCTGATTAATTTCGTTTTTACGGCGTTTAAGATTCGTATGTTAATAAGAAAATAATCATAATAATGTTATCATAAAAGGGACATACCCAATCAAAATTTTAATTCGTAAAGCATTGGTCATTGCTGGACCGTGTCTTGTCCAACGTGCATAGACAATTTTTCGGCAGGGAATGGAAAGAA
Organism: Styela plicata; assembly: GCA_963675895.2. Lineage (NCBI taxonomy): Eukaryota > Metazoa > Chordata > Ascidiacea > Stolidobranchia > Styelidae > Styela > Styela plicata. The sequence goes on from OZ023138.1 coordinate 1,149,100, forward strand.
TTTCCTAAGACACAATCCCATGAACGATGATTTCAGATCGACTTTGATTACAACACGGATTCATCTTGCAATTTTGTTATTTTGAGAATGAACATATTAACAAAAATAAAAACGCCAAATTCTGCTATATCATGAGATACACCCCAATCAATTTTTAAACTCCAATTTTGTTTCGTTTTTCTCAATTTATTCTCCCAAAGACTTCCATCTCAAATAGTTTTCTCGTAGGCGCAATATTTTCTGGGTAAACATTTTTGGATTTCAAAAACAAAAATCCTTACCCATGGCACTATGATAGATTTTTCCAAATATGAGCTACATGGAATTTAAAACTGAAAACGGCCCACTTCCAGCCGCAAGGGAAAACTTACAAATCTGCACCTCTATAATGGAATGTTGTGAGTGATATCTTCCCTGGTTGATGTTGAAATGTCAATTATATGAACTTCAATGCCAATAATTATTACAAAAAATTTAAGTTTTCATTTTAAGTTTTGACCAGTTTGTATGAAATTCGTGTTGAAATACACTGTGGTTCAGACCCAATAAATATGACTGTATTGGTACTATTTGGCGGTTACATTTGGAACTGGCGCAATAATCACGTGTACTAATTTTACTTTTGATGATCAAGAAATTTTAATTTTAGTCTGAGTGATGACTATTATTTGCAAAAAAAAATAATTGCAAAATTTCGCTGACTATCCACAATTTTCGACTTCCGAGATATCATCTTCATGGAAACTGGTTCAGGTGGTGGGAATTATGAAAGTATCATTGATGTCTGTGTCTGTTCTGTGTAACGTTCACATTACGTGTGTCAACTGCCATCCCATTGCACTTGATCTCTATAAAATTGAATATAGAAACAATGCACAATCCACTATTATAAATTTAAATTGTTCAGCATGGAACACTGATGGATCGTGCCGACGAAGCGCGATCCATCCATGTCTCATCTCATGCTGGACAAAATAAATTAACTGGTTGTGACGTACACATTTCAGAAAACTTCTATTCAAACATAAAAATTGGAGGAATGAATATCGCCTTCCAGTAATTGTTAAATTCATTTTGAAACATAATTTAGAAAATAACGACCCTTTTTTGCAAGGTGATTAAATACTAATCAAGATCGTTCATCATTTTAATGATTGCACTTTACACTATAACCTTCTATATTTCGAAGATTAACTTCAAATATTTATTTTGTCGTTCTATCCCACACAAACTCAAAATTATTAATAAATATATTTAAATGCCCAAAAACAACGACTCACATGCTTGAGCATGAACCCCAAAATAATGCTAAAAATATTTAAAAAACTAATAAATCTTTTATATATAACAGATATCCATTTCTCTTGTAGGAAGGATAACATCAAGTTCTAGAATATCTATTCAGCATTGTCCCAAAGGATTCAAGAGTGTAAATGGAGTCTGTAAAGGTATATATCTGAACACTGTTGATAAAGTTCGTAAAAAAACTGAACTTGATAACTATGCAATAGGTTTTATTCTAACTAATCATGATCGGTTAATGGAGTTTGGTAATGTAGCCCTCCATAAATCACAAATACTCGATAGAATGCCGTTCTTTATTTAGTCTTTCTATTTTCAAAATTCCTATTGGTTTCTAAAAATGCACATGAAATTACCAACATTTTGCTACTATAAGAAGGATAGACATGGCGACCTTTATGAATAGACATAACGCTTCCTCAGATGTCTCGGTTGTTATTGGTGGGGTCAACAACATTCGTGCACTTTGATACTTCGATTTATCATTACGGTTTGGTTCAAGGGCGTACGTCTTTCTACTTGGAAAAGTAATTATTTGGGACCAAGTATACAGCAAAATGAAACTAAAAATATTCACAGTGCTTAAATGAAAAATGTTATTTTTCTTATTTTGAAAGTTTGCCAAAATAAGATACGTGTATAAATATTCCATAAAATAAATACTATGTAAATATTAGTGCTCTAAAAATATTAGTTGCGAAAGTTGCGAAAACTATAATATTGGACGTGACAATTTTATTCGGAATCACCTTTATAAAGTCGAATGTGATCATGGATTTCAATACCATAGAAACAAAATGAAGTAAGTGAATTGAAATATGGATGCGTTTTCATGTTTTAGAAATGCTGGTAAATTTATTTAATTGGATATCATTTGTTTTTTTTTATGTATATACAGACATTAACGAATGTTTGACAAAGCGGAATCTGTGCAGCAACGGAGTTTGCATTAATTCCAGGGGATCATTCTGGTGCCGATGTCACAGAGGATATCATCAACACCCTTCACGATCAATGTGTCTTCGTAGGTGTTCGTTATTGTTTGCATAACTAATAAGACTGTGTATAATATTTTATCTACACGTCAACTAAAGATATGTATCGCGTGCGGTACATTGACAAATCGAACCTGAAAGGTTCGGTTTGTCAAGCCCCGCACACGATCGAATATAACAGCACAGTAATACCCCAATCCTTGCTTCCTAAATCCGGTTACATTTTGTGTACTCAGCTGACAGAGTATCTCAGACTCGTGTCACCACCGGATCACACGACTACTGCTATCTCGCTTTGGATCGTGATGGAGGATGCCGTCGAGCCGGATCCGCTGTCAAAGGAGACAAAGCAGTCTGTTGCTGTTCTGTAGGCCTGGCCTGGGGCCCGAACTGCGTGAGATGCCCGAGACGAGGATCGGGTGAGTTACTTTTTGATTGAATTTTGGATTGATTGTTATCTGAAATTGCTTCGTTCAACCATTGTTCTAAAGTCAAAGTGAAACATGCATTTTTATTAGGCGTTGGAATTGATCATATATCCAACTCCAAGTTTATATAATGATATTGTTATTGACTGAAAATGTATGTAATATACGGAATTGTGAAGGACACACTTCATTTTTTAACTTATTACTCCTATAACCGATTCGCGACTGATTCGAATTATTTATGCGTCGAATCGCTGAATCGAACTGGCCTGTCCTAGTGCGGAATAGATAAGCGAAGAGTCTCATGTTGTCCTAATATAAATGATGGGACTCAATATGGGAAAATCTGGACGATAAATTAATCCAAATCATTTATTGTGGTGAGAATGTTGAGAATGTATTTGGAAGTCTCACCAAAAGCTTAATTACGCAACATTTATTTTCTCTGGCAGTGTTGACGTTCAAATCATTAACGTTGTAATTGGAGTCAGATTTGAATTTCGTCACTATCAACTGTGTAAAATATCCGAATTGAGTGTAGCGGTGCAACTTTAATAGATAAAATTGGGTGGTCACTCTAAATCTCATTTTACACCACACAAAGCTGGGATGTGACTACTCGTTTTTGTCAAAAATTCGACAGGGCGCAACAAATCAACATCGACGTTGGAGAAAACTTTTCGTTCAGCAATATCAAAAGAACTTTTATCATGTATCATCCTCGAATAGATCATGCCTAGGAAGTGTGATTATCAGTGGCCATTTGTCTCTAAAATTGAAGTTATACAAATGGGCAAACTCCAGTAATGATAAAATATTTCTGGTCTAATCAATCTATATTTATTTGCGCTGGGAAAATTGTAAAGTTAGTGTCCGGTTATCTAATTGTGCAACCGAATGTTATCCGCGACCTGAGTTCCGTAACCATGTTGATTTTTTGAGTTGTGATTAGCTGACTTTAAATATGAATCAATCCTAATTATCATAGGTTGAATCGCTTCATTAATCGTATAAAGTTACACTTGCGGTAAAAGGATTAATTTTTCTTCCATGCCGCAGACAGCAGAGCTGGGTAGAATCATGTCCACTCACATGCGACGCACCATGTAAGGCATTTGCGACGCCGTGATAGTTTTTTGTTTTCTTAGTGCGGATAGATTTTCTTGTAGTTCAAATATGAAAAATTGATGTAAATATTACCGTGTGAAACTATTTTTGAACACTTAATCACACGTTTTTTTGGCTGTGAAAAGAAATAAAATTTCATATTGTTAATCATTTTCCAAAGGATTGCGTGATACACGAAGGACTGGGCAAAACCGAATCATTCAAAATTCGAATCTGATACGAATAATTTTTTTTTGAATCGGATCGAATCATAAATTTGATGTAAATAATGAATATCTCATTTTTACTGTTACAACTTGTCTCAATTGTAAAAATCAAGTAATTTATAGTTCATAGCGTAACAATTCACACTCCATGTCTAACAGCAAACAATTTTCATATTTTATAACGACAAAATATAATCGATTTTGATCGAATTTGACCAATATCGATTTAATTTAGTCATTAGAAAAGAAATTCTACTTCATTTAGCACGTTTTTGTTCCTATGAAAGCTTCACGATTGATTAGAATAAATCATGCTTCGAATCGATTCGAATCAATGAATCGAATTGCCCAGCTCTAGCTTACACGTAAGCTGTGGTGTACAATTATACTTATCTACTGTCCTTATTAAAAACGAAATTCTAGATTTGTCACGTTGTAGTGGTCATCTTGTTCATGCCCTAAAAAGGTTGTATTTATCCAGGGACAGTTGAAGGTGGGATAAAGTAAAGAAGCCGGAATGTTTTCAATATACTTTTCTCAATTTTCAGCCGAATACAACGACCTGTGTCCAAATGGATCCGGATATTTCAAATCAGTATCTTATGTTAGAACACCCAAACGGCCAGTGCAAGTGCCGACGGCAACTCGATATTCACCTAGACCAAGTATTCGACCACCCACATACCAACGGACGGTCAGGAAAGGTGTTTCAAGAGTACTTCCAAGATATATGCCAAGAACCAAGAAACCAAGTGACCGTACAACATTTAATAATTACATTTATAAGCCTGCTTCAAGGATGGTAAAAATATCGTCAACAACATCCAAGCCTACCCTAACGAGCACCACAACAACTGCAAACTTATCACAAAATTTGACACAAAGCACATTTGATTCCAGTATTGCAACAAATGGGACAACGCCATCAACTTCTCAACCGACATCAGCCACATCGGAAACGCCAGTATCCATCGCAACAAGCTCATCTTCCCCAATTGTACAATCAGTCAGAACGAGTTTAGGTACCAAATCCTCCACGGAATTCTCTTCCACAATCACAGACTCATCGGATATCGTAAGTTCAACAACACAAACACTCAATACCAGCGCAGACTATTACAAGATATCTGAATCACCAATGAGCAGCATTGCAACATCAGGCAAAAGCTCACAAGAGTCAGTTTCAACTACATTGGAACCAGAATTTCCCAAAACCACAAAAAATGATTCAAGAACTACAAAACAAGCAAGTACAGCGACAACTACTTCCACTACTACACCAAGTACACCCACTACCGAAAAAAACCACAACAACAACGACGACTACTTCTAAAACTACAACTTCTGTACCCCCCACAACTACCACCATCCCAATCACAACTTCAAAAACTGTCCCTACTACAACTAGCACACCATCTCTTAGAACAACAACAACTACAACAATAACAACATCTTCAACCACGCCACCAACCACCACATTTAGCAGTACAACAAATTCATCTACAACGCAGATTCCTGACGTCAAATCGCCGAATAAGAAATTACCCGCAAGAAAACCTGATCCAAGAACCCTGGTAATCACGAGTTCTAGTACGTCAACACAGCGACCGTCAACCACAGCCGCTGTTGTTGAATCCGTATCAAGGTCAACATCGACGGAGGCAGTCACGTTAGACGATGAAGGTTTTGATATGGATAGCGATTATTATGATGATGTTGAAATTTTGGAATCAGCAATTGACGAAGTTTTATTGGAAGAAGATGCTTATGATTTGGATGACATTGATGCTGAATTAGACTTGGATTTGCATTTGCAGAACTTATCTGCGATCACATCTTCGATTCAAACGACCACCAAAAGCGTTCAAATAGTGGATACCGATGAAGCAGATGTCGAAAGGTATCGGGTGATTTGATTTTTTTTATTTTCGTACGATTAACCGGGATTACTTGAAATTAGATTCCATGTGCGTGTTTATGATGCGTATTGTACTATTCTGACAAATATTCCTGAGAGTTATTTTTTTTACAAGAGGCCATACATTTTTCAGCTGATAATTTTAAAATACTTTTGGTTTTTCAACAGCGACAATCAGTTGATCGAACCCAGCATTCTGCCCGTATTGAACGGGGAACATGAAAGGAACATTTATGAGCCAACAAACGAAGATTTAGAATCTACTTCTCACCAAGAAGATGGTAAACTATTTTGTCCTAATTACTTGGTTAGAGATCCATTTTTATACGGTGACACATGCTATTTCAACTGGCGGTGGAGGAGAGCGGAGGACAAGCCCCCAACCAATGATGACTGGGGCTGGGCAAACCCGAATCATTCAAACTCGAATTTGATTCGAATAATTTGTTCGAATCGGATCGAATCACGAATTCGATATAAATAACAAATTTTTTTTTACTATTACAACTTGTCTTCGTTGTGAAAATCAAGAAATTCAAGAAATTTAGAGTTTGTGTTGTAAATTCCATTTGCACTCCATGCCTAAGAGTAACAATTTTCATATTTTAACGACAAAATATAATCGATTTTGGTCAAATTTGACTGAAATCGATTGCATTTTGTCGTTAAAATGAAAATTCTAGTCCATTGAGCGATTATTTGTTCCTATGAACGATTCGCGATTGATACATTGTGCTATACATACATTGTGCTTCGAATCGATTCGAATCACCGAATCGTATAGTCCAAACCCTAATTGTGGCTAGGGATATTTTGAAAATGCTACAAAATATCCTCATTGAATTGTTGTTTAGATTTTTATTTTTTTGCCATCAGAATGGTGCATTTCCCCAACAAAATAGCCATAAGGTTTTTAGTTCAATAACATTTGCTTCAATTTTTGTGCGGTATTTGGTTTCCACATTTTGATAATGTATTTTGCCTTTTAGCTTGTTCGCCGAATCCATGTCAAAATGAAGGCGAATGTATGGTTGAAGATATTCAATCATTCAAATGTAAATGTAAAGAGGGATACTTCGGTGATTTTTGTGAGACAAGTAAGTTATAAGCAATAACAAATTTTCAATTTCATATTATAACAGTAAGCGCGAAAATCATATGAGCTACAACCGAGAGATGAGGTCGTCATGGTGTGGACTGCATGTGGCATATCCGTGAAGGTTCGACTGAATTATTATTTTTTTTGACTTGATTGGGGTTGATAAGACGGTAGATAGAACGATAGGTAGAAATATTTTTTAAAAATACCTTTTGTTAAGTATGGGTTGGCTGATGGATAGCGCCGTCAAGGCGAAGTCCGTCTGTGTCTTGTACTTGACAAAATTAAATTTCTGATGAGGTAGTAGAATAAGAATAATAATTGCTTTGAAGATCTCGCAATATCGTAAGTTCCACCATCACATATACGTAAATTACATTGAATTTTTCAACACAAAAATTTCTGTTATGGTTTTTTTTGGAACTTTTGAATGGTTTCTGAATTGAACTAAATGTTCAAAGAAATTTATAGTAGATTGGACAATCTTTTATTGAAGGTGATAAGTTAACAGGAGTATTTTCATTCGTGAGGATATGTTTCGTTATCACACGTTATTGGCATATTTTTTACTTCACCAAACACCAAATTTACAAATTCGCTACATTTCTCCCCCAAAAATGCTTTGAATAACAACATTACAGAATGTCGTTTATTGGGTGTTTTTCCACCCACACTGTGTTTTGTCGGTTACGAAGTAAATTCGTTCTAATTTAATTAGTATTACGGGGTAATAGATCATTTTCGTACACAATTACAAATAGTTATTCTGAGACAAAATGTCGTTTTTTTCCATATACTCCGAGTATATTTTATACAAATGAAATGGTAACACAATCGCATGAAAAAATAAATTCCATGTTCTTCAACCAAGCAGGTTATTGTGACGTTTCTATAGTATAGTTCAAAACATGCATAATAAAATACAAAGCTCAATCAAGATTCGGTAACAAACAATTTATTTTTCCCACTCAACAAATAATTTATCTTTTGCGGGTAATTTTTGTAACATTCCCACATTTTTGTAAAACATTTCTTCATTCTGTCAAAAATATGGTTTTGTGAAGCATAAGCCACAGACGGACCGCGCCTCGGCGGCGCGATCCATCAGTGGTTTGAGCTTAACAAAAGTTCAAAAGCGTTTACAGCATTTTTTTTTTTATTGGGACACATTGGGTCTGGACGTATTATGATGTAAAATTTGCTTACTGGAGCATTGATCTTCAAATGTAGATCATACTCGATAGAAAATTGCCCGTAATTCAGTAATAAGAAAATCGGCAATACATAACGGCTGAACGTTACCAAAGCAAAAAATACTCTTGAGAAAAAAAATAATGAAGAATACTGAACCGCCTTAGACAGTGATTAATGCGCAAACACCTGTGGTTCGACCTTCAACAAATTTTCGGATTAAACCAGATCTTGTTCTGTGAAATTTTGGAACGAGGAACAATTTGCCACCCGACGTGATTTTATCCGTGTAAATAAGATGTAAAATGCAATTGACTGAAAATATTTGAGAGAATGAGTGAATTTGTATGCTTTTTTGAAGAAGACAGAGACTATTCGCCAGAAGCTAAGCTCTTTTTTCATTTGCAAAAAGCGATGGTGCTGTTCATGGCCAACGTCTAATACTCCACATGATAGATGTCACAGAATAATAATGGCTATAACGAATTTTATGAAAATGCGATAATTTTTTTATATTGTTGATTTCAGTGATAGCGAAAGGTCTTGAATATTGGAGAGAATGGGAATAAAAAAATATCGAAATCAAACTTTCGCATTTTTTCGTGAAAGATATTCCTGCCTTCAGGGCGCGAGAAACTTTTTTTAGCCTAATTGTGCGAGAAATAGTCGTCATTTTGGGACGAAAAGAACAGACACGTTTTGAAAAAAAATATTGCGCCGAAGGCACGTGCAAATTTTGCGTATTTTAAGAAAATTTTCGAATAATATCCAAAATCTCGGTGGAAACTGCCCGCCCACTTCTCAAAACTTAAGAGGGCATGTTCACTCTAACGCCCTCTCCCGGTTCCGCCGCCAATGGCAAAAACAAACCCACAGTAAATAAATTTAGTGGTGATTTGCAGTAATTGCATATTTCTGAAGTTAAAAAAAATACCACTTTGATGAGATTTATGCCAATTATGGGCTGCTGACGGACCGCACCTTCGCGGTGTGTTCCCCCAACATCCCATGGACCAAAAAAGTCAATTTCGATTTTATTTTTCAATACCGCCAGGTAAAATTACTGTCAAAGACCAGTGATTTTGTTGCATTATTTGTTACAGTATAGTGTGGATAGTATTGTTGTTGACCACCGTTGTTGACCAAAATAATAACAAAAAACATTTACGTATTATGATCAATCTCTTTTCTTGTGTCAAATGTATAATCTTGGTTAAATATTGTGGTAAATGATTCAGCGACTAACAATTGTACGGAATGTATAAGTTGTATTAAACTAAAATCGAAGACAACACACATTTCATCAATCAAATAGTCCAGGAGTGGGATATTTGATTAAACAACTATGTGTATGGCAACTTATAGTCATTCCTTAAAAAGAAATCACCACAAAATATTTTGATTTTCAAAACTGGTTAGTACCCAGATTAACAACCAGGAAAACTAGGTAATTGTCATTTGACTGAATTTAAGGCATTTTTAAGTGATTTTAAGGTTAAAATCTTCATACAATCTATTTTCATAGGTTTTTGAAATAAAAATTTACTAGATAAAATAGCAAAAAGAAAATCTGGAAACGATAAACAAGGTGACTTATATATTCTCTAAACTAGGTAAAAGCACTTTGAAAATATACTAGGTAAACCAGGAACTTTTACCTCGGATTGCTAACACTATTATGGTGTCATTCATCCTCGTTCGAAAAAGGAAAGTTATTCATCAAATACGCGATAAATTGACGATTAAAAGCTAAAACAACAATTGGAATAAAAATAAATAGAAGAAGAATAAAAAAATAGATGCATTAAAAATGTTCAACTAGAAATGTAACGTTAAAAGCTGAAAATGGATTTGAAAAAAGAAAAAATAGTCGAATTCGAATACCCTATTTTGAGAGGTTTTTAAAATGAAAATACGATTAACCTAGTTTTTTTTACCCAGTTCTCAAAAACTCAAGAATGATACGAAGATGGCCCGAGGCTTTCTCTACGTCATAATCAGGCTATAGATAGTTACTGAGTAAATTTATTGGATGTGGTTGAGAATAAAGTTCAATGCACTATATATTTCTGGAATCGCGTATCCTCGCCAAGTTCTCATCTAAATTTGGCCTAATAGCTCAATTAATTAGCGATTTGTTTATGGGAAAATTTTCTGTTGCCATATTTGATGGCAATTTCCCCAAAATAAGTCAAAAGTTGAGAGTTGGAGAGAAAAATTGCCAACTGCGAGGTCGTGAACTTGGCTTATCTCAAAAAAGCTTCTAATAACACGGCAATAACAACAATGCCAGATTACAAGTCATCAAAACTAATCCTGGGTAGCATTTTGCTCGTTACTCGTCCTAAAAGTTGACATGAAAGTTATCACCTAACTTCAAATTTTGTATCAACATTTAGTTTTACATTTATCAGCCGAGTGAATTTTACAGATATGAGTATGGTCTCACCATGCCGATAAAAGTTTCCTCTTTTTCCACCAGAAAAGTCCTAATTTTTCTAAAATGATTTTTATATTCGTGAAATTAGTTTCAAAGGACAATATTTGTTTCCAAATTTTCAACCACTAAATACCACAGGGAATACTACACTAATTGGATTTCTGTTACAACCGACAAAACAAATTAACTTTTGCTCTTTTTCAGAAGACTACTGTGTTCCGAATCCATGTAAGAATGGAGCGAAATGTGAAACAGGAATGGGATTTTATTATTGTGTTTGCACTGACGGATTTATTGGAAAAGATTGTGATCAGCGTAAGTAGAGGATTTTGTTAACACACACTGTAACTGTAAAAATGTAACAAACTCACTGGTATTTGACAGTAATTTTGCTTGGCGGTATTGAAACAAAATTCTGAATTGACGTATTGGCCAAATATGGGGTGTTGATGGAACGCACCGCGAAGGTGCGGTCCATCAACAGTCCATAATTGGCATAATCAACATGCCGTATTTTAACTTTGGAAATATTTATTTACTGCAAATAACCAGTAAATTTACTGTACTGTATTTGTTACAGTGCATTATTCGATTTGATGATCAGTAAATACATTGTAAAATATGGAAAACAAGATAAATCATGATATGATCTCGCGTAATGAGATCAGATCGTTGTACTATCCTAGTCAATAAATATATGGTATTAACAACGAACAACAGAGACCAACAATGACTCTTTCTCACTAAAGCCTGTTTCGCAAAAATTTGCAAATGATCCCTTCAGTAACAGCTATCCTGTTGGATCAGTTTGTAAAACTGAAGCGTGCAGAAAGCAGTAGGGATTTTGGCGAGTTTATGAGACTCAACGTAATAAACTAAAAGTAATATTTTCATTCGTTCTTTGAATTAAACTTGTACATCTTGGCTCAACAACCATCAATTTATATTTTTGTACGAATGTGTTCAATGGGTTATATTAGCATGTAACTCTCAACTCGGAAAAGACCAAATTTCTGTCGATTATTCGGTACAATAATGCAAATGAAGCTCAATGACTGTGACTGTGTATCTGTTCTATGTTACATCTACCCGCGAAATGCCTTGCTGAAGGATTCGCTCGGTGTTAAAACGGTCAAGCATCGCACCATCGGCCCCTGGACAATACCATCCAATTAACCGACTGAGCCTCCGAGCCGGACTGATAAGGCGAAGTTACTATAAGCTTGTTTAATAGACTATACTACTTAGAAATATCGCGTTAAAATAGGTAAAGCGCATTCTATTTTTAGGTATTTCGCATTGTGAGTCAAATCCGTGCATACACGGTACGTGTGAAGATAATGGTGAACAGTACATTTGTACGTGTTTAAACGGATATACAGGGACGGACTGTGATGAAGGTATATATCATTTCAAGTAGATTTCAATGGTAGAGTTATAATAAAAGAAGCCACCCAAGCTTAAGTAGACATATTTTGGTAAAATTTGTTTGATGCGCAATGTAATTTTTGAAATACCGTGTACACGTCAATCCCGGTCAGAAATTGGTTATTGATGGATCGCGCCGCCATGGCGCGATTCATCTGTGACTCATATTTAACAAAATGATATTTCTGACGGGGATGTTTTTCAGACTGCAACGAATACTATTTCACTTGAATTTGGACGGAGGACCCCTCCACGACGCTGCTCATTTCATCAATCGTATAAAACATTGCACAAGTCGGTCAAAATTATAAAGCAAGATTTTTCAGTTAACCTAAATTACAATTTCACCTCATCTATTCTAAACAAATCGTTTCTGCATTATTGCATGTTGTTGTTTGAATCCAATGCAACACAAGTAGTCCTTTCATTTTCGGAAACGATATAGCCGGATGTTCAGTGTGTTGTTGGTTAATTCGGTTTATGATAAGTTGGAATAAAATGAATTTATATCTGATTCGAAAATAATTGTATGTAAATGCATTTCTTTTTCCTCATCTTCATAAATTTTTTTTTGACCTTATTAATATATAAATTAAAACATCTTATTTTGCCTTGATGCTTATGATTTTAGACATAGACGAATGTTCTTCAAACGTTTGCGATGAAACATCCCAATGTATAAATACAATCGGATCATTCAGTTGTGTTTGTGAAGACGGGTTTAAACTTGCTGATGATGGTCGAACGTGCAATGGTAAAACATAATTAGTTTGCATTGGTCATCCCCGTAACGACTCGGTTCACAATTGACCCAAGACCAGCGAAAACAATGCAGTTCTTTTTGGCTGACGTTGCCTTTTCTAGCCTCCAAGACATGATATATATATGCGCTCCCAATCGGAAGGATTTTGTCAAAAGCATCTTTTGCTAAGCATGTGTCTATGATGAATCGCATCGCGTCTGGTTGAGTTCAACTATATCATATGTATGGTTAATCTATTATAGTAGTAGTTATAGTATAGTTGGAAGGATATTTTGAGTGCATATTTTGACCTTGCTTAGAGTGAATTTCAAAAATAACAAAAGAAAGCAAGAAATGTTTTTTCTATTCTTTTTATTTCGATCTTGGATATTTATATTTATTTTAGATGTGAACGAATGTTTAAATTCTACAATTTGTGGTAAGAATGGAAAATGCTTGAACACTGAGGGATCATATCAATGCGAATGTTATATTGGATATGTGTTGGAAGATGGTATCTGTGTAGGTGGGTAGAACGCTAAATGTGAATTCAAAACACAAGAAAAAAATGATAGTTTTAGCTTGATTGCGTGATTTTTTTTTTCAGATTTAGTAGAATGTGACATTACTGATTGTGGAACAGTAGCAAGTTGCAGAAACCTTCCCGGAAGTTATGAATGTGTTTGCCCGAATTTTGGCGAAAGCTACGACGTTCAAACGAAAAGTTGCTTGTCGCCGTTTACGGAGGCGCCAAAGCCCGAAGGTACTTGCTACTAGGTCTGGACAATTCGATTCGGTGATTCGAAGCACAATTTATTCGAATCAATCGAAAATCGCTCTTAGGCACAAAAAATCGCTAAATAAACTACAATTTTCAATTTTAACAACAAAATACAATCGATTTTGGTTTGACTGATTTGGTTTCATGGAGATTATTTCCCTTGGACATGTCCTGTGAATTGAAAATAACCTAAAACCTATAAATTTTTCGATTTTCACAATGGTGACAAACAGTAATTGTAAAAACGGGATATTTTTTATTTACATGATATTAGTGATTCGATTCGATTCGAAAAAAATATACGAACCAGATTCTAATTCCAAATGAATTGGTTTTGCCCATCCCTACTCAAGGGGGTGTACCGATTGTATCAACATCAACATACTCATCGGTGCTTCTTAAAACTTAGGTTGAATGTTTTTACGAGTCATGTCGTCAATGTACGGAAAATGGATTTAGAATTGATCTCTTACCAGAAAGATTCTTGATATGATTTGTTCATTAGGTTGGCTAGTGATAATGTGGGTTATTGCATACAAAAGTCATGTTATTTCAAAAACACACGTAAAAATTTTAATATAAATGATAAATGATATAATAGTAAAGTACGATAGCGCTAAAGTGTTCTCATTCCAACAATTTGTTGGAGATCAGGAAGAAATTTGTGTCATGAATGATGATGAGAATAGAAGAAAATTATTAATTTTACACTAATCTTGCATGTACTTGAACAATACTTAAGTCTAGTTTGAAAAGAAGATTTGATATGGGATTCCAAGTTACACGGAAGCATCAGGGTATTCAGGAAGAGTTCTGACTGCCAAAAATGATCTTTCAGTTATTAAAACTTACTCTCAAACATTTCCGCGCACTCTCAACGAGCATTAGTTATTTCTAACATTTAGCTTCAGGTCCTTAACATTTTGTTCGCGTTCCACGAATCTCAAGATATTTCACTCTAATATTAGTCGAAATGCTAATTTTTAACAAAACTTATTTGTCTGCGACGTCGATTATGACATTATAATTCGGTTGACAAAATTTGGATTCCTGGTCCTAAATACGATTCTGTATAGATGTAATATTATTGCTAACTTCAATGCTATTTTACTTTACAGAAATACGTAAACCGTGTTACTCAACTCCAAGATTCTGCAACAACAAACTATCTGAGAATGTTACTCAATCTGAGTGTTGTTGTACAATCGGGAGAAGTTGGGGAGATTGTGAATCCAAGCAGGCTTGTCCGATGGTCAATTCAGGTGAATATTGTTTTTTTTTTTAATGTTTTTTGTCTATATCTGCCTATCGTTTTGCATAATTCGGACATCGACAAACTGTTAGTCGCGAAATTCAGTCAAAATGTGTTCTGTGAAATATGAATTATTTTGTTCAGCATAAGTCGCAGATGAACCACGCCTCATCGGCGTGACTCATCAGTGACTCATACTTAACAAAAGATGTTTGGGCAGATCAGAAACACCTCTAGGGAATAAGATATCGTTCATATACAGGTATTTTATACAGAACCCGTTAAATTTGATATTTAAAACATTACGAGGGGCCGGCATTTGTTCATCATAAAATCTGGCATATCAATTTTATCGGATTTAAAAGGACATCGCGTATGATTTCATTCAGTAGCTTCTTCTCATAACCGAACTACCCCTATTTTGAATTTTATTTATTTAATGAATATAAAAATTAACATTCAATGGGAATTGACAGGTGGCTGAGAAAAGAGCTATAGTTTGTTTTATGAGGTCAATATTAAAATATTTCATCAATTTATAAGTCTTCATATAGTAGAATTTGTCGATGTCGAGTGTTGGTATGCAGATCAATATCAGGAATTTTTAAAACAAATATTTCCAAAATGTGATAAGAACTCTAAAAATTATTTTTCTGTGAATATTTTTGAGTTATGACGACCATTATTTACATTGATACCAGCCAATACTGATTTGAGCCCTGATGATGTAAGTATAAATATCATCTCATATAAACATTAAGCCAAGTGTAAATGTCTCAATTCTGAATTTAACACAGAGAGTCCCGAATTTGAGATATTTGTCCGCACACAGTTTTATATTGGTCCACAACAGCCATAACTCGCATTCCAACCCCCTGGAATTCACATTTATTGTTCAGTAAAATTTTATATTAATATTGAGATATTTTAAGATTTCGGGGCGACATGATTTCTTCGAACAAACACACATTAGCGCTGTTTTACTGCCAAATATTTAATAATGTGGATGAATGGTCAATAAAAATGTGCTGATCGTAAATTACCTATAAGAATGTCATTTGCTTATATTTAAAATCTGATTTGTGAAATGAGGTTCTGTAGTAATAAGACGATATTAATCAAAATTGTAATCGCATAAAAATATGATTCCAATTCATAGTATTAAATTTTTAATCGCTATTGTGCGATATTCGATATCGTCAACTATGTTTTTACCGATATGAACGTGTGGAGATGTAACACAGGCAAATAACGGAAGAAGAAGAGCTTTAGTGTCGTCTATACTATACGTCCATACTATGCCGCCACAAGAATCGATCGACACCAACTTAGAAGGAACCATAAATAAGATTGGGTATGGGGATATCCTAGGTTAACCCGTTCAATGGATATGGGAGAAAATTTTGATATTTTGATATATTTTTGTAAAAAAAAGATCAGGCGCAAATTCAAATGAATTTCGGGATAATAGGTTGGAAGAACAACTATAAAATCGTAGTGGATCTGGTCCTCGCTGTGGAAGTAGTGAGGGAACTTTAAAAGTTATTAGGCTACAATGCTAAAATGTCTTATTCAACTGTGTTTCAACTTCAAAATGATGCGGAAAGAGTAGTCGCGTTTTATACACATTTTTTGCGTATTTTGGGACGAGTTAGGCATCATCAAAATATATTACTCAAGATGGCTCACCCTCCTTTAATTCTGTCTCTAATACTATCGCTTTGACAAGTTAAGTTGCCAGAGAGGCTACTTTGGTTTTACTTCGTAAGTCATATGTAGGAGTGAGTAATTCGATTCGGTGACTCGATGCACAATATATTTGAATCAATTTTGAATAGGAATAGTCCATAGGAACAAAAACTTACTAAACAAACTAGAATTTTTATTTTAACGACAAAATGCATTCGATTTTGGTCAAGTTTGACCAAAATAGATTATAATTTGTCTTTAAAATATATGAAAACTGTTGCTCTTAGGGGGTGTGAATTAAAAACACGATGAACTATAAATTTCTTGATTTTTACGATGGAGACAAGTCGTAATAGTAAAATTGGGATATTTGTTATTTTCATGGAATTTACGATTCGAAAAAAATTACTCGAACCAGATTTGAATTCCAAATGATTCGGTTTTGCCAACCCCTCAACCGTATTTCAAATCAACTTCTACCTATTTTTCCATTTACCAAGACAATTTAATGCCGGTGTTACAGTTACCCATGAATATGACCCATGCAACACTATTTTCAACATTGCTTATTATACGCCAAGGTGAATTCGAAGAACTCTGTCCGGTAGGACGAGGTCTAACTTCAGACGAAAACAAATTTAAAGTTCAAGATTTGAATGAATGTGAATTATTTGGGAATGAAAAGATTTGTCGTAATGGAAAATGTACAAATTCATTCGGAGGATACAAATGTGTTTGCTACAAAGGATATTACTACAACCCACGTATACAAGCGTGTGATGGTAAGACTAATAGTCTAACGGTGTGTTTCGGCAAGGTGGAACCAATTACATAGCAGTTGAATTCCAACTTATATTATAGCTAGTGGTTGGAACCAGGTACTCACAGACTCACATTAAATAGAATTAAATTATAGCTGTTTTCTATTCATTATTCAACGTAGCGAATAAAAACATTTGAATTTGGATGTGAGTTTTGTCAGTTGAAAAAATGCCTTTTTTTCTTACAATTAGTTAGAGTGGATCAATTCGTACGAAGATCTATACCACTTGTCACCCATTGAGGGCCTGATCCTAAATAAATTACTGAACTTGAACAAGACCTCTTAATTTTACATCTTGTTGCAGATATAAATGAATGCCGAATGAGACCAAGAAATAAATGCATGCGGGGATTTTGCGTGAATAAGCCAGGAACATTTGAATGTAAATGTCCAAGTGGAACAATGTTGAGGACGGATCAATTTGGATCTACTTGTGTGGGTGAGGAACGAGGTTTTTTTCGTATTGCTCTCTTTTGTCACCTTGCGGATTGTCATTTTTATTGCTTCAGAACATACGCCATGTTTGTCTAAGTCTTGAAGAAGAACGAATATAGTCAAGCCTCAATAATGAAGTGCGCTTCGGCGATTGCTTCATTGTTAACCGTGATTGGGAATTATTGTTACACTACACTCGGTATTCCGCCATTAACAAGTTGACAAATCTAGATTCGGAGGAGTGTCTGCTACTTCCATAATTTTAATTTCAAACCTTTCTGTGTACCTACCGCCTAATTTGCGGATTTTATATTTTTTATTGGATTGACTGCTGTAGTAACAACCCAATTATTTAAAACTCGAAAAGAAACAGACAAAATAATTTCAAGATTTTTCATTGAAAAGAAATTTTCATGAAAAGAAAAATATTCTTTTCCAAATAAAACGTATTTAATTTAATTTACCTCTCCTTTCATGCTACAGCAGCGTACCGCATTCACTTCGTTATCTTTCCGGGACAATGGTAGATTTTGCTATGGAATCTATAACAGAAAGCGCTCATTTCGTACGTTTGTCTTTTACAGTTAACACAAATCAATACAGACGAGTACTAATTTTTTGATTTGTTACCTGAAATGCAACGCAAAGCACCGGTAAGACAACTTCTCGTGTGAAGTTACCTTTACACTTGCTATAACATAACTTGTTGTTGATGAAAACAATTGAAGTTACTATGTGCCGATTCGAAAGTTATTTGCATCGAATAAGTTATATTAGCATTCACGAGTTCTATAATATATTTCAAATTCTCTACAGGTACTCAGTCCCGTAGACGACTTCCCGACTTTTATCGATTCCGACACAGAAATCGTGGTCATAAACCAAATCAAGATGGTAAAACAGGAAAGAAAGATTTCTGCTTTAATCGTATTCTAACAAATTCAATGTGTGCTGCTCAGTTTCCTTCGAAACATACATACGAGGTTCGTTATCAATTTGACCATATTATAAAAATAATTACCACATACCCATAGGTTGCTAGCTAATGCTTTTTATTGTAATTGTTTAAAATGCTTGTCTGAGGAAATCTGACCTTGGTCAGACAAAACGTTACAGAAATAAATTTATGAATGCGTGTAGAAAGACTGTTGAACCTCTTGTTTAATATCCATATTAAACATATTTTTAGTTTATTGTTGCGGATTTTTCCTGATTGTATTATCTGCGTTTAGGTGACATTTGTTTCAGTTACATTGTCCCAATCTAGATTTGAAAAAAATTGAATATTTTAACTATTGTTATTGACTATTTTTGGACAAAACATTTCATATTTATATTTCATTTAGCGATTTAGACATCCGCATGAGCTTGCAAATCTTACATTCTATTTATCCGTTAATGTATATTGGCAAACTCAGAGCATATAAAATAAATGTGTAGCTTTTGTTTACAAATTGAATCGTCCGATTGTAGCACGTTACACATTTTGAAAATCTGAATTCAACTAAATTAGCCTGCCATATGCTTAGTACTCGTCAAAATGTTAATACAGCATATATATATACATATTGTACAATATTTGCATGATTGCAGGCATCCGAAACGTATTATAAGCGTTACTTTTTGGTATTCTCTTCCACACAGGATTGTTGTTGTAAGATGGGCACAGCGTGGGGGTCATCGTGCTCCAAATGCCCTGAAAGAACAACCGAAGATTACAAATTTCTATGCCAAAACCACGCAGGACCACGCATGCGCGCACCCCTTATGAGAATTGCAGCTGCTAAAGAAGGTATCGACGACGCAGACGATGTTGGTGAGAATTGTAGTCAGAAATATTTTTACCCGACATATTTTGTTAAGCATGAGTCACTGATGGATCGTGCCGGTAAGGCACGGTCCATCCGTGGCTCATACTTAGCAAATAAATTTTTTGAAAAGGATTGTAATCGGATGGTTAAGATTGTTTACGTGTATCATTCAACAATCGCATTTCGCTGCTTTGAAGCTTGTATGAGCAAAAAGGAAATTTGTTAAATTAGTTGGAAGCTGTGATTTATGAAGCATTATTCACTTAAAAGCAAAATCATAAAAATATTGTTGCGATCGTTTGTATATATCATAATTCAGTTGGAAATTGGAAATTTACAAATTAACATGAAATATCAATCTGAACCATAAAGTATTTTGAATGATAACTAGTTATGTGGAGTGTCGAATTAGACCCAAACTTTTTCACCTTAACCAAAAAGTTGATTATGTTTGCGATGAATTACATTTGTATGTACTAACAATGGCAACTTTCTTTTTCCTGAACTATGTAAAGTAAAACAAATTTATCTCAAAATCAGGTATTGGTAGGTAACCTAGCTTCAATTTCGAAACTGATATACTATATATAACCAGGTAAAAAGGGAAGCGTCGTTTGGCTGCAGGTAAAGCATTTTGTTCGAATTCAAGGTCAACATCTACGAAAAGTATATTCCAAAAGTTTATCTGCTTCACCTAGTAAATTTACTGTGTGAAACTTTAAAAAGAAAACTCGATAAAAGTTAAACGTAGATAAATCAGAAACCAGTGAAACTAGGTTAAAACTGTTTAAATTCGAAACTTTTGCCTAAAATTTCCGACACGGGTGTGTACATAAATTCGTTGTTAATATCTTATTGAAATATAGACATATCCAGTAATAATTTTTCGACATCTTTACATATCTTCAGGTGAATTTCATGAACAAGAGTGTGGAATACCAGGAGATTGTAAAAATGGTAAATGTTTAAGAACGAAAGATGGTTATACGTGTGATTGCAATGAGGGTTTTATACTTGATCCAGATTTGATGATTTGTTCAGGTTAGTGTTAAAATATTTTCAGGGACGACAACTCTTATTTGATAAAGGAATGTGCATTATTTTGTCTACCCCTCTCACTAATGTGAGATGCAAACACAGCACGAAAATCGTCTTTTGAAAAAATTGGCTTGTTGCTCAGTTGGCTTTCCATTATATACCTAATTTGAAATGCAGAACCAGACTTTTATACAATGTTGCCTGTCCAGAGTTCTATTTTAATTCTTCCTATTATGTTTTACTAATTTTTGGTGATGTCCACTAACCTGTTCTTCGGTCAATTGTATTTTGAATCTGCCATGTTTTGTTAATTAAAATTCATTATTTCTACCCCCATCATCATGCTTAGCCAAACAACAAGATAAATTTTCTCTTCAAAATGAATAATATATTGAACTTACCAGATATTTTGTACTTCATTTAGATGTTGATGAATGCAGTGATTTCCAGCACGTTTGCTTGAATGGAATATGTGTGAATCAGCCCGGTTCCTTTGCATGTATTTGTCAACCCGGGTTCGAACCATCAAACGATGATTCAACGATTTGTCAAGAAATCGAACCAGACTCCAACTCGAAAACATTGAACTCAATTGATTCGAATGAAAAAATTGACTGGTCGGCAACATAAGCTCTCGTTCGTGTAACGAAGTATATATTTCGCATCAAAAACGCATTGTAAACTGATGGCTGTTTTCGTCGAGTGGCTCAAAATCGGATCTACGGTTTTCTGTGACATTAAATATACCAGAACAGTATTAGTATTTTGAGTTAATTAACGTTAATTTACAGTCATCCTCAACTTCATAGACACAAAGATGTCATACAAGTTGAAAATTTTCAAGGTGTAATCACGATTAGCAAAAACTCAGAAAGAGCATAAACGGGATAGCGAGGTGACAGCGAAGTTCTCATCCACTATTCTCTCTGATATCTAATTTTCAAGAAGTAGTATGTCAGAATGGTTAAAACTCGTAAAGGAGAAGCAGTCGTCCGGTAAATAATTGCGGAATCTCTTCCTTTTGTTAGATATTTCTCACTCAAATTAATTAGACCGAAAATTCACCAATCCTGGGAATTAAAGCTAGCGTAGTCCATTTGTTTGACTCGCTTCGCTGAGGGTTTTGCCTACCAGGAATATCCAATTAATTGTTCGCCGCTTATAAGTTTCATTCTTTGATAAATATTTGTTGCTGTTATTATTTTTTGCTTTTATTTAATATTTTTCAATTCAAAAATATAAAAAATTAATTACACTTCCATTACCCACATTAAACCATTGAGTTCACGGCAAGTTGATAGTTTACAATTTTTGAAAAGTCGGTTTTCTATTGAATATAAATAAAAAATGATTGGAATTGTTGTTGGAATATTACTCTTTTTATTATTATTATTTTTACTATAAATACCTACGCTTTCTTTTTTGTGTCAATAAAAGTTCCTTTGTTGAATAATACGTGCTTTGGTCGACGTTGAATGCTTTTTCAGTTATTAGAGGAAAAACGTAGATGGTTTTATTGAAGCTTTCTGGTACTTTATGGTGATAACGAATTTAACTAACGAATAGTTCCTATTGTCTATAAGAGATATGGATATTTTGACTGCAATGGTTAAAACTAAAAATTTGCTGTTTAGTTGCGAAAAATGTTGTTTTGTTACAGTAATAAGATAGAATTAAGTCATGTGCAACATGCAATATTCTTCATGTATATTTTTCTATCAGTTGAATGCATTGGGAAATGACTCTGCCTGAACACACCAGGAGTATACCCCGAGACGATCCACCTTTTATCGACTTCCACTCAATTGGCTTTGCCAGTTAAAGTGCAATAGCTATCACTTATGTAACAAAAAGTTACAACAAAATGTATTACCAGCAACTTCACTTTATGTAAAAAAAAATCATAAACAGTAATGCACACTATGATTGGTAACTATCTTGGGCCATGGTAAAGGTATTTACTACTTCTTTGGGTCTTTTTATCAGGCACTTAAGGCTCGCTGGAAGCAATTTATAAACCCGACAGTAACTGTCAGGCGGCTCCGGCCCACTTGACGGAATCCCACTTGCCATCTTAGAATCGAGTACTTTCTCTACACAAATGTCAAAATTTGGTTTTAAAACTGCGTTTCAGACATTACAAATTTTAGTCCAACACCACATCTAAGACTAAAACTTACGGTACAATATTTCATGTTCATACGTGAATCTCATAGAACAGCGTTTAAACATGACCTATCTTGAAACATCAAAATGAGCCTCGTTACATGCTTCTGATAACATTTCGTTCATAAACTAACGCTTAATTGTTTACTATTGCTTCAAACCTAAGGCAACAACGGCTTTGTTTACACCTTATAATAATTACATGATTGTCCGACAATAATCTCGATGCAAATAATTATTTTGCTCCCTCAATTCTGTAGTTGGTTCCCAGTGTAATTTTGTCTGCATTAGGAACAGGTTTGCTCCTGAAAGAGCTTTGAATCCATTTTATGCCTTTCTTATATTGTGATACCAAGTCTTGTAATTTCAATAATGTTGATAAGTAATGGTATTGACAAGCGTTTGAGTAAAAGATGTGACATTGATGACAGAAGTGTTTGGAATATCGTTGGATATATGTATCAATATCTTGAAGCATTACGGCAAACAAAAAATCATGCTGTTATCAAACAGCAGCAATAGCAAGGAAGGCCACTGGAGAGGGTGGGATGGTGGGATCCGTATCTTGAGCCATTAAAACAATCTCTAGTATTCTGATGTTCCTTGCTATGGCGATCTGGATTTTTATCATAGGTCGATTCGAAAGTATATTCTTTACTCACCAATCTATTTGGGGATGGGGACATTATTGGTAAAACTTTCACGAATATTGTGAGAAAAAACACTCTACATATTTCCGTGATCGAATACAACAAAAACAAGCCTATACCGACTAGACTACTGTGAGTCGCGGTATAGCGAGTATTATCTACTTGAGTGGAGAGCGTATGGCATTGCTTACGGTTACAGAAGTTGTGTAGATAATTCATGATGTATAAGTACTAAATCGAAACATTAGACACTAATCAAATTTGAAAAGTTGAGTCATCGAAAAGCCTGCGTCAATAAATAAATGTATGCTTATTATACAGTAAGCCAAAATTCAAAAAACAAGCTTTTGTGTAGATCTAAGAAGCTAGGTAAAGATAGATATCTAGCTCATAATGTTTCATCAAACATTCTAGACATGATTGTCCATATCGTCACGCAGCAAATGTGGAACATCAAACTTGCATCCAATTCTAAGCATCTTAGTTGTGAAACTTCGTCAGTTAGACGGACGCTGAGTTGGCGTATTTTTGAAGTCCACTGAACACCTCACAAATTTCAACATCACGTCCATCAAAGCCAAGATTTATATTTTTATGCGTTTTTAGTTGTGAATTGTTGAAAAATATGGTATTGACAAGTAAATGAGTACCAGATGAAAAAAACAACAACACAATACAATTTAATTTCACAGGGATATTACAATCTGAGTTAAGATTAAAAGCATACAGAACGTGTGTCCACAAAAAAGCAATCAATAACATGAATGAAGCTTTAGTAGTTCTTTGGAAGCGATCTTAAATAACTACAAAATCGCAAGGGTTCAGGAGCGTTTAAAAAGACATAAACAAGCCAGAGCACACTTTTTCAAACAGCATCACAGCTTTAAACTGTCTTAGAGGTTGGTAGTACGTTAAATAATAACGTTATTCATTTCTCCTAACCTAGACATCCTATGCAAGAGGGCCGGCTGTTGGGGTTTCATCTTTAAAATAGTCACAGAAAGGGAAATTGGGCGAAACAAAGTCATCTTGAATTAGTCTCATCTCTGGCAACCCTTCATATCAACAATTTGAGTGCAAAAGGTTGAGTATCTCAGCTAATACAGTTTCGCGAGTAGATTGCGAATATCGAAATCTTACTTGCCGCACCTGCTAATTTTAGCAAGTGGAAGCAGCCAAATTCGGTGCTTGCACTCGAATTGTTTTAAAAACTCAACAGGGAATTTAAAGGTAACCCAACTGCTGTTTTTGCCGCATCTGACGTAAAAAGTACCTAAAAGTAACTCTACTACTAAGATATTTAAACAATTTGAGTGCCAGCACCGTTCCGCTGTCGCATGACAAGGCTTGGGTAGCTTGGCAAGAAACGTATATTTTAAGCCTGCGGATTTGGACAAAGCTGACACCCTAAGACTACCTCCACACTACTGAGAAGACTCATCAACTCGAAAAAAAACTTTCATTGTGTTATTGGGGATATCCGAAGAGGGCATGACTACTTTTTGATCGTATTGCAACTCTGTTGCAAGGGACTAACTACTTATCCGTTTAAGCCTCTGTGTAAAAGGATTTGCATGCTTTATAGAAAGACTGTTCCATCAGAGGGGGCTTATTTTTATTCAAAACCATAGAATATCCATAACTTGATGACGGAAAAAAGTTTTGCAAAATAGCAAAAAACAGTAGCCTAAATCAAACGAGTGATTTAAAACAGGCATCATTATCAGCAAAGTCAGAAACACGGGATTGGAAACTCGATTTGTCTCAAATGTACAACAATAAAAATATGTTAGTAAAATTGTTCCTAGATCTATATATCAAAAATTACTTGTTCATAACATGTAACATGAACCGTTTCATAAATGTGCAGCTTAAAATACACTTTGGAGTAAAGTGGGTAATTATTTCAGATTAACGAGAAAAGAAATATTATTTGGGAATTTTCATTATTTGCCAGAAAGTAAAACAATAGAAAATTAAACTGCTGAATGAAATGTGCTAATTTCTAACAAGTTCTTTCAAATAATTATTTTCAATTTGGTTAAACCTGGCTAATCAACAACTCCTCAAATTCAATCTGTAAGAGTTTTATATGAATGAATGGCTGTCGATACGTAATAGTAAAAAATTATTGTTTTGTCTCGACCATTATTAAAAGTTACCCAATATACAGTAAAACAACTGTCACGTTTGCACAGGATCTTTTTCAACCCTTCCAACATCAACCCTACTATTGATCTCTCACGCCGTGAGTGTTATCTTTTTGCTTTTACTTGTCTTTAGGACATGAAAGAAGTATGTTGGGGCAACCCCCAACAACTGCACTTGACGAGCTTAAAAGTTGGCCTCATCACTCTTTACATATTGTAGAAATTGATAAAAAAAAGTCCGCTGTACCACGAGATGTGTTTAAACACCTGAATGTAGCTTTTAGTAAAAATATAGAAAGACAATCTATAGATAAAAATCAATTTCCAAACATTGTTTTTGGAAAACGAGCAGAAGTACTTCAAGTCGTTGTTGCGTTGCAGCAATTTCGAAACAAAATATCTTCTCGTATAGAACTAAGAAGAAGACGGATGGCTAATATACGGACGGAATTCGCGTAGACTGAAATGATTGCGTAAAATATTGTGCTACAATATATTGCCATGTGTGGATGAGGAAGTTCAACCACTTTTTGGGCAACACGAAAAAGCAGCTATGCAAATTTCCTTTCAAACAGTTTTTAGTCGATCAACCGTTATGTTATAAATCATTTTTTTAAATTAGAAGTTATTTTCTGCCCATTGTGCGCAAGAAGAACATATGCGGCATTGGGGGTTCCGGCATTTACTATTCCATCCCGGTAGGTGGCGTCAGGAACTAGTTAGCAAAGCGTATAGAGGAGATACACAGTGACTACAAAAGTCCGTATCTAACGGTCGTTGAGACAAGCGCTCTGATGGGTTGACGGATAGGCAATGGGATATAACTCGAAAAAACTCAAAATAATCGTGCATGTGCTATATTTTCACCGCTTTATTTCTCACGTTCAGGGAAATTCTCTTCACTCTACCCAGTCTCACTATATCCGTCGACAGTTCTATCATTTATTTAGGTGGAAGCCGAAATTATGCGTGCTGGACTTTGCAGAATTTTTGAAATAACTTCAATCACGATTTGACAATTATTTTTTTGAATTCTTACTCCAAGCAGCAACTAGATGAAACCAAAGAATAAACAATATAGCATTTCCGCGATCTTAAAACAATAGCAGATAGATATTAAAGAACTTCTCTGTCTTTTCCTTTGTTAGTTTCTAGTTTCTAAACGCTCAAGACCATTGTTGAAAACGCGGCCCGAAAAGCCTTTATCAAATCCCTATAAACTTTCAGGAAAGCTTGGATATATCTTTACGTTTTATTATGCGTAGATGTGGCATGTTAACACAGGCAGGACGATGTGGGTATATCGCTTTTGACAACTGTTATGTAATACACCTGACCTGCTACACTAAACCTACTTAAATTCCCCGAAATTTTTTGGATCGGCTATTATCCAAGCCCTTCACGGCTCGTCAACTCTGGAATTATGAATATAAAAATTTCATACTGAATATAATCCAATTTTATGTTTATATTTTCATCGAAATAACAATATAAGAACGAATCAATTATTAACCATATCAAGAACTAATTTGGTGCCATATGAGGCGTGGTAGACTACCAAGCAGTATTGCTACTAATAGGGAAATGCGTAAATTGTTCTCAGTTATTCCACACGGATATTATATTTGGAAAGCGAGAACTATCGATATTCAAAAAGCTTTTGGTCTATCGATACAAAAACGTTTTCAGCGACCATTGAATCCGATGGTGTCAGTTGGCGATTTTGGATACAATATACAACATGGCATAGCGTTACTTGTTACGCTCAAGGCTGGGTAAAACCGAAACCCAAATTCCATGTAAATAACAAATATGCCTCATTTGCCATTACAACTAGTCTCTGTGGCGGAAATCAGGATATTTGCAGTTCATGGTGTATTTTCAATTCCCATTCCACGTCTATGAGCAACAATTTTCATATTTTAACGACAAAATGTAATCGAAATCACAATTGACTAAAATCGATTACATTTTTTCGTTAAAAATAAAAATTCTAGTTCCTTTCGCTAGTTTTCGTTCCTATGAACAATTCACGATTGATTTGAATCGCCGAATCGAATTGCCCAGCTCTAGACGCGATTAAAGATTAGGCCAAAATTGCGCCATAATCTTTCGTACTGGTGTAAATGAAGAGCAATTCGCCAACAAGATGGAAATGCAGAGAATATACGCGGCCAACTAAAAGAATATTCGTACCATTTGAACATTTTCACACAATGGCATGTGGGTGCCACCAGATAGGCTCATAGTTTTATACGATATGCTCAGCCGTTGATATACGAACGATGTTTCAAATGTTTACTTGAACAAACCTTGTCAGGCCAGTGAATAAAGAAATAACTGTCTGGTCATATATTAATGGTCGACAACAACTTTTAAAATCTATTATAAACACTGCGATATAAGATGCATAGAGCACTGAAACAAATGTGACATTATATTAAAGGAAATAGATAAAACAAAGATAAATAAGCATCTAAAATTATGCATTTGTTTTAACTGTGCTATTCTCTTCCCCATTAATATAATATAAGATTCCGAGAACAATCTTCTGCTGCGGTGTTCTTCATTCTCGTTCTTTAAAGTATTTGTATTACCCAATCTTAACTTGTGTTAATCTATGAAACATCAAGACAAAGCGCCCTTTGTGTTTCTTCAGTGTCAACTACATCATAACGCCGCGTGGTACACAGTGAACTTCACCTTCCCTCTGTGAACCGATAGGATCTTTATCAAGAGTAGACTTCAGCCCTATTTGCGGTTTTACACAATTATTAATGCCCTCCCTCCAATGACTGGAATTATGGCTGGAACATAATCACGCTTCATGAATTTCTACAAAAATATACCGTTTTGCAAACTGAAATTATTTTATTGATACGAAACTAGGAAAAATAAATCAGAACAAAACTAACGTTACAGACGTTCTGTAAAACAGTCTGTGAACATGTTATCAAAAAAATGAATAAAGTTACGTGGCAATTCACGTTGAATCGAATAATACAAAAATAACAACCAGCAAGTAGAAAACAAAATAAACAAATGGAATGATTATTATCAGAAAAAATATTAAATCGGTGATCGATCGGTGTCAATTCGATTGATTCCTACAAAACCAATATTTGTAACTTATCACAAAATAACATTCAATAATTACAGGAATTTGAACAATAAAAAGATCATCAACAATAACACAATATGATTTGGCACGCCTCTACTTTCAAAAATACAAAATGGCAGTTTTCACTTCTATCAACATACAGTTTTGTATATATATAATGGGCATGGATTTAGCATTTTATGACAAACCAAGTGTGGATCAACCATAGGAAGAGTTTTTACGTCGGTTTTACAATCGGTCCTCAATTGTCACATATAGTATTGCCCAAATTTAACATTATTATTACCTTGTTATTTTAATATTCTTTCACTTTCATTATAACGATAACGTTAAAAATAAAATTTCTCATTAATATTGCAATTCAAATATTTTTTACTATCCAAGCTTATCTATCTGGGAAATTTTTTGCCGGAAAATGCTTTGTCGAGGGCCGTTGGGTGAGTGGGGCCGTCCATTTCTGGCTCATACGAAACAAACGCATCGATCCACAATTAAGTTAATTTTTTTCGTCGATTTTCAACGGTATCGTCTTTCCAGGCCCAGAATTGTCAAAATTAATTCTAGAATGTTTTAGCAGCCAACATGTTAGTGACCTGATTGGAAAGTTGAGATACAATGAATTACGGATGACCGGTAGCAAGAATTGTTTTTATCACAGTGTTTATTAAGCGTTATATATAATAACACGAATCAAGTCCAGTTAGAACCGGAAGATTTTAAACTAACTGACTGTGCCGACTTTGTGATCGACTTTTTTCTCTTCAGACTTTAGCAAGTGAAAATATGCGCTCATTCTGTCAAAGGGACCACTTCCCATTTTGCACCAATCACGTTGCTGAGATTAACTCAAATCATCAAATCGACGCTGGTTACGATAGGATCATATCCACAACTTTAGACAACTCGACCGGTCGGAGTTCTTTCCTCGCGACAAGCTTCCTGATAAGTGGGCAGACGAAGGCCTTCTCCGTGCCTTTGTCGATTTAATGGACGACTGGACGTATGGCGGTGTGGCATGTGTGACGACACTTCCCCGGAATGAGTGGAACATCTTGTGCTTTCGGAAACGTCATCGCCAGGTTTCACGCATCCAATGTCATAGTGGGAATTTCCGTGACCGGGATGTTGTTTGTGGTTGTGAGCAGGCTGCCCAGCGGTGAGTATAAGTGACGACCGTTTGTCTCTACGTCCATTCGTGTTGTTTTCTGGCAATTTTGAAAGAAATTCGGACGATTTCGATCCCATGTGGTACTTCCTGGCCGGTGATAGACTGTTCGTAGGTACGACAACAATTTCCGAACTATACAATTCCCGTTCGTGGGAAAGATCATTACTCAAATAGTTTGACTTAGCCGGTGAAGTGGCTGAATACAGCCCGACTGACGAGCGGTCTGACGCCGACTCCAAATTTTGATTTCCTGCCTCAGAAGTAGCAGATTGGGAGAAATTAGATGAAACGGGTCGCCCGCCGATGTAAGTAGTTCTCATTTGTCGTTGATAGACTACACAAATTGCAATAGCAACAAATATCAGAAGCAGAAACCCAGATCCGAAACAAACGGCAACCCACTGAGCTGTATTTAAACCAGATTTTTCATCTTTGGTCAAAACAATGATCTGCGTATTTCTTTTATCTTCATATTGTCCAGCAGACAGTCCATCAGCAATCGGGGTTTCGCACATCTCACCCTTGTAATTTGAACCACAAATACAAGTCAAGCTTGAATCATCTAATTTGAAGCATTTCCCCCCATTTTGGCAGGGATTATAAGAACAAATAGATCGTTTTCTTTCACATCTTTTGCCAAAGAAATCCTCGCTACACACGCATTCAAAACCGTCTATATTGTTGACACAAGCACCACTATTCTTGCAAGTGTTACTTTGGCATCTTTGTGGCTGGTTTTGGCATCGTTTACCAGAGTATCCTTTGGAGCATGAGCACATAAACCCGTTTTTACTGTTTTGACAGATTCCACCTATGAAAGAATGAATTCAGAAAATTATATTCAGTCCAGAAATATTTTTTTAATAAACCTCGAGTGTCAAATCAAATGCCAATAACAAATTGCTGGGTCCCGTCGCCTATAATATATGACGAAACAATTGTTTGGACAAGATAAATATATTACGTGCCATATAAGCAGATGGTCGTAAACGCGAGGTTCTTTATCAATTCCGTGTGTGAAATTAAGTTGAACATTTTATATTTTCTAACAGTGTTTACATATCGTCATAAAGGGTTTCCGTCGCACGCAAACCAATACACAATGTATAAACTGGTCGTGTCGAGTTGCTCGATCCATGGGAAAGTTTTAGATGAATAGAATTATTAAACAAAGCATGAAAAGGCCATAAAAGCCGGATTACAAATGTGAATCATGTCAAAGTCTAAAATTTCATTAACTAATACTAAATAAACCCATCAGTCGACGTCGTCCGGGGGTTGTGAGAACCATCAAGAACCATCAACACTTAATTGAAACAAAAGTGATTTTGGCGGGATTTTAACAAAGCAAAGGGAGACAATATACAGGAGAGAAGAGACGATTAAGTTACAAACAATGCGGCTGGTAGTCTAATGGATAATTTCAAAAAAGTGACATTTAAACTAATGAATATTTTCAAGTCTGGCGATAATATATAAAACCACACATGATCAGAGTATTAGAAACACACTGAAAGTGTTGAAAAAAACAATAAAAAGTGTAGAAAATACCGTTAAGACATGTCTTCGGCGAACAGCGGGCTTCTTCGATTTCACAATTGATTCCTCGAAAACCGTGTTTACATCTGCATCGATACTGTGTAGGTTCTTCAACGCATGTCCCTCCGTTTTTACAGGGTGTGGTCGCGCAGGTGACATGAGTTTTTTCACAGTTTGAACCGAAAAAGTTTTCCGGGCACTCACATGTATAACCACCAAACTTCTGTACCTAAAATGTAGTAAAAATTATGAATAACAAGTTATTTACTTAAAAGACATGACCCTCAATTTGAATACGCAATCAAAAATTCTAATTTTGCCAAGCACAAGCCACAGATGAACCGCGCCTTGACGGCGCTTTCCATCAGTGACTCATACTTAACAAAAGATGGCTCGAGAAATCTGGCGACCGGGCATGAATAATATTCAAACAATATATTTGTGTTTCAGATTTGTAATAATATAAAATTCAAATTCAAATCAGCCAATGTAATCTATTTATCTTGACTACCAAAGGAACTTTATTTCCTAATCATGTTCATACACGAGACACTGACAATCTTGATTCAACAAAAATAGCGTCCGAAATTTCCGGCGCTTTCCCTCTTGTACAACACTCGAAAGTAACCGAAACCTGTTGTCCAGCTGCTATTAAAAGATTCCCACAAATATATCTTTAGAAGTTGGTTAGAAAATCACTGACCCTGGCATGATCATTTTTCAATGTTATTGTTAAAGATCCAAAAGAATTTAGAACAGCGTTTAAGTTAATGGAGAAAATAAAATTGAAAATATGTTTCAATTTCACGTGAAAGAAAGCTTAAAGGAAAATTTTATCTATCTTGAGTTTCAAAAGTCGAAATATAACGTTTTCCAATGCTATTATGTTATGTTCTTGTTGATGAAGGTAATTTTAGTAAATTGTACAAGAACATTTCGTTAAGCATGAGACACTGATCGACCGCGACAATGGGAAGCAGTCCATCCGTGGATCATGCTTGACGAAATACAATTCATGAACGGGATGTTTCTGGTTCGCATATCATATATATACCTTATATAAATATACTTACAGTGCATTTAGCTTCATTTTTGCAAGGATTTGGCTCGCATTCGTTCATTTCGTTCTCACAATTTCTGCCGGTAAATCCGGGCTGACATTCACATGAGTAACTGCCTTGACCAGAGTTTGTGCATCTTGCACCGTTCTTGCATGGCTTATGGTTGGTACAGTAATTTAAATCTGAATAGAAAGAATTTTAGAATTTAAATTAGGAGTGACCAATAACGAATATTTGTTGAACTCCAAATCAAATCGAATGTTTATACCAATCGCCACTCGAACGAAAATATATTTTATAACTAAATTACATTCTAAATTCCTTTCTCACAGCGTTAACATTTTACAAAATTATAATAGCAAAGTTCTAATTTCTATTATATTTTGATTGTAAACAGTAAAACTGTTGCAGGCAAATCAGACAAAGTCGGCTCGCTGACAAAGTTTCGATTTATTTTTGTGATTAGGTCAATATGAAAAAAATTCTCACCGAGATTACAGAGCATTCCGCCCCATCCTGGTTCGCAGTTACATTCGAAAGGTTTCTGACAAGTTCCATGCTTACATTCAGGGTATGTTTGACACTCGTCGCATAATTTTCCTATCCAGCCTTGTCGACATCTGGAAAACAAACAAAACATTTTCAGAATTGATCAACAACACAAAAAAACTTCAAACGAATTTTGATTTCGAGAAAAATCTGACTGGTAATGTTACAAAGAGATATCAATAGTTAAGTACCTTCTCGAAGTGGTCAAGATGGCGCCAGATCAATTTTTATTTCACATCACAAAAATCTTTTGTAAAAAGCGTGGGGAAATGATTTTAAGGAGCACCAACATCTAACAAGTGCACTATAGGAGGTTTTAGTAAATCATCGTTCATTTGACACAGATTAATCGTATTCTATGACTAGAAGTGTACTTGAAAAATCCCAACATTTTTGTCGTAAATTTACGTTGGGAAATATACATGTACAATACATAGATTTGCTTTGGTTGAAAATTGTTGATATAATAATAAAATAAATCTTACATGCACTCATTTGGTCTTTTACAATCTCCGTGTGTAGCACTGCAGCCAGGCAGACATATGGCTGTTAAATCAAGTAAAATGGGTTATGACAAGCTCAAATATCGATATTAATATTATGAAAGGTCTAAAAAGAGATTTAAAGTTCGTGTTCACTCATGCGTATAAAGGCCGAATGAGTACTGAGCATTGTTAACTTTCTTTGGTCTGATCGATCACCAGACGATAAATTAGTGGCAGATAATTGCCAAACAGCTGGTTAGCGCCGCTCGAGAAATCGCAAAACAATGTAAGGCAAAGAATAGTGACAAAAGCGACGCCGCTCAGCAGGTGCATAATTCCCCGAAGGAAAAACGACATCGCCTCGACGCCGATAATATTACAATTTTATACCAATACGGAACGTTAATAACATTCGTGATTATTTCATACTTTTAAGTGAACGATTGGTTAACTGTGGCTAAAATTAGAAGATTTTTAAAAATTTCTGGAATCGCGAGTCCCGATACAAAATCCCAAATTATACAAATTATACCCATTTAGAACTTCTATTGGAGTTCAAAATATATGATTACGTCATGCTTACGTTTCAAGCAGTATTTCCCCTCGCCCGATTCCCAGCCTTCCAAACAGACTTTTTCTCCTTTTCTGTCACAGGTATAATGTCCGAACATGTCATCTCTAGGGCGACAATATTTTGAGCAGCCATCGCCATAATAATGTTGATCACATTTTACACGGTAGGAGTATCGAAGAATCTTTTCCTGCTGCGTTTGAGTTTCTGTAGCCCAATCTTGATTCGGGTGTATTTGGCCTGTCTTTTGCATTCGAGCAATCAGTTTTCCTGAAATAGATATTTAGAATAGTGTTTGGGTTGAATCTTGTCACATTTTAAATCTTTTAACAATAGAATCAAGAAAATACTCTTTGCCGGGTTAAGGTGGGACTGACTGCTTATCCTTCTACTATGCCTTTGCGTTAATGTATCCATATGCTAAAAGCAAGGGTGCTATAGAAAGTGAATAAACTATTAAAGATGTTCGAGTCTTTCTGCACAGGTACACAAATTTATTTCTGTAACGTTACAGAAATAAATTTGTGTATGCGAGTAGAAAGATTCTTGAACCTCCCGTCAATCACGAAAATGTTTAATTTCAAGACGATCAAGAGGGAATATTTAGAAATTTGAGAACTGTCGTGAATGATCAACCAAAATGTTGTAGATAATAAACCCTATTTTCAATCTACGAGCTTCTGTTACGTTCCCACGTTGTTCCCATTTGCCGCGGATTCATGAATCACGATAACGCACACTTCGTTCTAGATAAACAATAACTTTTACAACGTGTTTTACGACATCACGCAGCAACTTTGCGATGAATGATAAAGGATAAAATGATGGGTAGTTACTGACGCTTGAAGGGCGGTTCATTACCAATTTGATTTAATCCGCTAAAAAACAAAAATTACAAGGCACTAATGACTGTCGTAAAAAATTATATCCCGGGGGTAAACTACACAATATACACTTGATTATCGATGGCGTCTCTGGGACAGTTTTACACATAATAATTATGGTATATAATACAATCCTGTCTTTATACATTTGCGTAAACGCAAAATAGCGTCGTTTCACGTATTATCGACAAAAGACGCACGCAATGACTTCCGAATATTCTTAATATAGTAAAAAAACCTTGAGAATAAACCGCAGGTCTCACCTGGCAAATTCTTGTTACTTTCTTGTTCGTGTGTGGCTTCTATAACTAGACCGAAAAACTCCTAAAATGAAAAATATGAAAATACACGTTAGCTTTTGTTCACTGATCTATCTAATGAAATATTAACGAAATCGGTATTGTTAAAATTGTATTTGGTTGCGTTCAATTTTTCAACAATATAGGCATATATATCATTAAAATTGAAATTATCAGCAGGTCGTATTTGATCGCCGACACATATTGATGCATAGCCCGGTATTTGCTTAATATACATCCAGTACACAACAATGAACTATCAAAGAGTGAATTGTACTAACCGGCCATGTAAAATTGAACTTCAGTCCAATTATATTTGGTCCTACGGACTCCGATTGAGTTGGAGGGATCGAATTTGAACCCAACACTGGTGTCTTCGCCGACCCAAAAGTGCATTCAGTCTCAGAACCCGGATTCAATTGGAAATGAGTGAAGCAGACATGGAATGAAGTTCGACACGGCTTGCTACATATTTCCATGTCTCCGATTAAGCTAAGCTCACAACATTCTCCATTTTTTGCTCGACCAGCCTGATTCACAAATTCGTCCACTCGAATTTCAAACACTCCAGTCGCTAAAACCTGGAAATGTAAATAAGAAAATAAAATAAAATTCAACATTGCTGGTTTTGTTCGAATTCGTATATTTAATGCAGCTTTCATTATAATATAATTTCAATACGACTTCACTTGTTTGAGCAGGTTATATTAATCGCTTGGACAAAAAGCTAAGCTGCTGATTTGAACCGATTAACCGATTAAAGCATTTCTGGTACGAGTATCATTGCTACCATAAAATATGATTTATGCAATTATCCCCAATCAGAAATTTAATTTTGTCGAGCATAAGCCACAGATGAACCGCACCTCGGTGGCACAGTCCATCGGTGACTCACACCCAACGAAACGCTTAATAAAGCTGCGGCCCATGTCGGTATCGGAAACTTAATCAAATTGTTCTGGCGGGCAGGACGGCCAAAATTATTCACAAAGATTTGATGCCGATTCGTTTGCTATAATATCGGAAAGGAATAAATTTCATTACCTGTACACCAGCCAACGTCACACATATTGAAAACGTCAAGATATTTTGAAACATCTTTTATTAGTAAATCCGTGTGATCAGCGCCTTCAATTTGACGCGATAAATCCTTGTATAATATTATTAACAAACACAAGCAAACAGAAATTCAACTTGACTTCAACTTTCTTCCAAACATAAAATTATAAACTTTTGCTAGAACTTTAAATTTAATATATAATCTGATATGCATAGAAAGAATGAGGATCCTTTTAATACGTCATATTCCATAAAAAGCGACAATAATGCAAGCATTCCTGTTTGGTCTCTCATTTCAAATGAAAGTTTTCGACCCATCTCCAATACCTTCCACTTGTTCATTTACTGCAAGGTAATTAAGCAAAACTAAAGTTCCTGCCAACTAGTCCGGAATACATTTGGATTAAAAGCGTCTACGGGCACTGGTCGTATTTTGTGAACTACAAACAACAAAACGCCGTATGTCCCGTCCCCTTCTTTCTCTCAAAATCGTCGCGCGCTCGTTCGCCATATGTCTCCACTTGTATCAAACGTCGCGTCCTACATATCCTTAACAAATTATATTTACATACAATAGATCGACGGCCATCCATGATTCGCACTCTTAGTGGGTATAGCTGCGCCTGGTCGCATTGTTTTCAATGAATAAATCGAATCTGAAAGGCTAGTAGTTGTTCTGGTAGTACTTGGCGCGTATATAACATATCCAAAGTGTGGTCAAAGAATCCAACGAACTCACCGCAAATTAACTTGACCGACCAACAAAATGAGAGCAGCAGCACAGAAAGATGTCATAATTTTCCGACATAAATCTATGACCTCACATAGTGGGTTTTCAAAAAGTCAAGTATTTGACACAAAATAAGTTGCTACGTAAATATGCGACATCTTGATATATTAGCTGCCACAGGTAATACCACTTTGCTCTAGCTAATTCATACATCCCAACTGTTGGGGCTCTCGAACATTTACGCTACACGGTATGACGTTCTCACACCAGTGAACCAACCCTCTATGTATGTGGAAATTGTTCAAAACAAAGGGTAGTAAGGCGCTTTTTACGTCTTCTAATTATTGTCATACAAGCAGACGTAAACAAAAACAATAGGTCGGAACAATAGAAATGCCACAGGTTATCAGTACTGTTACGCAAAAACCAACAATTTTTATCAGCCGCTCAGTGTCAAAGTAAATTATCATAGTCCGGTTTACTTGACATTTTAATTGTCATAAAAACTCGTTAAAGGGTGACGTTATCTCGACTTTGTTTGATGGACAACGATTGCTCGCGCCGAACATTGTTCTATTATTTGTCAACCATAAACACCTTCCTGCAGTCGCGTGGCAGACGCACGAGAGCAAACTGTGCTATTATAAATATTTATTCGACTGATCCATCTCTCCCCGCCCGACGTCTGCTTTCCGCTGCGTAATTCCCATCCAAGATTTCAACTCGGTTAGAAGAAGTAGGCAAGACTGAATTTTGTAGGCTATACCTATACACGTATAATCCATGTCATCGAGCTGAATTTTATCAGTGGCTCATATTTACTTACCAAAGTAATATTTGTTATGTTAAAATTGCAGTCTATATCAGTAAAAGCGATGTTTGCCAAGATTCTTTAGAAAGTGGTTGATTAATGGTCGCCGAAAACAGGTATCACTGTACTTTACCATAACGGTTAAGTTCTGTTCGCTACGTTCTCCGCATTATTTTTATGAAAATTCGCCCAGAGCGATCTACATTTTGTTTCCATGGTACAAACGTATATGCTCAAGGTAAAAGAGCATTTACAATTACGCCCAAAATCACACTGATCTTTCACCTTATTTTTGTAAATAATAGTTCATCCAGGGGTTAAATTTGAGTAAAAAAAATCGGGAAGTTGAATGTATTGTATATACCATTATTTTGTACCTAAACTTCTGGTGTATGATATTTCATATCCATAGATAACAAAAACAAGAGAATGATGTTACATTTTATTTTTTTATTATTACCTTCAACTTACCTTATTGTACGAAAACATAATAAAACGAATCGTACATTGTTCTTCAAACTCTGCCCCTCTGCTACACCAATGTATGTTGTTATTATTAAGAATTTTCACTTTATACACAAAACTTGATGAAAAATTTCACAATCTTTTGTGGAAGAATATGCTATGCTTTTATCACTCCAACTAATTTTTCCTTTCAACAAAATCATCACAAAAAAGCGATTTTGACCTCTCCCTAACATCTTTCTAACTATACCAACGCTAAGGTCATCTGACATACAAAACAGATATGAAAAGAACTTTATCTCTCAGTATGTAATACAACACTGCACAGTACACATTATACTGTATACATACAAAACTGCTTGCACAGTCCATCATTGTGAGCAAAACAACAAATATATTAAACGCTGATCTGATATTAATCTTTGTTTGCGTCAGGTAGGTCTACTAGTGTTTGTCATCCCCATACGAATTCCTATTTTGTCAAGAATAGAGCGCAGATGGACCTCGTCTCGTCGGCGCAATCCATCCGTGCCCTATATTTAGCCAAACGGTTTTTCGATTAAACGGAGACAAATTTTTCAGTGTTATTGCAACTACTTCTTCACTTATACATTTTTCAGCGACGCAAATGATTATTTGTTATGACTAATATATAGATACATGACAAATTACGTGGAGCATATGTTGCCGGATAACAATCACGTAAACAAATACTCCCTGCTCCAGAAAGTTTACAAATTGTTTAGCACGGAAGTCTGT
This sequence comes from Styela plicata, assembly GCA_963675895.2. Classification (NCBI taxonomy): domain Eukaryota; kingdom Metazoa; phylum Chordata; class Ascidiacea; order Stolidobranchia; family Styelidae; genus Styela; species Styela plicata. The sequence goes on from OZ023138.1 coordinate 1,188,273, forward strand.
TCGATTGCGAGTGCATGACATCAGACGTGCTTGAATAAACTGATCTTTAACTTCAAATGTTTATATACCCCACGGATGGAGTTTTTCCTGTTCCAAGGATATTTTCTTATAAAATTATGAGAAGTGAAAAAGCAAGACTATCGCACGGCTTTTGTACGTAATCATATTTTACTTCACGTTTTTTATATATCACTTTTTTCAAATAACGCCCCTGGTTCCATCGTCGGAGATTATATTTAATCTAGATTATTTAAAATATACCCATTAGCTAGCATTTTAATGTTGTATCTGCGTTGTCCAATGTGACGACTAGCAGTTGGTTCGAGTGTTTTGCAGCACGGATATTTCTAGCTAAGAAGATAGGTATATAATATATACAAAAAAACGAATCGGCGTAACAAGTAAGAAATGGTTGAACCGACAATTTTATTTTGCAAATGTTAGCCACTGTGGATCCGCGTCGCGGCAGCGGGACCCATCAGTGTTCAACAATTGACAGAAACTGTCTTTGAGAAAGTTTACTCAAATTTCACAACGTTAAATATTCCATATCTCAAATATTTTCTATAACGTAATCTTGCATAGTATCATTGTAGAATGGCCAGGGTACGTTTGATAAATAAAGAAAAAAAACTATTCATTTGGTGACTGCTTATGATGATAATTACGATGAAGATCGCCTCAACTCAATGACATATAACATTACTATATATATTTTTTTAGATAGAAAGCATGGACAAATTCCCACTTGATATCTTCAGTATCGATAATATTCATGTGTTGTCTTCTAAACTGTTCTCAGCAGATATCATAAATAAACCGCAGATAACTTACGCGTGTAACCTTCGACCCCTATCTCTTATCACTGCACATCTTTGCAAAGCGCTTGTCAAGAAGTCGCATGTTTCATCATTTATTCATTTGTAATTGCGACTTTGTTCTGTCAAATGAATTATTTCTTAGCATCTTGAAAACGGAAATGGAATCGGACCCGGTATTAGTCATAGATGGAACGCGCTCAAATGACGTTCAACATTTATAACTCTGGCTTGGCCAAATTTGCTTTTCAATATTTTGCTGTAAACGACTTGTATATGGAATTTGATATCATGATGGAAATAGCGAGCGCTTTTGAAGTTGAAATTCACGAAGAGGGTTAGATAAAAATACGCTTGCAAGATGGCCCAAAATAAAAAGAAAACAATTTTTAGGACAGCGTGGCACAAATGTAACGATAAAAAATGTCGTATTCTTTTGGTGGGTTTAATGTAAACATAAGGTATTTACGTTGTTTCGCCACTAATTACATGAAGAAATAGGTTTCATTTAAGGCGATTTGAAACTGTCATATCACCAACTACATTTTTTGTTGTTTACCACTTGGAGTGCTAGCACTCTATTACTCACTAGTGGTGGCCACAATCCGTTTTCAAGCTTCGGGATCCTGTGAAAAACATCGAATTTCGACAAATAAGATTGAATTAGGATTGAAAATTTTTCCATAGGCCGTATTATGTTAGTCACGGTAATAGTGTGCAAGGCAAATCACATTTGCATCCTTCACGTGGTCCGTGGCCCCGTGCATGATTTCACGCAAACTTTATTTTTTATTTTTTAAGTTTTCGCGACGCATTCCACAGCATACCACTGACTGCTTTGAGACCTTGTTTGTGTTTTAGTGAGATATTTAGTGGAACCAGTGCTGATCAGGTCTATGCTGGTCTCTGGTATTGTCTGGTTGCGAGGTTTGCTTCTCTGCTCTGATTTGAAATGGAATGTTGTGCTTTTGTCAATAGCAAAATTTTTTTGTATCTGTCATAACAGTTTCGTATAGTTTCTGGCTAGCGCCTATGATATCTCGTAATGCGTTTTTGTGGTGTGTTTTGTAGACTTGCTTCGTTGATATGCCTCTCGGTTGGGCAGTTCTCTGATTCTGTTAGCTGCATTTTAGGCTAGGGTTTGAATTTTAGTTGTTTAATTCATATTTTATGACATTTAGAACTGCAATAAGATAATAAACTAAGTCGATCAGAATCCAAACAATTGTCGATTGCTTGTAAGCTGATAACTACATAGTCAAGTATATATTTGACGTTTTTATATTTTCTTATTAGGATTAGGGTTTAACAGTCAAGATACAGCTGATTTAACGGTTGTGCCTTGCTATTTATATTGCTGTTGTGTTTACTATAACCATATCCTTTAGATTTTTAACTGGTGGGTTAGTGCGAATCAGGCTGACATAATCTTAGTTTCCCTCGGTTGACTTAAATCTTTCTGCTGGGCATGTTCAGTTCAGGCGACGTAGTCGATGCAATTCTGCCATACGGTTGTAAACCCACTATTTTTTATCATAGTCTGTTTTATATTATTTTATTAATATATCAAGCATGGGCTATGATTTGTATCACTCGAGGTAGTCGTGTTACTTGTCCTACACCCTCCCCTTGTATTGTGTGATCAGTGGTAGTAGAAGGTAGAAATAAAAAAAATAAAAATTGTTAGCGATATTATTTAATCAAAAATTGTGCACCAGAAAAAGAAAAATTCACTATCTTAAAAGCAAATACATTCAAAATCTATCGGTATTGCAAATGTGATTGCACTCCAAATAATATTTCATGGGTAAACTGCAGTCAGAGCACAGCTTGAAGCAGCCATCAGAAGGAGCCGACTAACACCCATTCAAATGTCCCATAAATCTCCCCAGCCATCCCTCATTTTAACATTGAATCAAATTTATCGTCAAAATCGTTTTATGATTTCAAATTGCGCATACACTTTTGTGTTGATTTTGGTTGGATGAATTGCAGGCTGTGCATCGGTCTTTTAGCCCACGGAATTCTGTATTTGTTCGATATCATTAATGGGTCTCATGATAACGTATATTCTGCTTGTAGAGTATACAATGTATATCTGTTTGCCTCACTATTTGATCCAATTTAATTCATTCTTTCCCTACTACTACTTACCGTTTTACTTCTTTGGATTTATACCGAAACCACACGCCTGCTTTTTCCTCTGTATTATTATCGCAACAATGTTTCAGTCATTTTTGCTATAGATTCCTAGGGTTTATTGTCCAGGTAATACATTTTAGTTTTTTCAAATTTCCAAAATTATGACGTATTAGTTCCTATTTTTGGTATCGTATTTGCATTCTTTTTACTAAAAATAACCTTTTTTTAATTTTATTTCTACACCTTAATATAGATGATCTGTTCGTATATGTCCCATAAGCATGTTCATCACAAAATTTTTCTCACAGTAAATAATATGTTGTTCTAATTTTTCCAGAAATTGGGTGCCAAGACTTGCCCACTTCATTAACAGTTTGGAGCATTGAGTCTTGCTATAGTGACATACAAAAGGTTACATAGCAAACTTTTGATATTCTTTTTAATTTTGTTGGCATCGCGGTATCAATTAGCTTTAATGTAATGACTATGTGGTGTTTGGTAGACAGTAGACTATTACGTAAAAACACCAATGACGTTTTTTTTCAAAGTGACAAGGCGAGGAGGAAGACCAAATCAAAACTTGGTTTTAAAAATTTTAAGGAGATTATACACAATCTTAAGAACAGTGAGACATTTCTTTATATCTGGAAAGGTGAAACGATGTTGCGGCTAGATTGACAGAGGCAATCGAACTTATCGCTGCAGGACCCACCAACCGCTTAATCTATACGAGTAAAAATTTCAAACAGCTAACATAGAAATCTGCTACAGAGTACAGTAATTAAAACTTTTTTTTCACTTCTTATAGTCTCTCATAATTCGAATCTGATACGCACACAAATATTTTATTGCTAAATAGTTATTCTTGTTTGTTTCATGCCTTGAATTTTGAAGTTTGTCGAGTTTTTGGGAGTTTATAGTATATTTTCATTCTTCTGAGACCTAAGTCAACATCACAACACATCGCCTAAAATGTGGTAAGTAACCTTTAACAGGATTTCAAAAATATATGTAGTTTTTTAAGTATTGTATTTCCATTTTGTTTTACAATAAAAATTTATTATCTCGAAAATGGAAGCTATAACATATGCCTCAAATATTTCACTACATGATAAGAACGAGTGAAGCATATGTTTTACGATATATCGTTATCTGCGATATTCACCTTGACAAAGCAAAAGAGGTTAATAAAAAAACATTGGATAAGTTTCTTTTTCTATCAATTAATAACATAATTATGAATTGTGTATCTTCAAAAATGTTAGTTCGGGAAAGCGTGTAATTCTGATTTGGAAAAAAAAGGTATTTTCACCAAATTTTCAAGTATTTTCTCCATCAAAAAGTTCAAGTAAAAGCCACAGATCCTGGTCACTCAATAAATTGATATGATTCCAAGAGTTTTCAAATCTAGAAACCGAAAAGTTATTGTATGTCATCCTTACCAATTATATTTCTAGATTACATCCACAGCCACATTTTTTATGACCCTGTTTATGATACCACCTTCTGTGCCCGGAGATTTTTCACCAATCTGGCAAAATATTTTTCAGATGGCATCGACAAGGATGAACACAATGTCTCTATGAAAATTTCGTCTTTGTTTTGAAACTTTGAAATTTTTTCAAAAAAATCCCACGATCACTTAAATTTAGTGAAGCGCAATTTCTGAAACCATGCCAGATTGCATAATAAATACAAAACCCAATCTCACGCAGGAAATATACATGAAATACTCACAAAGTTAACGGTAGCCTATGAAACAAAACGAAAAGTACCTCAATTTTCAAAACAATTTGTTTCATCGTTTTGGACTTCCTCTAGCAGCACCTAGCGTTCGAGAATAAGCCAAGATTTTGTGTTAAAAAAATTCATTGAAAGACTACGAGTGTGGGACGAGAGAACTGCAGTGACGTCAATAAGCGTCGGCGGGTATGCGTGATAAATTTTTTAAGCAATTTCTGCATTTACTGTGTGGTCAAAGTCATTTATTTCGTTGGTCATAAAAATAAACATACAATTGCGCACGAAAACCATTGCTAATAAATTAATCGAAGAGCGGGCATCATTGGAAAATGTATATATAACAAGGGAAATAAGGGTGATATTATAACTTTATTAAGTGGTAATATTCTGATTTATACTATATATATATGCTAAGACATCGCGACATCCAGAGATATATAGATTCATGTAAAATGATGTGATGCGGGTGGTTGTGCCACCCCACACTTAGCTTTAAGATGACCATGTACCGCAACAAACTTTTTTTCAAAAAATGAGCCTGGGCATGTCTTATTTTGGGGGAAGGAGGGGTTTTCGAGTTATTTTTAATGTCTCATCCGTGAACATACCGGTAGGCTTAAACCCAACACTGTTAGGTACGGATCTTTGTAGTGGATGTGTATATTGTGCGTTACATGGACACGGCTTTAAGGTAATATGCTTCTTTACATTACTGTTAGATGATTAAAGACATCTTTTTTCAAAGAATTTGAAGACTGTTTGTTTTGAAATGTGATCTCTAACAAAATACTTCTGTAGTTGGTTGATTGTGGATGCAAAAAAGGAGTGCACAACTCAAGCTCGTTGAAGCTAGATTGTTATGCCTGCATTGTGTAAATGCTCAAATCGCGCCAATGTGAGGATTACAATCTTCTATGTTGAACATAAGTGAAGAAGATTTTTTTAAGAAATAAATACATTCTTTTTATAGACTTTTATATAGTGGAGAATTGAGGGAACCTTACTTCAGGTGGAGTCGCAATTATTCGACTCTGTTGCGAATTCATTATAAATATTCGAAGTTAATTACCCCTACCAGGTAAATAGACAAACAACCTTTTTGTGTAGTGATGATGATGGTGAGCATGGTTAGAGGTGATAACATAGCCAGATGTAGTAAACGAAAAATATAGGTACACATGCGCACCTGTCCGATTAGATCGGGGCGCCTTCAACCTCCAAACTTCGCGTTCCCAATAAAACACGCCTGATTGATCAACATTTTTCTGGCTGGGATAGGTGTATCTTGTATCATGAATCGCCCGAGGCTGCGCGAGACTTATCACGAATGATAGTCCTGAAACCACCAGTGTGCATAGGGGCACATAAATGCAGGAATGACGGTAGATTGAAGAATCTTCATATAAAATATATTTATTGACAGAAGTTTTATAAAGATGTTTTTAAAGGAACTAGAGCGGAAAGGTCCCTTGAACATAGACCGTGATAATATCTGTAAAATAAACAGGGCGAGGCAACGTGACGATGTGAAGAGCTTTGCAGACTAAAGTTTGGGGCCAATCATATTGATCACACGTCATTGAATACGATCAAGCATATTCAGAACATTGACTGCAGAACTTTCCCAGATGTGACAACAATATTTCACGCAGGATCAAATAAGAGAATTTTACAAATGAAGTATGATTTCGGGTGAATAACGTAGACCTCAATTTAAAGAACCGACTTTCAGTGAGACATTTTTAGCAATACTAGTGAAATGTCAACTCGAATCCTTGGAAAGTGTGAATACAACAAGAGAAATGTCTGAAGACTTCTTTGGAGCAGTACCGGAACGAGAAAGTTGAGTTTCATTTACATTATTGTAACGATTATTTAATAACACCTTTTTTTTTCTAAGTTCAAAGTTACATGCCAATTGTTACCCCATTCAGATATATTCTGGTCGATATTCCTGAACTCGAGCAATTTCGCAAGAGTTGGACGTTGTTCTATAACTAATTAGCCATTGACATAAGACAATAAGTATTTTTGGGAATGAAGAAGAGAGGAATGGAGATTAGTCTTTATTTTTGCGCCTATTATATTGCGCAATAGTGGTTTTGAAGACTCTCGTAAAACCTTTCTCTGACCGAATTCAGATAAAAAAAATTTTGGAACTGCAAGTGAATGACTGACTACTGAGTATACAAACAACAATATCATCTCTCATTCATCAGAAATATAAGGTTTTTGTAAATTTTTGGAGTGCAACGATCTTAGAAAACAGCGAAATAGTCCGAAAGTTCGTCAATATAAGCTGTCGTCTAAAATCTATTGGACTTTAATCTTGTGTAAAGAAGTTAGACCATGATCTAACAGAATCTTACAATAAACATATATTTCTGTGTAATAAGAAGAGAGTATTTCGTTTGTATACTCAATAATATTCGTGCATTCTCCCGACTTCGCTCACACACGGATCCAGAAATAGAAGAAAAAAGGGATGAAGAACAGGTCACAAATGCTTTTCTGTTGGACATACATGTGAAAAAGTATGTCTTCGAGACTATTTCGCAATAGATAACATTCGAACAACATTGTTTTCTGTGTATTAAGACATTATATGCATCTACAAAATCTCTGAAACGTTATCAACAATACGTGGTAATATTTTGCGCAAACTGTTAGCAAGTCGAATATTCCGAATTCGGGCCATTTTTTCCATCCGAGTTTATGATAGTTTTTACAATTTCTGAGATGAAAGCAGGCGCAAGATATTGCTTCCTATCTGGAGTTGTAATACATGTGATGGTTCTCAAAATTTATCTCCTATTTTCGTCAAAGCTAAGAACATGGAAATCTATACTTTGGAATTTATATTCAACTAGTTTCATTTCACGATTTCACAAGTATTAAGAACGTCATTCATTTGTTTGATTCCACGGAGTTGAGGGAGTTTCCCCCAAGTTAGAGATCCTTTGTCTTTGGCAATAGTCGCCACTGTACCAGGCACGTATAGATGGGAAGCCTCCTATCGATGCTTATTTAACTTCTGAGTGCAACTTCAGCTTGATGATTCGAAGAGAACTACGTATACGAGAAATCGAGTAATCAGCAAAATAGATGAAAAATATATTGACAGATTTCATAAAATTTAGTCTTTTAAAAAAAATACAGAGTTGCTTTTGAATATATTGCCCTCGGTGTTTGATTTCCCAATATTGAAATAAATTCCTTTATTGTTTCTGTAACAATTTTTCAGATTAAAAATAGTCCGTTTAAATTGAATCAGGTTTAAAACGACGACTCCGGTGTCCCTCAATGAGTACTCTTGACTTTTCAAAGTCGAACCGCAAACCCCTTCTGCTTCGGATTTACTGTATTCGAAATTTGGAAACCAGATTAAGGATTCGTATCTGAATAACCAAAAAACAATTTCTTCGTTTTCATAACTTACGTATTTCAGAAATAAGGTGTGGTTTGGTTGCGGTTATTTCTTTTGAGAAGTAATCAAAGCGTTGTAAAAATAAGTTCAATTAACTATCTCAGAACAAACTAGCTTATTTACATCTTCTGGATTGAAACATTGCTTGTAGAAATATCACAAAGGAATTGGCCATGTTCCTGTTCTGCATCTTTAAAATGCTTACATCATCTTGCTGTTGACCGTTTTTTCAACAGCAATTTGTGTTTACGCCGAACTAACAGCGAGAATTAGAACCCCATCAATGGGCAGTATAGGGTCGAGGAAAACAAACAAGGATTGGGTTTTTATTAAGAAAACGAAACTTGTTTTTGTGGCTGATGTAAAAACAAATTCTCAAATCTTTTTAGATATGGACCCAAATTATCGATCGTACCGTTAAGCTTATTTATTTTTTCCCTAAAATTCACTCGGAGCAAGGCCGGAAGCAGTGCCGAAAAGGAACCTATCACCTTCTACAAGATCTAGTGCCAGCATCTACGCTCTAAGCGGAAACATTCCAAACGGATCTGAACTGCTATGGTAAAGTGAAGTGAGAGTAGGTGGTATCTGCCTTGGGCGATGGTAAAACCGTCCACCACTTACTTATTTCCTTTCAGTCGCCTCTTGCGACACACAGGATATAATAATTATTCACCCAAAGCCATTTTATTGGAACAGCTTGAACCGCAACTTTGTAGCGTATACGCTGCCTGCTCATGGCTGTAACACCCTCGCAATTTTGCACCAAATATTAAGAGAGAGGTTCCGAACCATTTTGCTTATCGTTCCCGTGTTTGCCATTGAAATTTTTTGTACGCTGAGATTTGCTGTCTTACGGAGTTTCTCAAAAATGGATTAGTTTATAAAATGGCTGAGAAAGGTATCCAAGTTCAAGAGTGAAAAAACATAGAAACCTGCAAAACATTATCGAGATGAAGCATATCAAAATCTCAAGTCGCGTTTCGCCTCATTCGTAAAACGATTTGAAGCAAAAAAAAATCATTTAAATAATATTCAACTACATTTGCTGTATAGTACTGTACTTGCAAGTAAGCTCCGTAAATCTTGAAATCCTTAGGGGACTCGAGCACGCTCGTTTCTGAACCTACGTGTTATTGTATCTTCGGAGATGAAAGTTCACATATTTCCATTACAGTAGTAATTTTCGTTTCGTAATGTTTCCATGTTGTTAATAAACAAGTTATATATTTGCCGAAGGAATCTTTACTCGCCGGCTCACTACAAGCCTGTGGGAGTACAAGTTGTGAGAGTGTCAAAAGGAGAGAAAACGGTATACAATATCATTTTTGTCAGATGACTGATAATAACTCATTGAAGCGAAATGGTTCGCTTCTCAGAGAGGTCTCAACCCGATTAGAAAACGCATTTTGTCAAGTACGAGTCACAGATGGCCGCGCCTCGGCGGCGCGATCCATCAGTGGCCCATAGTCGAAAAATGTTTGATCGAAAAATTTCTTACTGGGAACACTACGCTCTTTACGAAGTTTTCACAACAGGCTTTTTACCGAGGAGAAAATCACAAGTCGACATAACAAACTGACGCTTGCTGAGATTGAATGACCAATGCAAACAAATAATCGTAATAACAAAGGGTAGAAGAAAATGTGTTTTCTTTTTGTCCCCGATACAGTATTGTTGCAACCAATTTATAGTCAGAGTGACGTTTAATTCTTTAAAAGCAGAAAGTTCTAATTAGTCATATTCATAAGAAAATCGTGTAACTATTGAATGCAAAGGCGTATACTTCATTCAAAAAGCTTACGCACGAATAATTTACTCGGCACATCTTAAAAATATTTGATTGATCGTATGCATTGCATGCCCTGTTTTCTTCGACTTAGGATGGGGACTTAGGGACTGGATACCACATATGCGGGATTCTGTACTTCCAATTTCAATATAGTAAGTGAACAGATTCAACCGTACCCTGTGATCATTGTAGGTCGATAAGACACGATCAATCTGTGGCACATACTTGGCAACAAAAATTTCAGTTCGTGATCTTGTTTTATCGAAGGAGCAAATCACTGGACGTCACAACAAACTAACTTGACCAGAACGATGAAAAAATGGTAGACAAACACACCCTAACAAACACATTGTGTAATCTTAAGTGCTTTTGATGATGTTTTCAGCAATGGTCAATAATCGACGTAGAACAGTTGATACTCCCAATGGCAGCCATCAAAACAAACTCACCATAGGTAACCAAACACTAAACTGAACAGACAAAGACTCGCGCATTTGTTATCGATGCGATTGCGGTACACAGTAATGTGTTTTTTCTTCTCTGAGCCGGCATCGCTGAGAGCGATTTTTTGTGACATGTGACAAATGAGAATGAACTCCTGCATAATAGAACAGTTGACTGACTTACCTACAAAAATGTTATCTGAAAACTTTTAACAGTAAGACTTTTAAAGTAGAATGTGATCACGATTTGCATATCAAGTTAAATTTCTTAAACTTAAACTCATTAATGGTTCAAATCATAGTGAAGCGACTAAATATCGCGTTAATTATTTCCTTTAATTGGGCTAAAAAGGAAAACTAAAATCGCACTGAAAGTGCTTAGAATCACCCTAAAGAGTTCCATGCAAATAGCTAGACAATGGAATAAAGCATGGCGTTAGTATGGTGTAACTCCATACAGTACACAAAAAAAAATTATATATTAGTTAAAGTTTTGTATCATTATTTTGCACAATATACTTTGATTTCGTTATTATATATTTACTGATTCCTAAACTATCTTTCTCTTTATATAAAAAAACCGAAATTATGAATTGAATTACAAGAAATAAGGTCTCTTGTTTACTATGTAAATGGAAAGCTTTTCTCTCATATGCGTAAAAGGTAGCCAACCCTTAGTCACATTCGGAACAAACAAATTGTGTTGATAGCTAACTATGACATCGACATTTAATTTATTATATCTATGTTCTTTAAAATAAATACAATATTAAAAGCATTAGAATTAGATATTGTCGCTCACAACAGGTGTTACGTCACGAAAGTACAATAATCCAAACTCAGCCTTAGAAACCTAGCCTGACATACGTAAAAATATAACCCAAGATCCATCCAAGAAATCCATTAAAGATATACGCGATATAGATTGGCCAATTAATGTTGAACATTGATGGATTGTGTCAAACCACGGCAACCACAAAAGTACAGTGATTTAAAGTAATTTCATATTTCCAAAGTTAAAAAACCCCATGTTGATGAGATTTATGCCAATTATGGGCTGTTAATGGATCGCACCTTCACGGTGCGTTCCATAAACACCCCATATTTGGCCAAAAAATCAATTTTGAATTTTATTTTAATATAGTAAAATTTCTGTCAAAGACCAGTTTTTGTTACTGTGTTGTTTTAATTAGACACCTGAGCATATCTGTTGATATGCGGATCTAGAATAAAAAGCCCTAATGTATTTCTTGCGTGTCGTAAAAAGCGACTCATCAAAAGATCGACAGAGCCAAGTATGAGCCATAGAAGTACCGCGCTCCAACGCCGCAATCCTTTAATAACTCATACTGAACAAAATTTATCTCCAGTCGAAAAATTCTGACAAAACATGCTTAGTTAACCATGGGTCAACTGATGGAAAGCTTCGTCAATACGCGGTCCTTGTGCGGCGTACACTTCTTGACAAAATTAAATTTCGAATTGAATTTGAACGAAACATTGTGACTGGGTTATTATTTATTTTGTGGCTAACTAGCAAAAGCGCTCCCGAATTCCTGAAATGTGAAGTGCGCTTGTGGCTTGATATTGGGTTGCATCATTATATAAATAGTCACGCGTACGTTTTTATAGATTATTTTAACACGTATCGCGTCTTAAACACGTGACTAATCGGAAAAGATGAAATTTGGCTCTCAGCCAGCAGTCAGCTCGTATCTTAATTATTAGACTTCCTAAGCAAACATAAAAACACATGAATTTATACAAGTTTCTCAATTGCTCACATTGATTGTGCCATTTGAAAAAGGCAATCTCAAAATCGCAGAAAAATGTCTCATAATTCGTTGTAAAAACTTACGAGCAAATTTACTACGCGTGACGTACGAAGCGATTCGAAAGAGTCGGCAGAGCCGATACTGCTGTAATCAACGTGACTCGCGAATCCGAGCCCAAATCCAGCGTCTGGTAGCGATAGGTTGAAAGGAAGTTTCATTCTATTTTTCGAGGTTTATTCGTCAGATGTTGGACGGTTTTTATATATCGTCGAATATATGTCATGGTTTGATTGAAACTTCGTGGTACCATAGAAAAGTTTTGTATTCAGCAAAGCAAACAATATAAATACTACAAAGAACATTTTACGTGCAATTGGATTTAGAAATTTACAAACAAATGTCCTGAACTTAGGTTGTTATGTTTTTAAGATATTGGTGTTTGAAACAGTTAGGAATAAGTTGGAATTTTGCATCAATATTGCAAAAGGTCATGGAAATCATTCCATTAATCATTCTATACAGCGTAAAATGCAATGGTGGGCACGTTATGCTATGCGTCACCTTTTGGTGCGTAATGTAGCGTAAGTTTAAGACTTTTTGTCGTGTCGTTCTCTGTAAACTTGGTAAATGTGCCATGAAAACACGTCAATATTGAGGCGCAATTCATTTATTTAAAAATCCCACTGGAGTAGACTAACTTGAGAAAGAACTCACCTCATATCAGTGACCATTTATTTTATTATTCCATTTTTATTGGTTGTGTGAGCCTCTGATGTGTCACACATCGGAATCATCGCTCCATCCCAACCAGACGTTATATTTTGTCAAGCATAGGTTTTGCCAAGCTTGGCAGAATGTGTGTGCAGATTCTATTTCTGACTGAGATCAACGTCTTCTACAATACTCATGCTCGTGTTAATGATGTTCCAAAAAACAAATGCACTGTTCAAATCTCACACATATGTGATCAGACAAATTGTTTTATCAAGTAATATCCGTGAATGGTTCAAATCGGTGGTGCGCTGACCATCTAGGGCTCACGCGTGACAAAAAGTCTATTATACTTTTGAGGCGTGGAAAAGAAGTCGCCTGGAAAAAAGTCGACCGGAGAAATAAGTCGCCAAGAATTATTAATTTTGGTATTATACTTTTGATTTAGCTATATTAAATTCAATAAGTATTCGATAAAATAATTTTGCGATTGTTTTTTTGTCACGAATTTGTTCATTTCTTTAATTTATATTTAGAACACAAATCTTTTTACTCAAATTTTCGTTGTTTCTTACTCACTCTGGTTTGTGCTGTCAAAATGAAAATTGCAGTAGAAATAATTCAGTTTTCTCGGTAACACTACAAATACAGATAAAGGACACAGCGGAATGACAGTAGGTTTTATGTATTACTCAATATTTTGTGTTCCAGATGCAGATTGTTCAATGAATCACACAGTGGGAGATAATATGACGTGCGTTCGTACAAAATGACGTCATCAAACTTACAACTCATCACCTCATTTCATTCATAACTTTTAGTAGAACAAACAACTTATAAAGTTTCTTGCATAAAATGCTATGAATTGAAAGTTAAAGATGCACCACAGATTTAATCCCAATAAGCAACTCGATTTTGTCAAGCATGAGACACAGAAGGACCGCGCCTACTCGGCGCGATCCATCAGTGACTGAAGCTTTACGAAAACAAGTGCGCACTTAATATTTCTGACTTGGATTTATCCCCGAACTATGTTGCGTTACATTATAAGATGCTTAAACAGCCAACAAGATTTCACAAATCGGCGCTTCTATAATATATTTTTATCCTAGTTATTAAAGTCAAAGTAGCTTGAGTGTGACACTTTTCCCCTTTTCCGTCATAAAAAGATGAAAACAACAGTCGCCATCGCTCGCTCTACTAAACTTACATAATTTATTTTAGGAATTAAAAAACGTATGTGACTTCTACGTTTGAGATATTCACAACGAACTGGAACATTTTCCACACGCCGACCAAGCGTGTTCAGCTGCCAAATCTACCAAAACCCAAGCCGGATATGAATATCGTTGTTTCTGTAGCCAGTATTAAATATTCACCTAAACAGTATATGATGATAGAGTAGTAAAACTTTGTATGTGTGTTTTCGGGACAAATTCTAAACCGACATATTCATGCCCTTTTCACAACAGCGAGCTGTATAATCAACGTGGGTGACTCTCAAATTGGCTTAAATTATGTTATATCATGTTTGCTTATAAAGTGTAAGAATAAGAGAAGGGCTGAGTGTTGGCGAAGAGCTAAATTATTGAGTGACTTCATCTTTCCGTTTGGCCACGTGTTCATTTCGCGGATCCAAACACAATATACGTATTGAAACAATCTATAAAAAGGTACTAGCCCTCGTGATTGTTTTTGTGATGATGCAACCAATATCAAGTTACAAGCGCTCTTCACATTTCGGGAATTCGGGAGTGCTTTTGCCAGTTGGTCACATAATAAATAATAATCCTATCTGAAAATTTCGTCTAAGCCTTGATGACGCGTTTCATCAGTGGCCCATGTCAGAAGTTTTTGCTGGGAATAAGTTTTGGTAAACCTGAGTTATTTTTGAATTGATGGACTTGGGAAAACGTTCATCTCAAATCAGAAATTTTACTTTGTCAAGCTTGAGTCACAGACGGACCGTGTCTCGGTGGGAACTTTATGTACACGAATAATTAAGTGTAACATCGGCGTAAGATTTCCTTGTTGTAATTTGGTTTCGTGTCGCGTGACAATGAGCTCACTTAGAATATTTAATTTCGCTGACAAATCAACGGAGAAGAGATGTCATCGCCGAGAACTGAAGAACGCGGTCAACCCCCAAAGTTTTGTTTTATTTATTTTCAAGTAGAAACCAGAACTCCCGATCTGCCAATGTTGTATCAAATATTGCTTTTGAAAAGCAGCCGATCAAAACGTAAGGTATTTAAGCAAAACTTTGTCCAATTAGGAAATGGATGATTTACCGAATTTCATATTTTAATACAACATGTAGTGGACGCTGCTAGAATTTTTCGAAAACACAGCTTAGCCGCATAGAAAATATTAAAAGTATATTAGGATTAGAGTTTTATAATTTATAAATAATATGATATCGGACTGATAAACAATAACAAATTGTTATAAACAGTAACAAAACAGAAACCTATTTGTTCAAATCGAATATGCATTAGGTATTATAAAAATTCACATTTTCTTTTTTGTTAGAATAGCAGAACAAGCGTCCGCGAAGGGTCAAGCAGATCATTTAACTCTGTATAAAATAGATAAAAACATTCAAATAAAATGTATAAATAATAAAGCATAAAAATATTCCAAAGCGCTATTTTATTTCGTCAGCATATTTTACTTTCGAAGGAGCCCAAGAAACTGATTTCTCTTTCAAAACGTCACATATCTTGGCGCATAAATGGTTCTATAACAGATCAATTTAGACCCACTCTGAAAACAATCGTGCGGACGATTATTGTGGACAAAGTGGTGCAGGGAGCAGTTCATTATTCTGGGCCAATTTCTTATATTTAAAGTTACGTAATTTGTTTTTCACTCGTCGTTCACAACTTCTCAAAACATTCTGCCGTGTATGTTCAAATATACCTAGTCTGAGTCACTAGTTTGTCTCTAGAATTGTGTTTGTTCTCTCCAACGTAAATTTGACATTATTTTTCCTTGCTGGTCGTAAGTCGTGCTGTCCACACCACCAAAGTCATATCGGGAAAGCGTATTCCAATCGAGCTTATTCGCAGGGCATGCGAATTTTCATACCCCAGCATATCTGTAAAAGTGATGGCTGATGTAAGGGCAGTCATGTCCGAAGCGAAAAAAATTGAGCGATCAGAGTGACCTACAAAACTTTTTCTAATGCCATAGTAAAAAAACCTGCCACTTAAAAATAAGATTTACTATACTGATAGGCGCATGTTTCACGGAAAATATCGACCGAAATCAAGACGCGCTCCGAGGTCGAACTGCCGAGTGCTCCTGCGCACTCAGTTTATCATACAAAATACTTCGTAAAAAATGCTTGTGATGTATTATGTTGATTAATATTAGCTTTCCATCACGGCACCGGATGTTGCGCCATAACATTGTAACCCTAACATGTACATATTGCAACCAAATGAGGGGTTCGAATTACAAGAAACATCGAAAGATCCCTTTCACCAATTGCAGAAATAATTGAATTGAAAATTAACATCCGACAACGCTTTCACTGAATCCCGTCAGACTCGCAACAAAATTTCTGACGGGATAATACCGGATGCTTCCCCAAACAAAATAAAATAACACCCCCTTCAATATTGGTACGGTGACAACAATATTGGTCGACAAATTGTGTAAGTTTGGCACAATATATAATAAATGACATTGGTACTTATGTTCGAACTTCATTAACAAGTTTAAATTGGACAATTTGGCGCCTTTTAACTTGCTTTGTTTCGATAATTTACAACCGTGTCAACCAATACCGTCTTTGTTTACGTCACGCGTCGCGTTTGTTCTTTATCACAGGGGACAAAATTAACATTGATTTGTAAAATTCAGACATGTAACAAACTTGAAACGGCAATATCCACTTATATTCTCGATAAATTTTAATAATAAGGAAACCGTAAAAAATATCTAATATTGATCCTTCCTAAATAATAAGCAATGATGGCAAATCCCTTCTTAAATCGACCCTTCGGGGCAGTACAACCCGATATAACCAATCCAGCTACTCACTGAAAATCTGACGCAAGAATAGGTCACGTTATGACGAATACGCGAAGCGCGTAGTTTATAAACGACCTCATGAATTTCATGCCATCAGTTCGATTTCAACAATACCGTGTGGAGGAACTCTCGCAGCATAATATTATTATGGCTCCACATTCAAAATATGACAGTTCTTATATGATGGACAAGCCGTATGTAGAAATAGTCAAGGGTGAATATAATAAAGAAACTATGAAAGATCTTGAACCCGAGTTTTATGAATTTGTCAAATACTTTGACTTCGAAAATGGTGAACCAGTTTTATGGATATTTGGATATGGGTCTTTAATCTGGTTACCGAAGTTCGAAATTTAACAGATCCAAAGTGGGATTTGTGAAGAGATATGCAGTTCGATTTTGGCAGGGAAATTCAACACATCGAGGAACACCAGAATCGGTAAGTTGTCAATAAATTAATATCTATGTAAGGTATATATCCCGAGGCACAGTCCATCCGTGACTCATGAGTAACAAATCCATATGCGATTGTATTTTGTCTTGTAACGTTGCTTGATTCATTAGTTGCCTGATACTAGTTTGCATAATAGAAAATAATAAATATTGTTTTTAACGTACAATGTTATATTTGATCTATATACGGCGATTGCATTTAACTCAGTATAAACATACTTTAGATCCACTTGACATTACATCAATGTATTGAAATATTACTTCTTTGTTTACAGCCAGGACGAGTGGCGACGCTTATCGCAGACGAAAAATCAATTACCTGGGGAAAATCTTTTCAACTTCGTGGAATCAAACAAATAAATGAAGCTCTTAAACACTTGTGCAACCGTGAAATGAAACTAGGCGGATATAAATACGAAAGTATGGATTTCCATGTTCATGGTTCTGACGAAAGTAAAAAAACTTTACGAACTGTCACTTTCATTGCAACGCCAGATAACAAACAATATCTTGGTCCTGCTTCCATCACAGAAATCGCACAAACCATCGTATACTCGGAAGGAAAAAGTGGTCCGAATTTGGAATATTTGTTTCGACTTACTAAAAGCTTGCGTCAAATGTGCCCAGAAGTTATGGACGAACATTTATGGGACCTCGAAAAAGAATGCCTTGTTCTTCTCAACGGTCACAAAAGTACCGTAAAAGACGTCGCAAACGTCTCTCATAGTGATGTCACGCGCCATTCTTTCGTTATGGACCTGAGTTTCAATAATAATTTTTGTAATGTAAGACCAGAATAATTTTTTAATTGCGGCAAGTTATAATATAATATTTTTTAATTGTGGCGTATCATTCAATTTATTGATTGCAAACGGGTATACATTTTGTTGTAGCAAAATTTGCGAAGGGTGCAGAGTTTTATTGTTTTGTTTTCGTTCTAAGTTGTATAAAGGTTTTAAGTATTTTTATCGCTATATTTTTCCTTCTAGTACTAACCCAACGGTAGTCTCGTCCTTATATTTTGTAAAATATTCTAAATTATATTTCTTAATGTTAATAAAATATGTGTTTATTGGTGTGAATAAAAAACTACAATATTTTAAAGAAAAATTGTTCTGTGTAAGTTAGTCAATAGGGAGGTTTTTCAGAAAACAAAGGTGGAATTTACGCTAGTTGACCTTCATGTTCTGAACAAGTCCACCTTACATGGAAGCTGTTTTGCCGATACTTTACTGTAACTCACTGCCTGCAAATTCATGAATTTGCATGGTGATTACGTCATGATGATTAGATGAGTTTTTTGGAAATCATCGTGAATTTACGTTATCACCGTTTTTATAATATAATGGCATATTGTATAACAGGTAGTCGAAAAGCGATATTCAGCAAAAATATTAAACTAATATGTTATTCACATCTTTGTTTGGTGTTGAATTGATTATAGAAAACGTGTATTGACTTGAGTGTCTCCCCATGCGTTGTTTGTTACCTTTGAATGAGTTCACTGGCGAGGAAACGTCTTATTAAGCACGCCTACTTATACGTAATCCCGACATAATTGATTGCTCGTTGGTAAAATAAAATCAATTCCAATTTCAAATACGCCTTTCAATAAACCTATTTCAAAA